>JAQPCC010000013.1:0-600000 GCA_028392965.1 Lindernia subracemosa | reverse complement strand
CTCGTTGTCAAATTCGTGAGGATGAATACCATCAGGTAGCACGATATAAAGATGAGTTAAGGTTTGATATTCGAAAAGGATTAGGGGCCCAACCAATCCGTTCCCTAGCAGATGTGTGAGAGATGGCTCTTCGAGTGGAGGAATTGAATGCGCATGAAGCACCACCGAATTACCATAGGCGACACTGGGATGGTTACACAAGCCGTCAACAGCTAGATATTGCACGTGGGGCTGCCCCTAATACTGCTACTCGCACGTCGTCAACAATGTTGTCGGCACCACCAGATTCGACAGTCCACGACACAGCTGCTTATACACCTACTACAGGACGTGGTACAAGTCGTGGAGGACCACCACGAGGCACAGCTCCAGTTCGGACAATATGCTCCCCTGCTGCCAATCCCTATGCCTATCCCACAACAGGCAAGTGTTTCAAGTGTGGACAACCGGTTCATCGATCACATGAGTGTCGAAAGGAGAGATCTATTCACTTAATTGATGAGGATGAGAGTGGTGAAGAGATCTCGGATGATGATTATCATGAGATATGTGATGAAGACGGAGGAATTGGTTTCAGTGTGTCGTCAGATTCTTTGCACCCCTAAACAGGACGATCAGAGTCAACGACATCATATTTTTCAATCTCAGTGCAGGGTAGCAGGTCAAATATGCTCTGTGATTATTGATAGTTGCAGTTGTGAGAACCTTATATATCATCAAGGTTGGTTCAGGAACTTCAGTTATCTACGGAGCCTCGTCCACATCCCTATCAAATCGGGTGGATTCAGAAGGGACTGAAGATTCAGATCACTAGGGTCTGTAGAGTATCGTTGACAATCGGTAAGAGTTATTCTGACTCAGTGATATGTGATATCGTGGAGATGGATGTCAGCCAGATATTATTGGGACGACTATGGCAATATGATCTGGACGTTATCTTCAGAGAGCAAGAAAATCAAGATCTTACCCACGTCAAGGAGTGAGCTGCCTCCTAAAGTGGAAGGGCAGTTACTCCTTATCTTATCCGAGTTAGCAGATGAATTTCGACTTGATGTCCGAGAGGAGGGGACAATATTTGCATTAGGATCGCAATCAGAGTTCGATTCTACCGTTGTTCCAGAACATGTAGCATCTATGTTGACTCGGTACCCGAATATTACTGCTCAGCCTGATCGATTGCCACCAATGAGGGATATCCAACACCATATCGATCTTGTTAAAGGAGCCAAGTTACCTTCATTAGCTCATTACCGGCTAAATCCGGCGGAGGCACGTATATTGCAGGAGAAGGTTGATGAGTCACTTTGTATAGGACATGTCCGAGAAAGCATGAGTCCTTGTGTAGTGCTGGCATTATTAGTACCAAAGAAGAATGGTGAGTGGCGTATGTGCGTTGACTCATGAGCCATTAATCGTATTACAGTTCAGTACAGCTTTCCCATACTGCGGTTAGATGATATGCTTGATCAGTTATCGGGATCTATGGTTTACTCAAAGATTGATTTGACTAGTAGCTACCATCAGATTTGAATACGTCCCGGTGATGAGTGAAAGACCGCCTTGAAGACAAAGGAAGGGTTATATGAATGGCTTATGATGCATTTCGGTCTCTCAAATGCACCCATTACTTTCATGGGATTGATGAACCATGTACTCAAGCCATTTCTTGGTCACTTCGTTGACGCTTATTTTGATGATATTTTGATATATAGTCGGAGCTTAGAGGAGCATCTGGAGCATTAGGAGGAGATTTTTACTGTCCTTCAGAAGAATGAGTTATACATTAACCTAAAGTAATGTTCTTTTATGGTGGATCGAGTTTTATTCCTTGGATTCGTGATTAGCCAGCAAGGAGTGCATGTTGATCAAGCTAAGATTCAAACTATTGTTGATTGGCTGATGCCCACAACCGTGACGGAGGTTCGAAGTTTCCATGGGTTGGCTACTTTCTATCGGAAGTTTATATGCAACTTCAGTACTATTACGGCGCCTATTACCGATGTTCTGAAGAAGTCTCGCTCGTTTGCGTGGTCTCATGAAGCAGCTCGATCTTTCGAAGTGATCAGGGAGAAACTAACCTCTGCGCCAATATTAGCTCTTCCTGATTTTGAGCGCGTCTTTGAGGTGGACTGTGATGCATGCGATATTGATATTGGCGGAGTTCTTTCTCAAGAGAAACATCCTATTGCATTTTTCAGTGAAAAACTAAGTGAATTCAGAACTACTTGGGAACAATATTTATTCCCTAAGGAATTTTTTTTATATTCAATCATCAGTCTCTTGTTCATTTTAAGTCCCAACGCGACTTGAAAAATAAGGTACATGTTCGTTGGGCTGCATATTTTGCTCAGTTTAACAATGTATTGAAGTATAAACCCGGCGCAACGAATCGAGTAGCAGATGCATTGAGTCGCAGGGCTGCGTTATTGGTGACAATGCATCAGGAAGTTATTGGTTTTGACTTTTTGCCTGATTTGTATATTGGAGATCCTGATTTGGTGAGGCATGGAGTATACATCTTCAGGGTACGTCGCCTCATGGTTATGTTGTGCACGATGGATATCTTTTCAAAGGGGATAGCCTTTGCATTCCTCGGTCTTCTTTACGTGAAAAGGTTGCTCGTGAGTTACATGCAGGCAGTTTGAGTGGACATTTGGGTCGTGATAAGACTATCAACCGCTTAGAGGAATGATACTACTGGCCACAATTGAAGCGCGATGCAGCAAGAATTGTTCAAAAGTGTTCTATCTGTCAAACCCAGAAGGGTCAATGGCAAAATACGAGGTTGTATATGTCGCTACCCATACCTGAAAGGCCTTGGATTGACTTATCCATGGATTTTATTCTAGGTTTACCTCGTACTCAATGGGGTTTCCATTCCATCTTTGTGGTGGTCGACCGTTTCTCAAAGATGGCACATGTTATCCCTTGTAGACACACTACTGACGCACCGCACGTTGCTCGTATGCTCTTTCAGGAGGTGGTGCATTTGCATGGCATTCCACAAACAATTACTTCTGATCGTGATCCAAAATTCTTTGGGGATCTTTGGGGTACACTGTGGAAGAGATTTGGCACTCAATTGAAATTTAGCAGTTCAGCACACCCACAGACTGATGGCCAGACTGAAGTGGTCAATCGTACTCTTGGTAACTTATTGAGATGCCTTTGTGTGGATAAACAACGCCAATGGGATTATAATAGTGCTCAACATAGTACCACGAGAAAGTCACCATTTTCTGTTGTCTATCTGTGTGAACCAGCGACATCATTTGATCTTATCCACTTGCCTACGGGACTTCAAAAAAGCCATGCCGCTGATTCATTAGCCCAGGATCATTCGAATACTTTCGCAGAGGTTCGCCGACGCTTGATTGATAAGTCCGCTGCCTACAAGACCAAGGCCGATCGTCATAGACGTGAAGTCGAGTTTCAAGTTGATGATTTGGTGATGGTTCACCTGCCGAAGGACGCGGAGGCTCCCAACGCAGGATTGGTCCATTTCGTATAACTTTCAAGATCAATCTGAACGCTTATGTGCTCGATTTGCCAGATTCCATGAGAATTTCCAAGACCTTCAACATTGGTGATCTTACATTATATATCATCCCGATGACAACACTGAGTCGAGTTGTACACAAGTGGAAGGGAATGATGCGGATTCAAATTAATTTGAATACATTTTGTTGAGATATTTTAGTTTCAACAAATTTTCCTATTATCTAGCTAGTATTGTTAGGTTTGTTTAATTCCAGCACTAGTATATATAGGGGTCGTTATTCTATTATGGGAGGCACTTATGATATATATCAATTCAACCTTTTACATTTAATTTTTGTTTCTTTAACCCTTTCCTGCACGTTCGAGCGAAATCGAACACACTTACAACCTTGTCCCGCATCACCATGTCAGATATATTATCATTTAATGATCAAATGGAAAATTTTCGTAAATGTAAGGGTTAGTTGGACGAAAATACCCCACAAAATTAACATTATTACGATTTTACCATGATTTTTAATTAAAAAAGAAAAAGCAAACATTAAGTCAAACGAACGATCAAGCTCAAAGCAAAATTTGCTCACATCCCAAATTAAAAGTTTCACTCTCAATTGAACGGCCAAATTGAATGCTAACAACAAATTGCCCCCACGAAGAAATGCTAGAGGAGTTGTCGCCGTCGTCGAGTCTTGAAAATACTCATTTCTCTCTCACGCCCTAGTAAGTTTCGTATTTTTATTTTTCATCACATTGTGTTACTGTACTGTAATATTGTGTTATTTTCTATTAATTTCTCGATTAGAGTTTTTAGGTCTCAATTTTGATTATTATGTCTCGATTAAGGCTTTCTTACGTTTAATCTGGGGCTTTGATGTTTAATTTGAGGATTTTTAGATTTAATTTGAGGCTTATTCCAGGTGTTGTTCGATTAGAGCTCTTGGAAGTTTAAATTGAGTCTTTCAAGTTTTGTTTTTGCTAGCAATTATTTTGTTGTGTTCAACATGTATACTTCTTGTCTTGATGTCAATATGTAATTATTATAGAATTAGGAACAAAAATGTAAATATACCAAAATAATAAATGGTATATAATAGTGGTCCATTGAGTGAAGAAAGTAGTGAGCTAGAGAGAGAAAATAGTAGTGTGCTACAAAGAGAATAGCTTAATTGGAGATTATTATTGAAGTTGAAAAGCTTGCTCAAACATCGAGATTATCATCTAAAGCTTCTCCGTGATTAATCTAGGTAATCTCATTCCTGCTAATCCATTGGATCTAAGCTAGGATTCGACAAACCTAGAATATCAATTGGTATCAGAGCTTAATTTGCGAGATTGAGGTTTTCGTATCGTCATTAAGTGTGAGCTAATTTCTGATTTTTGCATCCTAACGATGATTAAATGTTTGCGAAACTTGATTTAGATTGATCTACTATTTGCAAAACTTGAAATTGAGTGAAATTACTGTTTGCGAAACCGTACTTGAGTGACTTTACTGTTTTGGAATGTTACTGTTTTCGCATTGAAAATTGGCGCCAAACTTTTATCAAAGAGTTTCTGAAATTAGACTTAATCAATTATGATAGGCAAACGCAAATCCACAACGAGGTTCATGAGTCTTGCAATGCGTGTGAGGAAAGAAGATAGCAGGCGTCGTTTTGTGTCTGCATTTTGTCAAACCAATTGCGGTGATGTTAGTCCGAACGTGCTTGGTGCCTTCTGCACAGATACAGGCCTACCTTGTGACTTCAATCACAGTACCTGCGGTGGAAAGAATGAGCTGTGCTACGGCCGAGGACCTGGGTATTATCAACATATATGTATTTCTTTGTTGCTCTTTAAAAACAAAACAAATATCAATCTTGTTTACTTGACAGATATCCAGATGAGTTTGAGAGCACGCGTATTATTGGAGAAAGGCAATTCAACAAGGCATTGCAACTTTTCCAAGGGGCAACAGAGCAATTAAATGGGAAGATTGACTATCGCCATAGCTATGTTGATTTTTCTAAACTTAGGGTGACAATGAACAAACAAGAAGGAGGAGGAGGAGGAGGAGGTGGTGATAACGAGGTTGTAAAGACATGTCCTGCTGCGATGGGGTTTGCATTTGCTGCTGGTACCACTGATGGACCGGGGGCCTTCGATTTTAGGCAAGGGGATGACAGTGTATGGATTCATTCATTCTTATAACACAAAATCTGCACCATTCTTTACCTCCTCCTTATCCTTATGTTATAATAATAGCAGCAGGGCAATGCATTTTGGAAACTGATTCGCGATGTTCTTAAGGCTCCGGGCAAAGAACAAGTGGATTGTCAGCGTCCAAAGCCCATTCTTTTGGATACTGGAGAAATGAAAGCACCGTACGATTGGGCGGTATGTATGTATGTATGTATGTATGTGCCCCTAGCTCAATCCTCTTGTGGATTATTATTAGTTTCTGTTAAACTACCACCTCCTCTTTCTCTATCTTTTAACTTTTGTTTGCATGTATAGCCTTCAATCCTTCCAGTTCAGATGCTCCGGATAGGACAGCTCGTCATCCTTAGTGTGCCCGGAGAATTTACTACAATGGCTGGAAGGAGACTTCGAGATGCTGTGAGAACCATCCTTACAAGCGGCCAAGAGTTTGGGAGCAATGTCCATGTAGTCATAGCTGGTTTGACAAACACTTATTCGCAGTATGTGACCACCTTCGAGGAGTACCAAGTTCAGAGATACGAGGTTAGTCAGCTACGTCTTAAATACTTGTCTAAATCTTTTATGCAGAATATATAGTAGAACAATCTTTCTTTCTTTCTTTCTTCACTTAGGGTGCCTCGACGCTCAACGGGCCCCACACACTTAGCGGCTACGTACAAGAATTCAAGAAACTTGCCACAGCCCTCATCACCAACCAGCCCGTTGACTCCGGCCCCCAACCACCCGATCTTCTCAGCAAGCAAATCAGCTTACTCCCGGGCGTCGTCATGGACTCAACGCCTCCGGGCGTCAACTTCGGCGACGTGAGCTTAGATGTGCCCAAGAACTCCACGTTCAAGAGAGGCGACAACGTGACGGTGGTTTTCTGGTCAGCCTGTCCCAGAAATGATCTGATGACCCAAGGTACTTTTGCCCTAGTGGAGATGCTTCTTCAAGGCAAGGACAATTGGGTCCCGGCCTATGACGATTTTGATTTTTGCCTTCGTTTCATATGGTCAAGACCCCCCGAGACGCTTAGCTCCCAAAGTCATGGGACTATACAGTGGCTGATACCACAGAAGGCTGCTTCTGGTGTGTATAGAATCAGGCACTTTGGTGCTGCAAAGAGTCTGCTGGGTTTGATTACGCATTTTACTGGTTCGTCAAGTGCTTTTGTGGTGGCATAGGAAGGACGGCAAATAAGTGGGTTATTTATTATGCTGCTATCTATCAATCAACTCAACTTGAAAGTTCAGTTTTCGTCATTCTCTCATATATACTAACTAACTACTACTGCTGCTATTTTCATGTTTTAACAATCACATTTCTTCATCTCATTGCTGCTGCTGCTGCTGCTTTAACAATTGCCAAACAACTTACTCAAGTAATCTACCAATGAAGTCGATAGCTGGCAGCCTGCATTATAGGGTGAGCAAAGTATGCCCCTAAAGTCAAAACAGTTATGGACAAGTAGGGCAACCTAAGAAACTCCTTGTAATAATCTTGAGGCAACTTCTGCCGACCTTGGATGATGGCAAGGAACGGTATTACACTCGTCCTCCCCTTCACCGCCTCGAAAGCTTCTCCATATCGTATGCCCAACCTCCGATCTCCGCTCCAAACCCCAAACAAATGGTGTCCGATCAAACCTATCGAAGCAGCTAAGGCCACCGAATTCCCAATCCATATCGTGTGAGCAATGCACCAAATCACTTGTCCCACCATCTATGCATGCATGTATGTAACAATTAGAAGATCAAATAAAAGATATACAATAATTGAAGTAACTGAATAACCTGACCTGAGGATGCCTGGTGATTCTCATAATCCCAGTTTCCCACAGATGCATTCGCGGCTTATCAACAGCTGCAACCTCTAATAAGTTGAAGGTGGAAGGGTAGAGGAAAAAGAAGGAGATGAAATTGCTTAGCCAGAGGAATTCGTGCAGCCCAAAAACGCCCTGCAATTGCCACAGCTGAACACCATCGTATCTGTGATTGATGAAATAAACCTGAAACAGAGGAGAAATCAAACAAATCAGACAAACGATGATAATATGATAATAATAGCATTAATAAAATACATGGCAGGGAGGCAGGATATTGATGAAACCCACAGCAGTAGTAACAGCCAGTGGAAGTGAAACTCCAGCAAAAAGCACACGGAATGCTCTCTCTCCCATCAGCTTCTCCCCCGAGTCCCTCAGGTTAGCTAATCCGCTATGGACTATTGCAAAAATGAGAGTAAGAGATAACATCACCACCTGCACATAAAGACATTCAATTCATTCGATGGATTCTAATTAATCTCTTTGAAAGGTTAGAGATAACAAAAAAAAAAGGAGAGTATGAGAATCCATCTCAAACCTCATGGGACTCTGAAACAGACGAAACAGCATCGACGAACAATTTACCCAATCCCGTATCGTTATCAATCCAAGCGACGTTGAGTATATAGAGCACCACACCTAATATCACACCAAAATAGACCCACGAAGATATCTTCTGCTTCGAAAGCACAAACTCCGCTGAGTCTTCGCCCACGAGGAGTCCACCTTCGTCTTCCTCCCGCGTTCCATCGGTCTCCGCCACTCGTGGCCGCGCAGTATGTTTCTTGAACCTGACGATGACACACCCTTCGTGTTTGATTGCGGGGTGGAGACGAGCGCTCTGTTTGGTGAAATTGAGCTTGGGTTTTTGCTGGTGGCGGTGGTGGAGTTGTAGTGGGTGGGAGGAGAGTAAGACAGAGGAGGCAGCCATGTCCGCTCAAGAGACAAGTCAGAAAAATAAATAAATCACGAAAAATGAGAATAAGATAGAGCAGAGCACATTGTAGATTTTGGGAGTTAGCGAACGGAATATTAATTTTTTTTTTTTTTCTATTTTTCACGTATTCGCTTCGCCTGCCTGAATAGTAACGTAACGTGGGCTAACAAAATTAAAGCTTGGTGATGTTTATTAAATGAATTGTATGTCTATGGACGTCCACATCATGGGCTTTTTTAATTTAATATTGCTTTTTTTTTATTCGTTAATTAAATAGGATTATTTTGAAAAGTATTAATAAAATAGGAAAAAATGCGGCTAATGAACGCGACGTCGCATCGATTAAACGCGACGTCGCTTCCATTAAAAGCGACGGATATATGGGCCACTAATTAACGTGAAATGGGCCGACTCTAGGGTTTTGGTCCATTAAAAGCATCGTCGCTTCCAATGGATGCGTCGTCGTGTTTGATGGACGCGACGCCGCGATATAAAAGCCATCGACTCCTCTTCTTTTTCTTTCTTCCTTTCTTTTCCTTTCTTTCTCCTTACTCAGCGTCGCCGTCCGCCGTGACCACCGTGTCTTCTCCGTCGTTGTCGCCGCCGCGCCTGCCCGTCGTTGCCCGTCGTTGCCCGTCTTCGCCGGCCGGATCTGTCCGTTTCCGTCGCTGCCCGGCTACCCCGTCGCTGCCTGCCCGTAGCCGCTGCCCCGTCGCTGCCTGCCCGTAGCCACTGCCCCGTCGCTGCCCGTAGCCGCTGCCACACGTACGCCACTTCCTTTTCTTATTGAAGGTATATTAATTAGCAAGCTATGTTAATATTGATGAATATTTGTAACTGTTAAAGTTGTTATTCATCATTGGGGGTTTTGAATTTTAACTCGATGTCGTTCGATTTAGGATGGATACGAATGAATTTTACGGTCCCGTCGATCGGTCGTTATTGATATTTCAGGATAGTCATCGTTGTAACGATGTGCTATCTAATGCTGATGGTGCGTTAGATACTCCGTTGACCGTGAGAGGTTTGGAAGGCGTAGTATGGGGTAAGCCTTCACGACCGGTGCGCTTGCATGGTCGTGTTTTGGAAAAGTTCGATACAATGTCATTTTATGGCGTATATAGTTGTGGATCTCAGAAATTAGATCCACACTTAATTACGGCGCTAGTAGAAGATGGAGAAAGGAAACACACACGTTTCACTTACCGATGGGGGAAGCGACCGTTACTTTAGAGGACGTCGGTGTTCTTTGGGCGCTCCCAATCGATGGTGTTTCTGTTAGCGGAGTGATCCATCGTAAGTCGACGGAGCAGTGGATAAATTACTGTGAGGCGTTGACTGGGTACAGACCTGAGGAGGGCACGTACCACGGGACCAAAGTATCTTTGAGAAAATTGGCGGACTGGTTAGAAGCCAATCCGATCGACGATGAGAGTGTCATGATGTAGTAGATCAGCACGCACGTGCATATGCACTATTACTCATTGGATCAGTTATGTTTCCCGATTCCAGCGGAAGTACTACGTCGATGACGTACCTTCCGTTGCTCGAGAACATCGATGAGGTGCACACTTACAGTTGGGGCAGTGCTGTTCTAGCTTTCCTGTACAGAGAGCTATGTACATCGTGTCAAAAGCAAAAGATGAACATTGGTGGAGCGTTGCGTTTGCTTCAGGTACTAATTTATCTTAATATTTTTTTTTCGTTATTATGTCGTAAATAGAATAATCGATTTAATTAAATATTGTATAGGTATGGGCGTGGATGCGTATATTACCCGTGCAACCCATTATTATCCATCCTCGAGTGGAGATGCTACCCGCCGTTGTCGATGGAATTCAGCTTCCCATTCCGCCGCATGCGGCAAGGTACTGTGGAATTATTTTTTTAATTTCTTATGATTTTGTAATATTATTACTTTTTCTATAAACTTTGTTTATTTTATTAAGGTGGAATGCACTGTTGAATCATACCACCTCCGCAAATTCTAATTTACGTGCCATACGAGAGTCGTTCGATAGCATGTCGATGGAGCAGTTTGTGTGGACTCCGTATGATGATAATGCACCGGAGATTATGGCGTTGAGACCTGAATGCCGACCACCTTGTTGCCGTTCGTCGTGTCCACTGATATGTTATAACATTATTGAGTGGCACTACCCTGACCGTGTGGTCCGACAGTTCGGAATGGTACAGTCGATCCCGAACGCTCCTCGATATTTACATCGAAATCTATATCGGTTCAATCTTCGTAATATCGCGGGAAGAGACTGGAGATTGCATCACGCGGAGTATGAAGCGTATTGGTTAGCTCGATACGAGTCGATAGTTGATGCAATGGAGATAGGTGATGGGGCGCCGTGCACTGCAGATTATTTTACGTGGTATCGATCTGTCACCCGTCGTTATATATCTCCGTCTACAATTCACATGGAGCGAGGTTTTCAGATGGGAGATAGTGCATTTATCGACGTGATGGTATGTTGCAATTTAACTCAGATTTATATTAGTTGTTAAGATGTTGCATGCAATATTTTTAATTATATAATAGGCACAATGCGTCGATGAGACCGAGAGCATATTACGCCGGAGGGATATAGATGGGGGCTTAGATGTTATACATCGGATGCAGCGACTTGTTATTGACAGGCGTCAGCGACAACAGATAGAGTTCACCGATATTCCTCCGACACAAGGTCCGGGTCCGTCGTCTTCACGTCGTACGATGCCGGACCCTGGTCCGTCGACTTCACGATTACACCGAGATTATACGAAGATGTTGGATATGTGACGCCGACACCTTACGGCTACGAAGACGACGATGACACTCCGCCATACCATCCATATACACAGCACTCACCACCTCGGCAGCAGCCACGACGTCGTCCACAAGAGCACGACGCCCCTATTGATCGTGGTCATTTGCGTAGAGATCGACGACCCCGTAGATGTGGCACCGGATCTCATTACATGCCATAGTGGTTGTTTTTTCAGTGTTTTTCTTATTAGCGGATGTTATTTTTATTTTACTTATGTTTATGTTACGTTTATTATTTTATTTATGTTTCTTTGTTGGTTGCAGCTTTAATCATCATCACGACCTTTAATAAAAAAAAATGAATAAATTAATACTAATAAGCTTTAATAATAATAATAATAACTTTACTGAATAAATTAAAATTCGCCAATAATAATAATAAAAATATAAATTCACAGTAGTCATGTTAAATCATATACAGCTTTAATCAGGTCCAGTACGTCAGCTTTAATCAACATCATCATCTTTAATAAAAAATAAATAAACTGACACTTGTCAGCTTTAATCATGTACATCTTTAATGAACATCACATGCTTTAATCATGTACATCTTTAATAAACTGAGTAAATTAAAATTCGCCAATAATAATAATAATAATAATAATAATAATAATAATAAAAATAAACTAACAATTGTCAGCTTTAATCATCTACAACATCACATGCTTTAATAAAAAAATGAATAAATAAGAATATGAAGCTACGACTTCGAACGTCTATAAATTAGAATGATATTAATTAACATACTCAACATCACAAACACGATGCATCCATTCAATAGAGATCCGCGCCTTAATCGGTTCACTGGGAAGCCAATGAATCAAGGTCATCCAATATTTGGAAATCTGAAGGTACTCGGGGATTATTTTTATGATGATCTGTGGACATACAATATGGAATCAACCTTCGTTAATCATGTGTGGTGTGAAATGCATCGTGGAAATCTAACAAATGAAAATCTAGAGGATGGTCTCCATTATATTGCTCACTTGATAAATGGAATATATGGAAGGAATTTCACGGTACCATTTCTAATGGTGAAACTCGGTCATCTTAAGCGTCGTTACTTTTTATGGAAGAAGCTACGCTCAGAGATGGGAGATTGGGGAGAATATGACAGGGGTTGGATTCATGCAGACACTACGCAATGGCTTAAGTGGTTTGAAGTAATTATTCTATTCTATATTTTATTTATTTGAAAGTATATTTGTGACCAAAATAATTGTTTTCTTTTGCAGGAGGATCCTCTTTCAACGATTTACTTTTATGAATGCGAGCCTTTTGATAATCGTCTTTATGCAATTTTTGAGAAATTTATCAATCCCGCTATTGTTCCAGACATTGACGTGCTTGCAATTGATAAAGTTGAACGTGCTGAAAGTATTCATTCTTCACACGAACGGTTAAAGAGGAAGAAGCGCTATCGACGCAAGTCATCTCGTACAGTATGCTCAAAAATTGAGAAAAACTGGTATCGCGATGAATTCGTCGAAAACCAATCGGTTGAAGACTATATTGAATGGTGTTTGATTCGTATATAATTTCACCACCAAAATACACAACGACTTGAATTTTACGAGAGGTCATACTGAGAATCTTAAGAGATATTCTGAACTTTGAAGAATATGAAGAATATGAATTCGTTATATAATGGATTTCGTCGTGCTTAATACCCACGATGACGTGCCTATTACCCACGACGACAACAGTTACACAGTGTCTCAGCCTTTTCATAAATCAGACATTGCTTCAGCCTTTTCAGAAGTCATTGCTTCAGCCTTTTCAGAATTCAGCCTTTTCAGAAGTCATTGCTTCAGCCTTTTCAGAAGTCAGCCTTTTCAGAAGTCATTGCTTCAGCCTTTTCAGAATTCAGCCTTTCAGAAGCTATTGCTTAAGCCTTTTCAGAAGTCAGAGCCGCGTGATATAAATGGAGTGCATCCATTGGACACGGCGTCGCATCCATTGGACACGACGTCGCATCCAATGGACCCGACGAAGGCCCAGTTTTTGGAATATGCGGCCCACATATTCGTCGCTTCCATTGGAAGCGACGTCGCGTTTAATGGATGCGACGTCGCTTTCATTAGCCGCGTTTTGTCCTATTTTATTAATACATTTCAAAATAATCCTATTTAATTAACGAATAAAAAAAAAGCAATATTAAATTAAAAAAGCCCACATCATGTGTATTATATACTGAGTGATGGGTAATTCATTATGTATTATAATAATTAATGGGTAATTTTATTGACAATTTCTTTTTTCAATTTGCACCTCCGAATTAATAAGTAAATGAAACTATTAAATACTTATCAGTTCTTAAAGTAATTTAAATCATCAAACACTTATAAATTTCAAACCATTAAACTAAATTAATTCTAATTTCAAACTGCAACAGTTAAAATACGTAATTATTCAACAATTCAAACTGAATTCATTTCACCAATTCAAACCACTTAAGGCAGTTTTAAACCACTATATCTGTGTTTATTTGATATTAATATTAAATATTAATCTTTAACTTTTCCAAAGTTAATATAAAACTGTAGCGATAATATAAAGAGTAATATAATTAATGTTGTTCAACTGGTTCTGGTTTTGATTCCCAGTTTGGAATCGTCGATTCCGATTGCACCAAAATCTCAAACCGCAAGGGGAACCGAACCGCTCCGGTTATAGCCGTAACCATTGACCCCGATTAATCGAACCGTTGACCGTCGGTTCGATTCCGATTTTTCAAACTGTCTGAACATCTCTAAATATAATAAAAAATAAATTAAATATTATATCGATGTATCTTTTGTAAAATAACTTAATTAATATAGTTGAATAACTCATGTAATTAATATTGTTGAATTTTATGAAAAATAAATTATAAATTAATTATTGTTGAATTCATGTAGTTATGTAAATGTATTCTACAAATTTCTAAGTGTTTTGGGGTGTAAAGGGGAGTGTGAAGGGAGGTGTGAATAGTAGGACCCATAATTAATTAATGTGGATATTTTAAATAACAAGGTAAATTATTTATGATTTTGAATTATTATATTAAATGATGATATGATTTGTTGGATGGTTGGGGATATTAATATTGATAAGATATATTGGATAATTAATTAGATTGTATTTAATGTAATTAGTTGTAATAGTGAATTTGTAATAGTATAAAATATAAATAGGTGATTAAACTTGTATTCTAGATCACACCACAGTATTCGTATACTTTATCTCTCTATAATCTCTTTCTTTATTATTATAATCTATATTATCATAATAATCATCATATAAGCATAATTATAATAAATAATATTTATATAATATTAATCACAAGTAATATTTTTATAACACGTTATAAGCACGATCGCTTTACTCGTCAAGATCAAACTCCGTCAAATATCTCGTATGAGTTTAATTAAGGTACGATAATTTAATTTTTAATTTATAGTAATCTTATATTAATTGTGATTAATTTAAAAATATATATTATAAAAGTATTATACAAAAGTTTTATAACTTAACGCCAATACCCGAGTGATTTCGCGGAATATCATTTACTATAAGTGACGAGAGGTCCAAGTTTCGATACCCCGTAGTGGCGTGTGGAATTTTTTTAACGTGATTTACGATTCATTTTTTTTTATTTATGACCGTACACAACACTAAAAGCCCACGAGGTCTTTCGATTATCTTCACCTCAATAGCGGTTTATTATTAATTTTTTTATTGAATTAATTATTGGATTGAATAAATTTTGGACAATGGACAAATTTTATTACCACAACGTTAACTGATCTTGGACAATAATTATGAAATTATTAAAGAACGAGTTTTTATGAAACAATACATATTTTTTATCACTAATTTATTTATTTTATCTTATTATTATGTTCTCTTTCCTGTTATAAAATCATTTTATACAAAAATGGATATTCTGCTCCTTACTTTATTTCATGTGATCCTTGCCGTTATATGGATATTGTTTTTGCCAATGCTTCTAAAATATAGTTGTAAATCCCTTTTCATCTAATATAATGCAAGCAACAAAGAAAGCAACCTAGAATGATTTTAGCTTGAGAGTGTTTAGGTTAGCTTGTTCAAGGAGGCACAATACTTGCAAAAGGAACTTTTTGAAACTAGGGCTTGGTGGGTCATTATATACCACATTAGTTGGTATATTAAAGCCCATCAAGCCCAAAACCCATTTAGCCCAAACAACTAATACTTATAATAAAGTAAATTACAAACCCAAATAACATCTAAACCAAAGACCTAAATACACTAAAGACGGAAGCATCTAAAATATAAAGAACACAATAAATGATCCTAACAATCTCCCCCTTTGTGTTCTTTTTAAGTCTTCTGCTTGGATGCTCCGACCTTGGGGTCCACCGTCTTGTACGTAGAGCTTCGAAGTCCGAGCTTGACTTCGTAGTTACGTAACCATCTTCGAAGAGCCAGTCTTTCATCGATCTTCCCTCGAAGTAATCTGAACTTCATCTGGCTATCGAGGTCTTCTTCTTCCATCTCCTGGATAATCCTTGTCAACTTTCTTGAAATAATTAGAAGAGTCCCGTCGGAGAACTTTGGGATCTCCGAGGTCTTCATCAATCTCTTCTCACCTTTGTAGTTGACGTAGACTATCGAGGGGTCCTCACCTTCAAAGACGTTTCCTTCAGAGATGTTGGGGTCATCCGGGACTTCGAAGTTAGGCTTTGTGAGGTTCACTTTCTTCATATTGCTTTCCAGTGCCATCTGAAGGTCGTGGGAAGCATTATAGTTGATCTGGCGCAACATGAACCTTTTGAGTGTAGCAAGGCCTATCTTCAAAGCAGGGTCCTTTTTCAGCTGTCCTAGATACCTGTACGTCGAGAATATTCTCTCGACATCAGGGTGTCTAATGTAGATTAGGTCCGCTTCGCTGATGTCTTCAACCTTCCCGTCCTCCCTTTCAACTTTGTAAACTGGATAGGGAATTTGGTTGAAGTACTCGACTCTGACTCCCGTCACCCTTTTGATCAGTTTCTTCCTTGATTCGTCTTTTCGAAGGCGATCCAGATTGTCGCCTCGTCCTCTGAAACTCATCATCATTCGCAGACTTAGGACATAGAATCTTGCCCTTCGTCCCGTCAGATGAGTCATCCCACTCAGCTCCAGTTCATCAGGCTTGGTGATACGCTCGGGTTTCCTCCATATTCGTTTCCGAAACTCTTCCTGGTAAGGTGCCACGATTTTGGCATTTTCCCACGGGAGCTCCGGAATCTTCGGGGTTTCTCTTGGCGGAGGGTTGTACATGTCGTACCATCGGTTGGCGTGCTCCAAGAGAACAGGAAGTTCGGGGATTTCTGCTTCGTAGTCCTCCCCTTCTTCCAGCTCCTTGTCTTCTATTCTGACAAGTTCAACCTCTGCATTCCTTAGGAGCTGTCGAGCGTTATCAAACATAGCCTTTGAGAACTGTTCTGTAACCGATCTTTTGAGCCATCCTTCGTTCATAATGTACGCCTCCACTTCAGTGTGTGGTTGGAGGTAATCTTCGAGGTTGAATGGCTCTAAGTCCGGTTGTGTAGCAATGTAGGGCGAAAGAGGTGGGCTTCGGCTTTTTCTGGCTTCGTGGGTGGTGGAAGGAGGATTTGGGGTGGTGGTTCTTTGGACTGTATGTGTAGGGATTTCCGAGGTCGACGTTGCTTCGCCAAGGAAGAGTGTCTGGTTCGGCCCTGGCGCCGCTTGTCTTCCTCGAGAACCTCTTCGTGTTGGTTGTTGGGTTTGTGTTGTAGGGCCTGCTGCTGATCTGCCCTGTGATGGTGTGCTTCGTCGTACAGATGCTCCGGAGGAGGATAGGCGTTGACGCTTCTCCCCCTCACGGCGATCCTGGTCGTCAGGATCGTCGTGCCGTCTTCGGATTGTTGAGGTGTCGTCTCGGCACGTATCTGTCGACGGTATGTTTTGTTGCGCGAGCAGCATTTTTTGGACCGTCACGAGCGCGGGGTGCTTCGGGTCCACTCCTATGAGACGGCAGTGAAGATGTCCCATAGGTCGAGCAGTGGCATGGTGTGGGGGTTCGGATGAGGAGGTGGGGGTAGTGGGGAACGTGACGGGGTTTCATCGACAACTGGAGCTTTGCCTCTGTCCGGTGCAGCAGTCGTAATGAGTGACTGCATGCGCGGGACAGCCACTTGCTCGAGAAATTCGGCAAGTCTCCGTTCAAGGTATGTCGCCGTCACGTACGGGGAATCACCGCCGGAGTATGGGCATCCCGTCTTCGCCGTCCGAGTCGGAGACGTCGCTCAACATTTGTCGTTGAAGAGCACGCGACGTCGGCAGGATCGGCGATGTGCGGCTGACAGGAGATGGTGGTGGGATGGGTGTGATAAGTGGTGGTGAGGGCTGTCGAACGGGTATTTGTTGTTCGACAGGTGTTGGTAGTGTGGATGATTGGGTAATTGATGGAATGGCTGGTTGGTGAGTGTATGACTGAGGAATGGATGAGGAAGCTGCCTCCGGCCCGGTTCTAGGACCTTCATCGGCAGAGTGGGAGGCCCCGGGGTTAGGTTCGAGGGGGTTTTCTCGAACCATGGGGGCGTATACATTGTACTGGCGGCAGTAGTCTTCTATCATGTGCTGCTCCGCCAGTGACAAGAGGGATGAAGGGATGGGCATCGGCCGCCGTGCGTATTTCTCATCGACCTTCCCCTTCTGAAGGTACCTGAGCTTTGGCGGGGTGACATATTCGTCGGCGGGCCGGGTTGGTATCCCAGGCAGTGATTGCATAAAGTGGTGGATCATTAGCCCGAACCACCTGGAATATGGCAGGTACTGCGTCTTCTTGCCCTTCGTTCGCTGCATCATTTGGTCGTCGAGGTCCATCATGATGAGCTTGGCATAATCTACGTTTTTGTTGAAGGCAATGCCGTGGAAGATCCGCAGTATTGTGATGTTGCACCTGTCGTGCCCTGAGTGCTTTGGTGAGAAGCACTTATTGACAAGCGCAAAAAGTGTCCGCCATGGATGCGGGATCATGGATTGTTGGATCTGAGAGAGGACTTTGACGGGCGTGAAGTAGCCCATTCTTTGAATGTCCTCGAGAAGCTCATCCTCAGAAGCCTCATACTCATTCTCCGGTCGGCTGGGCAGGCGGAGAACATGGCGGATTAATTCGCGGGTGACCTCGACCGTCTGGCCCGCGAGTTTTGCTTCGTAGTAAAAGCTATTGTCTGGTGCCACCTTCGTCTGCAGCGTCCCCCAAAATTGTTGAAGGTAAACGGAGGGGACTGGTACAGCGGCCGAGAAGGCGTACCAGAGGTGATGGTGTCTCAATATCGCAGGAATAATGGGTTCCTTCCCTTTGAAGACTTCCAAGTCGAGTTGGAAGTTATTGTCCTTCGGAATGACCCATTTGGACGTTGGGTAAATCAGATCTGTTGGTGTCGTATTCATATTTTTTTTGAGTGGGGCGACTCTTTTTTTTTTTTTTTTTTTTTTTGTTTGCCCTCTTCTTTTTTTGTTGTTCCGAACACCTGGATTCGTTAAACCTGCGATGATAGAGTAACCATTAGTTTATACAGTAATAAGAAGCAGAAGGTAACATGATTTGAATAGCTGAAAACAAGTTAGAGTTCAAAATTGTTCAAGTGTTTTGGGCTTTAAAAATTTAATGTTTGATTTTGGGCCCAAAAACAGTTTCAGCCCATTTAAATCATGAGTTTGATACTTAGAAAATTTCTTAAGTGGAGAGTTCGCGCATTAGTTAAAAATTTTCTAAGTCTTTATGTCGCGAAGTGAAAAGTGAGAGTGCGTTAAGAAAATTCTAAGTAAAGGTTCGCGAAACAGATGATAAAAACAATTAAGTGTGGATCGCGATATGAGAGTTTGGTAAGTTCGCTAAAAGCTTTACGAATCCTAGTTTCGCGAATGTTAGAAAGGGTTCGAGAACTGAAATACTTTGCGAATTGAGATTGTGTTCTCGAATTGAAGTGAAATTGAGTTCGCGAAACATGAAGGGATTCGCGAAAGACCATGGGGTTCGCGATCTGGAAGTTTGCGAATTGAGAAAAAGTTCGCGATTTTAAAATGATTACGAATTTAGAGTGGTTCGCGAACTTGAGAGTTTGGCGAATTTGAAAGAGGTTCGCGATTTTGAGTTTTGCGAATGCGGAACAAGTTCGCGAACTTTGAAGAGTTCGCGAATCATGGAGAACTTCGTGGGCTAAGACAAATGTGCGAAAAACAGGTTGGAGACTTCGAAAGTCGCGCTTTAAAGATCAAAAAGGGCTGAGTTCGCGAATCATGAAGATTCATCGTGTTCATCATCCGCGAAGTGCAGAAAGTTCCAGATTCGCCAAAATCATCATCAGATAGGTATAGAACTGCTTGAAAATGAAGATTCAACGTTATTCTTACCACAGCAACGCACGAGAGAAGAAGATTTGGAAGCTAAGGAGCAGGTTTCGTCGTGATTTGAGTGGCTTTATCTTGCGGATGAACAGTAGATCGAGAGAATTTTGAACAGTGTAAACCCTAATTTTGAATTGACGGCGACTGTTTCTTCGTGAAACTTAGGGTTTTAAGAGGGAAGAAGTTCGCGGGCTCAAAAAGGTTTGGGCCTCGTAAGAAAGATGGGCCCGTTTGAGGTTCGCGAAGCGTGCGTGAGTTCGCGAAGTAGCATTGAGTACGCGAAACATTGATAATTCGCGAATCACCCTAAATTCACGAATCAAAATGAAGTGGAAAAAACTGGGCCGAAAAATGAGAAAAGAAGGCCCAATACTGGTTTTTGAATTTTGCGAATTGGCTCAAATGCTTTAGTGATTGTGGGCTCAATTTTTAACTTAGACTCCCCCTCAAAATATGCACTCTTAGAAAATACATTTCAAGTTAAGATATAACAAGAAGACTAAAAATTACTCCCCCTAAATTTTTGGAATGGTGATCATCTTTTAAACTTTATAAAAGGTTGAAATAGGCAAAAATCACGTTATGCTTCCCGATTCAACATGCCTAACTTTGAAACGAGAAACATGAAACGTTTTTCATCCAAAGCCTTTGTGAAAAGATCGGCAAGTTGAACTTCGGTGTTGACGAAGTACATTGTGATTGTGCCTTTTTCGACATGATCTTTTATAAAGTGATATCGAAGGTCTATATGTTTAGTGCGGGAATGATGGACGGGATTACAGGTAATGGCAATAGCGCTCTTCGAGTCGCTGTAAATTGGAATGTTATTGAAAACAAACCCGTAATCCTGCAATTGCGTTCGCAACCACAGGATTTGAGAGCAGCAACTGGCCGCAGCAACGTACTCTGCTTCGGCGGTTGACGTGGACACACAGTTTTGTTTCTTAGACGACCAACTTACTAGTTTGTCACCTAGGAACTGTATTCCACCCGAGGTGCTCTTCCTGTCCATCCTACAACCTGCAAAATCGGCATCCGTAAAGCCAAGTAATTGAAAGTTAGAGTTCTTGGGATACCAGAGTCCGAGTGTCGGTGTTCCCTTGAGATAGCGTAAGATCCTCTTCACTGCAAGCATGTGCGACTCCTTCGGATCGGCTTGAAAGCGCGCACACAGGCAGGTGGAGAAGACTATATCAGGCCGACTTGCTGTCAGATACAGAAGCGATCCTATCATTCCTCTGTATGTAGACGGGTTGACTGATTTGCCCGATGGATCTGAGGCTAATTTGCATGAAGTCGACATCGGGGTGCTTTTAGATGGGGAATTTTCCATGTTGTACTTCTTAAGTATGTCTTGAATATACTTCGATTGACTGATGAAGATTCCTTCTGGGAGTTGCTTGACTTGCAGTCCAAGGAAGAAGTTGAGCTCTCCCATCATGCTCATTTCGAACTTTGTCTTCATCAGTTCCCCGAACTCCTTGCACAACATGGGGTTTGTGGATCCAAAAATAATGTCGTCAACGTAAATCTGAATAAGTAGAATTTCAGACTTGCGTCGCTTGATGAAGAGGGTGGTGTCGATTTGCCCTTTAGTGAAGCCTGACTCGATCAGAAAGTCAGATAGCACCTCGTACCATGCTCGGGGTGCTTGCTTAAGTCCGTAAAGTGCCTTCTCGAGGAAGTACACATAGTCAGGGTGGACTTGGCTTACGAATCCTTCAGGCTGTGCCACGTAGACTTCTTCTTTCAAGACGCCGTTGAGGAAGGCTGTCTTGACGTCCATCTGATACACCGTGAAGTCTTTGTGGGCTGCGAAGGCTAGGAAAATCCGAATTGCTTCGATTCGCGCTACGGGTGCGAAGGTCTCGTCGTAGTCGATTCCCTCTTGCTGGTTGTAGCCCTTCGCGACTAGCCTTGCCTTGTTGCGAATTACGACACCGTCTTCATCTTTCTTATTCTTGAATACCCACTTCGTACCGATAATCGTCTTTCCTTGAGGTCTCGGTACGAGTTTCCACACTTTCAGTCTTTCGAACTGATGGATTTCCTCTTGCATTGCGTTTACCCAGTCTGGGTCTTTTAGCGCGTCTCCAACTTTGCTCGGCTCAGCCTGGCTGAGAAAGCAGGCATATAGATTTTCATTTATTGTTGATGATCTTGTACTAACTCCTTGGTCTGGATTTCCAATAATTTGAGACATCGGATGGGCTCGAGTCCACTTCCTTTGATGAGGGAGAGGTTGTTCTTGCTCGTCCTGTGCGGGTTCTTCACCTGTTGTCTCGGGAGTGCTGGAAATTTCGATCGGGGAGTGAGGCTCTATGTCTGGGGAAATGTCTTCATCGTCTTCTTCAGTTGAGGCTTCAGGGGAAATAGTGACTTCTATATGTGACGTTGAGGGAGATGCATCAGCTTCGTGTTGGCCTACGGGAGAGGCTGGTGCGTCACTATTTTGGGGTTGGTGAGGAGGTTGAGCTGATCGACGATCGTGGATGGCTAGATCTTCGAAAAGCAGCTCCCATGCGTCGTCGCTCTTGTGGGATGTCGATGCTACCTCCTCGAATGTAGGACTGGGCTGATCGTCTGTCAGCACTCTAATTAGTCCCGGTTCTGGCCTGATTTGGACAGAAGCGTTCGGTTGTAGTACGGGTCCTGAACTGATGTATTCAGAAGCCACAAGCGCTTCGTCGAAAGTAACATTTATGCTTTCCATAACAGTCCTTCTATCTTTGAGATAGACTCTATAGGCCTTCGAAGTAGCCGAATATCCAATGAACACTCCTTCGATGGCCTTCGGGTCGAGCTTCCCTCGATCAACTCGGTCATTAGCTACAAAGCACTTGCAGCCGAAAATCCGTAGATATTTGATGTTTGGGACCCTTTGGTTGATTAGCTCGTACGGAGTCTTCCCAAATCTCTTGTGAATGCTCGTTCGGTTTTGCGTGTAACACGCCGTGTTTACTGCCTCGGCCCATAGAAAGTGTGGAAGTCCTGATTGAATTAGCATTGTCCGGGCTGCTTCGATAAGGGTCCGGTTCTTCCTTTCCACTACTCCATTTTGTTGAGGGGTTTTTGCGGCCGAGAACTGCTGAGAGATTCCTAACGAGGTGTAGAAGTCACTGAGGACCTTGTTCTTGAACTCAGTGCCATTATCTGTGCGGACCACTTGGATGTTGCTCTCAAGCAGGTTCTGAGTCGTCTTCACAAAAGAGATGATGATTTCAGGGGTCTCGTCCTTCGTTTTAAGATATCTCGTCCATGTGTACCTCGAGTAGTCATCTACAATGACTAATACGTATTTTCTTCCATTTATGCTTTGTATCCTCATTGGCCCGCATAAATCCATGTGTAGCAGCTCCAGTGGGCGAGAGGTCGAGGCCACGTGTTTTGATGAATGAGATGCCTTCTTCATCTTTCCCATTTCGCACGCCGAACATAGATGCTCTTTGTGGTACTTCAATGCTGGGAGTCCTGTGACTAGCTTATCTTTGTAAGTTTATTCAGCGTTTTGAAGTTGATATGGGACATCCGTCTGTGCCAAAGGTCATTTTGCTGGTGTGATGCCTTTGTCATCAGACAGATGGCGGATGAAGGTCGAAGGGTCTTCAGATTGATTGTGTAGAGATTTGTCTTCCTCGTGCCTGTGAGGAGTTCCCTACCCTGCTCGTTGCTGATGGTGCAGTCGTCAGACTGGAAGGTGACCGTCAGCCTTCTATCGCAGAACTGGCCAATGCTGAAGAGGTTGTGTCCAAGTCCTTCGACGAGCGAGACATCCCTGATTGTGAGGTTGTCATGGATGAGGTCTCCGTGTCCTATGATCGGAGCCGCGTGATTATTTCCGAAGCGCACGTTACCGCCAAAGCGGGCTTTGTAGTTGCTCAGCAGCTCTTTTCTCCCTGTCATGTGTGTGGAGCAACCTGAATCGAGATACCACACATGACAGATCTGCAAAAATAATCAAGAGAGGTCAGTAACCCGATAACGGTCGGGTTCCCCTTGGTTATTTTCGACACGCAAGCATAGATGAAATAGAGAATCAGCTAAGTAGTCTACTATGCTTGGACTTGTTTTGGGAACCCAAATCTGGCGTGTGCCTGATTTGGTCGTGATGGATTCGAGTTCCCTTTTTGTGACCCAAATTTGTTTCGTTTTGAGCGGTTGCGTTTTGATTTTGGGCACGTAATGCTTGGGCTTGGTTTTCTTCTCGTTTTTGCGAGATACTTGATCTGGCTTTTTCTCGAGCCTTGAAGCATTTTGTGGTCTCGCCTTTGGTTGGGGATTTGAGCTTGCGACCTTCTTGGCTTTTACTTCGGGGAAGTGTGCAAAGAGAGGGTTAGTTCGCGAGTTAGGTATAGAAATCAGAGTTCGCGACTTTGATGTGTGCCTTTTAGTTTGCGAGTCTAGTGTGTGTGTGTGGGTTTGCGAAATAAGTTGCCTGCTAAGTTTCGGGTCAGAAATCCTTTTAGACTTAGAAATAAAACTAGCAGCATTTTTCAACACATTAACACACTCAAGACGATTCTTACAAAACAAAAAGGGAGACATTTTAGTTTTCGTTTTCATTTGCTCCTTTTTGTGAACAGCAACGTCTCCTTTTGTCTCGTCTTGTCTTGCCCTCCACTTCACGCTCTTTTCCCAAGATGCTTTTCCTGTCGATGCAGAAGAGGTCTTGTTAGTGATCTTCGTTGTGCGACCTATAACCGGCTTATTTAATTCTTTATTCTTGAAGAGTTTTGTGTGTGACGTTGTCAAAATGAAAGGAGTATGTGTAGGGATCGTGTGGGGTCTAGTGCTTATTTGATCCTTAAATGATGAAATTACTGCGAGTAAAATATCTTTCTCTAGTTGAGAGAGTTGCTCGAGTGATTCCATCGATGCTCGTAATTTGAAATTTTCTTTATGCGAAAAAGGGATGTAAGCTCTAGGCAACGTTCCCATATGCTTCGAATTCTTCGGTGCTTCTTCAACGACCTTTTGAGAGGGCGGTGCACTAGCCTGGAGACAGTTATCAATCGAGGGTTTTTCCTTTGTCTTGTAACTTTCGTTCAGGCTAAGGTAATCGAACGGTTTTTCGGCCCGATCGCTCCCTTCTCCTGTCGTTGGTTCGCTTTTTGACGACTGAAAGAAGCGTATGAGCGATAGATCCAGATAACTATCATCGTAGCGAATGGGAGTTTTCTTGGCTTCAGGTATGATGGTCTTAACGAAGCCTAACCCCCCTCGTGGATTGTAGAACCTAGTATCTTTGGGCTGACTAAGAAACATGGTTCGTTCTAATACCAGTTCTGATAGCCCTCGTTTCGTGATAATGTCTTCTAGGCTCTTTATCTTCGCATATAGCCCAGCGCGTTCGCTATTCATCAGATTATACTCGCTAGTTTTATTTATTCGCTCATTCTCACTCTTCCTATAATTCGCCGTCAACTCTTCAAGTCTTTTATTTAGTTTAACAATTTCCTCATCTCGACTAGCTACCCTAAGATTTGCAGCTTCTAATCGACAATTCAGGGAACCAATATCGCTTAGTCGATTAATGAGGGATGCACGGTTGTTAGCTAATTGGGCTTCTAGTTCTGTAATTCTAGAATTATTGCTAGAAGCTTCGTTTTTATTGCATTCTAAGATCGCTATCCTATTTGTCAGTTCACTAACTTTATCCTTAGATTTTCCTAAGTCTTGTTCTGTCATACTTAAGCTATTTTCTAACCTTTCTACCTCTTCTAGTGTCATGGTTAGGATAGCTTGAGTTTTTACTAATTTCTTTTCTAAAGACCTAGTATTTTTACGTTCTTTACTTAGGACCTCTATTTTATTTTGTAATTTTAAAAGCATACTATCGTTGAAAGAGTATACCTCCTCGCCGTTGCACGGTTCATCTACTTCATTCGTGCTGGTACTGGTGCTAGCTTCCGGCTGCTCCTCCTCGTCTGATCCGTCTCCATCCAGCCGTGCCATCAGGGCAAGGTTCTCGGGCTCACTTTCCGTGGAGTCCTCGAGCCAGTGGTCCTGCTCGGCCACTAGTGCTTTGCCTTGATTCTTCTGCCTGATCAACTGCAGCTTCCTGAGATAATACTCTTCGTCCTTCTTTTTCTTCGGAAGGGGACAGTCATTGGCAAAGTGCCCTGGTTTGCCACAGTTGTAGCATTTTCTTGGTTCGGCTGGGGCCTTGGTTTCAGCTGGCTGAAATGGTCGGGTCTGAGGATTGGGTCCTGACGAGATCCTTTGTCTGTTGGACGAGGATGATGATTTCTTGAAGAACTTTTTGTTCATCATCTTCGTTACCAGAGCCAAGTGCTTCTGGAGCTCCTTCATCTCCGGATCGGAGTCCGAGCCTGAGTCATCTTCGGAGGTGGAGGGGCTCGGGATCTTGACGGTTTTGCCTTTACTCAGCTTTGCGCTCTTCTTATCCGTCACTAAGGCTAGTGAGTCGGCCACAGCCTTATTCTTCTGCTCCTCCACCCCCTCGTTTACGTCATCTGAATGCTGTTCGAGGCTCTCGTAGATGCTGTGGATGTCAATTTCATCGAGGTCCTTGTTCTGCCTGAAATTTGTGGCAATCTTCTTCCACTCAGGCTGTAATGATGTAAGGAATCTTACATTTAGCTCCAAGTTGGACTTCATGATGCTGATCTTCCGCAGTTCATTGGTTTGGATCATAAACCTACGATAGGTTTCACCAATTGGCTCGCCCTGTCGAGCCTTGAAGGAGTCGTAAGCCGCCAATGTGTTGGCTTTCTTGGCTCTTAAGCCGATATCAGTGCCCTGCATCAACTTAGAGATCTCGTCGAACATTTCCTTGGCAGTCTGGAAGCTATCTACCTGAATGTAGATTTCATTTGGCATGGCTTGTAGGAGGTAGGTCTTGGCCATGAGGTCTGCCCTAATGCTTCGTCTTTCCAGATCAGTGTAGTCGGCTGGAGACTTGGGTACTATCTGTGGAAGGACGGGAGGAGTCACGGTGTTGTCCCCGGGGAGTGTGGTCGTAAATGTTTCGGGGCCGCTTTGGAGTGATCTGATCATTTCCTCTCCGTTTTCTTTGATCTCCAGGAAGTTAAGGAATCTGTTCTTCCAGATAGAGAACTCGCCTCTTCGCAGCACTGGTGGTCTGACGTCGCTTCCCATGGCGAGTGTGTCCATTCTATATTAGATGTGGGTGATCTTTAAACGTGTGTGGAACTTTGAAGTGTTGAAACTTGAAGTTAGTGAGGTTCGCGAACTGGAGCTGGATTCGTGAAATCGAAGGGTTCGCGAACTTGAGCTGGATTCGTGAAATCGAAGGGTTCGCGAAATGGCTGGTTCGCGAATTGAAGATCGGTTCGTGATCTACTTTGGCGAAGTGAGATCACGGGTTGGCAAATTGATTCGCGAAGCTGAACTGACGGTTGGCGAATCGAAAGATCGCGGATGAAGCGGGGTTCGTGAAGTGGCCTGAGCTTCGTGATCCTTGTTCGCGTGTTGAGGTTCGCGGATGTAGCGGAACACTTCGCGAATTGAAGTTCGCGAGAGTGGCGGTTCGCAAAGCAGGGAGGTTCGCGAATTCTTTGTCTGTTCCGCGAATGATGAACAGGATGAAGATCTTCAAGCTGAAACCCAGAAAAATCCGAAAATCTTGCTGTAAATGCCCAAAATCTGCCCAGAAATGCTGTTTTTGCTGGAATAAGTTCCCCAATACCAGAAAATGGCCGAGAAACCCCAAAACCAGCTCAGAAAAGGCAGAAAAACAGCCAAAGTAGTTCAAAAACAGCCCAAGAAAAGTGACGAAAAAAGCTCAAAAACTCCAAAAATGGCTTCAAAGTTCCCTCACGCTTGCTCTGATACCACTTGTAAATCCCTGTTCATCTAATATAATGCAAGCAACAAAGAAAGCAACCTAGAATGATTTTAGCTTGAGAGTGTTTAGGTTAGCTTGTTCAAGGAGGCACAATACCTGCAAAAGGAACTTTTTGAAACTAGGGCTTGGTGGGTCTTTATATACCACATTAGTTGGTATATTAAAGCCCATCAAGCCCAAAACCCATTTAGCCCAAACAACTAATACTTATAATAAAGTAAATTACAAACCCAAATAACATCTAAACCAAAGACCTAAATACACTAAAGACGGAAGCATCTAAAATATAAAGAACACAATAAATGATCCTAACAATAGTTATTAATCATGATTTTTCTTTCATATTATAATTGCTGAAATATATTTTAGGATGTCGCTCTGTGCGATGTTTAATTTATTACTTATGATTATTAGGATGGCACTATTTATCTGGATATGAATATTATTTTATATAAAAACTTTTACAAAATAAGATATAAAAGAAAATCAATATTTTCTCCCAATATTTTTATGATGATTTTATTTTTATGATATCAATTAATTGAATTTCACAAAATTTTGATTTATCACTCTTGATTTTATACTTGCTAGTGATTTACATAATTTTTTCCGTATATTATAAAACAGTCACCATTTTCAGTCCATTGGTGTTAGGTCCGTTCTTATCGATCTAGGAAGAATTAACACTAAACACAGATAAATTACCTTGAAGATTGGATCAATTAGGGTTTGAAGGTAATGCACTCAGTTCTTCAAGCTAAGCCTTTTTTAATTTCATATCAAGTGTGTGCTACAAGCTTGGAAGTGTAAGTGTTCTTAACCTATACAAGCTACTTTAGCTATTTATACCATACTTATGGTATATTTACAAATAGGTCCTTATACTATTATATAATTACACATTTGGCACAACTCTAAAGATAGCTTATAAATAGAACACAACTAAAATGTCTTCTACAATAATTGGATATAATAAAAAAAAATATCGTAAGAAAAGGTCAGAAAATATTATGATGGATGAATGAAAAACATAAGTCTGACAAAATATACTGTGTTCTCTGAAGTGAATGCATAAAAGTCGTGAGAATTAAGAAAATTATTTACCCTGGTGATTATGAAAACTTTCCCCGGAAGAGAAAATAAATAAAAATGGTATATTGAGCAACATAAAAATCATTATCAAAAGTAATATTATCGTTGCAGTGATTCGGTTAATCTTCGCACCAACAGATCCTACTGATCTTTATAAAGACCAATTAAAAGTAAAGTGAAATTGAAATAAATTTTTTTTCTCAAAGTTACGACAGTTCAGAAAATTGGTGCTTGATCTAATAAAATGCTCATTTGAATATTGTGGATTTTCTTAAAGATCCAAATTAAAAAATTGATCAATCGGACTAAATTTTATTTAAGCATTTATAATTTTATTGCCGGTTTATAATAATATATATTAATAATTTATATATTAAAGATATTCATATAATGGATACGAGCATATATAATGGAGAATTGTGTCTTGCAAACTGTACAACGACTAATACGATTCTACGAAATAAGAAATATTTTGCTCATCTTGAAATGAAAGAAACCAGTGTCATTACTATATCAGGCAGCACAAATATAATTGAAAGCTCCGAAAGAACTAATATTCTATTACCCAAAGGAACAAGGTTGATAATTGAAAATACTTTACATTTTCCCAAGTCTCAAATAAATATATTAAGTTTTAAAGCTATTTGATATAATCGATATCGTGTTGAGACTGCTGAAAAAGAAGATATTAAATATTTGCATATCACAAAAGTGATTTCGAATGATAAAAGAATTGTAGAAATATTACATTCTTTTGACTCTGGGCTATATTGCACATATCTTAAAACAATTTAATCGCATGCTATTGTAAATCAGAAGTTTACTGATGATAATACATTTATTGTTTGGCATGACCGGTTGTCCATTCCGGATCAATTATGATGCGGGGAATAATTGAAAATTCACGTGGACATCTAATGAAGAACCAAAAAATTCTTCAATCTAATGAATTATTATGTGTTGCTTGCTCTAAAGGAAAGTTGATTATTCGGCCATCACTAATAAAAATAAAGAATGAATCCAAATGGTTTTTGGAACGTATACAAGGTGATATTTGTAGACCGATACATCCATTGTGTGGATCGTTTAGATATTTCATGGTATTGATTATTGCATCAACTAGATGGTCTCATGTATGTTTGTTATCAACGCGGAATGTAGTATTTACGAGATTGCTTGCTTAGTTGAATCGATTAAGAGCACATTTTCCGAATTATCTAATAAAGAAAATACGCCTTGATAATGTTGGTGTACTTACAAGGCATTTAGTGATTATTGCATATCTATAGAAATTAGTGTTAAGCATCATGTGCTACATGTCGATACGTAAAACAGTCTTGCAGAATTGTTGAGATTAACGTCTGCAATTAATTGCAAGAGAATTATTGATGAAATCGAAGCTTCTCTCATCTTGTTGGGGACATGCTATATTACATGCAACAGCGCTAATCCACATCAGGCTAGCAAGTTGTCATGATATATCCCCGATACAAATGATTTATGGTCAGGAACCAGATATTTTCCATTTGAGAAATTTCGAATGTGCGGTATATGTTCCAATTGCTCCACCACAATGCACTAAGATGGGACCTCAAAGGATGTTGAGAATATATATCGGAGTTGAATCTCCATCGATAATAAAATAATGATAATGAAGAGATCTCGATAAATTATGCCAAAAATGGTATTAGATGAAACAGAGAAAAAGTCAACGTTGACGATAAATTCTCATTTATTTTAGCGCTACATGAGAAGAATGAAATAAATGAGAATGAGGATCATGAACCAGTTTCTGTTAAAGAATGCAGACAAAGAAATAATTGACCAAATTGGAAAGATGCAATTGAGGCAGAATTGAAATCACTTAAGAAACAAAACGTTTTCGGACATGTAGTCCGTATATTATAAAATGTAAAACCGGTTGGATATAAAAAATGGTGAAATTAGAAAGAGAAATAAAAAGGGTGAAATTGTGAGATATAAAGCACATCTTATTGCACAAGATTTTTTACAAAGACCTGATATTGATTATGGGGAGACGTATTTTCCTGTGGTGGATGCAACAACTTTTTGTTATATAATTAGTCTGACAGTAAGTGAAGGACTCGATTTTCGTATAATGGATGTTGTCACTGAATATTTATATGGCTCACTGGACAGCGACATTTATATAAAACTTCCTGAGGGATTTCCATTGCTTGAAAATTCAGGCCCCCGGCATGAGTACTCTATAAGTTGAATAAATCATTGTATGGATTAAAGCAATCGGAGCATATGTGGTATAATCGCCTAAGGGAATATTTATTGAAAGAAGGTACAAAAACGATCAAACTTGTCCGTGTATATTTATAAAAATATTTGAAAATAAATTTGTCATCATTGCAGTTTATGTTGATGATATTAAGATAATTGGAACTCCTAAAGAGTTATCAAAAGCCGTTAATTGTTTGAAAAAGAAGTTTGAAATGAAAGATTTTGAAAAACAAAATTTTATCTTGGACTTCAAATTGAATATTTAAAGAATGAGATATTCGTACATCAAGAAACTTATACGAAAAAGGTATTGAAAAGATTTTACATGGATAATGCTCATCCATTGGATACTCCAATGATTGTTTGATCTTTAGATGTGAATAAAGATCTTGTAGGTCACGGATTATCCAATAACGTCAAGTAGAACACGAATTAAGGTGACTGATAAGATTTGTATGCGGAAGCTTTTGGCGGCAAATCTTCTATGAATGCAATATGTTCTTCTAAAATTCTATCTTTATTGATATGGATGATTACAACATATGAGAGTGTACAAGTGTATGTTCTACACTACGAGTCTATCTATATATACCCACATTCTTAGGTATATATTTACAAAGTTCTAACTAATTATATAATTACGCATTAGCCCCAAACAAAGATAATTATAATTGTTGAACACAATAAAATATATCTACCAGATTTGTTTAGAACCTTATGAAAATGATGAAGAACTACTTGGTCATGAAGTATCATATTTAGTGCTATTAGAGCCCTAATGTATTTAACGAGTTATACGCGACCTGATATAGCGTTCGCTGTGAATCTATTGAGGATATATAGTTCATCACCGACTCATAGAGATTTGAATGAAATTAAACAAATTTTTCGATACCTTCAAGGAACAACTGATATGAGATTGTTCTATTCTAGTGATCAGAAGCAGATTTGATTGGGTATGCATATGCTGGTTTTCTATTCGACCCACATAATGTTCGATCGCAAACGGATTATTTATTTACACATGGCGGTCAGAAAAAGTTTAACAGTTACTTCACTTATCAATGCAGAAATTTGATAAATTCATGAAGTTAGACGAGAATATTTTTTGTTGCGATCGATTTAAGCATATACGACAAACTCATGGGTTATTATCGGAAAAGTTACTTCCGGCGATTTTATAAGAAGATAATGTGGCATGTATTGTCCAATTAAAGGAAAGATATATTAAGGGAGATAGAACAAATCATATTTCACCAAAAATTTTCATTACACATAATTTAGAGAAAAATGGTGATATTGGTGTACAACAAGTGCGATCAAGTAAAAATCTTGCAGATTTATTCACGAAAGCACTTCCTCCACTAATTTTCAAAGGATTGGTATATTTAATTGAAATTCAAAGACTTCGAGATTTGGAATGATGTCATCATCAGGAAGAGTAAATACGCATTGTACTTTTTTTCCCTTCACTGAGGTTTTTCACATGTGATTTTTTCCAGTAAGGATTTTATGAGACAACAATAGAAAGCGTATCTTAAAGAATTATGTACTTTTTTTCCTTAACCGTGTTTTTATCACATTGGGTTTTTCAAGTAAGGTTTTAACGAGACAGATTGGAAAACATCCAAGAGGAAGTATTATGAAATAATTATTAAATTGGATGTTTTAAATAATAATATTGGTTAAATTATTGATATTTTGCAAGTATTGTATTAAATGATGATAAGACAAATTGTATAATTGAAAGGAATATATTTTAGTATGTAGTGTATAATTGTATTTAATGTAATTAGTTATAATAATGAATTTTTAGTAGTATAATTAGATGATTAAACTTGTATTGTAAATCACATTAAGTATTGATATACTTTCTCTCTCTAATCTCTCTCTTTATTATTATAAGTTATATTATCCTAATAATCTTAATATAAGCATAATTATAATAAAATAATCTTAATATATTATTAATCACAATTAATATTTTTATAACAATAAAACAAATTGGTTCAAAAATGCAGCAGCTTGATTTGTTTAAATTCTGCTATTTATCTACTAATTTTAGTACATAAGTTGTCATAAGATAATATTATAAATCTTCCATGTAAGTAGTCCCTCGAGGAAACAAGAAACCATATCAACAACTCACACGTATTGGTTGATTGTATGTTGAAGGGCTTCCCTCCCACATCATATATGAATGTAAACAAATGGCACTGATTTATCCACACCACATCCTTTGTTTGGTAATGGAATAGAATAGCTACCTACCAGTAGTCTCCGCACGAACAAAACCCCTTCTCAAACCTATGAAAGCGCATCCTATCCCTCACAGTAATGACTCGGTACAACACTTTGGACACAATTTTGATCCAAGAGTGACAATCAAGACAAGTACGCAGGTTCTTATAGATCAAAATCTCAGCACCTGGGCTCGATCTCAGTACTCCATACGCCAAGGCCAACCTCTCGCTGTGATAGTTCAAGTTTTCCTCTTTTTCTTCCCCCGAAATATCCATCAAAACCAGGTCTTGCGAGTACTCATGACCTTCCTTTCTCACACGACAGATCAACGATTCTAAAACTCCGTATAACTCGGGGTGTGATTGATCTCCTGCCTTGAAATAGTGGCAAATCACGCCTCCATTCGATTCATCAACGAACCAACTCTTGCCACTATCTTTATTGCCAGCTCTTTTTTTATTCATAGCGTGCCTGATAGTTTCTGCTCTGTCCCATTTATTAGCAGAGCAGTTAACATTGGACCATAATGCATAATCTCCGCTCCCAAGATTCTTTACTTTCAAAACAACTTCTTCTGCCATATCCCAGTTTCTGTGAGTTCTACAAGCACTTAGCAAACTTCTCCATAGGACAACATCAGGTTCCATTGGCATTTCATTAATCACGCCAAATGCTTCTTCTAAAAGCCCCCCTCGTGCTAACAGATCAACCATTGCTCCATAATGCTCGAGCTGAGGCTCAATCGAGTAATCCCTTTTCATTACAGCGAAATATTCCCGTCCCTCTTCTACAAAGCCACAGTGACTACATGCTGTGAGGATCCCGAGAAAGGTCCCATGGTCGGGTAAAATGTTTTCAGCTTGCATGATTGAGAATACTGCCGTTGAATCACAGGCAAGACCATGAATGGCCAGCCCATTTATCATGGCATTGTATATAGAAACATCAGTTCTTTGCGCTGATTGGAATATCGATTTTGCTGTTTCAATTCTTCCACACCTTGCGTACATATCAATTAATGCCGAATAAAGTACATAGTTCAGTTCCACCTTTTTCTGGGTCATTAGATCGTGCACCCATTTCCCGTAAGTTACCGCCCTTAATCTTGAGCAAGCAGTTAGCAGAGAAGCAAAAGTAAAACCGTTTGGTTCAATTTTCGCTGCTAACATCTCTCGAAGCATGCCTAGTGCCTCTAAGTACAAGCCATTCTTGACAAAGCCTCCTATCATTGAGTTCCATGTGACCACATCTCGAGAGGGCGAGGACGAAAATATTTTCTTGGCAGTATCTATTTTACCAACCTTTACGAAACTGTTAATTAACATGTTGGTGGATACCACATCAAGATTGAGAATAATTACCTCATTAAATATTTTAAGGGCAATATCAATATTTTCACAAGCTATAAAGACCTTTATCAGCATGGTTAGAACTGGCGTGTGTGTTCCGCAGCCGTGCTTGATGATTTTACCATGGACAAAACTCGCCGTTTTGAAATCTGGCTGGAACTTGCATAGTTCGAGAATGTGGGGAAATACTTGGTCACCTAGTGCAATCAGCATATAAAAGAAACCAATTAAATTCACAGCTAATAGGAAAGATATGTTTTGGAACATAAAACTGCAACCATTTAGATTTTTTAAAGAAAGACCATCCATGTACATAGAAAACGACGGTAAGGAAGGGGAGAAAAGAAACGTTTTTGTTTTTCTTATTTTCCCTCAACAAAAATGAAACATTCAAGTATATTCAGAACAAATTAAGAGTAACCCATTAACACTTGTAAACATTTAAAACCTAAAATTTAATGGACGAACATCCCAAATTTTCTGCACAAACACATAAAAAAAATCCTACAGCGTGAACGGAACATAAGCGTAACAAGAAGTAAATAAACCTGTTCTTGAATGAAGGGCTTGTTGTGGTAGATGCCGAGCCGACCGATATTTTGAGGAAATCAGAGCTCGCTTACGAAAAGGCCCCAAATAAAATATCATCGGCTTCATTACTTCGATTTTTCACCACATCTTCCGGCAAATTTTAAGAAATCAAACAAATTGATTACGCGTTTCGATTTGGGCAGTTGCAATAACAGACGTGCAGTTTTCTGTTGTGTGATATCTATCTATTTTATTAGGGGAAATTCGGTTTCATACTCCATCGAAATTTAAACTTCCTCTTAAATACCACGATTTATTTTTTCCTCTTAAATATCGATCTGCAAAATTATTCCTGTTTAGTACCCCAAACATTGAAAAGATGAAACTAACCTTACTTAAATGACTCAGAAAAGCTCTATTATTATTATATCAACTGTCGTCAATATTAAACCAAGAACGCATGTTATTATACCGGAAACTGAAGGCACAATTCTACTGACAAACAAAGATATTATACCAGATCCAGTCAGTATTATACCAGAAAAATATAAAAGCATCATGACAACCGTCAAACATCACTATTATACCTACAGTACAAATATTATACCAACTGAATACTCAAACAACTATTCCATTAAATCTAATAATTATACCAAAATAGAAGACAATTATATCAAGAAAAGTACCAATTATACTAATTTATATGGATCAGTTTTACCAAAAATTGTACCAACAAGTTAGATAATTATACCAATAAATACCGAAATCATACCAACAAAAATATGAAAATTATAACAATAGAAGTATTTATTATACCAATTGATACCGATCAATTTTACCAATAAGTATACTAACAGAACCAATTACTATACCACTCGATATGAAAATTATACGAACAGAATAAAGCAAATTAACTATTCCAGGAAAATAATTATACTAAAGCACATAACATAATACCAGCAGACGTATCGATTATATCAATAAATACTGATCAATTCCACACATAATTATACCAACGGACTACATCGGCATACCAAAAAAGACAAAACATGTACTAACTGAGTACGGAAATAACAATTCCAGCAAACGTACTTCTCATACTATCTAATTCCGATCTTTTACCAATAATTACGCCAACAGATTTCGTTATTATACCAACAAATTATGAACGATTGGCTAACTGTTTATCCCAACAAATGATCGATGTTACTGTTCAGTATTATACCAACTCCCGTCACAATTATACCAATTTAAACAAATTATGCCGACAGTTATCTGCTAATTAAACTTAGGAAAGGTAGCAATTATACCATCAGTGCTGACTACTATATCACCACCAAATAACTATTATACCAACAATACTGCATATCATACCAATAAATGTCGTTAATAATGTTTTTATATACCAACAAAGCTTGGGATTATACCATCAGTCATGATTAAAATATCAACCGACATTTAAACCAATATTTCCGCTTATTATACCTATAGTTCAGTTAGAACAACTCTGCTTTTCAAGAAATTGTACCTATTATCTCTATTATTGTACCTTTAAGTTCAATTATTTTACCAATACTTATTATTTACTGTATAATTTAAATTATATAATAGAAAGGTGTTCTTACACCACAACATCTTATTTTTATACCATGTCTTATTATTATTATACTAACACATAAATTATTAAAATTTTGTAGTATAATTTTAACCAAAGATGTAATTTTTAATAGTGAGAAATTTAACAGTTATCTGTAATTCGTGGATTCACTGGCCAACACTGTGGGTTAATATTTTTTTATTATTTTTTTCTTTTTTACACGTCCAACTTTGTGGGTTAATTTTTTTTTTGTTTTTTTTTTGTTTTTAACTTTTTTACACGTGTCACAACTATAGAAAGACTACATTTTCATTCTAATATAAGATAAGATTTGTATGTTTGGCATTTTATCATACCGAAAATTGGGTTAAATTCGATCAACAGACTACTGTTTTTATACCAACAGTTTGTATTATTATCCCAACAGATGCTTATGACTAATCTTATGTTATCCCAACATGTTCGCAATCCATAAAAATATGGGAAAACAGGTCATACAATTATCGGTCGAAGTAGACGTCGGTCAGAGCTCGGGAACCATCTCAAGACAGGTTCCGATGGAGGAAGAGGGGCCAGAACGGTTGGATGAAGTTGATAGGAATGCAGATTGGACAGGGTACATTTCGTGTTGTGGACAATGTTTTGCTGATGCAGTCGATTTCCGCCAGAAACTGAAGAAGTTTTCGATTTCCAGCGGTAAGAATTACAATTATGTGAAGAATACATCAAGGAAAGTAGTTGCAAGATGCAGTGTCGATAGCTGTATGTGGAACATAAATGTCTCTTACCGAAAGAGTGACGATAAGTTTGCAATACGCAAGTGTATTCTTGAACATAATTGTGGCAGCTCAAACTTGTTGTCCAGAGACCATCCCAAAGCTGATAGAGACTGGGTTGCTGGTTTAGTGAAGCAGAAATTACATAGTGACCCCCTTTATAAAGCTTGCAATTTAAAAAAAGACCTTCTCGAGGAGTATGGAGTCGAGATTCCATATCAAAGAGCTTGGGAAGGTCAGGAGAAAGCCATCAACCAAATCCATGGTGCTGACGGTGAGAATGGTTCGTACGACAAACTCGGTTGGTATTGTCGTAAAGTGTTGGAAGCTAATCCGGGCAGCTTTGCGGATTGCGAGATATATCCAGAATCAAACAAATTCCGCCGACTTTTCCTAAGTTTTGCAGCTTGTGCTATTGGATTTCTTAGAGGCTGCAGGCCAATAGTATTCTTAGATGGGATGCATATCAAAAGTAAATACAAGGGTACGTTGCTTAGTGCTACCTCAAAGGATGTAAACGATGGTTTGTTCACCATAGCATATGCGGTTGTTGATAATGAGAACGACATCAATTGGGAGTGGTTCTGCATGAAACTACGTGAGGTTTTTACATATCATGGTCAAGATGATTACAGTTGGTTTATATTCTTCTCAGACCGTAATGAGGGTCTCGTAAAAGCCGTGCCACTAGTATTCTCAGAATCCATAGAAATTCATGAAGCAGTACAGCATTTTGTCTTCCGCTGCTGGTTTTCAACACATGATCGGTGTTTAAAGGTTTCCGTTGCAGAATACATTGTTGCATGATTTGATTATATATTTTTCTTATGATGATTTTTGATTCTCTAGGATGCACTGATTTTCTATGCAAGGCTGCAATTAAGCCTTACTAGGGGTATGATTGACGGAACTGATTTTCTTGAACAACTTTTGGATGTAATCATTAAGGAGCTTGATCAAATGAACACGTCCTGTGCTAATATACAGAGGTCTGAATTGGATACTGCTGTCATTTGGTATTTTAAATTTTTATAATATTTTCTAATGAATTTTGTTTATGGATTTAGGGTGGATTCAGTCAGGGATGAAAAATATGTACTCTTGACTAGTTCACAACGTGGTGTGGTGGAGCTTGCTGCCTCTGTCATTTGTCGGGTACCTGTACATCACCTTAGTTTGCTTTGATTTTCTTCTGTTGTTTAAATACTGTAGTGTAGCATGTATCGTCGGATTGGATGTTGCCCTGATCTAGCTTGCAATTTATTGATATCATTTTGTTTCAGTTCAGTTAAGTAATTTCTAACTGAACATTCAAACGTTCTGCTATTGCAAAGTAATGCCTTGAGCTTTTGACTTTCATATGCTGGTATTTTGAAGTTTCGAACTCTCCATTTATTGAGTAATGACTGATAGGAGGTCAAATAATGAATGTTAGATCAGGTTTACTTGAGTTGTAGACTGATTTTACCCTACATATAGTTTTACCTTTTAGGCATGCACTTGTGCACCAAAAGCATCAAGTTCTGGGAAGCGAAGTAGGCGGGAGCATATAACAGTCGTGATAAAAGAGAGGCTTATGGAAGGGAAATGGCCGTGGTAGGCTTATTTGGATAATTTGAATAATGTTAACTTTGGGCTTAAGTCTGATGCCAGTGTTCTTACAGTGGCATGATAAATCTAAGTGATTTTAATATGTTAAATATCTACTTATCGTAGAAAGACTAGTATTAAATGAATACCAAAGAGGATGTTACTTAGTGAGAAAGGAAAAAAAAAAACAAATGGAAACTCATCATTCTTTCTTAACATGCGCCCATCAAATAGATTGCTTATATTTGTGGAGATTTGCTTATATACGGATCACATTTGGAATTTCTCCATCATCACTGAATATATCATGTGAGGTGTTCGAGATTTGCAATATGTTCTATTCTCTCTATATACGAATTACACTTGGAATTTCTCCATCATCACTGACTATATTTTGTGAATTGGGTGTTATTCGAATGCTAGTTTAGGAACGTGGTTAAGAGGATAAAAAAATCCAGAATGTAGTAAAATATATGACACATCTGTGAAGGTTGTAGTTTGCATTTTGTTTTGTGGCATGCTTGTCTTGTCATTAGATGAGTTGATCTTAGAAAATGTTTTGCAGGTTGAGCAAGGTTGGCGTACAAAATGGAGCTCTCTCATCCATGCTTTGCCTTCATTTGTAAATATTAACTCCATTGTAAGTGTATCCCTTCCCTTTTATTATCACCCAACTAAGAATATCCATTGCGGTATGTATCTGTGATGTCTCCCTTATTTAATCTGTACCAGACCAACTCTCCTCATGTGGCAGTTCTCATGTCATTTCATATATGACCATAATACATAATGATACATAATTCCCTTTTTCTTCTATGTAGTTAATTACTCCTATAAGTTAGTTCGTTTGCTGCGACATTCAGTACTGAAACATCAATATTCTAATATTTGGCATCTACTTGGATACTGCGCATGACAATTATTAAGTTTAATGTAGTGCTGTGGTGCAACAATTGTTTGAAGATGTGAAGTGTTAGCCGTTATCTAAGTTTTTTGACCTCTTTCCAGTAATGTTGTATCTCTTCCAAAATACCACTGATAAGTGTCCATTTCAGGGAGATCATGCAATTACAGAGCAATTGTCTGTAGATCTCAACCTGCTGAGTAATAATTTATAGGACTCTCAAATGATTTTAAAGATGCTTAAGTCATTCTTTTTGCTTCTCATCTCATGCAGGTGGATGCTGCTTTGATGCTCCTCTGTAATATTATGTTGAATGTACTATTAGCTTTCCAGAGAAGATTTAGTTCTTTTCTTTTTTTTTTCTCCCAGCTAATAGTTTTCTTCTATCGTGCAATTTCCATGTGTCAGTTCCCATGACCATTTGATTCTATGTTATTTTTTAGGACTCTAAGGACTCATTTTTTGCTTCTCCTGAAATATGGAACCTTCGGGTGTTTAAGAGCCTGCCTTCAATGTGAGTGTTTCAAGTTTGCCTAGTAGAACATTGGCTGTATCATGCATGGTGCTTAGCATGCTGGCCTTGTTTCGTTTTACGCCATTATTCTCATGATTCTGCTTAATGCCATAAGTGAATATTTTTACCATTGTAAGTTGACAAACCATTAGTTGGTGTTTGAATTCTTGATTAATTCTTTGGATATGGTCTCTTCACTGAAATGGATTTCCGTATTGCAGATCCACTTTATGCTTTATCTCATGCTACTTTTCCAGGAGAGCCTCGCAAGTAAGATTCTTTGTGCTCTGCCATGTTCGTTCAATCATGTTATTTAATGTCGTAGAATTTGACTTGGGACTCGGGATATTATGTGGTGGTGCGTCTCCATATTGCTTCTTGTATACTATTGTATCAGAAAACTACAATTGCGCATATCTATGTATGTTTTTACCTTGAGGTCACGGGCAACGTGTTGTTCCAAATATAATGAGATGATGCTGCTGCTGATGATGATGATGATTATTATTATTATTATTATTATTATTATTATTATTATTATTATTATTATTATTGTGCACTTTAAATGCAATGACTGGAGTTAATGTTCGCATTATGCATTAACATATGCAATGGGAGGCTGACTGTTCAGCTGAACAATGGGCTTTATTTTTACCTTGTTCTTTGTTTTCATATGGCCCATTGATAAGGGAGAGATATTCCTTTCCTTCAACATTGTTCGCATGCTCACATGATTTTATTTTATATTATGTTCATTAGGCTGATTCCAGAGATGCTTCATATCTCAGACAGGAAATACTGCAGGCTGTCTTGTCTTTGCTCAATTCAAAGGTTTGTACCGGGCAAAGGTTTCTGTGCTTTGCTCCTACAAAGTTTTATCTTTTTTATTATTTAGTGTACAATTATAGTTATTTCTAAGTTTATCATTATCTGTTTACCCGTTGAAATTAGGAGTTTCTAAATGAAAAAAAATGAAACGAAAATGGCAACTCGGATGATCTACGAAAGCAAGTGCCTATGTTGAAGAATGTATGTGTAATATAGAGTTTGAGATGTAACATTTTGTTTTTTGTAGGAATATTCATCACTGAATGAGCATTTGGTTGTCATGTTACCAGAAGCTGCTTATTCCCTTTGTACTGGTTCAGCTCCTCTAATTGAGGCCTTAGGACTTTCATCATCAGTATACAGTGAAGGTTTAGATGAAAAGGTGCATCTTACTGCAAATCCACCCTCAAGCTTCATTACAACAAAAAATCATCCATGAATTTATTTGTCCGTTACTCTCCATTATTCTGGTTGCATTCTGAATTGGCTAGATATCAAATACTCTTGTGTAGGAAGATGACCAATCAATTGAAGGTAATATTGAACTTTTTGAATGCTCAGTGGAAGTCCTTGCTAAGATTGATCATGATTCTGCCCGGCTGGTGATTATTCTTTAATTACGTTCGGCTTTTCAGATTTTTCATTTTTAATATTTGCTAGTTAGTTCATCTGCTTATTGAAGATGAAATTTAGGTCTACTCTCCAGAGAACCGCCAGCGTTTACGTCTACCTCGGCAATTACGAGCTCAGCTGCTTCATGAGATGGAGACTTGCATTCTAGAATGCATAAGAGATAGAGAAATTGAAAAGATGGACCTCTCAGAAGTGATCATTTTTTGTGCATTCTTATCTAATATCATGTACTGCTCATACGCAACAAGGCCAGTCTGTTGTAGCATCATTAACATAAAGCCTTTAAAATTTAGCTGTACTCTGTTATTTCCTAACATGTCAGGATGGTTGCATTTTATTCAACTAATCGTACTTCTTAATCTTATCATGCTTCACGTATTCTTTTTGTCTTAATCAGAATCAAAGAGGAGATTCCCCCATTTTTATCCAAACTGGGTGGTTTCGTGTCAGACCTTTTGGAACACGCCATTACTGTCATAGAAAAAGCTTACAATGACATCATATGTGGTGATTTGGGATCAGAATCTTTCCTAAACAACTTGGGATTGAACTCAGCTTCTTTTAATAACTTCTCCCAGTCACCTCTCTTTAGCAAATGGCTAAACAAAGATGCTGCTGCTGCTAAATTACTCTCTGGAATGATAAAATCTTCTGAAAGACTTCTGAAAAGCCTCGTAAAACTGTATGAAAGTTGTTCAATGTCCAGAAAGATTGTTAGCCTGAAACCATCTATACATGACTCAATAGACATCCATACTCTAGAGGATTCTGTTTCAACAAATAGAAGCAAAAGCTTGCTTTTGGACATGGAATTGGATATGAATACTGGACCCAGTGAAATTGATAGCTTAACTATTGATAGTGAGCAGAGCACTGCTATTTCCATCACAATGGTGAATCAGAAATTGGATCTTTTGTCAATGATGTCAAGTTTTTTCTGTATTTTACCATCAGTAACTTGGAAAACATTCTTTGACATAAAAAATAAAGATAATGATCCGAAGGTATGCTGTTGCCACAATTTTTCCTTTCTGGATCGTCATCATTTCTACTGGTTATATCTTACACTGGTGTTCGACAGATTTCTGAAAGGATCCTGTTTAGTCTGTGCCAGAATCCTCATTGGACTTCTTGCAAAGAGCTAATGGAACTGGTATGTGAACTGGAAAGTATCTTGCTTATTTTGTCGAATTAACCCTCTGTCTGTTTATTTATCAGATATTATTAAACTTTGTGATTTCATATGTCCCAGGTTATTTATTTGAGTGATTCCTTTAACTTGGAGGAGAATCTTAAAATCCAGTGTTCGCATGTGCTTGATAGCATAAATAGTTTGGCCACATGGCTTTTAAACTCTGATGGAGACCTGAAGCACGAGAGTGAATCTTCATCGTGGGAGAAAGTGCCTGATCAGGTACATATGTTGAGCAGTTCTGTCTATGCTATGCATATTATGGAAAAACGGCTATGTGCTCGTTTTGGGTGTTTTATAGTATGTGACACTGTACTTCACTCTGTAGGTCCTATATATTCGAAATGGCTGATGTAAGGATGAATTTTGTATATTATTATTGTAGATGTATTTTGTCACTTGTGTTCTTCAAAGTGTCAGTGGAATTGTTAGGAAATGCAGTGTTTTATTGCTTTCATGCATGGTCTTCGCTGTGATAACTGAAATGCCATGCTTGTAGCTTAAACTGATGGACAGAGCGGATAGTTGGACATAACATTATCAGATACGGAAGAGCTAGCTTACTCGTTTATCAATCATAGCTTGATCCTGACAGTTTGTTACCTACTTTTTTTTTTTTTTTTTTGTGAATGCAATGTTTTGCTTTTCACTGCAGCTTATACGACTGCTGAGTTTGTTACTGTTAAGTTTTATCTAAAATTTTGTATTTTCGAAATTAATGATGCTGTGCCTTTCAATCCTACGTTACGGAAAAATGTAGCTGCATATTTATGCTATGTGATTTTTGGTTTTGGATCTTTTTAGAAGCTTCATTTACTATTTGACTAGCTGATAACAATTAATCTCAGTGCTTGATTGCTCTTCGAGATTTGGTGAATAAGGTGTCCGATAGTGGTTTCTTGGATTGGCATGATCCGTCTAAGCTCGTTGAGTGCATATCCAATTTCGTACTACTCAGCCCTCCCATTGCACAGGTATTTGATAAATAAAAACAACTCTGCCACTTCCCATCCCCAATATTAATTCATTGATTTCTCGAATTTTGGATACATGATAAACATATTTTACAATGATTGGCCAGTCGATGATTGAGAAACTATTTATGCTTCTCCGAGAACCTGATTATCGAGTTAGGTTTCATCTAGCATGTCGGATTGGTGTCCTGTTTCAGACATGGGATGGTCATATGGAGCTTTTCCAGGACATTTGGTAAGTGGGTCATGCTGAAAACCAGGTTATACTCAGTTCTGTGGATTCGTCCATTTAGTGCAACTTGGTTAGCTTTTGTTCCTTTGACGAAATTATAGTATAGATATACTGTCGATCTAAATCAAAGAATTTCTTAAAATCTCCGAGTTTCACAATCCAAGATACCTAATATTTGGGTTGGTACATTAAATGTTTTCTTGCCAATCATAAGTTGGCCCCTGCTCCACACCCCCTATTTTGGATCACATTAACAAAAATAATCCCAGTATATAAAAGAAGCACCATGATAGAATATATGATTTATAAATTTAGCCTTTTCTACGTTAGCAACTTTGCATTTTACCTGTGTGAGTCATGAGTTCCTAAAATAATGTATCTGCTTAAAACACGAGTAGCTAAAGATGGTGATTCCTTGTCTACCCACAATTGCATTCAATAAGTTAATTTATAGTTTTCCCCAGCATGTAAGCTACAGGCCATTGTTCCAAGAGTTTCATGTCTTATTGTGCTGTATTGTTCGACCTTTTCTCATCTAGTCTTTGCCTTGATCGAGTATGCAGTGTTAGTATCTTCTAGTTTACTACATTTCAATTATAAAGGTCAATTTTTGTAATGCTGAACTGAAACTTTATCATTTTTGAATACGCAAGCTATTTATTTATATATGTTGTTTCAGCTCAAATTTTGGCACTAAATTGGTTACTTTTTCGAGCGAAAAAATTACGAGACCAGAAGTTTTGGCTGATGGCCCTCAGCCCCGCCCGGTCATGGAAACTACCATAACTCTCATGCATGTTGTGTTGCAGAGCGAGAAAATAGAGTTACAGGTACTTGGAGTTTTTGGCTTTTGCTATACTTTCATATTTAATCATTCATACCGAACCTGAAACATTACATTCACGAAGGTCTTCTCATTAGAGCATAATCATGTTGTGGTTTCTTCCCACACATTGAAATTAAGATTATTAGGGATATAAACTAAAAATTTTATATTTCTGTCTTGCGATATGAGATAAGGACAAAATAACAAAAGCGACGTTGAAATAATTGTTACCTGGCTTTCTTAATTAAATATTTTCCATCCATTGGTGAATCGCAAAATCATGGGGCTAAACCATTTTATGATGCATGATATTTACCATCAGTAGACCTGGATGTTGTGATTCTGCGATGCTATTTTGTAAACTAAGGATTTATATCTTCTGCCAACTGCAGGCTGCGTTCATGATCTGTGTTGTTGCCGCTAGTAATTTCAATATGAGGTAACTTAATAAGTTAAATGATACCCCTTTTATGTCATCATCACTCATAAACCATCCTTGTTTCCTTTCTTTCTCTGAAATCTTGATCCTCCAGAGAGTTGGTCGGCGCTTTGCTTGATAGTTTAGCTATAGAACGTGGCTATCAAAATAGGGCAAAGGTGATGAGCAGTCATTTCTTGTGGTATATGTCGTGAAGCATTTAGATAAGACTTAAATTGTTATATCCGTATCTTAATCCAGTATATGGAGCAGCTCATGGGACCTCTCCTCTTTGCCTGGGTAGAATGCGGTGTAAGCTTAGCTGCTCTTGTTGAGGTAAGTAATTTACCATATGGTGTCAGCTTATGCGTAAGGTAATAAAGACAACCAACAAATATGTGTTTAATTGACAGACAAGAGATCTTTTTGTCTCTAGCATGGAACCTTCAAACTTTGTTCAGTATTGTTGCCAATGGCTTCTTCCTGCTTTAATTTTGCACGATGACAGTTTCAATCTACAGTGGATTGCCAAGGTAGAATCTTCCATTTTCGCTCTGCTTTAACATTTTGTACTTGAAGCCTTTGAATTTCTGTGGGAAACATTCCACGAGTTGGATAACTTTTCATCCACTGAACAAAGATGATTGTTATATCGACATGCAATGTATATGAGCTACAAAATGTTAACCACTGGGGCGTACTAAATGAAGGGATTGAGGAGCAAAATATCTATATTTGTTCACCTATAAAAGTTTTATCTGTGCTACTCTTGAATTATGTGTGAAGTATGAACTCTGGCTGACATTTTTATTGACTTACACATACAAGGGTTTTTTGATACAATGAATTTTAGAATAATTTTGTGATATCATCTTGGCTCCAGAGCATTTTGTTTTAGTATTCATGCTATAAGTTTTTTATTCAAGTTAATCTATGTTCTCTAATGTTTTCATTTTTACACCTGTTATGGTCATTCTGCTGCACAGGTCTCGGACAAGCCATGTGAGGATTTAGTGAAGGATCATTTTGTTCACATCTTTTCTGTGTGCATGGCATTACACTGCAGCAAGAAAGCTGGATGGGATAGGGGATCTCGCGTGCTAGGAAGTTCTCTTCTTAGCATTGGTAAAATATCTGAGCAAGAAAGGGATGAGCTAATAAAAAAACAAATGGTAGATCAACAATCTTTTCGAGCAAAGAAGTCTATTTTAACATTTCATACAGCCTAATCGCAATAATATTGTTTTCAGTTACTTCTATCCTCTCTGTCAACTATCATCATCTCTAAAATTAATTGTTTTATGAGCTTATGAAACTGAATGTAGGTTTCCATTGTGAATTGTACGTTGTCGTTAGCTTCTAGTGCTTCTGATCCTCCACCTCCACTGTTCTCTAAAGATACAATTGCATATGCAATTCGGACTGTTGTAGATGGATTCTTGGATAAGTATGTCATCCTCTTTAAAATTTAGGTTTTCCTCCTAACTCAAAAACTCCACCATTCTTTGAACTGTTGGGGCAAAATTTTTTCTGGATTCTTGCAGTGAGGACCACTCGAGAACTTTTAACGTTGTGGATAAGATTCACATATTTCGATCTGACAGAGTATTTATGGTGATTTCTCAAACTTTTCGTTGTATATCATTTGATTACTAATAATTAGAGAGCTGCTTCATTCTAAAAAGATATCTTCTTTTTTGTGCAGTTTATTGTTGATATGCATTACAAAGTTAATGCGGCCTCTTTTTGTTGGCATCGACGTAATCATTTGGCTGGAATTGAGGTGCTCGTGAATTTGCTTGGAGATAGAGCCTCTGTGCCCAGTACATCCTGGTGAGTTCGAACCATGAATTTAGATTTATAACTCGATGGTTAATAAAGGTATTATATTTATTGAATGACTACTCCATTTTATTTGTTGGAGGTGTAGAAATCATATAGAGTGTAGATTTCATTATTCTATGGAATTTGGTTTGTGATTTGGTTTTCCAGATATGATGATGCCTTGTTATGCCTCGTACTATGCGTACATTGTTGCTTTAGCATTAGTATATCTTTGTTTTTAAGCGACTTGTGTTGAAGATTATATTTAAGAAGTTATTTTGAGTAATATTCTGACGGTTTGAACCGACATAGAAATAGTTTAAATTCTTGAGATTATTTGGTATGATTTATTATAGGGGATTCTTGCTATAAATCAAGGATTAATTTCTTGCGAGTCTGTGGCCATTGTAGTTTTAAGTATAAAGAGTTTTGCTTATGAAATAATAAAGAATGCCGTAGCACTATCCAATTAAAGATTCTATAAGAAACTATAGTAATGTCAAGTGGGATTACGTAAACAAAAATCAATGCAAAAATACTTATGAAACTAGTCCGCATACTTTCATGGTGATCAATCCAGTGCGATTGATGGGATTCAAATTAATTTGAATTAGTTTTAGATATTGTTGGATTATGTTTGGTTCAACTTTAAATTTCTTGATTTCTAGGTATCGTTAGGATTTGTTTTTAATTCCAGCACTAGTATTTGTAGGGGTCATTATTCTATTATGAAAGATACCTATGCTTTATAAATTTTCTTCCTTCTACATTTAGTTTCTGATATTTAATCTATTCCGCAAGTTCGAGCGAAATCAAACACAACTCACTACCTTGTCCCACATCAGCGATATTCTCTAATCTTTTCTAAGGTTGATTTGATATCTTCTATCACCAAACAGTTCTCATCAATCGAACAAAAGTTACTTATCATCTGAATTACTATTATCTTTGATTCCACAATAATACTTATAGGGATCTTTAAGAATAATACCTTAAATGGAATTCTGTCAGAAATTCATTCTGAATCTGTTCTAATATAGGATTCTTAACGATATTAAACTATTCCAGTTATCTGGTTTGAGTCATCTGTTAGAGCTTTCTGACTTATCACTTGTCGAAGTAAAAGTTGTCCTTATAACCCCCATTAAAATCAACACTAACTGACCACACTACTTTGTACTTTCCTCTCTTTGCAACTGAAAACATATAATATAGCTCCTTTTAATTGATTCTACTGGTTAATCCTTATGTTATTTGATTTAATGTTTGTTTTTGCATTCTGGTGGACAACTGTGACCTTTTGCCAAGTGTTGAGTAATTCCATGGGGCAGGGTTGCTTAACTTATGTGTCAAACTTATACCATATTTTTTTTGTTGAGCAGTTACCTCCTCAATATAGTTGGTCAATTCATTGATAACTATGTTTTGATGGACCAATGCTGTTCCATTATTTCCACCTTGCTCACGATGCCACGGTCAGCAGAGTTTACAAGATTGCTCTGTGAACAACTTCAGGTAAGACCATAAGAGTTAATATGCTGATGTTGATATTTAGATTTTAGTTTCTGCCATTAACCCTTCTGCTGTCAGTATTTAGTAGGTAAGTTGGTTAAAAGCTGCAGTCCCCCTGAAACTTGTGGTAAACTTTCTGCCTCCACTGCCGCACAAGCAATAACCCTACTTAAGGAGCTCACGATTGGTTCTGATTTATCTATGCATGAGTATATTAAGGTAATGGTATTTATGGTGTGATTGTTGGTATTTCGTGATATCTATGGCAACTTTGTTAGATTTTGTTGCAGTAGCTTCTATTCTAAAACAATGTAGATGTTGTGATTTTCAATCTTGATCAGGAGCTTGAGTTGATTCTTGATCAAATCTCGAACATCTCTTTTTTGTTAAACCAAGTAAAGGATATCTAACAAGAGATCATTTTGCAGTCTGAAAGCATTGCATGAACATATATTTGCAAGGAGAAAGCATCTGGGAAAAGTATATGATGAGAATGTTCTGCAAGATGCGTATTGGAATTCAGACAGTGAAATTGTTAATGCTGCTTGGAATCTTGTTCAGATTTGCAGCTTAAATAACAAAAGTGATCTTGCAGCCCTGGTGGCTGACTTTATATCAATGGTGTTTCTACTTGTCTCTCAACATAAATCATGTGCTTGAAAGAGTTATTAAATGATTCCTGAGTTGTACCTTTTCCTTTTCCACATACCCAATCACAGGTTGGTATAGGTGATCCACACCGTGTTGTATTCCATCTTCCCGGTGAACCTCATACTGACATATATGGAATGTCCAAGTCTTTGAATGTTGCAGATCCTGTGATCCACTTAGATACGGGCATGTCTAATGAAATTCTTCTTATGCTCATGAGGCTATTAAAGAAGTACCTTATGGATGATTCTGTTGAGATGATAGACAAGGCTTCACAGGCATTACGGGTTAGTTTTGCCTGACAATGTATGAACTATCTTATGTTTTCTTTTGCTTTTCTGGATTGTGATGACATTTTATAATTTGAGTGTTATATACAAGTTTGTAAATGTTGTATTCAGTTATATTTGATGCCAAGGAAGCTTTGTCTTAATTAAGCCTTAGGCTGATTTTCTGTTAGACGATGGAAGAGATGCCTGTTTATATTAAGTTCTATACTGCTAGTTATACTGGGAAGTAATTTTACATGTCTCCTTCTTAGCCTCTTGTGTCTCTCCTGAGGAACTTATATTTGATAATCCAAAATTTATTATGCGAAATGACTGGGTAGCCCAACAAATTAGGTGCTGTAAATTTTATGTGAGAGTGATCATTGCTTCGTGGAATCCTTTATCAGAACATAGCTTAGAATTTTCATAACTAAGCAGAAAAGGAGATTACATGACTGGGTGCATCAATTTAAATTAGATCTTGTCTTTGTTTAACACCTTTGGGACAAAAATGAAGTGATATCATTCAGAGAGAGCCTAGGCCTTTGAGAACTTTCGGTTAACCCTCCGTGGATTATGCACGTGTGGATATATATCAGCGAAACTCAATGAAATATAGTGATGACAATGTGTTTTGTTGGTATCTTTACTAGTAAATGTTTTTATCAGTCAAGTGTTATTTATGCTTCGTGCAGGGCATTATTTCTACTGAAAAAGGTCAACAGTCTTTGCTGCAGTTGGATTCCTACGAAAGATCCCTTGTTGAGGTCTGGATGCTTGTCTGCATTGATTGTTTTCAATTCAGTCTGCTTTGTTTTTTTTTCCTACTCAATTGTCCCTTCGCGTGGTTATGATGCTATTGGACTTAGAGTTTTGCATGGATTGCTTCTTTCTGATCGCTGTTTCTATTACTGACAAAATATCTTACATGAAATAACATTATCTGATGAGCTTCACTTTGTATGTTAAATTGCAGGTTCACTCAAAGGGTGCTAATTTGGAGCTAGTGCAAAATTTGATTGCAAACCTGCAGAGAAGATCTGATCGTGCGTAGATACTTTTTAGTTTCTTAATTTCCTTTTCTTTTCATAATCATAATAACAACAGGATTCTGTTTTACATCTAAATGAAAGGTCTTCCCATAATTTTCTTTCAATGAATCACATCATGATTATTCATCATTAAGTTTGCTGTTCGATGTTTTGTACACATTTTGTGTTGCCCTTATAGCTATCAGCTATATGTGAAATTGAAATCTGGCTGACAGAAAATTGCCTAGTAGCTAAGAACATTCAAAATAATTGATGGTTACGCAATCCTCTTTTGAGATTCAAATGCTTGCACAGTTGAATCGTCTACTTGAAACTCTTACATCAATGTCTGCTTTTTCTACTTATAATGTTTGGAACTGTGGATACACTTTAACTGTTGTTTCAGTTTCATTCATGAACAAATTATTTATATGAAACACCAAGAGGCCTATCGCATAATGACTTTATTCTATTCTTAATTTCTCTCCTTTTCTTCAAGGTGAAATCTCCCTCGAGGACTCAAGTTTGTGATCTACTTCAGGTAAAATATTTGAGGAGTGGATCTGTCCTCTGGTTTATGCCATGACACGTTATTGTGATGATCCTATTATTAGGTATCTTCTCTTTCTCTGAAATCAATTTCCATCTTGAATGAATTGAGTTTTTCTGCCTTTTGTAACTGACATATGCAGCTGATTGTCTCCCTCATTTAGGTTGTGCCAAGATATTGTGCTTGTCAAATCTGAAATTGCAGAATTACTGTTTTCAAGTGTCAGTGTCAATATAACTGGGCGAGATGACCTCACTGTCGATCTCTGTAAAATAATCTCATCCAAGGTTTATTCTTTGCGTTATTGGGTTATCTTAATTAATCCTTTTCATAATGATACCTGATGTAAGCCACTATGACTATTGCCTGTATCTTGTGATTATGTGATTGTGTGAAGTTTTCTTGTGCAAATATAAATGGTTCAAGGTATTTGATTCTTTCCAACATGATCCCGATCCTTCAATTTTGTCATTGTTATTTATATTTGCTTCATTACTTGTTTTGATTATCCTAATGCATCGAATTTTTTGATGGACTACTTGGTGAGTAATATCACTGTGTTTTATAAGTGAGTGCTGGGAGTTTGCAACTACCAACCATGATTTATCCTTGACTTCCAAAATTCTATGTTTATGATTACATGAGGTCATAATTCGTCAAAATCAAGAAGAATGTAACTACTCTGCATTTTCTCCTTTGAAATCGACTTGATATATACAGAAGTATTGTTAGAAGTTAGAACTTCCATTTGTTTTTGTTACTCCTGCTCTAGAATATCAATATGAGAACCAGCTATCAGTATCATAGATCGTTTTTTTATCAGTTATCTATTTCAACTTCAAGTTCATTTTCTCTCGGTTCTTGTTGGCAAGAACGATATTTCTGGGATAGAGACGATGGTTTTGTTTCATCTAGCCTCATGACCTGGAAATAAGCCTTGATGCTATTTTTTTATTGATTTGCTGATCTCCATAGTGATATATATTTTCTTCGACTTCGACAACTTATTGGAATCAGTCTCGATGGAAAGTTCATTTTTTGTATGCTTCAGCAAACAGTTTGTTTTGCTCGGGTTTCTGTATGCCAGACAATATATGTTTTAAATTAATACCTCATGTTTTAAATCAATTTCGGAAATTTATTAATATTTTCTATCATCCTCAGGTTCAGGAATATTTATTTTCTGACTCCAACACATTGGTCAAATCTAAACAAATATTTCTGAATGCTCCGAATGATCTTCGATGGCGTCATGTACTAGAAAGAACCAAGTCTTCTGCTCCTTCCCAGAAGCAGAAAATCTTGAAGGTAGTTTCTCTAATGGCTTTTCTTTTTTTATGTCTATTCCTATGACAATTTAGTTTGATTAACAAAAGCCCTATATGTCCCAAACTTCTGTCACCTTTCTAAACTCTGCCTGCGCTCGGTAATCATACAATTTTCTCAATGGTTTGGAGGACTTTAAATTTCCATCTCCCCGATCGATAAATTTTCAACAGCAAGCTAAAGTTCCTGGCTCTGGGTCAAAATTACGCTCTCTGCCAGTGAAGATGAAGAACCTTGAAACAGCTTCTTCTGGATTAATAGCATCACCGCTGCTTTGGGAAAAGGTATAGCTTGTAGCTCTTCTTTTTTCCGTACTGATGCTCCTTTTCCATTTTTGCACCCATATGCGTGGTTGTACAGACTTGTCTTCTTAAGTGATTCGTGGTTCCTTATGGAAGTATCATGTTTTGCTTCCATATCCATGGTTTACTAATGTGCTAGTCAAATGGTTTTAAAACCTACTGGGAATTGATTCATGCATAACTTTCGTGCACATACTGATGTTAAGTTAACCTGATAATCAGCTCCTTTCTTGTCTGGAGAAAACCAAGCATTTTCTTATTTAGTTGCATCAACCTAATTAACGTCCACAAAGCTATTTTAGTTATTTAGAATTGATGTTCAGATCCTTGTCTGTAAAAAATTAGCTTTGAACCTGTGAAATTATGGGACTATGGTGTTTAATAACATGCTAATGGTAATTTCATTGCTCACTGCTATGCTAAATGTTTAATAACATTCATATGACCATGTTGGAATTGTTGATAAATGTTTTCCAGGAGTAGCATATGAGCACTTTCTAATCCGCCCTATGCTAAATGCCTGACCTGCTATCCTTGAGACCTATCTCTCTCTCTCTCTCATGTCATTATTTATCAGAGAATCCATCCTTAACGGCGCTTTTTTTGCAGGTTTATTGGTTGGCTGTGGATTACCTTGTTGTTGCTAAATCTGCAATTGTTAGTTAATTTCAGTTTATTCTTCACGAGTCTACTTCTGGTGTTACCTTGGTGTTTGGCTTTCTAATCCTTTATTTTTTGTTATCAGGATTGTGGTTCTTACTTTACTGCTTTTATTTACGTTGAGCACTGGTGTGAAGACAACTTTAATGTGTTAACGTTGGGTGCTCCAGACTTCTCCATTCGTGAATCAGTGTGTTTTATTTTTTTCTACAAATAGTTTTTCTATTTCTCATTCTTAATTCTCCGAATGTCTAGGGTTTTTCATAATCGAAACTACACTTATATTTTGCGAACCACAAGGTAATTGTCATTTTTAATGTCAGCTGCCACGCCACGTTGAAATTCTATTATCAGCAGTCACTCAAATTAATGAGCCTGACAGTCTCTATGGAGTTATACAATCTCACAAGGTTAATTTGTACATCATGGCTCTATATCTATTTTTTCGTTGTTGATGGGTACGCTCAAGTGATGATTGCCCCGTAGACAAGTGGAAAAAATATATCGTGTCCCTTAGTAAATTGTATAATATACACTTGGTGCATCTCGTTATATTCTTCTCTGTTTTAAAATATAATCCATGAGTCTATTTTGTATGAGTGGAGAAATAAAATAACTTGGTGTCGAAATTGGAACACGAAACCAATTATCTGTGAGGTGGATTTTGAAAAGCTAAGAAAGGTTCCACATGTAATATAAAGCGCCCCAGGACAATTTAGCACATATTCTTCTTATAGCCATTGATATTTATTATTTTGCGCTATTCTTATTTGCAGCTAACCTCTCAAATACTCACTTTTGAACATGAGGGTAATTGGAGTAAGGCACTCGAATTCTATGATATGGAAGTACGCTCTGAACAACTTGTGCAAATTGATGGGAGGGAACAAAATATGATCAATAGGAAGTCTCTGAAAGGACTTATTCGGTCACTACAGCAAACCGGTTGCAGTCATGTGTTGGATTTATACTGTCAGGGATTGTCTGCCCATAGCAGTCGACTTCAACATGATTTGGAGTTCTCTGAGCTGCAGGTTTGTGGTACAGTTCTTTTCTCTATATTTAAGTGGTCCTACAGTGTACAGAAGGTTTTTTTATGGATCTGTTTTTCGAACTGTTTATGGTTCTTCTTTTTCCTAGGGAGAATGAGTTCTATTTTCGGTACTATTTTCAGTTTAATAGTCTTAGCCACCTATCACAAATACACCCTCCCTCTCTGCATTGTGATTACAAGTTCTTGTTTATTGGTGACTTGCTTGTTTTTGTGTTTTCTGCAGTTTGAGTCTGCTTGGCGTTGTGGAAACTGGGATTTCTGTCCATTGTATTCTGGTGCTGATCCAAAAGTTTCATATAAATGCATTGATGGGCTTCATTTCAACGAGAACTTGCATGGGTATGTATTTAGATTCGCAGTCCAGTGAGGACTAAATGGACCATTTTTGTAGAGAGAGCCTTGTCGTTTATTTTACATGTCTTATTTAATTTTCATGGCTGTTTATAGGTATTGATCATTGTATAACTATTTTCCTTTCAGTTTCTTGGTGATACTACTTTAATTTGTCATTGCTTTTGTCGGGTAGTTATTTCTGGTTCATTGCCTGACACAGAGCTTTTGAAAGATGCTTATGGAAGTTGTGTGTACTCATTGATGAATTAAATGAACTTGATGTGTGGCCTCCACCTAAAATTGACTCTCATTTGGTGCAGCTGCTTGCGAGCACTACATGAAGGCGAATTTGATGAGTTCCATAGGACATTGAAAGACTCAAAGAAGGTTGGTACAATCTCAAAATTTGTTTTAAGCTGCATATAACAGATTATCCGTAACGTTATTTTATATCCACAAGGTTCTTTTGACATCTATCTACCAATCAAGCAAGGAGAGCACTCAATACATTTTCTCAGCCATGGTTAAACTTCGGGTGCATGTTTTAATCTCTTAGTTCATTGCCCCATATGTATTCTGATTGAAATCTGGAATGTGAAGCTGTGTTTTGGTTGACTGGTAGCTTTTAATGTTTCAGCTAAATCTAGTATCACTACATCGTGTTGAAGAATTTTATGGTCTTCTTGTTCATTCAGATACTACATCATCTTGGCATGGCTTGGAGTTTGCGCTGGAACTTGCCAAGTGAAAACTTCTCTTCTTCTGAGGGGCAAAAGTTATTATCTGAGCCTATAGTTCCCAGGATAGAACAGGTATTGGGGGTTTGTGTATTATTTTCTTCCTTTCCTTCAGAAAATAGATAACACGTGCTGACAAAAAGAAAAGGTAAATTATACCTGTATTTATTTAGGCATTCTCGTTATTCTGCCACCAAAGCAGAACTAGTTCTTTACTAGATCCTATTTATGCTGCTAATTATGATCTGATATACAAGTGCTTCTTTTCGTTTCGATGCTGATGTCATTCTTAGGGTGGAAAAGTGCACATCCACTAACACATACTTTTAAATTACAGTTGCAACGACTACGTACAAATTGGAACTCCATTTTGAAAACGGAGTTACATATGAATTTGCTGGAACCATTCATAGCCTTTAGAAGAGTGTTGCTTCAGATATTGAATTCTGGGAACAGTGTTCTGCAGCATCTTCTGGAATCAGCATCAATTCTTCGCAAGGCACCATTCTTCTATCTATCTTTAAAAAAAAAAAATCCAACAGAGCAATCGTTGATGAGCTTGATGTTTGATGTTCATCTTCAGGGTTCAAGGATTTCACAAGCGGCAGCAGCACTTCACGAATTTAAGTTCTTTTCCTCTGGAATGGGAGAAGACTATTCTAATTTGTACTGGCTTGGGAGAGTACGCACTCTCTTCTTCAAACTCGCTGAAGTCGTTTTTGAGTACATCTATTTAATTATACTTCCGTTACTACCCACTCTGTTGATGCTCAACTGAAGGTTCCTCAGACACTTCCGTTATCTTTATAGTGTTTTGTCCTCTCTTCCTTGAATTAACTTCTTGATTTGCATGAGAACAGCAAGAATTGGAAGCAATGTTTAAAAAGATTGGGGACAAGCAAACATGCTCAATTGGTCTATACGAACTATACTGCATAACGCAGTCGTATCCACAGGTAATTTGGTTCACTGCTCTGGGTAACATACACAGTTCTTATTGAAATGGCTTGTAAATGTTCCAGTAGTACCCCAGGAACCGCTTGTCATTTTCACTACTTATTTCACAATGATGTCAGGTTGATTTCTGCTCAGCTACCCAATGCTAGTGAAGGATTTCGAGCATACATCAGAGATGGTTTAGCCCAGATCTGAATCTTATTTCTGAAAAACTATATATTTTTTCAATTTCGTTTCTTTCCAACTATTGTTTACTGCTTAATATATACATTCTTCTGGCAGATGAAGAGAAATGTTGTAGCTGAAATAAGTCATTCTAGAAGGCCCTTATCTACTCATCTGCCTTTGGCTCTCAATCCTTCTTCAAAGAACGGTTCTCTTTCCCCTATAAATAATACCAGACTGGTGGACGATTCACGAAATCCAACTGCACGACCCGAGCCTCCAAATTTTCGCTTGTCACCATCATATTCCCAAGATGATAAACCTACGGGTGAAATCATGTCACTTAGAGTTCCAAGTATTTATCCTTCAGGTTGCACGACAAACACCGAGGGGCCAAGAAATGATAGAGTAACATCTGGTAAGCCAAACTCTGCTTATCCTGTTTTGATTAGGTTGTAGTACTGATTCTTTATGTAGTGCGTATGTTTGAAAATTGTAAGTCTATTCTTCATGCTAAGTACTAAGACTTTGTGATGCAACCCTACTGTCAAGGAACACATAGCCTAGCATTTAGATTGTTACATACGAACTGCTTTACCTTAATATCTCACTTATTGGTGGTTTTTCTTTTTCTGTACAGGCGCTATTCCTGTCTGACTAACTTTGTCGGGTTTGTCTTGGAGGAAAAAGGAATCACAATTATCTGTCACTTTTCTTTTTGTTAAATTCATTTTTTTTTTATCTTCAGATCTGATTTAGCTAAGCAAAGTGGTGAACCATCAGTGTCTATTACTGTACCAACCATTAACAGGTAACTTATCGAATATCGCTCTGTCCAAGCATATGAAAGCTGTTAGTTGCGGGTTTTTTCTTAGTGCAAATATATTTTAGCATGTCAATATTTATCTTTATGTGTCGTCACGGTTAGTTATGTTTGTCTTTGATGTAGGGAGAACTACAACGTTCTGATGTTCACATGGATAGAATTCTGGATATTAATATACTCTTGATGTTGCTAATTGCCCTGACTCTGTTCCAAATTCAGGATATTTCCGATCGGGTTTCCCCGTTTGTCGTGCTATAAATCTCTTGCGGCCTCTCGATCAGTCAAGATGGCCAGCTCCCGCTGTGAATGAGTACATTATTGTTCGAAATAAGAAATTGTTAGATTTGGTGGTGAAATATCTATTGTCAATGTACGGTATGCTGATTTTTTTTTTCTGATATTTCTCTTCATTCTTGATGGCTTAGAATACATACAAACATTTTTCGTATTACAGGACTTGATAAATACAATACGTAGTTGAGCTTGATCGCAGTCTTCAAAGTAGCCATAAATATTAACTAAATTTAGGAGTGGATGAAATTAGGAGAGGTATGCGGTTCACTTAGCTCTTGTCAGTGACTTATTTGCTTACTTTTTGCGGTTCATGCTTCAGCATTTCTGCTTTTCTGATATATTTCATCTTAGATACTGAAGAACAGCTGCTGATGACAAACCACCAAGGATGGTTAAAGCTGTTATGCACGAGGTTGTTAAATTTTGTGGAACTGCCAGGACCATCTTGCCTTGGTTATAATATATTTGCAACCGCAACCAATAATTCTTGCCTATATTGACCTTAATTTTCAGGTTAGAGAAGATTGGCGCCACGCACATCATTGGTTTATATGTATATTTCTTTACAATGGATGGTTCATTTAAATACTCATGAAAATTAATTTTACATTTTAACAATGCAGACTTAATGTTGACACCATCTGTGCGCAAATTCAGTGGAGCGAGTGTGATACAGCTGCCAATAAGCCTCGAGCTATTGCTGCTACTACTCACTCTGCTGATGCTCAATTGAAGGTGTTCCTTAGACACTTCTGTTATCTTTACAGTTTTTGTGTTTTCTCTTATCTTCCCTGAATTGCTCATTGATGTGCCTTAGGCAGAAATGTTTATAAGGATTGGGGACAAGCAAACATGCTCAATTGGTCTATACGAACTATACCACACATATATCAGTTCTATCCTCCGGTAATTTGGGTCACTGCTCCTAATTTTTTAGTGACTAACATGCACATTTCTCATAAAATTGGCTTGTAAATGTTCTAGTAGTACTGTAGGAACCATTTTGGCTCTTTCACAAAGTATTTCAAAACGATGCCAGGTTGATATTTTTGCTCAGATACACAATGCTAGTGAAGCATTTCGAACATACATTGGAGATGGTTGTTTAGCCCCGGTCTGAACTTATTGCTGAATATATATATATATATATATATATATTTATTTTGTTTCATTCAGATTAGTATACATAATACATCTTAATATATACATTATTCTGGCAGATGGAGAGTAATGATGTAGCTTGAAGAAGTCCTTCTAGCATGGCCTTAACTCTCCTCAGCCTTTGGCTCTCAATCCATCTTCAAAATCAAAGTACGTTCCCTATCCCCTAATAATACCGTCTGGTGAACAATTCACGAAATTCAGTCGCATGACCCGAGCCTACAAATTTCGTCTTGTCAGTATCATATTCCCAAAATGATAGACCTAAGGGTGAAATCATCTCCCCTAGAGTTGCAAGTATTTATCATTCGTGTTACACGACGAACATAGAGGAGCCAAGAAATGATAGACTACCATCTGGTAAGCCAAACTCTGCATAACGTAATTATATTATGTTGTAGTACTAATTGTTAATGTAGTGCGTATGTTTGAAAATTGTACGTCCGTTATTGTTGCCAAGTACTAAGTCTTTGTGATGCACCCCTACTCTCAAGGAACACATAGCCTAGGGATTTCTTACATTGTTACATATGAACTGCTTTACTTTAATATCTCACTTATTTGTAGTTTTCCTTTTTCTGTTCAGACCCTATTCCTCTCAGACTAACTTGGTCGTGTTTGTCCTATGTCTTGGAGGAAAAAGTAAACACAATTATCTATTGCTTTACTTTTTGGTAACTTAAATTTTTTTTATCTGGAGATCTGATTTTGTTGAGCAAAGTGGTGAACTTTCAAGGTCTAGGATTATAACAACCTCTAACAGGTAACTTAGCGAAAATTGCTCTGTCCAAGCATATGAAAGCTTTAAGTTGCGTGCTTTACCTTACGGCAAATATATTTTAAAGCATGGCAATACTTATCTTCATGTGTCGTCACGATTCGTTATTTTTGTCTTTGCTGTTGGGAGAACTACAAACATTCTGAAGTTCTCAGATAAAATTCCAGTGCCTCAAGTAGATTCCATTGTTGGCCCAATAAATGTTTGACTTTGATGTAGGGAGAACTACAGTTATTCTGAACTTCTCATGTTTAGAATTCCAGTGTCTCAAGGATATTCTATTGTAGGCCCACTAACTGAAACGAAGCTTTGGATTTCATAGCAAATGGATCTGCTGAGCCGGTATAAATCATATGTCTGAAGTTCATGTTTATGTGGTAGTCTAACATGAGAGTAAAGAGATTATCAATGAAACTGACTTGCCTTTGTGTGAAGCATCAGCTTTGTGTATTTCTTTTTCTTTTTTCTAGTTTTATTATTGCATTTAGTATATGCATTTTCGCTACTAATAAATGGGTATCCTTGTTGATCAAGCTGTTGAGGGGACGAAAGTCGCGTGCTTAGAGTTGACGCTGCCAACAACTGATCTAGAATGTGGCGGCACAACAGATGAAATACTGGAAGATGCTGACAGGCTTGTGTCATGTCTACCCACTCTGGTGATGCTCAATTGAAGGTTCCTCAGACACTTCCGTTATCTTTTTAGTTATTATGTTTTCTCTAATCTTCCCTTAATTAAGTCCTTGATGTGCCTTTGGAGAAATGTTTAAAAGGATTGGGGACAAGCAAACATGCTCAATTGGTCTATACGAAATGTATCTCATATATCAGTTGTATCCTCGGGTAATTTGGTTCACTGCTCTTAATATTTTAGTAGCTAACATGCACAGTTATCGTAGAAGTGGCTTGTAAATGTTTCTGTAGTACCCAATGAGCCACTTGTCATTTTCACTAAATGTTCCAAAATGATGTCATGTTGATATTTTTGCTCAGCTACACAATGCTAGCGAAGCACTTCGAACATACATCGGAGATGCTTGTTTAGCCCAGGTCTGAATCTTATTTCTGAATAATTCTTTTTTTATTTTGTTTCATTCAGAATATGTGTACAGCTTAATATATACATTATTCTGGGAGATGGAGAGAAATGTCGTAGCCTGAAGAAGTCCTTCTAGCATGCCCTTAACCACTCCTCCGCCTTCGCCTAGCATTTCGTTGTTGTTAGGGTTTCCTTAGATTGTCACATATGAACTGCTTTATTTTAATATCTCATTTATTTGTAGTTTTCCTTTTTCTATCCGGACTCTATTACTCTCAGTATAACTTGGTCGTGTTTGTCCTCTGTCTTGGAGGAAAATTAAACACATTTATCTGTCAGTTTTCTTTTTGGTAACTTAAATTTTTTGATCTGCAGATCTGATTTAGCTGCGCAAAGTGGTGAACATTCAAGGTCTTTAACTGTACCAACCTTTAACAGGTAACTTGGCGGAAATCGCTCTGTCCAACCATATTAAAGCTGTCAGTTGCGTGCTTTTCCTTAGTGTAAATATATTTTAGCGTGGCAACATTTATCTTTATGTGTTTTACCGACTCGTTATGTTTGCCTTTGATGTAGGGAGAACTACAGTCATTCTGAAGTTCTCATAGATAGAATTCCAGTGCCTCAAGTATATTCCATTGTTGGCCCACTAAATGTTTGTTCTTTGATGTAGGGAGAACTATAGTCATTCAGAACTTCTCATGGTTAGAATTTCAGTGCCTCAAGGATATTCCATTGTTGGCTTACTAACCGAAACGAAGCTTTGGATTTCATAGCAAATGGATCTGCTGAGCAGGTATAAACCATATGTCTGAAGTTCATGTTGATGTGGTAGTCTAACATGATAGTAAAGAGATTTCCAACGAAACTGACTTGCCTTTGTGTGAAGCATCAGCTTTCTGTATTTCTTTTTCTTTTTTCTAGTTTGGTAACTAACTCTAAACAAGTCTATAGTTGAAACTTTGATATTAATATATTCTTGATGTTGCTAATTGCCCTGACTCTGTTCCAAATTCAGGATATTTCCGATCGGGTTTCCTCGTTTGTCGTGCTATAAATCTCTTGCGGCCTCTCGATCAGTCAAGATGGCCAGCACCTGCTATAAATTGTTAGATTTGACGGTGAAATATCTATTGCCAATGTACGGTATGCTGATTTTTTTTTCTGATATTTCTCTTCATTCTTGGTGGCTTAGAATACATACAAACATTTTTCGTATTACAGGACTTGACAAATACAATTCGTAGTTGAGCTTGATCGCAGTCTTCAAATTTTGGAGTGGATGGAATTCGGAGAGGTATGCAGTTCACTTAGCTCTTGTCAGTGACTTATTTGCTTACTTTTTGCGGTTCATGCTTCAACATTTCTGCTTTTCTGATATATTTCATCTTGGATACTGAGGAAAAGCTGCTGATGACAAACCACCGATGATGGTTAAAGCTGTTATGCACGATCTTGTTAAATTCCGCGGAACTGCTATTAAGGACCATCTTGCCTCGGTTACAATAGATATGCAACCCCAACCAATAATTCGTGCCTATATTGACCTTAATTTTCAGGTTAGAGAAGATTTGCGCCACGCACATCATTGGTTTTATTTACCATGGATGGTTCATCTACATACTCATGAAAAGTTATTTTTACATTTGAACAAAGCAGACTTTGGCTGCTGCGAGAATGTTGACACCATATGTGCCTGTTGCCCAACTTCAGTGGAGCGAGAGTGCGATACAGCTGCCAATAACCCTCCAGCTGTTGCTGCTACTTCCCACTCTGCTGATGCTCAATTGAAGGTTCCTTAGACACTTCTGTTATCTTTATAGTTATTTGATTTCTCTTATTTTCCCTGAATTAACTCCTCGATGTTCCTTTGGCAGAAATGTTTAAAAGGATTGGGGACCATAAAACATGCTCAATTTCTCTATACGAACTATACCGCATATATCAGTTGTATCCTCAGGTAATTTGGTTCACTGCTCTTAAGTTTTTAGTGCCTAACATGCAACAGTTCTCATAGAATTGGCTTGCAAATGTTCCAGTAGAGCAGTGAACTGGAACGAAGCATTATCTATTGTTGGCCTCATGAACTGGAACGAAGCATTGGATTTCATAGCAAATGGATCTACGGAGGAGATATAAACCATATATCTGAAGCTGATGATGATGTGGTAGTCAAACATGATGATAAGGGATTTGCAATGAAACTGACTTGCCTTTGTGTGAAGCATCAGATTTGTGTATTTCTTTTTCTTTTTTCTAGTTTTATTATTGCATTTAGTATAGGCATTTCTGCTACTAATAAATGGGTATCCTTGTTGATCAGGCTGTTGAGGGGACGAAAGTCGTGTCCTTAGAGTTGATGCAGGCAACAACTGATCTCGAATGTGGCGGCACAACAGATGAAATATTGAAAGATCCTGACGGGCTTGTTTCATGTCTACCCACTCTGGTGATGCTCAATTGAAGGTTCCTCAGACACTTCTATTATCTTTATAGATAGTGTGTTCTCTTTTCTTCCCTGAATTAACTCCTTGATGTGTCTTTGGCAGAAATGTTTAAAAGGATTGGGGACAAGCAAAAACACTCAATTGCTCTATAAGAAGTATATCGCATATATCAGTTGTATCCTCGGGTAATTTGGTTCATTGCTCTCAATTTTTTGGTTGCTAACATGCACAGTTATCGTAGAATGGCTTGTAAATGTTTCAGTAGTACCCTAGGAACCACTTGTCGTTTTCACTAAATGTTCCAAAATGATGTCAGGTTGATAGCTACACAACGCTAGTGATGCATTTCAAACATACATTCTGAGATGTAGCCCAGGTCTGAATCTTGTTTCTGAATATTTTTTTTATTTTGTTTCATTCAGAATATGTGTACAGCTTAATATATACATTATTCTGGTAGATGGAGAGAAATGGTGTGGCCTGAAGAAGTCCTTCTAGCATGCCCTTAACCACTCCTCCGCCTTCGGCTCTCAATCCTTCTTCAAAGTACGGTTCGCTTTCCCCTATAGATAATACCAGCCTGGTGAACGATTCACGAAATTTAATCGCACGACCCGAGCCTCGAAATTTCGTCTAGTCACTATCATATTCCCAAGATGATTGACCTAAGGGTGAAAACATCTCTCCTAGAGTTCCAAGTGTTTGGTAACTTAAATTTTTTTATCTGCATATCTAATTTAGCTGAACAAAGTGGTGAACTTTCAAAGTCTATTACCGTACCAACCTTTAACAGGTAACTTACCGAAAATCGCTCTCCAAGCATATGAAAGATGTCAGATGCGTGCTTTTCCCTGGTCCAAATATATTTTAGCATGGCTATATTTATCTTTATGTGCCGTTTCGATTCGTTATTTTTGTCATTGATGTATGGAGAACTACAGTCACTCTGAAGTTCTCATGGATTGAATTCCGGTGCTTCAAGCAAATTCCATTGTTGGCGCCACGAACTGGAACGAAGATTTGGATTTCATAGCAAATGGATCTGCTGAGCAGGTATAAACCATATATCTGAAATTCATGTTCGTGTGGTAGTCTGACATGATGGGTCAACTGAAGGTTCCTCAGACACGAGTCCGCTATCTTTAGAGTTTGTGCTTTGTCCTATATTCCCTAAATTAACTCCTTGATGTGCTTGAGAACAACAATAATTGGAAGCAATGTTTAAAAAGATTGGGGACAAGCAAACATGCTCAATTGGTGGTCTATACAAACTATAACGCAGTTGTATACTCAGGTATTTTGGTTCACTGCTCTAGCTAACATACACAGTTCTCATTGAAATGGTTTGTCACTAACTATTTCAAAATGATGTCAGGTTGATATTTTTCCTCAGATACACAATGCTAGTGAAGGATTTCGAACATACATCAGAGATGGTTTATCCCAGTTCTGAATCTTCTTTCTGAATATATATTTTTTCTATTATGTATACAACTTAATATATACATTCTTCTGGCAGATGAAGAGAAATGTTGTAGCTGAAAGAAGTCCTATCATGCCCTTATCTACTACTCCACCTTTGGCTCTCAACCCTTACCAATGTTTTTTTTTTCGTTATCACAGGTGGCAAAGACTTGATTTTATCTTTCATCTTGGATACTGAAGAGCTGCTGCCGATGACAAATCACTGAGGATTGTTATCACGAACCCGAAGCACTTGGAAATTTTTCGTGTTATCTACGCCTCGAGTAAGTGCCGGCAACGACTCGTCCCACCTTGCCTGAAGTGTTGCTTGAAGTAACCGTGCATGCCCTTACTTCGATCTCACACCAACAAAACAGCAGTCCCGCCAAAGCCAATGGTCCTTTGTTGCTTGAAGTAGCCTTGCACGCCCTTACTTCGATCTCGGACCAACGAAATACGAACGACAGGAACACGATATTTATGAGATTGCCTCACTGGAGATTGCTAGTTTAAAAGGCTTCGGGTTTCATGGGAGGGATTCTATTAACCCTATTTCATTACCACACATTTCATTTTTTTTTTTTTTTTTTTGTGAACATGGTTTCAGGTGGGGGCGATCGACCATTCTAGTGTTTTGCCAAGTAGGTGGGGGCGATCGACCTCTCTAAAGGAACTCTAGTGTTTTTCCAAGTAGTGAGTGTTGAACTTCCGAACACAAGAATAAAATCGAGAGGCGCGAGACGCTGTTGGAGCAACAACCCCTATTTATAGGGTTTCGTTCGAGTCAAGTGCATGTACATATTTTATTGTGTGCAACGAATGGGAACACCTCAATTCTCAAAGACCAAAAGATTCAATGTATCTTATTTAACCTATGCAAAAGATATTTTATCCGAAGATCTTATCATAATAAATATACTAGGTTCAGGCCCATGCGATGCACGGGTTAACGTGTGAGCCAAGTTAATACGCCGCCGCATATTCTGCAAACTCGGTGCTCAGGAAGGCGATATACTTTGATGGGATCAGATATCGCAGTTGCATACATTTTTCAATCTGATGTATTATATATATTTACAAAATTTGTATTGAGGAAAAAAAATAATATTTGAAAATAGTATGAATAAATTTTATGTCATACAGTCTAATACTTACTTCGTAGTTCAACCATTTTTTACCGTAGCATCAGGAACATTTGAAGGTGTCTGTTAGAAGAGGAGTTGTTGATTTATAGCTTCACTAATTTTTTTTCGGGGAAATTTCGTTTCAGACCCGATCCAACTTTAAAATTCCTCTTAAATATCACTTCAGTTATTTTTTCCTCTTAAACACCGATTTGGCAAAAACTTCCTGTTTAGTACCCCAAACAATGAAAAGACGAAACTAGCCTTACTTAAATGACTCAGAAAAACTATATGATTATTATATCAACTGTCGCGAGTATTAAACCTAGAAAACACGTTATTATACCAGAAACTGGAGGCACAATTCTACTAACAAATAAAGATATTATACCAGATTTCGTCAGTATTATACCAGAAAAATATAAAAGCATGATGTCAATCGTCAAACATCACTATTATATCTACAAGTACAAAAATTATATCAACCGAATACTCAAATAACTATTTCAGTAAATCTAATTATTATACCAATAGGGCAGAAAATTATACCAAAAAAAGTACCAATTATACCAATATATACCAATAATTGTACCAACAAATACGGCAATTACACCAACAAACACAAAAATCATACTAAAAAATACCCAAATAAATATTAAAATTATAACAACAGAAGTATTTATTAGACCAATTGATACTGATTAAATTTACCAATAATTATACTAACAGAACAAGTTACTATACCACTCAATATGAAAATGATACTAACAGAATACTCAAATTAACTATTTGAGGAAATCAAATTATTATACTAAAACATATAAAATAATACCAGCATATGTACCGATTATACCAATTGATATTAATCAATTTCCATACAAAATTATACCAACATACTCCTAAGGCATACCAAAAAAGACAAACATTGTACTAATTGATTACTGAAATAACTATTCCAGGAAAAATATTTATTATACTAACATATACTAACACCAACAACGATCATACTAACAATATCATTAATTATATCAATTCATTTCACAAATTATACCAACGTTTCTGATTATTGTACCAACAAACACAGTTTTATATAAATACTTTTCTAGCCAATTTCTAACAGTTATACCAACATAAGCCAAAATTATACCAAATGTGTAAGTTATTGTACTCGAAGTACACTACATAGTCGTATACCAACATATCTGTTTATTATACCAGTTAATAGTTAATCAAATTTATTTGTAAATATACCAGCAAATGCTGAGATTTTACCATCAGACGTGATTATTTGACCAATAAAAGCATTCAACAACTTTGATTATTAAAGTACCAACATGATTGTTGGTATAATCACGACATTTGTTGGTATAATAGTCATGATACTTGTTAATAAGATGTTTCTTGGTATGTAAACGATGGTATTAGTATGATTAGGTACTTTGTCGGTAAAATTACGACATTTGTTGGTATATTAATCATGATACTTTTAAATAATATGTTTGTTGGTATGATAAATAATGGTATTAGTATGATTATGTACTTTGTTGGTATAATTATGACATTTGTTGGTATAATAGTCAGGATACTTTTAAATAAGATGTTTGTTGGTATGACAAATCATTACATTAGTATGATTACGTATTTTGTTGGTATAATTACGACATTTGTTGGTATAATAGTCAGGATACTTTTAAATAAGATGTTTGTTGGTATGATAAATGATGATATTAGTATGATTACGTACTTTGTTGGTATAATTACGACAGTTGTTAGTACGATTAGATAATTTGTTAGTATAATAGTAATTTGAACTGGTATACTAATAGTTTTATTGTAAGAACAACGTTTTAGAAGTATAGTAATTTGAACTGGTATACTAATAGTTTTATTGTAAGAACAACGTTTTAGAAGTTAAAACGTAGCTATTGAACATTACACATAAGAGTTGGAAATAACGTAAGAGTTTTTATGACATATTCATCAAATTGGACACTTACACATAAGAGTTGGAAATAATATACCTACAAATAATTATCCAAACAATCACACATAAGAGTTGTAATAAGGTAGAGTTTTTATGACATATTCATCAAATTGGACACTTACACATAAGAGTTGGAAATAATATACCTACAAATAATTATCCAAACAATCACACATAAGAGTTGTAATAAGGTAGAGTTTTTATGACATATTCATCAAATTGGACACTTACACATAAGAGTTGGATATAATATACCAGCACATAATTATTCAAACAATCAGACATAAGAGTTGGAAATAATATATCTACACATTATATCGTTTTTGGTATAATTTCAAATTTTTGTTGGAATATCAAAGCTGTTGGTATTATATTCTGTATACTAACATATAATGTATAATAAATTTTAAATCTGTCAATAATTGTCTTTCTTGGTACAATATGCAGAATTGTTGGTATAATAGACGCATTACTAAACAATACTAGTATAATTACTACGTTTATTGATATAATAAATCGTTTGTTAATCCTTAAATTAATGTATAATATTCCTAATCGATAAATAACATTAGTTGGTATAATAGTTGTATGTCTCGGTATGATAACGATTTCTATTGGTATAATATTTATATTTGTTGGTATAATAATAAGGGAGATGTATATAACACTTAAGTCTAGCCCAAACAAAACTCAGCCCAAGCCCATGTTTTCCACTTGAGCTTTTGTTCAATACTTATCACATAGTTATTTACTTCATCCCTAAGCTATTTTTTGCTTTAAGACTAAGCAAACGTGAGAAAAAAAAAAGACACAAATTGAGAGAACCAAGTACAGTGGACGTTCCAGCAAGATTATGCAGAGTTCTTGCCTGATTTGAGCTTTACTAAGAGGTAAGGAGTGTTATGCTTCAACTTATACATTAAGAAGTTTCATTCTGGAATAAAACAGGTCGTGCAGCTGCTGTATTATTCATTTTTGACCAATCTATACTATTTCAATGGTTTCGATACTGGTCTCTTTTGAAAGCTAACTGTCTTAGCTTTTCATAGCCGCTGGAAACGAGTCAATCCGATGTCTCTACGAGTTGCTATGATTTTTCGAACATTCAGCTGCGAAGCTGAAACTGTTCGGTGACAGCGCTGCTGTATTTCGTGACTTTCCCCTAGCTATGCTGCTCCGAATCTTATAAAGCTAGTCTCGTTTGAAATCTAGCTTCCTGAGCTTTTCACAGCAGCTTGAATCATCTCGTTCCAACATTCCTATGATTTGTTATGAATTTGTGAACTTGCTGCTTTAGACCCTACTTCGAATGCCTCTTTAACTATCAGTTTTAACCTATCTATACTGCTCCAATGACCTTGAAATTGTCACCGTTGAAAGTTAATCTTCTTATCTTTCCATAGCTGCTGGAATCATCCCAATCCAGTGTTCTTACCATTTTCTATCACATTTTGAAGTTTCTGCCGCAAACCAGAAATTTTTCTGTAGTTATCGGATTATTTTGTAATTTCAACTTTAATTTTCATTTCAAATGATCTTCTACAGTTTTAAAGATCTGCTGATAATCGTTGAGTATTTTCGGGGCAACATTAACATCAAGACAGTTGTGTTATATTACGCTTTTGAAAGACGTTGAAGATTCGAATTGTTGTCCTAATGTTATGTTATCATCATTTTAGGCGAAGGAACGCCGACAAGGGACTCGAGGCCAGCTTCAGACGTTAGGGAAGCTTAGGCATTTACGTTGTGAGTTGATAATACGGGGACACCTTCCCTTCGTGGAATGTGTGCACCTCGCGATGGGTCATTTATTTCATTCTTTTTATTAAATAATGTGATAGTGAGCCTTGCCGGCTAAATGATGATTGATGTTCCCGTGATATTTGGTGAAATTTGGTTGATCTTGTGGTGTTCTTGTGATATAGAGCCTTGTCGGCTATAGGATATTCGTATTTACCGATATTGACGAGTACTTGGTTGGACGTGTGGTGTCATGAGCTGAGTTGACGATTGCACTGGTATTTATGTGTTGTACATTGACGTTGTGAATGTTATGTGCTAGAGAGCTGTTTGTGGATTAGCAGCTGTGATATGTGATATTATTGATGTTGCATTTACTCGGTACCGAGGTTATAAGTAGACCGAATGGCCACGTTCGGGTGAGTGGAGAGTGGCAAACCCGGGTGAGTGAGGCCCAACGAGTTCACCAGTCCATTTGCCACGTATTTGACCTATCGGAGGGTGATCGTTGGGGAGGTACCAAAGTCCATTTCGTTGGATCTCTATTTCGTTGAGTTTTCTTGCAAGTTCTTTCGTGTGATTTAATTTGCGATGCCTGAATTGATTGAGCCTTGCGTTTCTTGAAAAACGCGGCGGCTGTCACGGCCTCGACGCAGGTTGGGGCGTGACAGTTTCGGTGGTATCAGAGCCATGTTGCATTCCTAGTTTTGTTTTCTTCGGTATTGCCAATGGATCCAATTTTTTCTTGTTCTCCTCCGATGACCTATTATGTTATTGATAATGATCTCGATTTTTTTTCCTTGATAGTCATAATGACACCTCCAGTTAGTATGCGAGGCCGAGGTCGGAGACGCGCTTCTCGTCGTTCTCCGAGTCCTTTTGTTTCTCCCGTCCCTCGTAGACCTCGTGGTCAGAGTACTTCAATTCCTACGACTCCTGTCGAGCAACCACCAGTTCAAGTACGAGTTGATCAAATGATTGACCCTGGAACAATATCAAATGTATTATGATTACGTTCGTATACATGGAGTTCCGCCGTCTACTACGGGCCCTTCAGTTTTTACAGCACCTCAAGGTCTTAATATGCCGTTCGTTCATCACACGGGTGCTCAGGACGTTTCTCCTCGCACTGAACCAATTTTGCCTTCATCGAGTTTGCCTGCTCCAAATCCAGACGCGACATCTGGAGGTTCTAATCCTAGGAGCGTTCGTTACGTTCCTGATTTGGTGAAAGCTGTAGTTGATATGGGAACCCCGACGTTTGAAGGCGTAAGGGATGCTACAGAAGCTGGGGCTTGGCTAAAGGAGGTCCTAGACACGTTCGATACCTTGATGATCGACGAGTGCCATCGTGTGGTGATTGCGACAAAACTCCTGGGCAAGGACGCGCGTCGATGGTGGCAGAACCTTAAGGAAACGTCTTCCGAAACTATTACTTGGCCTATCTTCGTCGAGAAATTCAGAGAACGATACTTTTCACAGTATAGTAGAGATCAGAAGAGGAAAGAGTTCTTTAGCGTTTATCAAGGCAACATGACGGTCGTCGAGTACGAGAATCGATTCTTAGACTTACGCGAGTTTGCTCCAGAGTCGTATATGACGAGAGACTTGTGCAAAAGATTTGAAGACGGCCTCAACATCAATATTCGGGATCGCTTGAAGTCGGGAGATAAATATGCGAGCCTTGAAGAACTCGTCGAGGAAGCACTGAGAGTTGAAGGATTAATCCAAGCAAGACAGAAGTTGGCCGAGCGATTCAGTTGGTATAGATTCAGTTTTTGTTGGTATAATCGCTATTAATTTTTAAAATAAAGCTTCCATAATCGAACCAGTTGGTATTTAATCAACACTTTCTCTTGGTAGAATTATAGCTTCTGTTGGTACAGTAATCGAGTTTGTTGGTATAATAACATCAGAACGAAGAATTATAATAATAATATTTAGAATAATCGTTATAATATGCAGAACTGTTGGTATAATACGCAAAACTGTTGGTAGAATAATTTGTCGATAATGTGCAAAAATCTCTTCGGATATTCAAATTAATATAACATTATCTTAAGGCAATCGTTCAAGATTATTGTTATAATAGTGAGCTCTGTTAGTATAATTAATAATGAATTTTATCAGTATTTACTGGTATAATAATCAGATCTGTTGGGATTATGCCGTCTTTTGTTGGTAAATGGTCAAATATTGGATGTAAAATTTACAAAATTATAAATGAATTTCTTGGTACAATTTTGGCATTTGTTGGTAGAATAAATGTATCTGTTGGTGTAGTTATTTGTAAAGTTGATGAGTATCTATTAGTACAATATGTGCTTGTGTTGGTATAGTACTCTATGTTGTTGGTGTAATTATTAGATTTACTGGAATGATTATTTGATTATTTTGTTGGTATAATTTTTTCGTTTACTGGTATAATAGTGATGTTTGACGATATTAGATGCAAAAATTACATTTATTGGACTAGTTATTTGGGTATTCTGTTAGTATAATTTTTAAATTCGTTGGTATAATGCAGGTGTCTGTTGGTACAATTTTCGGGAGAATTATCAGTATCTATTGGTATAATCTGTACTGCTGATGGTATTATGTTATGTGCTTTAGTATAATAATTTGATTTCCTGAAATAGTTAATTCCAGTATTCTGTTGGTATAATTCTCATGTTTGTTGGTATAATTACTGTATTTTTTGGTATAATTATTGGTAAAATTAATCCGTATCTATTGGTATAATTGATACTTCTCTTGGTATAATGTTCCGCTCTGTCGGTATACAATTAGATTTACTGGAATAGTTATTTGAGTATTTTGTTGATTTTATATTTGTATTTGTTAGTATAATAGTGATGTTTGACGGTATTATATGCGAAAATCACTTCGTATATTATTGGTAAAATAATTATGACAGTTGGTATGATGCTTTTATAATTTATTGGTATAATACTGGCGACATCTGGTATAGTATCTTTGTTTATCGATTTAAATTTTGCCTTTAGTTTTCGGTATAATAACGTTATTTCTTGGTTTAATACTCGCGACAGTTGATATGATAGTCATAGCGCTTTTCTGAGTCAGTTAAGTAAGGTTAGTTCTGTCTTTTCATATCTTTTCGGTACTAAACAGGAATATTTTTGCAGATCGGTGTTTAAGAGGAAGAAAAAACTTAAGTGGTATTTAAGAGGAATTTTAAAGTTCGATCGGGTTTGAAACGAAATTTCTCCTTTTTTTTCAATCGATAGCTTCACTAATTTTTTTTGGGCAAATTTCCTTTCAGACACCTTCGAAGTTTAAACTTCCTGTTCAGTACCCAAAGAATTATTTTTTCCTGTTCAGTACCCATCTGTGAAAAGTTGTGTGTTTAATACCCCGAACAGTGAAAGGATAAAAATAACCTTTCTTCACAACAAAACTAGACATAATGATAACAGTTGGTATAATATTCAATTCTATTGGTACAATATTGACAATAGTTGGTATAATGTCCAGTTTTGTTTGTATAAAATTATAATAACATTATTTATTGGTATAATAACAATAACAGTTGGTATAATATCGACAACAGTTGGTATAATGTCCAGTTTTATTTTGTAAAAAATTAGAATAACGTTATTTGTTGGCATAAAGTGATAACAATTGGTATAATAACGACAACAGTTGGTATAATATCCAGTTTTTTGATATAAAATTAGAATAATGTTATTTATTGATATAATAGTATTAACAGTTGGTATAATATTCAATTCTATTGGTATAACAGTGTTAATAGCTGGTCTAATAGAGACAACAGTTGGTATAATATCCAGTTTTGTTGGTACTAAACCTGTGAAGTGTGTAACACTTTCTTCAACTATTATAACACATATCTTACTAAATATAACACGTCTGCTTATTCGGCCAAGAAAACTAATAAAACATTTAGTAACGTATGTTTGACATTTTATACCAGTTCATGACGTAACTAAATCTCATCGTTGTGTAAATTTGACGACTCCTTCATGAAAATAACAGCTTTAGTATAGACGCTTTTGCACTAAAGTAGGTGAAAAATGACCTCAATTAACTTTCCCGAGATTGAAAAGTAAAGTAACACTTTATTCAACTACTATAACCAATATGCTGGTAACTATAACACTTCTGTTTTTTACACATGTTGGACATTTTATACCAGTTCTTGCCGTAACTATATCTCATCATTCATTAAATTTGATGATTCTTTTCATGAAAGTAACAGCTTCAGTACAAATGCTTCTGCAGTATATTTGGCAAAAAACGACCTCAATTAACTTTTTTTTTTTTGGTGTAAGGTCCCGTATATATATAACGAAAGGTAATGTACAAAAAGTGGGAGATGTACTCCGCACAACCAACCAGTAACAGACTACTGGGCACAAGTCAGCTAACGACCATCAATAAAAACTACCATGCCACACACCACAATCTACGAATAGCAGCACAATGATGCTCGTACTTAGTGGACGTACCACTTATCCTCATAGTCACCAACGCAAGGACACACCCAATAAGTCTATCAGGAGGAGTGACGAGCCCCTCCCTCCATCGTCTGTTCTGTGCCTGCCAGATATGGTAAACAAGCGAGGCCAACACATGACGTGAGGCTGCATGAATAAGGTGCTGCCCACGCCAACGAGCGGACGCCCACCTAATACCCGCGCGCCAGTCCCGAAATGGCCAGGGCCATCGTATATGCCTCCTCAGCAGTCGAAGACACTGCCGTGAGAAAGCACAGTAAAAAAAGAGATGCTGGGCCGTCTCATAATGCAGCTCGTCACAGAGAACACAAGCCGGCGTGCCCGCCCTTTGAGCGCCCCACGGCTTGTCCCTAGTCGCCAATCGATCCTGCACCCCAAGCCAGAGTATAAACTCATGCCGTGGAACCCTCAAAGGCCCGCCAAAAAGGACAGCCCAATGCACAGGTGGACGTCTATAGCGAATCGCCTCTCTAGCCAAATATGCCGTCATGTTCCCATCCACCGCCCCGGTCCAAAGAATAGCATCCCGGCCACCCAATTCCACCGGCGGTAGGAGTCGACTAAGCTCGAGGTACTCCACCGACCCTTGCCCTGGCCAGTTCCATCCCTAAGTATCGATAACAACACTCAATCGCGAGTCAGAAGGCAGCCAACAGGGCCCCGTGGAAATCTCTCCAGCAATGGTATAGTCAAAAGCCAAGGATCTTTCCACAGCCATAGCGTGGACCCATCCCCAACCCTAAAAGTGATTAAGGAACGGATCAATGGCCGCAACTGCATCAACTTCCGCCAGCTCCAAGCATCGTTCGCTGAAATTGGGAGGTCCCAAATCGAACGAGAGTGGAGCCGCGTCCCATATAGCCATGCCACCCAAATCGAATCAGGCGCCCTGCGGAGCACACTCCATAACTGCTTCAGCAGGAGCGCCTTATTGTTAGCCGCGATAGATCTGAGGCCCATTCCACCTTCAGACACAGGCAAACACAGAACATCCCATGCAACCTTTGCAGACGGACCCCCCCCAGAGGAATGTTCGAAAGCGAGTCTCCAAAGCCCTGACAACACCCTTGGGAAGCAGAAAGACCCCCGACCAATACGCATGGAGGGCCTGAAGAACCGACTTAACCAGCTGAAGCCGTCCTGCATACGACAACGACCGGTTAAGCCATGACCCGAGGCGTTATTCCACCCGTTGCAATAACGGAGCACAGTCTCCAATCGAAAGGCGAGAAGCGATAAGAGGTACTCCCAAGTAGTGCACGGGCAGGTGTCCCACCCGATAACCCATGAGTGACTGAAGCTGCGACGTCAAGCCTTCAGCACGGCGCGACAGGTACATCTCACTCTTGTCAGGATTAGGGTGTAACCCTGACAAAGTCGCAAACCTCCCCAGAGCGTCTTTCAGACCTCAATTAACTTTCCCGAAGATTAAAGTGTGTAACACTTTCTTCAACTATTATAACACATATCTTACTAAATATAACACGTCTGCTTATTCGGCCAAGAAAACTAATAAAACATTTAGTAACGTATGTTTGACATTTTATACCAGTTCATGACGTAACTAAATCTCATCGTTGTGTAAATTTGACGACTCCTTCATGAAAATAACAGCTTTAGTACAGACGCTTTTGCACTAAAGTAGGTGAAAAATGACCTCAATTAACTTTCCCGAGATTGAAAAGTAAAGTAACACTTTATTCAACTACTATAACCAATATGCTGGTAACTATAACACTTCTGTTTTTTACACATGTTGGACATTTTATACCAGTTCTTGCCGTAACTATATCTCATCATTCATTAAAGTTGACGATTCTTTTCATGAAAATAACAGCTTCAGTACAAATGCTTCTGCAGTATATTTGGTAAAAAACGACCTCAATTAACTTTCCCGGAGATTAAAGTGTGTAACACTTTCTTCAACTATTATAACACATCTTACTAAATATAACACGTCTGCTTATTGGCCAAGAAAACTAATAAAACATTTAGTAACGTATGTTTGACATTTTATACCAGCTTTTGCAGTAAAGTACGTGAAAAATGACCTCAATTAACTTTTCCGGAGATTCAAAGTGAAGTAACACTTTAGTCAATTATTATAACACATATTGTGGTAACTATAACACTTCGTTTTGTGACACATGTTGGTCATGTTATACCAGTTTTTGCCGTAACTATATCGTATTGCTCAATAATAACACTTTCAGTACAAGTTTTTGAAGTACAAACACTTTTAGTACCAGATCGGGACATAAACCCAAAAACCCCCATTTCTAATAACACAAACCCTAACTCTAAATCACCCCTCCTCGACGATGAAATCGAACGAGATGGCTCCAAAGAAGAACATCAAAGTGCGCCGAGACACCAGACAGATGGCATTCGTGGAACAGACTGGGGTTGAAGAACCGGTCGTAAGCCGATGGCTTCCAAACAGCCCTCGATCGGAGGCGGCCCAGAAAAAGTCCGTTCGTGGGAAAGTGGACGTCCCCAGAACCCGATGCCAACCTAAGTACTTCAAGGACACAATGTCAAGCATTCTACAAGGAGCAAGCATGACGCATTTAGATGCGGTGAAGAGAACACCGTTTGGTTCATTCCTCGAAATAAACCCATGTCAGATCCCAGGCGGTCGGTTGATGGGGATGTTGAAACGTCTTACTCCAGATGCCACGAGGTTTCGTTTTGGGGTAAACACTTTAATTCCCTTTTCTGTGGTTGAATTTTCGGCATTCATGGGTCTAAGAGCGAAAGGTGAGTTTGTTGATTTGAGTTTCAAATCTGAAGGTGAAATCCCCTTTCTTAAGAGATGTTTTCGCGAACGAGAGAAAACTCGAATACTTCGGGATCACGTTATTGAGAAGATGAAACAATTAGTGATTAGAGTTTTTTTTTTTTGTTGGAACTGGTCCCTTTTATATTAATAATGGTGGAAAGTTACATGATGGGTGTGAGTAGAACTCACAACGAGCAACCAGTAACATGCTACTGAAAAACAACGAAAAACGAATAAACGAAGAACAATAAATGTGCTACCACGCCACTCTCCATATCCGTCTAATAGCAATCTTCTGCAAGGTGAACCTCTCATCAATAGTATCGAGTCGAGCCCAGAAAATCCCAAGGACCGTGGCAACGACATGAGCCGGTGACGAACGAATATTCTCTCTCCATCTACGGTTTCGCTCCATCCAAATGGTATATAAGCGAGGCCAGAATGTGTCTGTACGACATATGTAGGAGATGTGATCCCTGCCATCGTCGAGCAGCCCACTGTATAGCCAATCTCCAGTCTCGATGCGCCCATCTCCATTTTATCTTGTCTCGTAGAAGTCCTTCACAACGTTTCGAGAAAGTGCATTCAAAGAACAAATGATTGAACGTCTCTCGCTGACCTGTATCGCATAGGAGACAAGTATCCGTACCCGCGCGTTGTGCCACCCAAGGTAATGTGCGTAAGGAGAGTCGGTCGCGGATGGCTGTCCAAAGTATGAAATCGTGCCGAGGGATTCGTAAGGCGCCTCCAAAGAGGGAGGCCCAACTAACTTTATCCCGGCGAGGTCTGATAGCATCTCTGACCGACGATGTCGAGAATTTGCCATCCGATGCGGGAAGCCATCGTAGAGTATCCGAGGAAGTAGGATCCACCAAAGGTAATCGTGGGCCGATATTGAGAAATTCCGTGGATGTACGAGCTGGCCAATTCCATCCCTGGGCTGAAATAACCTCACTAAGTCGAGAATCAGAGGGTAGACCCATCACCACGGGCCCACGCGGATATCTCTCAAGCAGAGGCTCATGTGTTAGCCATGGGTCCTTCCAGAGCCATATGGATTCCCCATTGCCCACCCTATACTCGATGAATCTCTTCAGAAGTGGACGCATCTTCAGTAGCTTCTTCCAACTCCAGGCATCATTGCTGGTAGGGCTTAGCTCCCACAGCGAGCGCGTTCTCAATCGATTGTGATACAGCCATTCAACCCAAATCGACTCCTTCACTCTCGATGCCACGTTCCAGAGATGTCGTATAAATAGTGCCTGATTATCAGCTGCGAGAGATCGAATCCCAAGCCCTCCTACACTAACCGGGATACAAATTTCAGCCCACGCAACTCGTGCCGGAGAGCCTCCCCAGAGAAAGGTTCTAAATCGCGCCTCCAATGCTCTGATGACGCCTTTAGGAAGGAGGATAACTCCAGCCCAATAGACGTGAAGAGCCGACAAAACAGATTTGATCAGTTGGATCCGCCCGGCATATGAAAGTGATTTGTTCAGCCATGAACCCAAGCGTTTGTCGACCCTCTGTACCAGTGGCCCGCAGTCAGCAATGGACAGTCTCCCCATAATCAGGGGAACACCCAAGTAGCGTACCGGTAGCTGCCCACGAGGGAAGCCAATGATCGCCTGAAATCGCGCCGAAAGTCCCTCGACTCGCTTGCCCACAAACATCTCGCTCTTAGCAAGGCTAGGCTGCAGTCCTGAAGCCGTCGCAAAGTCGTCAAGGGCAGACTTCAGAACACCAACCGATATCTCATCTGCATGGCAGAACAGAAGAAGGTCATCTGCAAATGCGAGCATAGCAAGTCTGGACGCTTCACAGCGCCAATGAAAACGAAAACGCGGCTCCTGGCTGATGCGAACTGCAATCATCCCTCGTAAGATCTCCATTACCAAAGTAAAAAGGTACGGAGAGAGCGGGTCGCCCTGTCGAAGTCCCCGTTTCCCATGAAAGTAGCCCGCCGGCGATCCGTGCAGATTAATAGAGAAAGTAGGGGTAGTGACGCAACACCTGATCCAACCAATGAAGGTATGATGAAATCCCATGGCGTCCATGGCAGCTAGCAGAAAACTCCACTCAACCTTGTCATATGCCTTGGCCAAATCAACCTTGAAGGCGACTCGAGGCGGTCGATTCGCATTGTTATACCCTAGACAGATTTCCTGAGCCAATAAGATATTATCGCTGATCTTTCTTCCAGGAATAAACGCCGTCTGAGTCGGATGAACTAGGTCCCCAAGCATAGGCTTCAACCGGTTCGCAATAACCTTAGAGATCACTTTAAATAATACGTTGCAGCACGAGATAGGTCTGAAGTCCGACGCCCGCCGTGGTGAAGCTCCTTTGGGAATGAGTGTAATCGAGGTGCTGTTGAGACCTTTAAGGAGCCGCCCTGTCTGGAAGAAGTCTTGAACCGAGGTGATAAGATCATCACCAATGACACTCCAAGCAGCTTTAAAGAACGCCGTTGAATATCCATCTGGACCCAGTGCCTTCTCATCCCCCCATAGAGAATAGCGCTTGTTTGATCTCGGAAGGTTCTATAGGCCTCACCATAAATGCAGCTTCCTCGGTCGAAAGTGAACGAGTAACAAACGGCGTAATATTAGAAGAGAGAACCGGTGTGTTCCGCGCCGTTTGTCCCAATAATGCATGGTAAAACCGCACTAACTCGTTTCGGACCGCCTCCTCACCATGAATCATCTCCCTGTTCTCCGTCTCCAAAGCGAGGATTCGGTTCATAGTACGCCGCATAGCCACTTTCCGGAAGAAGAACGAGGTGCATTGATCGCCATCCTTCAGCCACGAGAGCTTAGCGCGTTGGGACAGGGCAGATTGCTCTATGTCAACTGCCAGCGTAAAGAGCTCTCGGCAGACGCGCTCCAGATCATAAAAGCATGCCTCATTAGGAAATCTGCTCGCATAGTCCTGGCTGATGTCAAGAAACCGCTTGGCGTCAACTACATTCGCCGTGAGGTCTCCTTTCGCGCGGCGCATCTGTCTGAAGATAGGCTTCAGATTTTTGAGTCGTTTAGTGAAGAGATACATCGGAAAGCCCGTCATGTGTGTATCCCATACTCTTTGAACCTGCGCTAAAAAAGAAGAATCGCGGAGCAGAAAATTATCGAACCGAAAAGATGTCATCCGCGGGCTCCTTTGGGCTTTTCCCAGCAAAAGAGGGCTATGATCCGATGTCCCTGGGAGGTCAGCATGGTATGAGCTGTCCGGATACTTGGTAAACCACGCCGGGTTACCAATCATACGGTCCAATCTGCGCCAGATTCCCGCCTCAGCCCGCTGTTGATTGTACCAAGTAAAGAACTGCCCCGTGCCTGGTAAAGTCACCAAATCAGCGCGTGTAAGACATTCGCGTAGGTCCTGCGTGTCGCGGTTAGTAATCACGCCTCCCCTCCCCTCCGCAGTATCAAGGATCGCATTAAAGTCGCCCATGATTACCCAAGGATCCTCGATGCGTTCGCCGGAAAGTTGGACGATATCTTCCCAAAGCTCACTTCTTTCTTCCCGCCGATTTTTCCCATAGATGAAAGAGATAAAGGTGGTCTCATTGGCAGCAAAAGAAAGAATCTTACAGTGGATAGATTGCGCCGTCATTGCCTCAATAGAAACTTGAAGAAACGAGGGATCCCAACCCACCCAAATCCTCGACCCGGGACCAACATCATAATCAAAGAACCAACTCCATGAAGACCGAATACGTCCCGAGATAGAAGCCGCATTAATAATCGACACTCGTGTTTCCAAGAGAGCTACCATTTTCAGCCCAAAACGTGAAATCAACTCCTCCACTCCCCTTCCGTGATCTCGTTTATTGAGACCACGCACATTCCATACTCCGACATTGATCATGGATCAACATCCGTGCGGGCTGCGTTATTAGGACCCGAAGAAGAAGTAGAGGGCATATCGCCCGACTCAGAAAGTGCATGAAGAACCGAGAATGGGTTCTTATCACCACCAGTAGCATCAGAAAACTTTGCGAAACCATGAGGCATGCTGCTGAAATTGCGCGGGGTGTTTTGAACCATCCCAACATTAGGCGCTCTACGGGGGATTTCCACCGAGTCCGTGGTTCGTTTGAGGTTGACCTGTTTTTCCATTGCAACCTCTTTTCCTTTCGATCCCATCAGCCTCCATTCAAAAGTGGGCCGAGACTTAGACTTGTCACCATTGCGTCGATCCTGATGATTCCTCGAGATAGGTCGGGTCGAAGGTTGTGAAGCCGAGGCTTGCTTGAGCTGCGGGCACAAGGCCGACGAGTGCATCCACGACTCACACTCCTTGCACTTCGTGGGTCGCCATTCGTATTCAACTTTGACTTGGACAACTCCTGCCCGTCCGCCGTCCGCTGTGGGGAGACGAATATTAAATTTGTCGGGGAAAGGCTCGCTGAGATTTTTCATAACGCATACACGTGCGAAGTCGATTCTCTCCATATTGGTTGTTACTCCATCCGTGAAGAGGGGGCGTCCAACCGCGCTCGCCACCACACCAAGGCCCGCCTGAGTCCAGAACTCCCCGGGCACATTCCATAATCTGACCCACAATGGGATTTCGGCGTGGTCGCGTTTATCGAAAGACATGCCTGGGCGCCAAACCTCGAGAAATAAGGGCTGTCCATGCATGAGCCAGGGGCCACCTTCCAAGATCGTATTCATGGCATCAGCGGACTCAAAACGGAATTTGAAGAACCCGTTCTGCGTCACTTTTATCTCGACCACTCCGTCCCATGCATTACGTAAAAACCGTTCTACAAACAGAAAGTAAGGCTCTCCTCCCAAAAAGTATCCAACGAGGGTGTGTTCCCATCTAGCGAAACCCTGCTTGGCCACATCCCACGTTGGACAAACCTCTGCCACTCCATCGACCACCTTTGGAGGAGTATAGTCAAGTTTCACACGATCGCGTCTCGGTCGCTCAACCTTGGCCGAACCCCGAAGCCGCGCGGCATACGAATTATCGTTAAGGATCTTTCCCCCATTTGGTACGATAGGACCAAGCCGATCGAAGACCATCGTATTCCCCGTGATCGTAAGTGGTGTGGCGCGTTTAGTAGGATCCTCCGTCGCTGGTATATTGACGGGCCCGTTGGGAGTAACATCAGGCCCGTTTTCAAAAACCCTAGGCCCAATTTCCCCAAATCGGACCAACGGCCAGTTCTTAGCCGACGCCTTGCCGACGGCGTTATCGAATCCGTGGTCAGCCATGGCCATCGGAGAATCCCCATGCAGGATATTCTTCGGTGGTGGCGGCGTTCCTTGTCGCAACGGCGGTCGATCGTTATGGCATTTCAAAATCGAAACCAAAGGCCTTCTATCGGGATCCCAACGATGTTGTTGGTTTCTCGCCGGATCAATCGAAATCGCTGTCGTATTTTCCGCGATAAACACGTCGCCAGCCGTTTTCTTCTCCAAAGCCAAGATCAGATTCTCCCCATCAGGTGCAGGCGATCCCGTCTTCGATCCCGATTCTGATCCTTGTGGTGTGAATAATCTGTTCGTATAAGATCCCATCGGTGAAACACGATCATCATCCACAATAGCATCATCGCCTCCATTGAAACCCACCAGCGAATTAGGGTTTGGGTTCAAGCCGTGAATATCATCGCCACGGATCCTCTTAATTAACGAATTAAAATCAGCAACATCAAACAATCTCGCAAAATTTAGATATTTCTTTCCTAATTCCACCAGATCATGTAATAAATCCGGTGTAGACGACCCCGTTGATATCGAAGCAGAATTTGTAATCTCCATAATCGAACGATGTAACAGAAACACGAAACGAAACAAAACAGAAATCCAAGGTGACGATCATCGTCCACCGCCGTCTGATCCCGGCGGCGGCAGGCCCGCGGAGATCTTCAAGACGCGTTCAAAACGGCGGCGCAAGGGGCTGGATCGGCCGGAGACGGCAAGGATTAGGCGCGTTGATTTTTTGAAATTTAGGGTTTGGTTCCTAGAGAGAATTCTTCGGGTGTTGCGGCTCGTCTTAGTATATGCATGTTTCGACTCTCGATTCCGCCCATCCCATGTCCTATGAACGAACCTTAACCTGTCGAATTGCAGCTCGATCGAACGCAGAGTGGATCCTAATCTGTTTGATTATCAAGCAGCAAATCCAAATGATAATCAAACAGTCTTCAATGAAGAATCCGATCGAAAGTATGGCTTGTGTGTGAGGTTTTGGCGCGCGTAAATTGTAAAACGAAGGAGAGAGAATAATTTGACAAAATGACTTTTCTATTAAGCAAAAGTTTACGTGCGTAAAACAATTTTCCAAAAACCTACCGAAAAGAAATGAGGACCGAGAATATATATACCTTTCAGCTTTTGGTATATATTTACAATTTGGTCCTCGGACTATCTAGTATTTACAGACTAACCAATAACAAGAGGAATATAATGATGAACACAATAAATATTCCTAACAATCTCCCCCTTTGTGTTCATCTTCTTCTTTTAGTACCTCGTCCTCTTGTCATTGGGCGATCTCGAAGGTAGAAGGATTTGCGTAGACCGAGAATTATCTCAAACTGCCTGATGTTGTTTCTCAAGTTGAGCCTTTCTTCAATGGCAGTGATGACTTTCTCGGTAAGACGTTCTTCTTCGAGATCTAATTCAGATTTCGGCTGCTCCACTCTCTGCAGGCCATCCAGTTTCTGACGTATACTTTGAAGAACCTTCTTGAGTGTCCCATCGCAATACATGTTGAGTTCTGACATGAGCATCACTCTTTTCTAGTCTTCTAAGTCTTCGTAGATTACAGACAGCTCGGGTTCGGTGAAGATGAAATTGAGTTCAAACCCATGAGCTGAAGCTGTTCGGTTGCTCGGGCCTGGCAGGTTGACCTTCTTCATATTGTTTTCTATTCCAATCTGAAGGTCTTGAGCAGCATAATACTTGACTTTCCTTAGCATCAGCCTCTTCAGCGCGTCCAATCCGAGTTTATAACGGTATTCCTTCAGGGTGAACTTCCTGTAGAATCCGTATATGTTGATGATGTCTTGGAAACGCAGAAGTGGCAAGTCTCTTCCGAAATCCTCTCGACTCTTTCTCTGGCTGAGTCGAAATCAACGAACTTGACGATAAAAATCGGGAATTGAACACTTCGGCCATAGCTGTGGTGCTCGACCTCAACTAAGTCCATGACTTTTCCTTTGTCCATGATCCTCATTTGGTCCTGTCTGCGGTCCCTCAATGGATTTACGAACTTCTGCGCCAGCATATATAGATATGCTTTTGCTTCCGTCCCTTTGAGATGCGTAAGGCCCCGCAGATTTAGTTCGTCAAGCTGATTTATTTTCTCCTCCCTTCTCCAAATCCGGTGCCGAATATCTTCTAGAAAAGGAACTACAACTCTTCTGTTCTCCCAGGCTGTTTCCAATTGTCGAGTCCCTGTTGATAGTCGAGGTTGTGGGTCGACATTTTTGGTCATAGCCTCTTGGAGCTTGGGTGGTTCGGTGTTGTAGTCTTCTCCTTCTGTAATTTCTGACGGCTCCATTTGGAAGATGTTGAAGATGGACTGCTTGATTAGATCTCTGATCTTCAGCATTCTTAGTGCAGTCTCATCATCCGTTTCTGCCTTTTTTGATGGTTGATCTTGGAGCACGTACTCTTCGATCACTTCGTGTAGGTCGACGTCAGGCATGGAGGAGGAGGTTCCAGCAGCTTCTAGATGTGTCTGAGAAGGCCCAAAGTCTGCTGCCGGTGCCTCTTGGTAGGTTTGGACTGGTGGAGAGGAAGACCGTTGTCTGGTTGTTCGTGGTGTTGACCTTGTACGACCTTTTGAAGAGGTGGATGGGGTGGTTGATTTAGTGGTTTGGGTTGTGGTGGCTTGCGTGACGCGGGGCCTCTTCTCCCCCTCAGTGCGATCCGGGTTGTCTGGATCGTCATGACGTCGTTTGGAACCCTGAGGTTCGTCACGGCAAGATGTAGTCGGTGGTGGTTGGGGTGATGGGGATTGAATTCTCTTCAAGAGCTCAATCATGTCAGGGGTTACGTCTTCTGACATGAGCCGGGACATAAGAATATCCCGTAGCTCAGGAAGAGGCATGGTGTATGGATTGGGATAGTGCGGTGGCGAGGGAAGGCTGGGAATCTGAGGTGGTGATGACAGAGCAGGTTCGAGGACGGGGGCTTTCCCTTTGTCCTGAACGGCTGCGGTTATAGCAGCACGTACTTCTGGCATCAAGGAATCCTTGAATGAAACCAGAGCGGACGCCAGGCGTTCCTCGAAGCGGGACTCTGTCATGTAGGGTAAGTCACCTCCGGGGCCACTTAGGCGCACCGTTGACGTGACAGTGGAGAAAGTATCCACTGCACGGCCTGCTGTCACAGCTGTCGTGGGGTTGACCGTGGCAGGACTTCTCTCCAATCCTCGAAGGACTTCTTGTATAGAAGCATCTATGGTGATTCTGTCTTGGTCACGAAGACCAAGAGGGGTGGTGGCAAAAAGAGGCTGTGTCCTAGTAAAATCAAAAAATTTTGGGAGGGTGGACACTAGACTCGAAGTGGTCAAAGAAGGTGCGGTGGTTTGGGGCTGGGTACCACCTGATTCAATACCCGCTGCCTCAGAATGAGGCAGGGATAGCGTACGTGGCTCCCCGTGCATATCTGAGACAACTGTCTGTTGGGAGACAGTTGAATGGTCTAAGGCAGGTTGTGCATGCGCCGTCGGACCTGACTGTTAGGAATATTTTCTAGTGTTCAATAATCATGTTATCTTTGTCTAGGGACTTAATTGTATTTTATGTAAATATAGGGACTAAAGTGTAAATATGCCAAAATATGCTTTGGTATATATAGGGCAAGTGTGTGTAAAATACACACAACTTGAGTAATTGTTTCTCTCTCTAGAATAGATTTCTCTCTCATCATTAGCATAATTAGGGTTTAATTGTAGAGAGAGAAAGTGAGGTATATTGTAGAGAGAAACTTGGATTGCAATGAAGATTGATTGAGTTTATACCAAAGTCTTCCGCGCGTTATTAATCAAGGTAATTCTCATTCGATCTAATTCTCAAGTTTCATTCGTTGGATGCGTTAAAACTGGACTTACACTGACGCGGCGACTTCTACCCGAGCACTGGTCACAAAGACTTCAGTGCTTGTACCTATAGGGGTGGTCCTAGGTGGTGAAGTGACTATAGGGACGGTCACCACCGTAGTTGGTGGAATGATGTTGACCGTTTCACTCACTGACCCCTCACCCTCTCTTTGGCTGGTACTCCCGTGGTTAGGTTCAGAGGGGTTTGACTGAGCCATGGGAGGAATGGCAATGCGATGGCGTTGTCGGTATGTAGCAGCCATTTTGGGGTCCGCCATTTGTAGTAAGTACTCAGGAATGGACATCGGTTTGAGGGATGGGTTTTCCTTTGCCTTTTGGAAAAACTTGATCTTTGGCGGGGTGAAATCCTCGCAAGGCTGGGTGTTTGGGATGGTTGAGATGGCATCCATGAATCTTCAGATGAGAATGGAGAACCATCGCAGGTACGGGACATACTGCGGCTTCTTTGTATAATCTCGAGTGTGCAGCTGATGATTGAGATCGTTCCAGATAAGTTGGACATAGTCGTACTTTTTGTTGTACACTATGCCGTGTAGAATCCGCAGAATGTTGATGTTGCATCTGTCGAAGCCCGTGTGCTTTGGAGAGAAGCACTTGTTGACCAGGCTGAATAGGGTCTTCCATGGATGAGGTAGGAGCTGTTGTTAAAATCCTGCCGTCTTTGTCAGGGGTTCGCCATGGCCTAGAATCTTCATGGCGATTATTAGTTCTTCTTCAGAGGCGAAGTCTTCATAGGCTTTCATAGCAAGGTAGCTCCAAAAGTCGTCGAACAAAATCTTTTGGTATATTGAGACGGACATTCTCGAGATATGTTTCGTAGTATATGGAGTTGTCCGTGGAAATTCTTCGTTTCATTTCTGCCCAAAATTGTTGCACATAGACAATTGGAACCGTGGCAGTTTTGTTGAATGCCGGCCAAAGAGGGTGTCCTTGGAGAATGGAAAGAATAATTGCGTCTGGTCCTTTGTATGTGGCCGGGTCCAGTTGGAAATTATTGTCTTTGATTGGCAACCATGACTCCCTTTCGTGTAAGAGATATTCTGTTGTTTGATGAGCCATGCGATCTGTGGAAGACAAGAAACATATTAGTAGTGTTATTGTCAATAGTTTGAATATTTATATTATTGCTTTCGTAAACTCTGTTTTCGTGTTCTGTTTTGGTTTCTGTTTTTACTCTGTTTTATACTCTGTTTTTCGCAAAAAAAAATGTTTTGAAAATTATTCTAAGTATTGAGACCCGTAAACATGTTTTGCGAATAACAGGAAGTGTTTGAGTAAAATTAAAAATTTTCTAAGTGTTGAATCGTAAACCTTCGTAAAGTATAACGCGCAGTAAACAGTAGGTAAAGTTTACGATCGTAAGTTGTGAAACGCGTTGAAAACACTAGGGAAAGTTTACGATAAGGCCCTGTTTACGAACGTAAATCATTCGTAAACCTTTAAGCGCTGAAAACAGTACGCATTAGTTTGCGATAAAGTGACGTTTACGAATGAATTTCGATCGTAAACCGCTTAAGACCTGAAACAGTAATATATGGTTTACGATAAAGACCTTTTACGAATGAGACTCGAAGAACAATAGTTTGATCGTTTACGATTCGAAAGATTTACGATTCGAAAAGTTTACGATTCGAAAAGTTTACGATTCGAGAAGTTTACGACAGACATATGGTTTACGAATGAAACCGCTGTTTATCCTGAGACAATACTAGTTAGTTTACGATAAAACTATGTTTACGAATGAAAATCACACGTAAACCATTTAAAGAGAAAACAATATAAGTACGATCATAAACATACACGGTGAACAGTAGCTTTCATTAGTCGTAAACATATTCATCATTCGCAAACATTCATTCATCATTCGTAAACACTAACAGGGTTCGTAATCATAAACTTGGCCTTAAGAACACTCAGATTAAGCAACATAGAGATCATTTAAGTAATCAAATACATCATTCGAACACAAAATCATCAAATACAGTCTTTAAAACATTGATTGCATCATGAATACATCAAAATACGAACGGAATCGAAGCTTAAAAACACTCATTAGACGCATAAATCGTAAACCTACCCAAGTGAGTGAAGATTTAAGGGTAGTAGGCTTTCAGTTTGAGTGATTTTGCGAGGAGATCAAAAGGATTTTGAAGGGATTTGGAGATTTGCGAAAGAGGGGTTTTTCGAAGAGAGAGAAAAGGATTTTTAGAAAGAGAAAATAATGGTAACAGTAAACACATAGGTATTTAAAGTTTGCGAACGAAAATCGTTCGTAAAGTAAGAAAACGTTAAATTGAAAGTTTACGAATGAGAATAAAAGTGAAGTAAAAGCCGTAAACAATTTTTTTTATTTTTTTTTATTTTAATCTCTCTTGGTAAGAACTCTTTCGTACTCTATATCATCATTCACTCCCCCTCAATAGTAGAATGTGGTATTAAAAAAATTTTGTAGCTCCCTGGTGAAATATAAGTACTCCCCCTCAATTAGTGAGGGCAGTTTTCAAATGTTAATATTTTGATCTATATAAAAAAATTGCATACTTAGAGACTAGGCATCACATATGAAAACAAAGACAAAAAGATAAAGGTCACGCATTTTATCAAGTAGAGAAATTAAGCATGCCTAACTTAGAGACTAGGAATTGGAATCGTTTTTCATCCAATGCCTTCGTAAATAAGTCGGCTAGCTGTAATTCCGTGCACACAAAGTGTAATTCTATATGTCCTTTTTCTACATGATCCTTAATAAAATGATAACGTAAGTCAATGTGCTTCGTACGTGAATGATGCACAGGATTGCAAGTAATGGCAATAGCACTTTTAGAATCACAGTAAATGGGAACACTATTTAGATCAAACCCATAGTCGTGTAGTTGTGTACGCATCCACAGTATTTGTGAGCAGCAGCTGGCAGCAGCAACATATTCTGCTTCAGCTGTTGAAGTAGAAACACAATTTTGTTTTTTGGAGGACCAACTTACCAGTTTGTCCCCAAGAAACTGTGCTCCTCCTGAAGTGCTTTTCCTGTCCATTCTACATCCTGCAAAATCAGCGTCAGTGTAGCCAACAAGGTTAAACGCAGAATTTTTCGGATACCATAGACCTAGTGTGGGTGTTCCTTTGAGGTATCGGAGGATTCTTTTAACAGCGGCAAGATGAGATTCTTTCGGATTAGCCTGAAATCTTGCACAAAGACATGTAGCAAACATAATATCTGGTCTACTAGATGTCAGATAAAGCAATGAGCCAATTATACCTCGATAGTTTGTATTATCTACCGACTTCCCAGATGGGTCGGAATCTAATTTGCATGTAGTACTTATCGGGGTAGGAATTGATGAGCAATTATCCATACCATATTTTTTCAATAGGTCATGGATATACTTAGTCTAACATATAAAATTTCCATTTGGTAATTGTTTGATTTGCAATCCAAGAAAGAAATTCATCTCTCCTATCATGCTCATTTCAAACTTTTTAGTCATCAGCTTACCAAATTTCTCACATAGTTTTGGATTCGTAGAACCAAAAATAATGTCGTCTACATAAATTTAAATTAGCATAATATCCGAACCGTGATTTTTAAAGAATAAGGTTGTGTCTATATGTCCTTTAGTGAACCCTGATTCAACTAAAAATTGGGACAGAACATCATACCAAGCACGAGGGGCTTGTTTGAGTCCGTATAGGGCCTTGTCTAACCTATAGACATAATTAGGATTTTCCTTATCTAGGAATCCTTCGGGCTGAGAGACATAAACTTCTTCCTTAAGAATTCCATTTAGAAAGGCTGTTTTAACGTCCATTTGAAAGACGGTGAAATTCTTATGAGCTGCATATGCTAGGAACAGTCGTATAGATTCTATTCTGGCGACTGGTGCATATGTTTCGTCATAGTCAATGCCTTCTTGTTGGTTGTAACCTTTGGCTACCAACCTTGCCTTATTCCTTATTATAATTCCGTCTTCATCTCGCTTGTTTTTAAAAATCCATTTTGTACCTATGATAGTTTTACCCTTAGGTCTTGGTACTAATGTCCACACATTTAAGCTCTCAAATCCAATGACAATGTTGTGGGAACGATTCAGAGAATTGTTCCACAGCATATACTTCACAGCCCACGAACAAGAAAGAAGGATGCACGAGTTCATGTGCTTAAAACAAGGAGGGATGACAGTCGCAGAGTATATTCGCAAATTTGAGGAGCTGTCTCGTTTTGCCCCTCATATGGTGACAACTAATCTCTTGAAGGTAACGAGGTTTATAATGGGCCTCAAACCCGAAATCTATCGAGACTTAAGTATAGCGGGAGCCCGACAGATGGAATTCACACAAGTGGCAGAGCGGGCGATGATTGCTGAGCAAGCGGAGGCGCAGATTGTCGAGGCTCAAGAGGCGAAAAGAAGAAGAGAGAATCAGCAAGGAGCAGGGGGTGATCGTAAACGCCAATTCTTTGGCAAAGGCCCTAGTAATCAAGGAAACCGCCAGGGTCAACAAAACTGACGTCCAAACTCAATGCCTAATCAAGGACCGACTAGCTTCCCGAATAAACCCCCAAACTTTACGCCCCAATGCCCAAAATGCGGGCGCTATCATGTTGGAGCTTGTGTCAGAAAGGGGCCAAATCCAAATCCCCAGTGCTTTCGATGCGGGAGATTAGGCCATTATGCCAGAAATTGTCAAGAAAATTTTCCGCAGAACTCGACCCAACCACCGGTCCGACCTCTACCCGTTCCAGCTCGAGTTTTCACCTTGACGAACGAGGAGGCAGAAGCAAACCCCTCGGTAGTGACGGGTACGTTAACTATCTATAACATACCTACATCTGTGCTCATTGATTCGGGAGCCACACATTCGTTTGTGTCGGCTAAATATGTGGCAAAGGTGGGAATATCTCCTACCTTATCTGAGTGTAACTATGTAGTAAGCTTACCACACGGTGATCCGACACACACTAATCAAGTGTTGGAAGGATGCTCCGTGATCATAAAGGGTAGAAAGTTAAGAGTCGATTTGATCGTAATCCCAATGAACGACTACGATGTTATCTTCGGGATGGATTGGCTTTCAAGATATGGAGCCATCATTGACTGTAATAGAAAGATAGTAAGATTCCAATTACCCGAGGAAGAGGTGTTCACTTTTTCGGGTAAGGTAAATCAGAACAGTATCCCTCGAATTTCTGCTTTAAAGGCTCAACGACTTTTGGGGTCAGGTTGTGAGTCTTTTCTAGTATATGCGGTGAAAGCAGATGAGTTATCTCATCCAGAACTAAAACACGTGCCAATAGTCAACGAATACGCCGATGTATTTCCTGATGATCTCCCGGGGTTACCCCCTGATCGAGAAATACAGTTCACGATAGATCTGGTGCCAGGAGCAGCCCCAATCTCTAAAGCCCCTTACCGTCTAGCGCCTAATGAACTACGAGAGTTGAAAGAACAGCTGGAGGAACTGTTGCAAAAGGGGTTCATTCAGCCCAGCTTCTCACCGTGGGGAGCACCAGTTCTTTTTGTACGGAAGAAGGATGGGTCGATGAGGCTGTGCATCGACTACAGAGAGCTGAATAAAAGCACGATCAAGAATAAATATCCATTACCGAGGATCGACGATTTATTTGACCAATTGCAAGGTGCTACGATATTCTCGAAAATCGACCTCCGTTCTGGATACCATCAACTGGAGATCAGGGAGTCAGATATTCCGAAAACCGCGTTCAGCACGAGGTACGGCCATTACGAGTTTTTGGTCCTGCCTTTCGGGCTGACAAATGCACCAGCCGCTTTTATGGACCTGATGAATCGGGTTTTCAAAGACTTTCTTGATCGCTTTGTTATCGTCTTAATCGACGATATTCTCATATATTCTAAGACGAAAGAAGAACACGCAACCCATCTACGCATTGTCTTAGGAATTATGCGGGAGAAACAGCTCTACGCCAAATTTAAGAAGTGTGAATTCTGGTTGGAGCAAGTAGCCTTTCTGGGACACGTCATTTCTGGAAATGGAATCTCGGTGGATCCCAGTAAGATCGAAGCAGTGAATAACTGGCCACGACCCACTACTCCTACTGAAGTACGGAGTTTTCTAGGACTTGCAGGATACTACCGTAAGTTCATTGCTGACTTCTCTAGTATTGCCTCAACCCTGACGAATCTGACAAGGAAGAATATGCCGTACGTATGGACGGAATCATGTGAGCAAAGCTTCCAGGAACTGAAGAGACGGCTTACTTCAGCCCCAATTTTAACGATACCATCGGGAACCGGAGGATTTTCGGTCTATAGCGATGCATCGAAGAATGGCTTGGGATGCGTGTTGATGCAAAATGGGAAGGTTATCGCATATGCTTCTCGACAATTGAAAGAGTACGAGAAAATTACCCAACACATGATCTGGAACTCGCAGCAGTAGTTTTCGCTCTGAAGATTTGGCGGCACTACCTTTACGGAGAAAGATGCGAAATCTATACGGACCATAAGAGCCTGAAGTACTTCTTCACCCAGAAGGAGTTGAATATGAGGCAACGACGTTGGTTAGAACTCGTTAAGGACTACGACTGCGTGATCAATTACCATCCAGGCAAAGCGAACGTAGTCGCCGATGCATTAAGCCGAAAAACCGTAAATGCAGAACTTTGTAGACTTGAAGTGGAAATAGTAAATTTGGGCGACGTTGAAACGAAATTAGCAGCACTGACCCTTCAGCCCACATTACTAGAAAGGATCAGGAGGACACAAGAAGAAGACGAGCTCTACTTGAAGATCCGAAGTGCGCAAATGGAGCAAACACCACCCGACTTCGAAATACGAGAAGACGGGAGTTTACGATACAAGAATCGCTTATATGTACCCAATGACGAGGAGCTACGACGAACCATAATGACGGAAGCACACGCCACGACATACTCGGTACACCCAGGTGCTACAAAAATGTATCAAGACTTACGAACAACCTACTGGTGGCCAGGAATAAAGAAGGACATTGCGGCATTCGTAAGTCAATGTCTAACATGTCAACAGGTTAAGGCGGAACACCAACGACCGGCAGGGACCTTACAACCCCTACCAATTCCCGAATGGAAGTGGGACCACATTACGATGGATTTTGTCGTCGGCTTACCGAAGACTGTAAAAGGCCACGACGCCATTTGGGTGATTGTTGATCGCCTAACCAAATCTGCTCATTTTCTGCCGATTAGTTCAACCTTTTCCATGGAGCGGTACGCGGAGTTATATATTCAGGAAATAGTTCGACTCCATGGGATTCCATCTTCTATCATCTCGGATCGAGATCCGAGATTTCTATCGAATTTCTGGAGAAGTTTACAGAAAGCAATAGGAACCAAACTCTCATTCAGTACCGCCTACCATCCTCAGACAGACGGACAATCTGAACGAACGATCCAAACCCTTGAGGATATGTTGCGTGCATGCGTACTAGACTTCAAGGGAAATTGGAGCAAATACCTCCCATTGATCGAATTCTCATACAATAATAGCTATCACGCGACGATTGGGATGGCACCGTACGAGGCCTTATACGGGCGTAAATGCCGATCTCCAGTACACTGGGATGAAGTCGGCGAGCGAACATTATTAGGCCCCGACATGATACGTGAAATCACGGAAGCCATAGAGAAAATTCGGGAGAAAATGCGAACGGCTCAAAGTAGACAAAAGAGCTATGCGGATCAGAGACGGAGGCCATTGGAATTCGTAGAAGACGACTGGGTATTTTTGAAGATATCCCCGATGAAAGGCGTAAAGCGATTCGGACGAAAAGGCAAGCTGAGTCCAAGATATATAGGCCCATTTAAAATTATTAAACGAGTCGGCGAGGTCGCGTATTAGTTAGAATTACCAGCTTCACTATCACAGGTCCACGATGTATTCCACGTATCAACATTACGAAAATACATCGCGAACCCAAGCCAGGTGGTGGAGAACGAGTTTTCTTATCAGCAGTTGAGGCCAGACCTAAGTTATGAAGAAAAGCCGGTAGAGATTTTGATGCAGGAAATAAAACGACTTCGGAATAAAAACATTCCGTTAGTCAAAGTATTGTGGCAGAATCAAGCAATTAAAGAAGCCACTTGGGAGCGAGAGGACGATATGAGAAATCGTTATCCCGAATTATTCCAATTGGCGTAATTTCGGGGACGAAATTCTTTTAAGGGGGGGAGGATGTAATACCCGTAAAATTTAATACGGGATTTTGATGTAATTAACTATATGATTATGTGACTTAGAAATTTTATTTAGGTGAAGAATCTCAAAAATTCGGGTAAACATAGACAACTAAATAGAAGGAACACCCGAAAATGTTATGTTTGGACAAAAGAGGGCTAAAATTCGGGTGATGGCAGCATTAAGGTGAAGCCCGAATAAATTCGGGTGAAGCAATTTTCGGGTAAGAACAAAGGGAAGAATTCGGGTAAAGACAAAGTGAAATTCGGGTGAAGTGTAAATAATTTTCGGGCAAGACATTTCTTAACCTAAGAGGAAAAACTCGTCACCTCCTTGTCACCTACTTATCATCATTTACCTCAAAGTATATCTACACCCCATTAAGTGAAAAACAGAGAACATTTTCGAAATCAAGAAAGAGAAGGAAAGAATCGCACAAAGAACTTGGTTAACAAAAGATTAGGGAGCTCGAGAAAATCCTAAAACTTCAAAGTTTCGGACGTGAGGTAGGTGAAATCTTTCATCTACAAACACGAAATATTATGTGTTTTATGTGATAACGTATTTTGTTATGATCTTACGTGACTTACATGATGATTAGGTGAATTTTCGGGTGGCTATATGCGTTAAAAACCCAGATTTTTGGGTTTGAATCTATGTTACGTGTTATAGTTGTATTAACATGGAAGTTGAATGAGTTAGGAATATTTTCGGGTAGATGTTATTCGGGCACTTGAATGTTTTCGGGTGTTTGAATAGTTTTTGGGCATAGTATTTTGTACTGTAGTCTGGAATTTATATAAATTCGGATAGGTATACGTTTCCAGGTCTTTAATATTTTCGGACAAAGTATTTTCGGGTAACAAGGTTTTCACAGAATAAAATATAATTTTTGGGTCTTTTAAATATTCTGAGTCAGAAAGGAAATTCGGCGAATTGTGTTTATTTTCGGGTAAAGAGTTTCGGGCCTTCGAAAGATATTCGGGCTCAAGTTTTCGGCGTTTAAAACTAAGATTTTCGGATGGAACTGTCGGGCCACATTTTCGGGTCAAAACATTTTCGGCGTCAGACTCATTTTCGGGCAGCAACTTTCGGGCTCGAATAAAATTCGGGTCTTTGTTCAAAAATTCAAAAAAAAAAAAGTCTTTTGGAGGAAAATTATTTTTTACATCACTGAATGAGAAAAATGTTCCGAGTCCAACGGGCATAGTCTATTTTAACGCCCGATTAAAAGTTTTCGAAATAAATTTTCCAGGTTCAAAATAATATTTTCAGGGAAGGTAGTTTTAATGTGTACTGTGGCATTTCATTTGTATATCACACATGCAGGTCATATCAGTACGAGTGAGTGATGACCGTGTGGACACGGTGACACTTTATAGTGTCAACAAGCGGGGTAGATCGTGATCGCGTTGATGATTCGTAGAAGAATCGAGGTTAGTACTCATTTATGACACCTGACGGCAGACAGGCGTGATCGATCTGTCTACTCGGGCGTGAACGTCCCGAGGTGCAAAACCGTCTTTTATGTTATTTTCACGGAAGGAGCGACCTGGTAGGGCAGTAGCGTGAACGTCTAAACGCTATCAGTGTAGGCTACCGTCTTTTATATTATTTTCGCGGAAGGAGCGACCTGGTAGGGCAGTAGCGTGATCGTCTAAACGCTATCAGTGTAGGCTACCGTGATTGTTATGGGCGCGCAAGGTGTCGAGTCTAACCTAGGGCCCTGTGTTGAGATATGATAAGATGGATTGAGAGGTAAAAGTCGAGCGTGCATTTATGGTGAGATATTTTGGGATGATGGGTGAGCGCACGCTGCATTCATGCATGTTTTCACCTACTGGGCAATCGCTCAGTTTTATGTATTGTAGGTACGACCGAGTCCGACGTCGAGGTACGTCGCGACTGAGGCAGGCTGATGGCGGTAACTCCACGGATTTTTGAGAGCGAGGTTGTACATGGATGAAGACCTGTGGAGCGGCATTAGGGCGTTTTGATATTTTGAATATTTTGGGGCTACGGCCTTTGTAAATATACGACTTTGTAACCCGTATGTACTATAATATGTTCTATTTTACGAAAAAGTTTTTGTAAAATGGGTATTCCGCGGCTTTCGTTGTGGAAATCCGCCACTAATAGTATTTAGAAAAAAGAGGGTCGCCACAGAATTCAAGTGCCTCAAGTATATTCCATTGTTGGGCCACTAAATGTTTGTTCTTTGATGTAGGGAGAACTACAGTCATTCAGAACTTCTCATGGTTAGAATTTCAGTGCCTCAAGGATATTTCATAGTTGGCTTACTAACCGAAACGAAGCTTTGGATTTCATTGCAAATGGATCTGCCGAGCAGGTATAAACCATATGTCTGAAGTTCATGTTGATGTGGTAGTCTAACATGATAGTAAAGAGATTTCCAATGAAACTGACTTGCCTTTGTGTGAAGCATCAACTTTCTGTATTTCTTTTTCTTTTTTCTAGTTTTATTATTGCATTTAGTATAGGTATTTCTGCAACTAATAAATGGATATCCTTGTTGATCAGTCTGTTGAGGGGACGGAAGTCGTGTGCTTTCAGTCGATGCAGGCAACTACAGATCTCGAATGTAGGGGCACAACAAATGAAATACTGAAAGATGCTGACAGGCTTGTTTCATTTCTAGCAAATAAGGCAAATTCAGCACTTCCTCCCTCCCCCCTAGTTTTATCTATTAGACTCCGTATCGTGTTTTTTTTTTGTTATACCTTAATGCAGGTAATTATGGGTTTTCCATTTGCAATCTTTTTGCCGCACTGTTAGAATTATGTTTAGACATCAATAAAAAATAGCCTGAATATTAGTTTATGTTATTCGCAGACGTTTTAGAACAAGAAACTCATGAAGTCAAGGAAAGCACTCTATGCAACTCATTATAGAACTATTGTTATGGCTTTTGAATTTAAGGGTCCCACTGATGGACGATGGCAGTCAGCTCTTGTGAGCACTAAATATCCTTATGTATAAGATTTTGGTAACTAACTCTAAATGTCCCGTTAGTTGACACGTTGATATTAACATATTCTTGATGTTGCTACTTGCCCTGATTGTTCCAACTTCAGGATATTGGCGATCGAACATCTTAGTTTGTCGTGCTGATAAATCTCATGCGGCCTCTCGATCCGTCAAGATGGCCACCTCCCGCTGTGTGGCGCCCCACCTTCTACTACCCATTTACGATACTAGCTTACGTGACTATAGAATGTAAAGCATGCACAAATGCGTATAAATTTTTATTTTTATTTATATACATATGAAAACCATCCCATACAAGCCAAAATCATAGTTGGGATCCTAATTACATACGAGTTGTAAAATAACGCAGCCAGGTAAACTTTAGCACCCGCCACACAGGTTGCATCCATGTACACACCACCCTCAAAAGTCGCTGGAAGCTTTCAAAAGACTAGCCTTGCCAACAAGGCGATCACGTACCGTGGTCGCTCGCACCTACAACACATAATATAAGGGGTGAGCTATGAAGCTCAGTAAGTAGGAATATGCAATGTCGTGTACGTGTGAAACCCCGCAAAGGCATCCGCGCCAATGCCTCTCTACTCTTGTAGAGTCAGACTCAATCTCACATCTCACATCTCTCAGGGCCCTCGGCTAATCTTACTATGCACCATATAGAGCTCATATCCCATATGGATAAATATGACAGCGACCCACGCTGGGTAGCCTACGCCAGGTTTCCCTGGGTCGCTCCTTCCCAGGTCGTCCCCTCTGCCATGCGGTAGCCTACGCTGGTAGCCCACGCTGGTTAGCCTACGCTAGGATTTCTTCCTAGGTCGCTCCTTCCCAGGTCGCCCCTTCCAGGTCGCTCCTCACCGCCAACAGGGCAGTTGCCTACGCCAGTTAGCCTACGCTAGTCATAACTAGGTCGCTCCTTCCTGGGTCGCTCCTCCTGCCTCAATATATAAAATATCCGACGACGCACCACGCCGTCATGGTGCCATAGAAGTAGCCCTGACTCAACTGCGAGTCGACATCAAATGCCCATATCGGCAAATATCATTCGCCTTCAGGCGATATGTTCAGTGCATACTCATCTCACGTAAACCCTCACAAATGTTTCGTGCATGCGCATGATTATGCCATGTGAGTAATACTGAAAATACATACCATTCAGGTGTGTCACATAGTTCACGTAACAGCATAAACCCAAAGCACATAGTCACGTAAGTCAATTATTTATGTGTTGTAGTTGAAATTCCCACTTACCTGGAGTCCTTGATTACTTATCTTAGCAGTCCTGTGAATTTCCTAATCTTTCGATCCTTAATCATGAAAATATTATTATGTCAGTGCATTAGCTAAGTTAAATAATTATAAAAGTTTTTCGAATTATTGACGAAGATACAATGCTCCCCAAGGGTCCTAAAGCAGCCCTTCCTGAGGGTGCTCCATGATACCAGTCGCCGTATGGAACGTGCGTGGTCTAAACAGGTTAGACCACAGATGGGCGGTGAGGGAACTTATTACAAAACATAGTTTATTGCTTATTGGACTTCTTGAGACAAGAGTCTCTGACCAAAATGCGGCAGCCCTTTCGAACTCGATCAGACCATGGAGTTGGTTTTACGATTATGAGGACGGGCCGACGTCTCGTATTTGGGTGGGATGGGATGCACGTTTTTTGGCAGTTACGATTGAGGCATACACCACACAGGCGGTTCATTGTAAGGTGACTATTCTTGCAGAACGAGTGGATTTCTACGTCACTTTCGCCTATGGCCACAATCTTAGGACGACTCGGCGGGAATTATGGGTTGATCTTACGGCGACATCACACGGGCGAGCGGAGCTGCCATGGGTCGTGATGGGAGACTTTAATGCAATCCTTGACACTACGGAAGCGCGAGGAGGATCGTCCACGGGGGGCTGCCCTGATATGATTGAATGTGTGACCTCATCGGATCTTGCAAATCTCCCGCGGATGGGGACCTTTTACACGTGGTACAATCAGCAAAGTGGCACCTCAGGGTCTGGCGATGTCTTGATAGGATGTTGGGTAACCCCTCTTGGTTTGCTCGTTTTGGGGATTTAGCATACAGATGCACCCACCCAAACACTTCGGACCACTCTCCCCTTATTTTGGAGCCTACATCTCGAGAGAACGAAAGGGGCACTACTTTTCGGTTTGATAACTTCTTGGCACAGGACCCCCGTTTTATTCCACTTGTGGAGGAATCATGGAGTCGGCAAGTGAATGGTTATCCCATGTACGTCGTGATCAAGAGACTAAAAGCGATGAAGCAGGCGCTGAGGCACCTTCGACGGGACAAGGGTGACCTTAATCGTAATGTGCTAGAGGCGCGCCGCTTCCTTGAAACTGCTCAAGAACTGATGGCCCAACACCCTATGGAGGACCATCTCTTGTTCCTTGAGAAGAGATGTCGTTTTGCGTATGCCAAAGCTGTCGAGATGGAGCATGCGGCTCTAATGCAACGGGCGAAGGTGGCATGGCTAAAAGATGGGGATCAATGCACCTCATTCTTCTTCAAGAAGGTGGCCATGCGTCGAGTTGGGAACCGCATCTTCCACATTGAGGATGAAGCGGGCAACATGTTTGAAGGGGGAGATAGTGTGCGGGCTGAACTTGTGCGCTTCTTTACGGATCTTCTTGGCCAATCTATTCGGACATCACCGTTGCCCGTCTCAGAAATTGCGCCATACCTCGCTAGGAAGCTTAGCACGGCTGATGCTGATGAGATGATTCAGCCGGTTACAGATGGGGAAATCAAACGTGCGCTTTTTTCTATTGGAGACAACAAGTCGCCTGGGCTGGACGGTTTTACGGCGGTTTTCTACAAACGCGCCTGGAATATAATAGGTGAGGATATCTCGCATGCCATTAAAGAGTTTTTCAGAACGGGTTACCTTTTAGGGGAGCTGAATTCGACGCTAATCACACTTATACCCAAGGGAGATAATCCACGCATGGCGAAGGACTTTCGACCGATTTCCTGTTGCAACGTCCTATATAAGATCATCTCGAAGATCATTGCGAATAGGATGCGGGGCTGCCTGGGAAGCCTTATCCACCTCACTCAGACGGCGTTTATTCCAAGACGACGTATCTCGGATAATATTCTTCTAGCACAGGAGATTTGTCATGGGTACACCAGCGCGGGTCTGCCTGAGCGGGTGGCATTCAAGGTTGATCTCGCGAAGGCATACGACAAGGTGGAATGGAACTTTATTCTTGCCACGCTTGAAGCATTCAAATTTCACCCTATCTTTGTGGGATGGATTCGCTCTTGCCTTACGACGCCGCATTTCTCTATCAACATTAATGGCAAACCTGAGGGGTTCTTCAAAGGGCGACGTGGTCTTCGACAAGGTGACCCTATCTCACCTTATTTATTCACGATTGTGATGGAAGTTCTCCATGGGATTATTGCGGAACGGATTCGGCTTAGTGGCGGCTTTCGGTATCATTGGAGATGTGATCCTACGTCGCTGTTCATGTTGACGTTCGCAGACGACTTACTCCTGTTCTCCCATGCGGACGTCACTTCTGTTAGCGTCTTTCAGGGCAGCCTCGAGCTTTTTGCTTCACTTTCTGGGCTGCGTGCGAATATCAACAAGAGTGAGATGTTTATATCTAAGAGGGCCGAACGGCTTAAGGGAGCGATCCAGCCCATCATGGGTTTCCCTATTGGTTCTCTGCCTGTGCGCTACTTGGGGGTTCCACTGATCACATCGAGGCTGACCCTTGCTGATTGTGCCCCACTCCTTCGATCTATAGATTGTCGACTTGGCTCGTGGACCAACCAATCATTATCATACGCTGGGAGGGTTCAGCTTATCAGATCGGTCGTCCTGGGCTTTCATACGTACTGGGCGGGCGTTTTCTTACTCCCCAAAGGTATTATTCGTAGCATTGAGGTGCGCCTCAGGGCGTTCCTGTGGTTGGGATCTGGCGCGAAGGTGGCGTGGGCTGATGTGTGCGTCCCACGTGAGGAGGGGGGCCTAGGATTACGCTCTATCGAGACTGACAATAAGGCATTGATGATGCGCCTTATCTGGAGCCTACTGAGTGGCGATGCGACATCGATCTGGGCCACTTGGATCCGTCAAACACGACTGCATAACACATCACTGTGGTCCATCAGGCCTACGGCTAGAACCTCTTGGAGCTGGAAAAAGGTGCTTAAGCTTCGACAACATGTTCGTCCGCTTGTCGAATTTCGAATTGGGAATGGAGCTGTTACGCGACTTTGGACGGATCCATGGCTGCTCACGGTCCCATTGGTGGAACGATTTCCACGAGGACCCATGGTCATGGGCATCCCCCGTGACTCGAGGCTGAGTGTGGTGATTGACAATTTGGGCTGGCATTGGCCAGGACAAACAACTGTGGAATACATGGAAATCGCTACCCTACTTCCCCAAGCGCGACCGGGAGAGGAGGATACGATACGATGGATTGCGTCGGTGAATGGAATGTTCTCTACTCATTCGGCAAGAGATTCCCTACGGCTGAAGCTCCCTCGGGTAACATGGCACACGTTATTTGGGGGTCCGATCGCTATACCTCGGCACGATTTCATTCTCTGGCTGGCGATCAGAAACAGACTGGCGACGAGAGACAAACCATGGGTTGCGGCGGCAGCAGGAACCTCCTCGTGCCTTTTGTGCGACGCTCAAGTCGCAGAGACGACACGTCACATGTTTTTTGAGTGCCCCTTCTCTAGACGATGTTTACGGCTAGTGCGGGATAAGCTTCGCTTTGGATGGCCTTTGATGGATTGGTTCGAGGGAATTCATTGGGCTGCGCAAAGGTGGCGGGGACAGCATCTTGCATGGATGGGCCCTCGCCATGTCTTATCTTCACTTGTTTATCATCTATGGGCTGAGCGCAACAGAAGATGGCGGGAGGGACGACGACGGACACCAGATCAGATTGTTGCTGATATCGAGACTCTCTTATGCTTACGATTATCTACCCTTTCGAAGAAATATCAGCTCCAGGTCTGCGCACTACGACGCGTTTGGCGCATTGCTTGGCAACGCATGTAGACACTGTTTTATCTGATCTTTGATTTGTTTTGCGTTTGTGCGTTTGGTTTTTCACCGGTACTGTGTTACTGGTTGGCGCAGTCCTTCTGCTGAACAAATTGTTCCCCTTTTTATTTTTATTTTAGTGACCGTTTCCCAAAAAAAAAAAAAAGTTTTCGAATTACCTAAATGTTAAAAAAAATTGCATTTATATTGAAAATATGCAAGTTTTCGAAATTTCATTCGAAAATCAATTAGTTTCAAAAAAATCCTTCCAGGCCCGCGAAAACAGGTTTTCGGCCCCAAGTTATCTCTCATTCGCAAAACTTTTCTGGCCCGCGAAAACTAAATTTCGGCCCGCGAAAATAGGTTTTCGGCCCGAGGTTGTCTCATGCGCAAAAACTTTTCTGGCCCGCGAAAATCCTTTTTATTTTGAACAGTGACTAGCGAAAAGCTCAATTCGCGAACAACAAGTGGCGAAAAGCTTTGGTTCGCGAAACCTAATAAAAGTTGCGAAAAGCTCCACTTCGCGAAAGGTGGCGAAAAGTTCCACTTCGCGAATAGTGGCGAAAAGTTTTTTTTTTTTTTAAACCTTTTTGGCGAAAACCTTAGCGAAAAGTAAAGTTAGCGAAAATCTTTCTCGCTAAGTATCGAAAAGTTTACTTTGTACTGTAGCTAGCGAACACAGTAACTGGCGAAAAGCTTTTACATTAAGTGGCGAAAAGTTTTGGCGAACAGTTCCGCGAAGCACTAAGTGGCGAAAAGTTTTTCTTTGAACAGTAACTAGCGAAAACTTTACTTTGAAAAATTATTTTTCACCACTTAAGCTGGCGAAAACCTACCTTGCGAAAACCTTAACTTGCGAAAACTTTAAGCCTGCGAAAACTTTTCTTTTCGTCATTTAAGTTGGCGAAAACCTTTAAACCTTGCGAAAACCATTAAACCTTGCGAAAAACACACTATTCATTCGAAAACCTCTAAACTTTCGATCAAAATTATATCATAAAAATTCTAAAACATGCTCAAATCTTTTGAAAATCACAACACATATATAAAACATGAACTTATGAAGTTTTCATACTTGTTAATACTTAATACTTGCTAAATCATAAAACGTAAAAGTCATGGTAAGAGTTCATACCCTTTCCAAGCTTAAGAATGATCTCTGTTCGTTTCTCCTTATCCTTAGTTTTCGAATGAATAAATGGTTATGATTCACTTTCTTCTAACTCTTATTCTATGTTGCGTGTAATAATAAACAAATGACAAGGATTAGCTAGTACACGTGTGATTAACCTATGTAATATATTATTACTTTTATTTATCTATTTATTATATATATTTTTTTTTTCGAAAATCCTAAATTCCAAATACTCACACTCTCATATCTCAAAATTTTCTATTTTCAACTCTGTTCAGTCTTTTGAAAATCCCTTATTTAAATTCGAAATTCTTCTAAGTCCCAAGTCTAATTTTCTAATAAGTTAGTTATCACATAAACACCAACATATACATATAAACACATAATATGTAGTCGTATAAACACATATTATGCATGCAAATTTATTGGCCAACTTACGCGCGGAACTCGGGTATTACATTCTCTCCCCCTTAAAAGAATTTCGCCCCCGAAATTATGCCGGTTGAAATAATTCGGGGTAGCGACTTCTCATATCATCTTCTCGTTCCCAAGTAGCTTCTTCTGTCGATTGGTTCTGCCACAACACTTTAACTAAGGGAATATCCTTATTTCGAAGTCGTTTCACTTCGTGCATCAAAATCTCTACTGGTCTTTCGTCGTAGCTTAAATCTGGCTTGAGTTGTTGGTGAAGAAATTCGTTTCATAATATATGATTTGAGTCTGCGACATACTTTCGTAGCGTTGATATGTGGAAGACATCATGAACTAGTGATAGTGAGGCTGGTAATTCTAACTGATATGCTACTTCGCCGACTCTTTTAAGTATTCTGAACGGACCAATGTATCTCAGACTTAACTTTCCTTTCCGCCCGAATCGTTTTACGCCTTTCATCGGGGATATCTTTAAGAATACCCAATCGTCCACCTTGAATTCTAACGGTCTCCGTCGTTGATCCGCATAGCTCTTCTGTCTATTTTGTGCCGTTCGCATTCTTTCTCGAATTTTTGTTATGGCTTCGGTCATTTCTCGGACCATATCGGGACCCAATATTGCTTGTTCACCAACCTCGTCCCAATGTATTGGAGATCTGCATTTGCGTCCGTACAAAGCTTCATATGGGGCCATTTCAATCGTTGCGTGATAACTATTGTTGTAGGAGGACTCGATCAATGGAAGGTATTTGCTCCAGTTCCCTTTGAAATCAAGAACACATGCCCGCAACATATCTTCCAGGGTTTGTATGGTTCGTTCTGACTGTCCATCCGTTTGAGGATGATAAGCCGTACTAAATGAAAGTTTAGTTCCCATAGCCTTCTGCAGGCTCATCCAAAACTTGGACAGGAACCTCGAGTCTCGATCCGAAATGATTGAAGATGGAATCCCGTGGAGTCGAACTATTTCTCGGATGTACAGTTCAGCGTATCGGTCCAAGGGAAAAGTCGAGCTGATGGGTAGAAAATGGGCAGACTTTGTCAATCGATCGACGATTACCCAAACGGCGTCATGGCTTTCACAGTCTTCGGCAAGCCGACGACGAAGTCCATCGTAATGTGGTCCCACTTCCATTCAGGTATTGGTAGAGGTTGCAATATTCCCGCCGGTCGTTGGTGCTCCGCTTTGATTTGTTGGCAGGTCAGGCATCGATTCACAAACATCGCAACGTCTTTCTTCATTCCTGGCCACCAATAGTTCATTCGTAGATCTCGGTACATTTTTGTAGTTCCTGGGTGCACTGAATATGTAGTAGCGTGCGCCTCCGTCATTACCGTTCTTCGCACTTCTTCGTCGTTAGGCACATATATACGGTTCTTGTAGTACAAACTTCCATCTTCGCGTATAGAAAGGTCAACTGATGTTTGCTCCGTTTGTGCGCCTTTGATTTTCAGGTAGAATTCATCTTTTTCTTGCGCCTTTCTAATTTGCTCCAATAAAGTGGGTTGAAGGGTCAGTGCTGCCAATTTTGTTTCGACTTCGCCCAAATATACTATCTCCACCTCAAGTCGTTGTAACTCAGTAGTCACAGCTTTTCGGCTTAGCGCATCAGCAACTACATTCGCTTTGCCTGGGTGGTAATTGATTACGCAATCGTAATCCTTAACCAGTTCCAGCCAACGTCGCTGCCTCATATTCAGTTCTTTCTGGGTGAAGAAATATTTCAGGCTCTTGTGGTCTGTGTAAATTTCGCATCTTTCCCCGTATAGATAATGCCGCCAAATCTTTAGAGCGAAAACCACTGCGGCAAGTTCCAAGTCGTGTGTCGGGTAGTTCTTCTCGTATTCCTTCAATTGCCGAGAGGCATATGCTATCACCTTCCCGTTTTGCATTAGCACACATCCTAGGCCATTCTTCGAGGCATCGCTGTAAACTGAAAATCCTCCTGTCCCTGATGGTATTGTAAGGACTGGGGCCGAGGTGAGTCGTCTTTTTAGTTCTTGGAAATTTTGCTCACACGATTCGTTCCAATGAAAAGGAGTATTCTTCTTTGTTAACTTCGTCAATGTTGAGGCGATCTTCGAGAAGTCTTTGATGAATTTTCTGTAATACCCTGCCAGGCCAAGAAAGCTACGTACTTCCGTTACGTTGGTTGGTTGAGGCCAATTATTAATAGCCTCGATCTTGCTTGGATCTACTGAGATCCCAGCTCCCGAGATGACATGCCCAAGAAATGCAACTTGTTTCAACCAAAACTCACATTTCTTGAACTTAGCGTATAACTGCTTCTCTCGTAATATATCAAGGACGACTTTCAAATGTTGTTCATGCTCCTCCCTTGTCTTAGAATAGATTAGAATGTCATCGATAAATATGATGACGTACTTGTCCAAAAATGACTTGAACACTCGATTCATCATGTCCATAAATGCTGCTGGCGCATTAGTTAGCCCGAAAGGTATAACTAAGAATTCATAGTGTCCATACCTCGTACTAAAGGCGGTCTTTGGAATGTCTTCTTCTCGAATCTTCAACTGGTGATATCCTGATCGCAGATCTATCTTCGAAAACACCGTCGAGCCTTGCATTTGGTCAAATAGGTCGTCAATCCTCGGCAGAAGATACTTGTTCTTTATGGTGATCTTGTTTAGCTCTCTATAATCAATACACAATCGCATCGATCCGTCTTTCTTTCGCACAAACAGAACTGGCGCTCCCCATGGAGAAAAGCTTGGCTGAATGAATCCCTTCTGTAATAATTCGTCCAGTTGTTCCTTTAGTTCTTTCAACTCCGTTGGAGCTAATCGATAAGGAGCCTTTGAAATTGGTGCCGCTCCGGGTATCAGGTCAATGGTGAATTGAATTTCACGATCCGGAGGAAGTCCTGGTAAGTCTTCAGGAAAGACATCAGGAAATTTTCGCACTACTGGAACCTCTTCCAGCTTTGGGGACGAGCGTTCCGCCGATGTTATAGCGGAAACAAGGTAGGCTTCACATACTGCCTTGATCAAGCGTTGCGCCTTCAATGTTGATATCATGAAAATATTTCTGCCTTTGTTCATTCCCGTGAAAGAAAAGGGTTCGACTTCTTCTATATTGAACGTGACTTCCTTTCGGTTGCAATCGATGATCGCTCCGTACTTCGATAACCAGTCCATTCCAAGAATCACTTCGTAGTCGTTCATTGGAATAACTATCAAATCTACGGGCAGTTCTCTATCGTGGATTAATACCGGGCAGTTCCGCAAAACTAAATTGGTTCGAGTTGCAGCTCCATGCGGAATGGTTACGTTATATTCACATTCGGATTGTTGAGGTTTAACCCCGAGTCTCACCACGTAATTAGATGATGCAAATGAATGCGTGGCTCCTGAGTCTACTAAAATGCATGTCGGGGTTTGATGAATAAGTAGGATACCTGCCACCACTGATGGGTTGTTCTCCGCCTCCTCTGAAGTTAGGGTATAAACTCGTGCTGCCATGATGGGTGGTCTGGTTTGTCCTGCAGCTCGGCTCCCAAATGTGTTTTCCGGGCATTGTCTTGCAAAGTGTCCGGGCTTCCCACATTTGAAGCAGTTATTAGTCTGTATAAAGCAGTTGCCGAAATGTCGTTTCCCACACCTCGGGCAGTTTGGAATTGGTGCGGGAAACCTTGCCTGCGTCGGGTTTGGTGGAGGTTGTCCAGGCCTGTTCTGAAAGTTTGGCCTCGCACCTTTCGAGACAAATTGTCGCTTTTGATTCCCTCCGCTCCACTTCGTTCCTTGCTCAAACTTCCGTTTTGCCTCTTGCGCCCGGATGATTCTAGTTTCGGCCTGTTCGGCCACCAATGCTCGCTCTGCAACTTGTGCATATGTAGCTCCTTGAAGTCCAGCCATGTTTACATCACGATATAACTCTGGCTTCAGGCCCTCAAGGAATCGTTCAATTTTCAGCGCGTCCGTACTCACCATGTGAGTCGCAAACCTCGATAATTGCTCAAATTTTCTGATATACTCAGCCACCGTTATCGTCCCCTGTCGGAGATTGATGAATTCGTTCATGCGCTGGGCTCGCACCGGGGCAGTGAAATATTTGCTTCTGAACAGCTCCTTGAAGCGTTCCCAAGGCATCGTAATAGGGTCCTCGATCGCTAAAATAGTATCCCACCAATGTCCCGCACCTCCTCGCAACAGAAAGGCGGCACAAAGCACTTTCTCTTCCTCGGGAATTCGGCTATACTGAAACATGCTTTCAAGGGTCCTTAGCCAATCTTCGGAAAAGGTTGGATCATTTGCGTCTTCAAAAGTTGGAGGATTGAGTTTGCGAAACCTCTCCCCCACTATTTCAATTCGTTCTGCCTGAGAGTGTCCGCTGCTTTGCTGTCTCTCCGTATTCCGTTGCTGAATTAATTCTTGAATCTGGGCAGATTGCTGACGGACTAATTCTGTGAGTTGAAGGACAGTCGTGTCGCGATTATCGATAGGTGTTGCGGGTTCCTTGCCTCTATCGGCATTCCCACTGCTTTCACCTCGCGTTCTTACCATTTTCTCTCTTACCCTAATAGTTCCGAAGGCCAATAAATTCATTCAACACAAGAATTCACAAGAATATAAAACTTACTAACAAGGCCGCTTCCACGCTTTTGAGTGTGTGTACATGAACAGTCTACAGAACCTGCAACCGAAGCTCTGATACCACCCTGTGGCGCCCCACCTTCTACTACCCATTTACGATACTAGCTTACGTGACTATAGAATGTAAAGCATGCACAAATGCGTATAAATTTTTATTTTTATTTATATACATATGAAAACCATCCCATACAAGCCAAAATCATAGTTGGGATCCTAATTACATACGAGTTGTAAAATAACGCAGCCAGGTAAACTTTAGCACCCGCCACACAGGTCGCATCCATGTACACACCACCCTCAAAAGTCGCTGGAAGCTTTCAAAAGACTAGCCTTGCCAACAAGGCGATCACGTACCGTGGTCGCTCGCACCTACAACACATAATATAAGGGATGAGCTATGAAGCTCAGTAAGTAGGAATATGCAATGTCGTGTACGTGTGAAACCCCGCAAAGGCATCCGCGCCAATGCCTCTCTACTCTTGTAGAGTCAGACTCAATCTCACATCTCACATCTCTCAGGGCCCTCGGCTAATCTTACTATGCACCATACAGAGCTCATATCCCATATGGATAAATATGACAGCGACCCACGCTGGGTAGCCTACGCCAGGTTTCCCTGGGTCGCTCCTTCCCAGGTCGTCCCCTCTGCCATGCGGTAGCCTACGCTGGTAGCCCACGCTGGTTAGCCTACGCTAGGATTTCTTCCTAGGTCGCTCCTTCCCAGGTCGCCCCTTCCAGGTCGCTCCTCACCGCCAACAGGGCAGTTGCCTACGCCAGTTAGCCTACGCTAGTCATAACTAGGTCGCTCCTTCCTGGGTCGCTCCTCCTGCCTCAATATATAAAATATCCGACGACGCACCACGCCGTCATGGTGCCATAAAAGTAGCCCTGACTCAACTGCGAGTCGACATCAAATGCCCATATCGGCAAATATCATTCGCCTTCAGGCGATATGTTCAGTGCATACTCATCTCACGTAAACCCTCACAAATGTTTCGTGCATGCGCATGATTATGCCATGTGAGTAATACTGAAAATACATACCATTCAGGTGTGTCACATAGTTCACGTAACAGCATAAACCCAAAGCACATAGTCACGTAAGTCAATTATTTATGTGTTGTAGTTGAAATTCCCACTTACCTGGAGTCCTTGATTACTTATCTTAGCAGTCCTGTGAATTTCCTAATCTTTCGATCCTTAATCATGAAAATATTATTATGTCAGTGCATTAGCTAAATTAAATAATTATAAAAGTTTTCGAATTACCTAAATGTTAAAAAAAATTGCATTTATATTGAAAATATGCAAGTTTTCGAAATTTCATTCGAAAATCAATTAGTTTCAAAAAAATCCTTCCAGGCCCGCGAAAACAGGTTTTCGGCCCCAAGTTATCTCTCATTCGCAAAACTTTTCTGGCCCGCGAAAACTAAATTTCGGCCCGCGAAAATAGGTTTTCGGCCCGAGGTTGTCTCATGCGCAAAAACTTTTCTGGCCCGCGAAAACTAAATTTCGGCCCGCGAAAATCCTTTTTATTTTGAACAGTGACTAGCGAAAAGCTCAATTCGCGAACAACAAGTGGCGAAAAGCTTTGGTTCGCGAAACCTAATAAAAGTTGCGAAAAGCTCCACTTCGCGAAAGGTGGCGAAAAGTTCCACTTCGCGAATAGTGGCGAAAAGTTTTTTTTTTTTTAAACCTTTTTGGCGAAAACCTTAGCGAAAAGTAAAGTTAGCGAAAATCTTTCTCGCTAAGTATCGAAAAGTTTACTTTGTACTGTAGCTAGCGAACACAGTAACTGGCGAAAAGCTTTTACATTAAGTGGCGAAAAGTTTTGGCGAACAGTTCCGCGAAGCACTAAGTGGCGAAAAGTTTTTCTTTGAACAGTAACTAGCGAAAACTTTACTTTGAAAAATTATTTTTCACCACTTAAGCTGGCGAAAACCTACCTTGCGAAAACCTTAACTTGCGAAAACTTTAAGCCTGCGAAAACTTTTCTTTTCGTCATTTAAGTTGGCGAAAACCTTTAAACCTTGCGAAAACCGTTAAACCTTGCGAAAAACACACTATTCATTCGAAAACCTCTAAACTTTCGATCAAAATTATATCATAAAAATTCTAAAACATGCTCAAATCTTTTGAAAATCACAACACATATATAAAACATGAACTTATGAAGTTTTCATACTTGTTAATACTTAATACTTGCTAAATCATAAAAACGTAAAAGTCATGGTAAGAGTTCATACCCTTTCCAAGCTTAAGAATGATCTCTGTTCGTTTCTCCTTATCCTTAGTTTTCGAATGAATAAATGGTTATGATTCACTTTCTTCTAACTCTTATTCTATGTTGCGTGTAATAATAAACAAATGACAAGGATTAGCTAGTACACGTGTGATTAACCTATGTAATATATTATTACTTTTATTTATCTATTTATTATATATATTTTTTTTTTCGAAAATCCTAAATTCCAAATACTCACACTCTCATATCTCAAAATTTTCTATTTTCAACTCTGTTCAGTCTTTTGAAAATCCCTTATTTAAATTCGAAATTCTTCTAAGTCCCAAGTCTAATTTTCTAATAAGTTAGTTATCACATAAACACCAACATATACATATAAACACATAATATGTAGTCGTATAAACACATATTATGCATGCAAATTTATTGGCCAACTTACGCGCGGAACTCGGGTATTACACGCTGTGAATGAGTCCATTATTGTTCGAAATAAGAAATTTTCAGATTTGGTATGTAATGTCTTTAACCAAGGTACGGTATGCTGATTTGTTTTCCAATTTTTCTCGTCATTCTTGATGGCTTAATACAGACAAGCATTTTTAGTACTACAGGTCCTGAAAAATACAATATACGAAGTTGAGCATGACTTAGAAATGGATAGCATTCGGAAGAGTACGCGGTGAACATAATTCTTGTGATTGACTTATTTGCCAACTTTTTGCGTGCATGTTTCCACCCTTCTGCTTTTCTGATATAATTCATCTTGGCTGCTGAAGAGAAGATGTTGATGACATACCGCTGAGGATAGTTTCAACTGTTATGCTCGTTCCAGAATGTTGACACCATATGTGCCCGTTGAACAAAGCAGACTTTGGCTATTGCGAGAATGTTGACACCATCTGTGGCTGTTGCGCATATTCCGTGAAGCTGGAGTGCGAGACAGATGCTGATAGCCCTCCACTTTTTGCCGCTACTACCCACTCTGTTGATGCTCAACTAAAGGTTCCTCAGACACTTCCATTATCTTTATAGTTATAGTGTTTTGTCCTGTCTTCCTTGAATTAACTTCTTGATTTGCATGATAACAGCAAGAATTGGAAGCAATGTTTAAAAAGATTGGGGACAAGTAAACAAGCTCAGTTGGCCTATACGAACAACACTGCATACATCAGATATGGTTTAGCCCAGATCTGAATCTTATTTCTGAATTTTTTTTTTAATTTCGTTTCTTTTCAAATATTGTTTACAGCTTAATATATACATTCTTCTGGCAGATGAAGAGAAATGTTGTAGCTGAAATAAGTCCTTCTAGAAGGCCCTTATCTACTCATCTGCCTTTGGCTCTCAATCCTTCAAAGAACGGTTCTCTTTCCCCTATAAATAATAGCAGACTGGTGGACGATTCACGAAATCCATCTGCACGACCCGAGCCTCCAAATTTTGGCTTGTCACTATCATATTCCCAAGATGATAAATCTACGCGTGAAATCATCTCACTTAGAGTTCCAAGTATTGATCATTCAGGTTGCACGACAAACACCGAGGGGCCAAGAAATGATAGAGTAACATCTGGTAAGCCAAACTCTGCTTATCCTGTTTTGATTAGGTTGTAGTACTGATTCTTTATGTAGTGCCTATGTTTGAAAATTCTAAGTCTATTCTTCATGCTAAGTACTAAGACTTTGTGATGCAACCCTACTGTCAAGGAACACATAGCCTAGCATTTCGTTGTTGTTAGGGCTTCCCTTAGATTGTTCATATGAACTGCTTTACCTTAATATCTCACTTATTGGTGGTTTTTCCTGTACAGACGCTATTCCTGTCTGACTAACTTTGTCGTGTTTGTACTATGTCTTGGAGGAAAAAGGAAACACAATTATCTGTCACTTTTCTTTTTGTTAAATTCATTTTTTTATCTTCAGATCTGATTTAGCTAAGCAAAGTGGTGAACCATCAAGGTCTATTACTGTACCAACCATTAACAGGTAACTTATCGAATATCGCTCTGTCCAAGCATATGAAAGCTGTTAGTTGCGGGCTTTTTCTTAGTGCAAATATATTTTAGCATGTCAATATTTATCTTTATGTGTCGTCACGATTAGTTATGTTTGTCTTTGATGTAGGGAGAACTACAACGTTCTGATGTTCACATGGATAGAATTCCGGTGCCTCAAGTATATTCCATTGTTGGATTTGAATTCATAGCAAATGGATCCGCAGACCAGGTATAAACTATATGTCTGAAGTTCATGTTGATGTAGTAGTCTAACATGATAGTAAAGAGAATTGCAATGAAACTGACTTGCCTTTGTGTGAAGTATCAGCTTTGTGTATTTCTTTTCCTTTTTTCTGGTTTTATTATTGCATTTAGTATAGGTAATTCTGCAACTAATAAATGGGTATCCTTGTTGATCAGTTTGTTAAGGGGACGAAAGTAGTTGCTTTGATTTTACGCAGGGTACAATTGATCTCAAATGTAGCGGCACAACAGATGAAATATTGAAAGATGCTTGTTTCATGTCTAGCAAATAAGGCAAATTCAGCACTTCCTCCCTCCCCCTTAGTTTAATCTAATAGACTCCGTACCAATATTTCGTTTTTTTTGTTATCACAGGTGGCAAAGACTTGATTTTAGTCTCACTGGAGAATTGTGGAGATCGTGTAAATATACCTTAACGCAGGTAATTATGGGTTTTTCTGCACTGTCAGAAATATGTTAATACATCAATCAAACATAGACTGAATATTAGTTTGTGTTAATCGCAGACTTTTTAGAACAAGAAACTTGCCCATGCAGTAAAGGAAAGCAATTTAGACAACTCATTACAGAACTATTGTTATGGCTTTTGGATGAAGGGTCACACTGATGGACGATGCAAGTTAGCTCTACTGAGCACTAAATATCCTTATGTATAAGATTTTGGTAACCAACTCTGAACATCTCTTTTGTTGACACTTTGATATTAATATATTCTTGATGTTAATACTTGCACTGACTCTGTTCCAACTTTAGGATATTTCCGATCGGACATCTTCGTTTGTCGTCCTATTACCAAGATTTAGGAATGGATGAAATCCGGAGAGGTATGCGGTGGACCTAATTCTTGTCATTGACTCATTTGCCGTCTTTTTGCGCGCATGCTTCCACATTTCTACTTTCCTGATATCTTTCATCTTGGATACTGAAGAGCAGCTACTGATGACAAACCACTGAGGATGGTTAAAGCTGTTATCACGGGCTTGATTAATTCCGTGGAACTGCCATGATGGAATATGTTGTCTTGGTTCCAATAGACATGCAGCTGCAACCTATAATTCTTGCCTATATTTACCTTAATTGTCAGGTTAGAGAAGATTGGCGCCACGCACATTATTGGTTATATACATATATATACCATGGATGGTTCATTTACATACTCATGAAAATTTATTTTTACATTTGAATAAAGCAGACTTTGGCTGGTGCAAGAATGTTGATACCATCTGTGCCCATTGCGCAAATTCAGTGGAGAGAGAGTGCGAGACAGCTGCCAATAACCCTCCAGCTGTTGCTGCTCAATTGAAGGTTCCTTAGATAGACACTTCCGTTATCTTTATAGTTATTGTGTTTTCTCTTCTCTTCCCTGAATTATTCCCTCGATGTTCCTTTGGCCAAAATGTTTAAAAGGATTGGGGACCAGCAAACATGCTCAATTGGTCTATACGAACTGTACCGCATATATCAGTTGTATCCTCATGTAATTTTGTTCACTGCTCTTAAGTTTTGAGTGCCTAACATGCACATTTCTCATTGAATTGGCATGTAAATGTTCCAGTAGAGCACTGAACTGGAACGGAGCATTATCCATTGTTGGACCTATGAACTAGAACGAAGCTTTGGATTTCATAGCAAATGGCTCTACTGAGGAGGTATAAACCGCATGTCTGAAGCTCATGATGATGTGGTAGTCTAACATGATGATAAGGGATTTGCAATGAAACTGACTTGCCTTTGTGTGAAGCATCAGGTTTGTGTATTCTTTTTTTTTTTCTGGTTTATAATTGCATTTAATATTGGCATTTCTGCTACTAATAAATGGGTATTCTTGGTTATCAGTCTGTTAAGTGGATGAAAGTCGTGTGCTATGAGTTGATCACGCAACAACTGATCCCGAATGTAGCGGCACAACCGATGAAATACTGAAAGATGCCGACAGACTTTCTTCATGTCTAGCAATTAAGGTAAATTAATCACTTTTCCCCCCTTCTTAGAATTCTTTTAGTTTTATCTATTAGACTCCTTACCAATGGTTTTTTCGTTATCACATGTGGCAAAGACTTGATTTCAGTCACGCTGGAGCATCGTCCTGATCGTGTAAATATGTACTGAATACCTTGATGCAGGTAATGATGGGTTTTTCGTTTGCCATCTTTTGCCTGCATTGTCAGAATAGATGTTCTAATACATAAATTAATCATAGCCTGAATATTAGTATCTGCGTTAATCGCAGATTTTTCAGAACAAGAAACTTGCTCATGCAGTCAAGGAAAGCACTCTAGATAACCTCATTACAGAATTATTTTATGGCTTTAAGATGAAAGGGTCCCACTGATGGACGATGGCAGTCAGCTCTTGTGAGCACTAAATATCCTTGTGTTGAAGATTTTGGTAACAAACTCTGAACAAGTCTATAGTTGACACTTTGATATTAATATATTCTTGATGTTGCTACTTGCCCTGACTCTGTTCCAACTTCAGGGTATTGGCGATCGAATTCCTGGTCTGCTCGTGCTGATAAATGTCTTGCGGCCTCTCGATCAGTCAAGATGGCCAGCTCCCGCTGTGAATGAGTCCATTATTGTTCGAAATAAGAAATTTTCAGATTTGGTGGTGAAATCTCCATAACCATGGTACGGTATGCTGATTTTGTTTTTCCAATTTTGCGCTTTCATGGCTTATGGCTTAATACAGACAAGCATTTTTCGTACTACAGGTCCTGAAAAATATAATATACGAAGTTGAGATTGATATTATTCTTGAAAGTACCCACATATATATTCACAAGATTTAGAAATCGATGGCATTCGGAAGAGGTACACGGTGAACATAATTCTTGTGATTGACTTATTTGCCAACTTTTTCCGTGCATGTTTCCCCACTTCTGCTTTTCTGATATCTTTCATCTTGGATGCTGAAAAGAAGCTGTTGATGACATACCACTGAGGATGGTTTCAACTGTTATGCACGTTCGAGAATGTTGACACCATATGTGCCCGTTGAACAAAGCATACTTTGGCTATTGCGAGAATGTTGACACCGTCTGTGGCCGTTGCGCATATTCTGTGGAGCTGGAGTGCGAGACAGTTGTTGATAGCCCTCCACTTGCTGCTACGACTACCCACTCTGTTGATGCTCCACTGAAGGTTCCTCAGACGATGCCGTTATCTTTATAGTTATAGTGTTTTGTCCTATCTTCCCTGAATTAACTCCGTTATTTGCATGAGAACAGCAAGAATTGGAAGCAGTGTTTAAAAATACTGGGGACAAGCAAACAAGCTCAATTGGTCTATACGAACTACACTGTATAACGCAGTCGTGCAAAGGTAATTTGGTTCACTGCTCTGGAGTCTGGCTAACATACACAGTTCTTGTTGAAATGGCTTGTAAATGTTCCAGTAGTACCCCAGAAACCGCTTGTCTTTTTCACTAAATATTTCAAAATGATGCCAGGTTGATATTTTTGCTCAGCTACCCAATGCTAGTGTTGGATTTCGAACATACATTAGAGATGGTTTATCCCAGGTCTGAATCTTATTTCTGAAAATATATATATATATATTTTAATTTTGTTTCTTTCAAAATATTGTTTACAGCTTAATATATACATTCTTCTGCCATATGAAGAGAAATGTTGTAGCAGAAATAAGTCCTTCTAGAAGGCCCTTATCTACTCATCCGCCTTTGGCTCTCAATCCTTTTTCGAAGAACGGTTCTCTTTCCCCTATAAACAATACCGGACTGGTGGACAATTCACGAAATCCAATCGCATGACCCGAGCCTCCAAATTTCGGCTTGTCGGGTGAAATCATCTCTTTTAGAGTTCAAGTATTTATCATTCAGGTTGCACGACAAACACCGTGGAGCAAAAAATGATAGAGTAACATCTGGTAAGCCAAACTCTGCTTATCCTATTTAGATTTTTTGTAGTACTGAGTCTTTATGTAGTGCGTGTGTTTGAAAATTGTAAGTCCGTTATTCTTGTTAAGTACTATGACTTTGTGATGCAGCCCTACTCTCAAGGGGCACTTAGCCTAGCATTTCGTTGTTACTAGGGATTTCTTACATTGTTACATATGAACTGCTATACCTTAATATCTCACTTATTGGTAGTTTTCCTTTTCTGTTCAGACCCTATACCTGTCAGACTACCTTGGTAATGTTTGTACTATGTCTTGGAGGAAAAAGTAAACACAATTATCTGTCATGCTTTGGATTGCATAGCAAATGGATCTGCTGAGCAGGTATAAACCATATGTCTGAAGTTCATGTTGATGTTGTAGTCTAACATGATACTAAAGAGATTTGCAATGAAACTGACTTGCCTTTGTGTGAAGCATCAGATTTGTGTATTTCTTTTTCTTTTTTCTAGTTTTATTATTGCATTTAGTATAGGCATTTCTGCTACTAATAAATGGGTATCCTTCTTGATCAGGCTGTTGAGGGGACGAAAGTCGTGTCCTTAGAGTTTTGATGCAGGCAACAACTGATATCGAATGTGGCGGAAAAACAGATGAGCTACTAGAAGATGCTGACAGGCTTGTTTCATGTCTACCCACTCTGGTGATGCTCAATTGAAGGTTCCTCAGACACTTCCGTTATCTTTATAGTTATTGTGCTTTCTCTTATCTTCCATGAATTAAGTCCTTTTTGTGCCTTTGGCAGAAATGTTTAATAGGATTGGGGACAAGCAAAAACGCTCAATTGCTCTATAAGAACTATATCGCATATATCAGTTGTATCCTCGAGTAATTTGGTTCACTGATCTTAATTTTTGTGTTGCTAACATGCACAGTTATCGTAGAATGGCTTGTAAATGTTTCAGTAGTACCCTAGGAACCACTTGTCGTTTTCACTAAATGTTCCAAAATGATGTCAGGTTGATATTTTTGCTCAGCTACACAACGCTAGTGAAGCATTTCAAACATACATCGGAGATGCTTGTTTAGCCCATGTCTGAATCTTAATCCTGAATATTTTTTTTTTTATTTTGTTTCATTCAGAATATGTGTACAGCTTAATATATACATGATTCTGGCAGATGGAGATAAATTTTGTAGCCTGAAGAAGTCCTTCTAGCATGCCCTTAACCACTCCTCCCCCTTCGGCTCTCAATCCTTCTTCAAAGTACAGTTCGCTTTCCCTTATAGATAATACCAGCCTGGTGAACGATTCACGAAATCTAATCGCACGACCCGAGCCTCCAAAGTTCGTCTCTTCTAGAGTTCCAAGTATTTATCATTCAGGTTACACGACGAACGTAGAGGAGCCAAGAAATGATAGACTACCATCTGGTAAGCCAAACTCGGCATATCGTATTTATCTTATGTTGCACCATATGTCTGAAGTTCATGTTGATGTGGTTGTCTAACATGATAGTAAAGAGATTTGCAATGAAACTGACTTGACTTTGTGTGAAGCATCAGATTTGTGTATTTCTTTTTCTTTTTTCTAGTTTTATTATTGCATTTAGTATAGGCATTTCTGCTACTAATAAATGGGTATCCTTGTTGATCAGGCTGTTGAGGGAACGAAAGTCGTGTCCTTAGAGTTGATGCAGGCAACAACTGATCTCGAATGTGGCGGCACAACAAATGAAATATTGAAAGATGCTGACGGGCTTGTTTCATGTCTACCCACTCTGGTGATGCTCAATTGAAGGTTCCTCAGACACTTCTGTTATCTTTATAGTTACTGTGTTCTCTGTTCTTCCCTGAATTAACTCCTTGATGTGTCTTTGGCAGAAATGTTTAAAAGGATTGGGGACAAGCAAAAACGCTTAATTGCTCTATAAGAACTATATCGCATATGTCAGTTGTATCCTCGGGTAATTTGGTTCACTGCTCTTAATTTTTTGGTTGCTAACATGCACAGTTATCGTAGAATGGCTTGTAAATGTTTCAGTAGTACCCTAGGAACCACTTGTCGTTTTCACTAAATGTTCCAAAATGATGTCAGGTTGATATTTTTGCTAAGCTACACAACATAGTGAAGCATTTCAAACATACATTCTGAGATGTAGCCCAGGTCTGAATCTTGTTTCTGAATATTTTTTTTATTTTGTTTCATTCAGAATATGTGTACAGCTTAATATATACATTATTCTGGTAGATGGAGAGAAATGTTGTGGCCTGAAGATGTCCTTCTAGCATGCCCTTAACCACTCCTCTGCCTTCGGCTCTCAATCCTTCTTCAAAGTACGGTTCGCTTTCCCCTATAGATAATACCAGCCTGGTGAACGATTCACGAAATTTAATCGCACGACCCGAGCCTCCAAATTTCGTCTAGTCACTATCATATTCCCAAGATGATTGACCTAAGGTGAAAACATCTCTCCTAGAGTTCCAAGTATTTGGTAATTTAAATCTTTTGATCTGCATATCTTATTTAGCTGAGCAAAGTGGTGAACTTTCAAGGTCTATTACCGTACCAACCTTTAACAGGTAACTTAGCGAAAATCGCTCTGTCCAAGCATATGAAAGATGTCAGATGCGTGCTTTTCCCTGGTCCAAATATATTTTAGCATGGCTATATTTATCTTCATGTGCCGTTTCGATTCGTTATTTTTGTCATTGATGTATGGAGAACTACAGTCACTCTGAAGTTCTCATGGATTGAATTCCGGTGCTTCAAGCAAATTCCATTGTTGGCGCCACGAACTGGAACGAAGATTTGGATTTCATAGCAAATGGATCTGCTGAGCAGGTATAAACCATATATCTGAAATTCATGTTCATGTGGTAGTCTGACATGATGGGTCAACTGAAGGTTCCTCAGACACGTCCGCTATCTTTAGAGTTTGTGCTTTGTCCTATATTCCCTGAATTAACTCCTTGATGTGCTTGAGAACATCAATAATTGGAAGCAATGTTTAAAACGATTGGGGACAAGCAAACATGCTCAATTGGTGGTCTATACAAACTATAATGCAGGTTTATACTCAGGTATTTTGGTTCACTGCTCTAACTAACATACACAGTTCTCATTGAAATGGTTTGTCACTAAATATTTCAAAATGATGTCAGGTTGATATTTTTGCTCAGATACACAATGCTAGTGAAGGATTTCGAACATACATCAGAGGTTTATCCCAGTTCTGAATCTTATTTCTGAATATATATTTTTTCTATTATGTATACAACTTAATATATACATTCTTCTGGCAGATGAAGAGAAATGTTGTAGCTGAAAGAAGTCCTATCATGCCCTTATCTACTACTCCACCTTTGGTTGTCAACCCTTACCAATGTTTTTTTTTCCGATATCACAGGTGGCAAAGACTTGATTTTATCTTTCATCTTGGATACTGAAGAGCTGCTGCCGATGACAAACCACTGAGGATTGTTATCACAAACCCGAAGAACTTGGAAATTTTTCGTGTTATCTATGCCTCGAGTAAGTGCCGGCAACAACTCGTCCCACCTTGCCTGAAGTGTTGCCTGAAGTAACCGTGCATGCCCTTACTTCGATCTCACACCAACAAAACAGCAGTCCCGCCAAAGCCAATGGTCCTTTGTTGCTTGAAGTAGCCGTGCACGCCCTTACTTCGATCTCGCACCAACTGTTGGTATAATACGCAAAACTGTTGGTAGAATAATTTGTCGATAATGTGCAAAAATCTCTTCGGATATTCAAATTATAATAACATTATCTTAAGGCAATCGTTCAGTATTTATTGTTATAATAGTGAGCTCTGTTAGTATAATTAATAATGAAATTTATCAGTATTTACTGGTATAATAATCAGATCTGTTGTGATTATGCCGTCTTTTGTTGGTAAATGGTCAAAAATTGGATGTAAGATTTACAAAATTATAAATGAATTTATTGGTACAATTTCGGCATTTGTTGGTAGAATAAATGTATCTGTTGGTGTAGTTATTTGTAAAGTTGATGAGTATCTATTAGTACAATATGTGCTTGTGTTGGTATAGTACTCTATGTTGTTGGTGTAATTATTAGATTTACTGGAATGATTATTTGATTATTTTGTTGGTATAATTTTTTCGTTTACTGGTATAATAGTGATGTTTGACGATATTAGATGCGAAAATTACATTTATTGGACTAGTTATTTGGGTATTCTGTTAGTATAATTTTTAAATTCGTTGGTATAATGTAGGTGTTTGTTGGTACAATTTTCGGTAGAATAATCAGTATCTATTGATATAATCTATACTGCTGATGGTATTATGTTATGTGCTTTAGTATAATAATTTGATTTACTGAAATAGTTAATCCCAGTATTCTGTTGGTATAATTCTCATGTTTGTTGGTATAATTATTGTTTTTCTTGGTATAATTATTGGTAAAATTAATCAGTATCTATTGGTATAATTAATACTTCTCTTGGTATAATGTTCCGCTTGTTGGTATATAATTAGATTTACTGGAATAGTTATTTGAGTATTTTGTTGGTTTAATATTTGTATTTGTTAGTATAATAGTGATGTTTGACGGTATTATATGCGAAAATCACTTCGTATATTATTGGTAAAATAATAATGACAGTTGGTATGATGCTTTTATAATTTATTGGTATAATACTGGCGACATCTGGTATAGTATCTTTGTTTATCAATATAATTGCGTCTTTAGTTTTCGGTATAATAACGCTATTTCTTGGTTTAATACTCGCGACAGTTGATATGATAGTCATAGAGCTTTTCTTAGTCAGTTAAGTAAGGTTAGTTCTGTCTTTTCATATCTTTTCGGTACTAAACAGGAATATTTTTGCAGATCGGTGTTTAAGAGGAAGAAAAACTTAAGTGGTATTTAAGAGGAATTTTAAAGTTCGATCGGGTCTGAAACGGAATTTCCCCTTTTTTTCAATCGATAGCTTCACTAATTTTTTTTTGGGCAAATTTCGTTTCAGTACCCTTCGAAGTTTAAACTTCCTGTTCAGTACCCATCGAATTATTTTTTCATGTTCAGTACCCATCTGTGAAAAGTTGTGTGTTTAATACCCCAAACAGTGAAAGGACGAAAATAACCTTTCTTCACAACAAAACTAGACATAATGATAACAGTTGGTATAATATTCAATTCTGTTGGTATAATATTGACAACAGTTGGTATAATGTCCAGTTTTGTTTGTATAAAATTATAATAACATTATTTATTGGTATAATAAAAATAGCAGTTGGTATAATAGCGACAACAGTTGGTATAAAATTCAGTTTTATTTGTAAAAAGTTAGAATAACGTTATTTATTGGTATAATAGTGATAACAGTTGGTATAATAACAACAACAGTTGCTATAATATTCAGTTTTTTGATATAAAATTAGAATAATATTATTTATTGATATAATAGTGTTAACAGTTGGTATAATATTCAATTCTATTGGTATAATAGTGTTAATAACTGGTCTAATAGAGACAACAGTTCGTATGATATCCAGTTTTGTTGGCACTAAACCTGTGAAGTAAGGTTATTTTTGTCTTTTCAACATTGAAAAGACCATTTTAGGTACTGAACATGAAGAAATTCTGTAGGTTCCAGATTTAACATCCAACGAATTAAGATGAACTTGAACTTGAGAATTAAGATCGATTGACTCACCTTTGTAATTAGCGCGCGGAAGCAATAGATAATCATCAATCAATCTTCATTTAATCCAATAGCTTTCTCTACAAGCAATCCATATACCTCTCCACAATTAAGCCTAATCTACTGTGATGAAGAGAGAGATATTAAAATGAGAGAGAGCCTCGCTCAAGGTGTGTTCAAGTTATGTGTAAAATACACACACTTGCCCTATATATATACCAAAGCATACTTTGGTATATTACACATCAGTCCCTATATTATCATAAACTACAATTTGGTCCCTAGACAAAGATAACATGACATTTGAGCACTAGAAATGGATTCCTAGCAATCTCCCCCTTAGTGTTCAAATGTCATTGGAGCGCCAATAGTCTTTGTCTTTAATGATCTTCAGTCTTCATCATCGATTGAACACAAGAAATGATTCCTAACAATCTCCCCCTTTGTGTTCAATTGTGGATTAGACACGTTCTTCGTTGCTTCTTGAAGAAAAGGTTGAGGGCTTCTGGAGAATCTTCTTTCTCCCCCTATGTACATGCTCCCCCTTTTTCTTTGCAACTTTGAATTTTTATCACCTTCTTGCATAGATCAGAGTTGTGCAGATCTAAGGACATTGACTCTTCGTTTATGCTTATGCCATGGAGAGAGGTCGTGTTTGTTGTGGTTCAGCACGTGCGGTGTAAGCTCGGCTTCTTTAATGATATCACGTGCTTTGCCTCCTTGATATACTTCTCCCCCTCATGGCGATTCAATTGTATCGTCATGCCTACGGATCAAGGTGATTCCTCGTGTAAGCGCGGAGCGTGTTGATGTTGAAGTCCGGATGAAGTAACCTGAAAACGGGACCGACGACCAATCATCGTGAGACATCCCTAGATGTCACTCTTGGTCGTTGATGCAAAGTCACAAAGACTTGCATTTGAAGGGACTACGGGGCCACATAGGCAACCCGTTGACATCGTTCTAGAGTCGTGCTCCAGAAGATGGCCTGCTACCGTTGTTGTTTTGATGTTGCAACGGCAGGACTTCCTTCTGATCATAGAAGCACATTTGTCAGAAATGTGTCTACAGAAGTTCGGGCTAGGTCACATAGACCTGCATAGTATGTGTAAAAATAATGTATGTGTCCTAAAAAAATAGAAAACTTTTTAGGCTATGGGACACACTAGACGTTTAAGTGCATAGAATAAAGTCGTGGTGTGGGGCTGTGGACCACTAGATTAAATATCTCCCGCTTCAAAGTGAAACGGTGATAGCATATGCGGTTCCCCGTGAGATATTGAAACACTTGTCTTTAGGGAGACAAATGAGTAGCTAGGAAGGGTTGTGCATGCGCCTTTGGACCCGATGAGGCGTCTTCTACCCGGGATCTGAAAAATCAGTCATGTACCTATAATGGTTATGGCCCGGATAGTTTGTGGTTGAGGTGTAATGATTATATCGTGATTCGCTCAAAACCCTCACATACACTCGGGGTTGTTCCTGGGATAGGTACAGTTTGGGATTAACTGAACCATGGGAACAGGTATGTGAACACCTCTTTTTGTGTCTTTGCGCTTTTTGGGTTGAGGTAGCACTCCCCGTCAAAGTACGAAAGTTGTCTTCAGGGCATCCCCCTTTTTTTTTAAGCTCTTGCGCCGTTTTAGGTAACTCTCCCCCTAAAATGGTGCGCTTGTAACAATATGATGCCCCTGCTCCCCCTAAATAGATGCGCTTTTTGAGGATTGCATATTACAAAGATCAAGCGCCCTTTATACATGGAGTAACACTCCCCCTTAAATGTGCCTTCTGCACTCATAAGTATCACTCCCCCTAAACCATATACGCTTGTTATATGAGAACTATAGTAATGTGCTCTTTTGAAGTTCATGCGCCTTGTCTATCTGTCTATCCACTCCCCATCTAAATATATAAAGAATGTAAAGACGACATAGACAAATTTTTAGGTACTAAGAATGATACATTAGACTTCCTTTGAAACTCAATACTAAAGATGAAGTCTAATATCTAGGACAGTAATGTACCTATTTTGACAATGAAATTCAAGTCATCTTCTTTTAGCAATGACGCTCAGAGTTCTTTTTTTTTCTATTTTGATGGCCTTCCTTTTTTTTTTTTTTTTTTTTATCTCTTTTTCAGGCCTATATATATTTATATATATATATATTTATATATGTATATATTTTCTTTTTAAAGGAATTGGCAAAAACAAAAAAAACTTATAATGTGGCGAAAACAATTAGCGAAAAGAAAAGGTTCTCGCTAAAAAAAAATTCGCTGAGTGTTGGCGAAAAGTAAAAGTTTTCGCTAAAAATGTTTTCGCTGAAATAGTTAGCGAAAAGTTTGAGGTTTTCGCTAGACTTTTCAGCGAAAAGTTTTTTTTTTTTATTATTTATTATTATTTTTTATTATAACTATATATATATATAAAAAAAAAAAAATGGCGAAAACAGTTAGCGAAAAGAGAAGGTTTTCGCTGAAAACTGTTTTCGCTGAAATAGTGAGCGAAAAGTTAGCGAAAAGTTTTTTTTTTTTTTTTTTTTTAATGTAAAATCTAAAAAAAATATTTATTTATATAGTATGATTGCTCACATTTCATACCGATCACGGGTGTGGAGCAATCTCGAATACCACACGTGTCGGGAATTGGTGGTTGCCTGCAGCTCATATCGATTATGCGTGTGAAGCAACCCGAGGACCTTCGCATAATCGGGATCCTGCAAAACAAATTAGCGGGACTTTGGTACCCATTTTTGGGCGGGTCCTCCCTGATTAGCAGTAATCTTATAAAGCTCATAAGGTTCAAATTTGGAATTAAAATTAGCAGATAAAGTAGTCATAGGAAGCCACGTTTGTTTAGGACTACTTATTTCCATTTCTAGCTTAGGTTTCCAAATTTGTACCGTTCTGAAATTATCATTTTTAGCACGGGTGAATGTGTGTCTATTGTTAGTTGAGAAAATTTTCTCTTTCGCCAGTCGTTGAAGATGTTTTTCAGATTTGACTTTGACTGGGTACTTGAGATAGGAATACGAACTAATAGAATCAATAGCATTCAATATAGAATTGTCGTATTTCCTATTAGGAAGAATCACATCATTCACATAGGTGTTTTCATAAAATGAACTACTTTTATTTTTCAGACAATTATTATTTTTAGACATTTCAGTTTTAGGAGAGAATGTATAATTTTCTGTTTTAATATTTGTAGCTTCTTTCTTTATTCTTTCTTTCTTTATCTTTTGAATGACTTTAGAAATTACCTTTTTAGAAATAGAGGAGGAAAGATTTTCGCTTGTTTTGATAAACAATGATTTATCTTCCTCTATTCTTTCTTTCTTGATAGCTTTAGTCATTCGTGGTGTTTTCTTATTCTGTTTTGGAGATATGTCTTTAAATGGTTCGCTTTTAACAGAATAAGAAGTTGAGGTTGCGCCTATTTTGTAGGAATTTTTGAGAAATGTATTCTCCTTTTGAAGTTCATCAATTTTAGCTTGAGACCCTTTTCGCTGCGATTCCAGAAGAGAATTTAACTTGGAAATTTTGCGTTCGGTTTCTGGATTATCACAATTAAAGTTTGTATAGAATGTTCCTTTTTGATAGGCATTGTCTCATTTGTTTGAGTGGATTTATTTTGAGACAATTTTAGCTCAGTTTCTTTCTTTGCAATAAGTATTTCGAGTTCTTTATTTTTAATGCGTAATTTATTGCATTCTTCTGAAAGACATTTATTCTGAGCTTGATGATTTTTAATTTCTTCTTTATAGGCAGCCATGTTTATTCTTAATTCAGAAATATTCGGTCCATAGTTTTCTGCCTTAGATAGCAAACTAGTAATCTCATCTTTAGCATTGGTCAATTGACATTCAAGACCAGCTTCAACTTCTAAATGTTTTCTTAGAACACGCTCGTTATTAGCTAGCCTTGCTTCTAATTTATTGACCATTTCCTTTTCATTGTTTGTGGATGAGAATTTTTGTAAAAGTCCTTGTTTTTCTTCCTCGCACGCAGACAAAGTAGTTTTTAATTCACATATTTTTGTTTCTTGTGAGTCTGCCTTTGTTGTTAAACTCATTATTTTTTCATTTGCATTATCTAAGCATCTCCTAAGATTATCTTCTTCTAATAAATGATTTCTTAGGATACGCTCATTATTTGCGAGTTTATCTTCTAGCTCTTTTATAATCTTTTGTTCATGAGAATTGTTAGGTTCTATAATTTCAGATTGTATTCTCTTATGTTTTGAGCTTGAAGTTTTTGAGCTTGTTGAGGAAGATGAAGAAGATAAAGACTTTTTCTTATGACGTTTTTTATTTAATAATTTTTCAATTAGATCTAGGTTGTGTTGGATTTCTTTAAGTTCTAGATCATTTTCGCTTAAGTAATTATCCATTTTTATCTTTTCAGTTCAGACCAATTAATTTTGCAAATTATAATTGGTATAGAATGTTGGATATTTTAATTTTGATTCAAAATATGTTGGATGTTATATTGATCGTCTTGTTTCGTTGATTTAAAATGATATTGAGTTCTTTACTTTTCGCTATGTGAAGTGGCGACAAGTTCTTTACTTTTCGCTGAAACAGTATTCTTAGCGAAAAGTTTTGAGGTTTTCGCTAAAGGAAGTGGCGAAAAGTTTCAGGTTTTCGCTCAAACAGTAAATTGCGAAAAGTTTCAAGGTTTTCGCTAACAGAAGTGGCGAAAAGCTCTTTTCGCTAATCACGATAATCAGTATGTGGAGAAAAGCTTAGGAGGTTTTCGCTAAAAATTCTAGCGAAAAGTTTAGATTTTCGCTGAGTGTTAAAAAGTTAAACTTCTCGCGTGAACAGTATTAGCGAGAAGCTTTAGGTTTTCGCTATTAATTCTGGCGAAAAGCTTAGGTTTTCGCTAAGTGATGAAAAGTTAAACTTCTCGCGTGAACAGTATTAGCGAGAAGCTTTAGGTTTTCGCTATTAATTCTGGTGAAAAGCTTATGTTTTCGCTAAGTGATGAAAAGTTAAACTTCTAGCGTGAACAGTGTTTGGCGAAAAGTTTTAAGTTTTCGCTGGCCACTGGTTTCCCTAGGAATGAACTTTTCGCTAAGAAATGTAGCGAAAAGTTTAGGTTTTCGCTGAAACAGTATATGGCGAAAAGCTTTGAGGTTTTTGCCAATAAATCTAGCGAAAACTGGTTTTCGCTGAAAAGGTCTGGTTTTCGCTAATAAGTCAAATCAGCTAAAAAACACGTAATTAAACAAGTAAACACCGATTTAACTAAAAAAAACTAGTTTATGCAGCGAAGACCGCTGTTCATATAGCGAAAACCGCTGTTCTAGTAGCGAAAACAGCTGTTCATGTGGCGAAAACAGCTGTTCAACTGACGAAAACCGCTGTTCTTGTGGCGAAAACCACTGTTCTTGTGGCGAAAACCACTGAACTGTTCTGATTTTTCACTTAAATCCTAATTTCTGCTTAATCAGAACATAATTATCGAACAATAGGCATCGACGCAGCTTACCTATCACTCGATTAACACAATTAACACTGGATTAACACAGAAATCAGGCGAAAATCAGAATGCAACAGTGACAAACCCAAAGTCATTCAAAATCAGAAATTCAACTCAAATCAGCAAATTAAGCTCAATCAAAGCAGATTTAACACAGAATCAACAAACAAGTTTGCTCTGATACCAATTGTAGGTTCCAGATTTAACATCCAACGAATTAAGATGAACTTGAACTTGAGAATTAAGATCGATTGACTCACCTTTGTAATTAGCGCGCGGAAGCAATAGATAATCATCAATCAATCTTCATTTAATCCAATAGCTTTCTCTACAAGCAATCCATATACCTCTCCACAATTAAGCCTAATCTACTGTGATGAAGAGAGAGATATTAAAATGAGAGAGAGCCTCGCTCAAGGTGTGTTCAAGTTATGTGTAAAATACACACACTTGCCCTATATATATACCAAAGCATACTTTGGTATATTACACATCAGTCCCTATATTATCATAAACTACAATTTGGTCCCTAGACAAAGATAACATGACATTTGAGCACTAGAAATGGATTCCTAACAATCTCCCCCTTAGTGTTCAAATGTCATTGGAGCGCCAATAGTCTTTGTCTTTAATGATCTTCAGTCTTCATCATCGATTGAACACAAGAAAGGATTCCTAACAATCTCCCCCTTTGTGTTCAATTGTGGATTAGACACGTTCTTCGTTGCTTCTTGAAGAAAAGGTTGAGGGCTTCTGGAGAATCTTCTTTCTCCCCCTATGTACATGCTCCCCCTTTTTCTTCTTTGCAACCTTGAATTTTTTTTTTATCACCTTCTTGCATAGATCAGAGTTGTGTAGATCTAAGGACATTGACTCTTCGTTTATTCTCGTGCCATGGAGAGAGGTTGTGGTTCAGCACGTGCGTTGTAAGCTTGGCTTCTTTAATGATGTCACGTGCTTTGCCTCCTTGAGATACTTCTCCCCCTCATGGCGATTCAATTGTATCGTCATGTCTTCGGATCAAGGTGATTCCTAGTGTAAGCGCGGAGCGTGTTGACGTTGAAGTGCGGATGAAGTAACCTGAAAACGGGACCGACGACCAATCATCGTGAGACATCCCTAGATGTCACTCTTGGTCGTTGATGCAAAGTCACAAAGACTTGCATTTGAAGGGACTACGGGGCCACATAGGCAACCCGTTGACATCGTTCTAGAGTCGTGCTCCAGAAGATGGTCTGCTTCCGTTGTTGTTTTGCTGTTGCAACGGCAGGACTTCCTTCTGATCATAGAAGCACATTTGTCAGAAATGTGTCTACAGAAGTTCGGGCTAGGTCACATAGACCTGCATAGTATGAGTAAAAATAATGTATGTGTCCTAAAAAAATAGAAAACTTTTTAGGCTATGGGACACACTAGACGTTTAAGTGCATAGAATAAAGTCGTGGTGTGGGGCTATGGACCACTAGATTCAATATCTCCCGCTTCAAAGTGAAACGGTGATAGCATATGCGGTTCCCCGTGAGATATTGAAACACTTGTCTTTAGGGAGACAAATGAGTAGCTAGGAAGGGTTGTGCATGCGCCTTTGGACCCGATGAGGCGTCTTCTACCCGGGATCTGAAAAATCAGTCCTGTACCTATAATGGTTATGGCCCGGATAGTTTGTGGTTGAGGTGTAATGATTATATCGTGATTCGCTCAAAACCCTCACATACACTCGGGGTTGTTCCTGGGATAGGTACAGTTTGGGATTAACTGAACCATGGGAACAGGTATGTGAACACCTCTTTTTGTGTCTTTGCGCTTTTTGGGTTGAGGTAGCACTCCCCGTCAAAGTACGAAAGTTGTCTTCAGGGCATCCCCCTTTTTTTTTTAAGCTCTTGCGCCGTTTTAGGTAACTCTCCCCCTAAAATGGTGCGCTTGTAACAATATGATGCCCCTGCTCCCCCTAAATAGATGCGCTTTTTGAGGATTGCATATTACAAAGATCAAGCGCCCTTTATACATGGAGTAACACTCCCCCTTAAATGTGCCTTCTGCACTCATAAGTATCACCCCCCCTAAACCATAGACGCTTGTTATATGAGAACTATAGTAATGTGCTCTTTTGAAGTTCATGCGCCTTGTCTATCTATCTATCCACTCCCCATCTAAATATAGTAAAGACGACATAGACAAATTTTTAGGTACTAAGAATGATACATTAGACTTCCTTTGAAACTCAATACTAAAGATGAAGTCTAATATCTAGGACAGTAATGTACCTATTTTGACAATGAAATTCAAGTCATCTTCTTTTAGCAATGAAGCTCAGAGTTTTTTTTTTTTTTTTTTTTGGCCTTCGTTTTCTTTTTCTTTTTTTTTTTTATTTTGATGGCCTTCCTTTTTTTTTTTTTTTTTTTTTAATGTAAAATCTAAAAAAAATATTTATTTATATAGTACGATTGCTCACATTTCATACCGATCACGGGTGTGGAGCAATCTCGAATACCACACGTGTCGGGAATTGGTGGTTGCCTGCAGCTCATATCGATTATGCGTGTGAAGCAACCCGAGGACCTACGCATAATCGGGATCCTGCAAAATGAATTAGCGGGACTTTGGTACCCATTTTTGGACGGGTCCTCCCTGATTAGCAGTAATATTATAAAGCTCATAAGGTTCAAATTTGGAATTAAAATTATTAGATAAAGTAGTCATAGGAATCCACGTTTGTTTAGGACTACTTATTTCCATTTCTAGCTTAGGTTTCCAAATTTGTACCGTTCTGAAATTATCATTTTTAGCACGGGTGAATGTGTGTCTATTGTTACTTGAGAAAATTTTCTCTTTCGCCAGTCGTTGAAGATGTTTTTCAGATTTGACTTTGACTGGGTACTTGAGATAGGAATACGAACTAATAGAATCAATAGCATTCAATATAGAATTGTCGTATTTCCTATTAGGAAGAATCACATCATTCACATAGGTGTTTTCATAAAATGAACTACTTTTATTTTTCAGACAATTATTATTTTTAGACATTTCAGTTTTAGGAGAGAATGTATAATAATTGCCTTTCAAAGCTTTAGTAGCTTTCTTGACCTTTGGAATGACCTTAGAGATGTTTGTAGTAGGAACAGAGGTAGAACCATTTTCGTTCATTTTAATATATAATGATTTTTCTTCCTCTATTCTTTCTTTCTTGATAGCTTTAGTCATTCGTGGTGTTTTCTTATTCTGTTTTGGAGATATGTTTTTTAATGGTTCGCTTTTAACAGAGTAAGAAGTTGACGTTGCGCCTATTTTGTAGGAATTTTTGAGAAATGTATTCTCCTTTTGAAGTTCATCAATTTTAGCTTGAAACCCTTTTTGCTGCGATTCCAGAAGAGATTTTAACTCGGAAATTTTGCGTTCGGTTTCTGGATTATCACAATTAAATTCGGGTATTATATTTTGTATAGAATGTTCCTTTTTGATAGGCATTGTCTCATTTGTTTGAGTGGATTTATTTTGAGACAATTTTAGCTCAGTTTCTTTCTTTGCAATAAGTATTTCGAGTTCTTTATTTTTAATGCGTAATTTATTGCATTCTTCTGAAAGACATTTATTCTGAGCTTGATGATTTTTAATTTCTTCTTTATAGGCAGCTATGTTTGTTATTAATTCAGATATGTTCGGTTCATTATTTTCTGCCTTAAATTTTAATTTCACAAGCTCATCTTTAGCATTGGTCAATTGACATTCAAGACTAGCTTCAACTTCTAAATGTTTTCTTAGAACACGCTCGTTATTAGCTAGCCTTGCTTCTAATTTATTGACCATTTCCTTTTCATTGTTTGTGGATGAGAATTTTTGTAAAAATCCTTGTTTTTCTTCCTCGCACGCAGACAAAGTAGTTTTTAATTCACATATTTTTGTTTCTTGTGAGTCTGCCTTAGTTGTTAAACTTATTATTTTTTCATTTGCACTATCTAAGCATCTCCTAAGATTATCTTCTTCTAATAAATGATTTCTTAGGATACGCTCATTATTTGCGAATTTATCTTCTAGCTCTTTTATAATCTTTTGTTCATGAGAATTGTTAGGTTCTATAATTTCAGATTGTATTCTCTTATGTTTTGAGCTTGAAGTTTTTGAGCTTGTTGAGGAAGATGAAGAAGATAAAGACTTTTTCTTATGATATTTTTTATTTAATAATTTTTCAATTAGATCTAGGTTGTGTTGGATTTCTTTAAGTTCTAGATCATTTTCGCTTAAGTAATTATCCATTTTATCTTTTCAGTTCAGACCAATTAATTTTGCAAATTATAATTGGTATAGAATGTTGGAAATTTTAATTTTGACTAATTTCGAATAGTTCTCCAATATTAGCGTTTCAGCTCAAAAACCAATATTAAGTTCACAGATATTGTATTGGTTTTATAGAATGTTGGATATTTTAATTTTGATTCAAAATATGTTGGATGTTATATTGATCGTCTTGTTTCGTTGATTTAAAAAGATATTGAGTCAACTAATTTTGTTTTATTTTGACTTTAGTATTAGGTTTTCGCTAGGTGTCTGGCGAAAAGTATTAAGTTTTCGCTGAACACAGTGGCGAAAAGTATTAGGTTTTCGCTATGTGGCGAAAAAGTTTAGGTTTTCGCTATGTGAAGAGGTGAAAAGTTCTTTACTTTTCGCTGAAACAGTATTCTTAGCGAAAAGTTTTGAGGTTTTCGCTAAAGGAAGTGGCGAAAAGTTTCAGGTTTTCGCTCAAACAGTAAATTGCGAAAAGATTTAAGTTTTCGCTAGGTATGAACTTTTCGCTAAGAAATGTAGCGAAAAGTTTAGGTTTTCGCTAAAATGAAGTTTTCGCTGGAAAGATTAGCGAAAAGTCCTAAGTTTTCGCTGAAACAGTATGTAGCGAAAAGCTTTGAGGTTTTCGCTAAGTGGCGAAAAGATTAGGTTTTCGCTAAGTTGTGAACTCTAAAACTTCTCGTGTGAACAGTGTTTGGCGAAAAGTTTTAAGTTTTCGCTGGCCACTGGTTTCCCTAGGAATGAACTTTTCGCTAAGAAATGTAGCGAAAAGTTTAGGTTTTCGCTGAAACAGTATATGGCGAAAAGCTTTGAGGTTTTCGCCAATAAATCTAGCGAAAACTGGTTTTCGCTGAAAATGTTTGGTTTTCGCTAATAAGTCAAATCAGCTAAAAAAACACGTAATTAAACAAGTAAACACCGATTTAACTAAAAAACAAACTAGTTTATGCAGCGAAAACCGCTGTTCATATAGCGAAAACTGTAACACCCGGGGCCGATGAGGGCGGGGAGTGATCGCCGGTGCCAAAGAGGAGCACGGACAAGGAGCGGCTCCCGACGAGGCTTCTAGGCGGAGGGATACATGAATGAACCGATTCCACATCCGAATGAGAGGGATTCTGAGACTGGCAATGTATGGGCGTGTCAAGTCAAAAAAAGAATGATATAAGAGAATTGATTGTGCTACTCATATCACCAAGGTGCACCTTCCTTTTCGGGAGCTCATCCATAAGAACTTCAAAGTTAAGCGTGCTTGACTTGAAGTAACACTGGGATGGGTGACCCCCTGGGAAGTAGCTCAGGGTGTGTGCGAGTGAGGACAAAGCACGCTGGAAGGCTAGTGGTGATACAGTGGGGCCAGACAATCAATGAAGTGCAGTGGGCCCAACCCCACAGGTCCCGTGAGCGGGCTGTTACAAATGGTATCAGAGCCACTGCCATATTATTGATGCGGTAGGAGCGACCTGGATGGGGCGACCTAGGGAAACCTAGCGTAGGCTACCAGCGTGGGCTACCAGCGTAGGCGACCGCGACAGAAGGGGCGACCTAGGGAGACCTAGTGTTGGCTACTCAGAGTGGGCCACTGTCAGATGATTTATTGAGCTCTTGGTGGTGCATAGTATTTTAGCCACGGGCCCAGACAAAGGATATAGTCATTTGTAACAGCCCGCTCACGGGACCTGTGGGGTTGGGCCCACTGCACTTCATTGATTGTCTGGCCCCACTGTATCACCACTAGCCTTCCAGCGTGCTTTGTCCTCACTCGCACACACCCTGAGCTACTTCCCAGGGGGTCACCCATCCCAGTGTTACTTCAAGTCAAGCACGCTTAACTTTGAAGTTCTTATGGATGAGCTCCCGAAAAGGAAGGTGCACCTTGGTGATATGAGTAGCACAATCAATTCTCTTATATCATTCTTTTTTTGACTTGACACGCCCATACATTGCCAGTCTCAGAATCCCTCTCATTCGGATGTGGAATCGGTTCATTCATGTATCCCTCCGCCTAGAAGCCTCGTCGGGAGCCGCTCCTTGTCCGTGCTCCTCTTTGGCACCGGCGATCACTCCCCGCCCTCATCGGCCCCGGGTGTTACATGCCCACCAGCTTCCGCTTGGTTCGTCCCCGAACCACATCGTACTGGAAGAGGCTGTGCTCTGATACCATTTGTAACAGCCCGCTCACGGGACCTGTGGGCCCAACCCCACAGGTCCCGTGAGCGGGCTGTTACAAAAACCGCTGTTCTAGTAGCGAAAACAGCTGTTCATGTGGCGAAAACTGCTGTTCTTGTGGCGAAAACCACTGTTCTTGTGGCGAAAACCACTGAACTGTTCTGATTTTTCACTCAAATCCTAATTTCTGCTTAATCAGAACATAATTATCGAACAATAGGCATCGACGCAGCTTACCTATCACTCGATTAACACAATTAACATTGGATTATCACAGAAATCAGGCGAAAATCAGAATGCAACAGTGACAAACCCAAAGTCATTCAAAATCAGCAATTCAACTCAAATCAGCAAATTAAGCTCAATCAAAGCAGATTTAACACAGAATCAACAAACAAGTTTGCTCTGATACCAATTGTAGGTTCCAGATTTAACATCCAACGAAGATGAACTTGAGAATTAGATCGATTGACTCACCTTCTTAATACGCGCGGAAGCAATAGGCGAATAATCAATCAATCTTCATTTAATCCAATAGCTTTCTCTACAAGCAATCCAATTCCCTCTCTACAATTAATCCTATTCTACTATGATGATGAGAGAGATATTAAAATGAGAGAGAGCCTCGCTTGGTATCTCAAGTTATGTGTAAAATACACACACTTGCCCTATATATACCAAATCATACTTTGGTATATTACACATCAGTCCCTATATTATCATAAACTACAATTTGGTCCCTAGACAAAGATAACATGACATTTGAGCACTAGAAATGGATTCCTAACAGATAGCTTCATTATTTCATTATTTTTTTTCAATCGATAGCTTCATTATTTTTTTTCAAATGATTGCTTCATCTTTTTAATATATGGTATTAGTCTAACAGTCGCACAAAATACTCTACCAATGATAGTCTCGCGACCTTGATGTCCATCAGTCTCGCATTCATTCAGTCGTGCAGTCCTCCAGTCGGACATGATTTCCCAACAAAGATAGTATTAAGGCATTGCGTCTATCAGTAATTTTGCTAACCTATGTTGTTTTGCAGTATTACAGAATTCATAGTAACGTTAGGGTTATTCTGTAGGAAGGTCATACGGACTTATATCATGTATTTAAGAAAGAGTTTTATATCATTAATTTTCAACGTTCTTGACATCATATAATGCAATAATTTTTTATTCAATCAGTATTACAGTATTATCGTTAATAACAGCCAAATGACAGACGAACAGTTCATCACATGATTGGTCATTAATTTTGAAAATCATTGTTGAAAACTTCATAGTAAACAATGTTACAACCTCATCGTCCGACATGTCGTCATCTGCAGCTTTCAAAATCTTAATTCCTAAATGAGAGGTAACTCGCGAAAGTGCAGCATACAACTGCCCATGCGTGAAAACGGGTTTTGGTAGATATACTCCTACTCGTTTTATGCTTTGTCCCTGGCTCTTGTTAATTGTCATTGCGTAGCAAACTTTTAGTGGATACTGTCTGCGACGTAGTTTGAACGGCAACGTTGTGTCTGTAGGCGATAGAATGATTCTTGGAATCAGAACTTTGATGCCCACGTGTGTTCCAGTAATAATTTCACATTCAATGATTTTGGAACCTAGACGTGAGATAACCATTCTTGTTCCATTGCAGAGTTCGTCTTTCTGATGAATGTTTCTCAACAGCATTACAGGGACTGCATTCTTCAGGATGAGCCCATCTTGCCTTGATGCTTTTGGGATAACAGGTAGCAGCTGTCTAAAATCTCCACCTAAGAGCACGGTCTTGCCGCCAAATGGCCTGTTTTCTGCCATCGCATTTTTCGTCAACATCAAATCTCTCATTGTTCTATCCAATGCCTCAAAAGCATATTTGTGGGTCATTGGAGCTTCATCCCAGATTATTAAGTCTGCATTTTTTCAACAATTCTGCCAACATTGAACCATGTTTTACATCACACATGGAATTCTCTCGGAGCATTATCGGTATCTTGAACCTAGAATGAGCTGTTCTACCGCTTGGTAGAAGTAATGCGGCAATTCCCAAGGAAGCTACTGGTATGACTATTTTTTTTCCGACCTCAACATTGTTATTATTGTATTAAGTTATCGTTTGAAAAAAAAAAGGAATATGTCGTTTGAAAAACAAATAATGAAGTAATCATTTGAAAAAAAAAATGGCGAATTTCGTTTCAGTCCCGATCGAAGTTTCAAATTCCTCTTAAATACCACTTCAATGGTCTTTTCAATGTTGAAAAGACAAAAATAACCTTACCTCACAGGTTTAGTACCAATAGAATTAAATATTATACCAACTGTTAACACTATTATATCAATAAATAACTTTATTCTAATTTTATATCAAAAAACTGAATATTATATCAACTGTTGTTGTTATTATACCAACTGTTATCACTATTATACCAATAAATAACGTTATTCTAACTTTTTACAAATAAAACTGAATTTTATACCAAATGTTGTCGCTACTATATCAACTGTTATTGTTATTATACCAATAAATAATGTTATTATAATTTTATACAAACAAAACTGGACATTATACCAACTGTTGTCAATATTATACCAACAGAATTGAATATTTTACCAACAGTTATCATTATGTCCAGTTTTGTTGTGAAGAAAGGTTATTTTCGTCCTTTCACTGTTTGGGGTATTAAACATACAACTTTTCACAGATGGGTACTGAACAGGAAAAAGTAATTCGATGGGTACTGAACAGGAAGTTTAAACTTCGAAGGGTACTGAAACAAAATTTGCCCAAAAAAAATTAGTGAAGCTATCGATTGAAAAAAATTAGTGAAGCTATAAATCAACAACTCCTCTTCTAACAGACACCTTCAAATGTTCCTGAGGCTACGGTAAAAAATGGTTGAACTACGAAGTAAGTATTAGACTGTATGACATAAAATTTATTCATACTATTTTCAAATATTATTTTTTTTCCTCTTACATTATAAATACAAATTTTGTAAATATATATAATCCATCATATTGAAAAATGTATGCAACTGCGATGTCTGATCCCATCAAAGTATATCGCCTTCGTGAGCACCGAGTTTGCAGAATATGCGGCGGCGTATTAACTTGGCTCACACGTTAACCCGTGCATCGCATGGGCCTGAACCTAGTATATTTATTATGATAAGATCTTCGGATAAAATATCTTTTGCATAGGTTAAATAAGATACATTGAATCTTTTGGTCTTTGAGAATTGAGGTTTCCCATTCGTTGCACACAATAAAATATGTACATGCACTTGACTCGAACGAAACCCTATAAATAGGTTAAATAAGAGACATTGAAACTTTTTTAAAAACATTGCTGCAAGATATACGATTCTGGGACGTAATCCTTTATGAAATATCAAATATGCAAGAATGCAATAATGCATAACACTGCTTTGGATTACCGCATAACACCAACTGCATTGAAGTCCGGACATTTGTTGCATATTAAAGATGAATCCGATTTCGCCAGCTTCGATGAACACTTTGCACATGAAAGTAACTCCAACCATTTCTCGAAACAACGTCCGATATTTTTGAAATGCATACAAAATCCTGTTCCTGCGCCACCATAATGGAAAATTAATTCTGAAAATAGAGAAAGATTACTAAAGATATAAAGTGTATACAGACGTCGCATATGAAAAATACAAAACATACATGTTCCTTCCCATCACGCAGAAACTTATAGACATCTGAAATACTGCAAGACAGTGTTTTGACCCGTTTCGTTGCAAAAGTGGACGTTGTCACCAGACCTACAACGTCCATCCTGCAAGAATTAAATAGGGGAAAACCATCATACATTTGCAAGAATCAAAATGGTACATTATTAATGTCAAATTATACGACCTTTTGCGGAATTCAGCTACAACATCACTTGGATTATTCACGTATAGCTTCGTTGAAGAAGTTGTATTTAAATACAGGTTTCCTACAAAAAAATAATAAAAAAGAAGTCAATGGCTTCAAGCTATATAGTAGTTATGTATCGAATATTACCTGCATAAATTTTCGGATTAAGACTGGTTAGGACGACAACGACCTGTTCGTTGACAACCGGTGCCAACAATTTGCAAAATTCTACAGCCTTAAGATCCCACACCGTGATAGATACGGTTGCATCACTTAATGGAAACCAATCATAAGTTACAAATAAGCTGATTGTTATGAACAAAATAGCTATGCCTTGGATAAAATCAATCGTACCCTTCCATAATTATTCGCAGCACAGCTCTTTTAGACCCACCGGTAATGCTTTCGTCGGGTTCAGTAATAGATGATAAAAATCCAATAACATCTAATATTCATAAGGGAAAAAAAACAAATTGAAATGAAGTCGTGTGGGGATCAAACATGGAGTCTGACATATAAGAATAATTTTAATCACAAATTTAAATATCATGAAAAATCATACCTGGTAACTCCTGATTCTTATCAGCAAGCTCTATTAATGAATTATATGGCCGTAACTGAAATTTTTCTTCTTTTATATTGTACTTTCTACCGTCTATAGAAGCCATTCTAGTATGGTCAGTAAAACGCAACATGTAACGATGTTCGGTCATGCGGAAGCGAACAAGAGCATTAACAACGTCAAACTCAGCAATTGCAAAGACAAGACCTTCCACAAGTAATTCTCTAAAATGATCAACTCGTATACTTTGAATCGAAGCTTGCATCAGGGTGTCCTAGTGTTCAACACAACAGAACAACACGTAAGTAACATGAATAACATAATCCATCAACTGCTAATATTGACAATACCTTTTCGTCCAGCAACATGAGGTCTACACTCATTAACTCTCCATCTCTTTTAAAGTTTCTTGCCTCCCACGTTCGCAACAGGCGAACAATTACTGTGCACTTTTTAATCTTCGGGTGTAGCGCTTCAAGCATTGTATAGCCATCCACAGGGTCCATTAGGAAACTAAAATAGTGGAGTACTGCGTTTTTTTTTTTTTGGCAAAGACTAATGTAATAGCAGCTCATTTTATAGTAAAACTATGCAACTCAGAAGATTACATTGCTATAAATGCTGAAGATGGTTGGCCTAACATCCCAAAGATTCATGAATCTGAAAAGGATGCTTGATATTATCTTATAGCAAGAAATGCATGCATGTACGTGGTCATTCAAATTGCCCCTCAATAAATGCATGCATATACATTTTGCATTGATTCTTCCCTGGGCACATAGGATCAAACGTAAAGCAGCGGTCTCTTGGCAGAGTTTTAGGCGGATTTTAATAGGGTAATTGTATCCATCTTTTACCTATATAAGATTATATTATATAAAATTATGTTTGGTTTTTATTATTCCAGTCCACTTTTAATATTTCAGCCCGATATTAAAACCCAAGCCCAATACAAATAAATTGTATAAGTGGGGTTATATTAATTATATTGGGTCTGTATTAAATAAATTATAAGTGGGCTTTTATATATGCCTTATAATCAAACGGACCCCAAGTATAGATATGCACACCCTAATAAATTTTTTGAAAAGACACGCTAGATATCTCTTCTGTTCAATGTATTTTCCCTACTCATCGCAATCTCTCTTGGAATCTCTCCGATTGAAAAGAAAGAAAATCCTTCGACGTTGGTGAGATTCAATACTCGCAAGTCCATCGTCATTCATTGTATCCGTGAATTTACTGCTTCCTCGATTGTCTCCCTTTAGAGCATTTATTTGCCCCGCTCTGACTTCTGGATTTTTTTGCCGTTTATTGTTGTTGATTACGTTTTAGGCCGGTCCTCGCCTCCACGCGTACCCTTTGGGGCGATTTAATCCGGCTATTTTGTGATCTGCATTCGGTTGATCTTACAAGGAGAATTAATTTCTGGGTTTAGGCTTCGATATTTGATATGTGGTGTTAGGATTTGATTTTGGAGTGTTTATTTTCCGGTTTTTGCTGCTCGGCAGTTACATTAGATTTAGTATTTGGGGGACTGGGGTTGGATATCCTTTCGAGATAACATGGTCGTGTCGGAGGGTTTGACCAGAGAAAAAGCCAAGCAGTGGGGAGTGACGAAGCCCTTGTCACTTTCAGGGCGGTCCGAGGTGGATAAACAGAGGAATGAGTCCATTATTGTTCGGAATGAGTCCATCTTTGTTCGAAATAAGAAATTTCAGATTTGGTGGTGAAATGTCTATTACAAAGGTACGGTATGCTGATTTATACTTTTCTGATTTTTCTCTTCATTCTTGATGGCTTAGACTACATACACGCATTTTTCGGTGCATCCAGCATATTCCATTGTTGGCCCCACGAACTGGAATGAAGCTTTGGATTTCATAGCAAAAGGATCTACGGTCATTCTGATGTTCTCATGGATAGAATTCCGGTGCCTCAAGTATATTCCATTGTTGGCTTTGGATTTCATAGCAAATAGATCTGCTGACCAGGTATAAACCATATGTCTGAAGTTCATGTTGATGTGGTAGTCTAACATGATAGTAAAGAGATTTCCAATGAAACTGACTTGCCTTTGTGTGAAGCATCAGCTTTCTGTATTTCTTTTTCTTTTTTCTAGTTTTATTATTGCATTTAGTTAGGTATTTCTGCAACTAATAAATGGGTATCCTTGTTGATCAGTCTGTTGAGGGGACGAAAGTCGTGTGCTTTCAGTTGACGCAGGGAACTACTGATCTCGAATGTAGGGGCACAACAGATGAAATATTGAAAGATGCTGACAGGCTTGTTTCACGCTAGCAAATAAGGCAAATTCAGCACTTCCTCCCTCCCCCTTAATTTTATCTATTAGACTCCTTACCAATATTTCCTTTTTTTTTTGTTATCACAGGTGGCAAAGACTTGATTTTAGTCTCACCGTAGAATTGTCGAGATCGTGTAATTATACCTTAATGCAGGTAATTATTGGTTTTCCATTTGCAATCTTTTTGCTGCACTGTCAGAAATATGTTTATACATCAATAAGACATAGCCTGAGTATTAGTTTTTTTGTTAATCGCAGACTTTTTAGAACAAGAAACTTGCCTGAATATGTTGATTCCCAATTGTAGCTTTCTCTCTCTTCTTTCTCTCTCTAGCGTTTTCTCTCTACCATCCAAACCCTAAACCCTTTCATCTTCTTCCCTCCTTCTCGGCGGCCAAGCTCGTTTCCCCATCCAAGCGACGTTCCTTACTTCGTCCGTGTTGACGCCGGCGACGTCCCCGTCGGCCTCCATCGCCGGGATCAGACGGCGATTGGAAGGCAACCTCTTGGCCTTCTCTAGGGTTTTCTCCAAGTGAAAGCTTGCGGAAGTGGCCGGAGCTGGTTCGGTGGATTTGCGCGAAGGTTGTTTGGAGTGCTAGGGCGGCGCTGGAGGTGGTGGGGCCTGCTCCGGTGGGTTGGAACGTTGGGTCTTCGCGGTTTCTTCAAAAACCCTTAAAGACCTTTCATCTTCTTCCTTCTTTCTTGGCGGCGACTCTTCACCTTTGATCTTGCGGTTGTTTTTGGGGCTTCGGGGCTGAGCTGGGACGGCGGAGAAGGTCAAGGCTGGGTGGCGCGAGGTTTGAGACCGGGGTGCTAGGGTTTAGGTCTCCTTACCTTCATGGCTTCGAGTTCTTCTTCATGTGGGTCGGTGGCTTCTTCATCGACGTTGGGGGCTGACTTCTTGGGCCATTCACCGGATTTTGGGACGATGGGACGTAACATTCCGGACTTTAACCGGTTGTTTGACGTGGCTGCCTTTGAAGCCCTTCTCAAGAGGGTTCATGGGGCGGAGGGCTGTTCGGTAAGGCAAAATATGGCTGGTTTGGACTGCTCCGCGGTTTCTACGGCAGCCGGAGTTGTTGCTTCAGGTGGGAATAGACCGCGGGTGGGGGCGGAGGGATCCACGGCAGGTCCTCTTGATGTTGTTTTGGATTTTCCCGGGACTAACCTTTTGGGTGAAAATTCTTCATCGGCCTTGGTGGCCTTCAATCCTATGGTGGGAAGAGAGGTGGCTGACCCTATGGTGGGTAGGGAGGTGGCAGCTAAGATACCTCACGAGGGTATGGAGTGTGCAGCTATTGAGCACGATGCGGGCTTCGTAGCCGAGACGCGGGTAGCTACTAAGGCTGCGGAGAAGGTGGCTAACGCGGGTGTTGCTCATGCAGCGACTAAGGGTGCTGAAATGAACGGGGCTCGCGAGGCTATGGTGGTTGTTGAGAAGGGTGGCCATGACATACAAGGGCATGACTCAATGGCGTCCAAAGGGTTGAGTGAGGCTGCGGGGAACAAAGGGGTTGGGGCTAAGGTGCCTAAGGAGAGAGCTGTGGTTAATGCTGCGATGAAACGTCGGCCATCGTCGAGATGGAGTGTGACCCAGCCATTACGGGACCCGACAATTGACTCGAACAGGTGTGCGTTGGTTCGCCCATGCACGCCTATTCATCCACGCCCTACTTTGGTTGATGAGGTGGATCGGGGTGTGGAGAGCATGCTTGAGCAGTTGGAGAAGGTCCACGAGCCTCTTTTGAGCGATGCTCATGGGGAGAGACTGGTTGATATGGGAATGAACTCGCGAGATGTGGTGGTGCATGGGACGGCTCCGGGGCTTAAGGAGATGACGGGCCAGGGTAGGTTGGCGAGTCCGCAGCCAACTCGATCATTCCGGGATGCGGCCATTGAGGGCCCTAGGCCCGAGAGTAGGCCTATTAATGCGGGACAACGGATTCCGTTGGCTTATACACCCCCTTTGATGATCGATGGGGTTGTTGAGGTTTGCCCTTCATGGGAGGTTGCTGAAAAGGGGTTGGCTAGATGGGAAAACACCTTGGTGTGCTACTTCCTTGGTCGACGACCTTACTTCCCATTCGTTGATAAGTTTGCTCGTATGTCTTGGGCGCATGTGGTGGAGGTTCGGGCAACGAGCAACGGGTTCTTCCGGTTTCGGTTCTCATCAGCTGCTGCTATGAATGTGGTGCTCGAAGGGGGCCCTTGGCTGCTACAGGGGCAGCCCTTATTTCTTGAGGCGTGGCGACCTGGCATGTCCTTCGATAAGAAGGAACCTGAGGAGATACCTGTCTGGATTAAGCTATGGAACGTGCCGAGTGAGTTTTGGACGCAGGAGGGCCTTGGCATTGTTGCTAGTGCGGTGGGGAGGCCGCTTTTCACTGATTCGATCACGACGTCCATGACACGTATCGACTTTGCACGAGTCTGTGTGATGAAGAAGGTGGCTGAACCCTATTTTGAGCATTTCAACATTAGGGTTCCTTCTCGGTCTGGAGGGTTTGAGGGGCATGTTAGGGTTTCGGTGGAGTACGAGTGGCGGCCGCCGAAGTGCTCGGGCTGCCAGGCTACTGGTCATTCTGTAGAGGCTTGTCCTAGGGCTACCAGTCATCCTAGATATGTAGGATCGAGGGTTCAGCCCATGCCCAAGGGACGTAGGGTGGAGGATAAGTCACGGCGGACAGCGACAAGTATGGTTGGAAAGGACAAGGGTGCGAGGGAGAAGGTGCAGATGAAAGGAAGGGATAAAGGGAAAAAGGTGCTGGAGGACAAGAGGGAGGTAATTGCAGGAGATGCCTTGACTTGTAGTGCCCCGAGCTCATCATTCACGAAGCTGTCTCCAGATGGGGTGAAGAATAGTGAGAGGGGGGAGGCGAGGCAACTGAATTCATTTGCCATTCTTCAGACTGTGGGTGAGGATGATGTGCTTACTTTACCGGGCCCTGATAGCATTGCAGCCCTCCCCGGGGTTGTTCCATGATCCCAGTTGGAGTCTGGAATGTGCGCGGACTGAATAAGTGGGAGCACGGCCGGGCAGTCCGCGAGTTTATTTCCCGGCATACTCTTTGCTTGGTGGGTTTGGTGGAGACGAGGGTGGCCATCCACAATGCTGCCCGTACTTCGTCGTTGGTTCGGGATACATGGCAGTGGTTCTTTGACTATGATGTTGGGCCTGGCAATCGTATTTGGGTTGGCTGGGATCCTTCCTCTCTTCGGGTTTCTGTGGAAAGGTGCTCGACGCAAGCAATTCACTGCAAGGTGCATTCGCTTGCTGACCTTTCTACCTTTTTTGTCACATTCGTCTATGGCAAGAACACGAGGGAGGAGCGCTCTGTCCTGTGGGGTGATTTGATTGCCATGGCTGAATTCCGCTCGGAGGACCCGTGGATTGTTATGGGGGACTTCAATGCGGTGATTGAGGCCAGTGAGGCTAGAGGAGGGTCTTCAGCCTCTGCTGAGTGTTTGGAGTTCAGGTCTTGCCTTACTTCTGCCGACCTTACTACCCTTCCTATGATTGGCCAATTCTTCACTTGGTACAATCAGCAGAGGGCGGGGAGGGGCATTTGGAGGCGGTTGGATCGTATTGTGGGGAACCCTTCTTGGTTTTCTAGGTTTCCCCTTGTTCGGTATCGTAGTTGTCTACCTGCGACTTCTGATCACTCGCCTCTTGTCTTGGAAGGGGAGGGAGGGTATGCCAGGAAGGCTTGCTTCAGGTTTGACAATTTTCTCACTAAGGATCCCCTCTTTTTGGAGCTGGTCGATCGTGGTTGGAGGACCAGAGTGAGGGGTACCCTTATGTATTCGGTTTCCCAGAAGCTTAGGGGCCTGAAGCAGCCCCTGAGGGAGCTGTGCCGTAGGAAGGGCAATCTTGCCAGGAATGTCGAGGAGGCACGTCTGTTCTTGGAGGTTGCCCAGACTCTCTCTTCTCAGTCTCCTAAGGAGGATCTGCTTGTTGATCTTGTGCGTTTTTGTCGGGCTCTCTTTGCGCGTGCTGTGGAGATGGAGCACTCTGCACTCTCTCAGCGGGCTAAGCTGGCTTGGCTCAAGGATGGTGACCAATCCTCTGCCTTTTTCTTCAAGAAGGTTCAGATGCGTAGGGCAACCAATCGCATCTTCTCTCTTGAAGATGATGAGGGATCAGTGGTGGAAGGGGAGGATCAGGTCCGTGATGCGCTCATTTGCTATTACCAGCAGATCTTGGGTCAATCTGCTCGAGCTCTTCCTGTGGTGGGTGAGGAGGTTCGTCAGTTCATTACGAGCTTTATTTCGCATGAGGATGCTGCCATTCTCGTTAGGCGAGTGGAGGATAAGGAGATTAGGGATGTGATGTTTCTTCTGGCGGATGATAAGGCACCTGGTCCTGACGGGTACACTGCTGCCTTCTTTAAGGCAGCCTGGACGATTATTGGGGTGGATGTTATGGAGGCGGTTCGTGAGTTCTTTTCTAGTGGACACCTCCTCAAGGGCGTGAACAGTACTCTTATCACTCTCATTCCTAAGAGGACGTCGCCTAGGCATGTGGGTGACTTCAGGCCTATTTCTTGTTGCAATGTCTTATATAAGATCATTGCTAAGATCCTTGCTAATAGGGTTCGGCCTCTGATGGCCAAGTTGGTCCACCACTCGCAGACGGCTTTTATCCCTGGCAGACGTATTGGGGATAACATCCTTCTTGCTCAGGAGATCTGTTATGGCTACTTGAGTCGCGATAAGCCCCCTCGTGTTGCGCTCAAAGTGGACCTGGCTAAGGCATATGATAAAGTTGAGTGGAGTTTTCTTTTGGCTATTCTTGAGGCTATGGGATTTCCGTCTGAATTTATCAGATGGATTCGGAGCTGTGTGACTACTACATGTTTTTCGATAAACATCAATGGTAGTCCGGAGGGTTTCTTCCCTGGTAAGCGGGGTCTGCGGCAGGGAGATCCGCTTTCGCCGTATCTGTTTACGCTTGTTATGGAGGTGTTGCGTGGCATTGTGACCCACTTTGTTAGGACTGACCCACGATTTCGCTATCATTGGCGGTGCGAGAAGTCGGCCTTGACCATGCTGACCTTTGCTGATGATCTGCTGCTCTTCTGTCATGCTGATTTGCATTCTGTTGGGGTTCTTCATGCGGCACTGACTTGCTTTACATCGCTCTCGGGGCTTGCGGCGAATCCTTGTAAGAGTGAAGTTTTTGTCTCGCGTCGTGCGGAGCATCTGACTCCTGCTTTACTGGATTTGTTGGGTTTTTCTTTGGGTTCTCTGCCTGTGAGATATCTTGGAGTCCCGTTGATCACTACTAGACTCACTCAGGCGGACTGTGCCCCTTTGCTCGAGAAGGTGGATCAGCGGATTGGTTCTTGGATGAATAAGTCCCTCTCCTATGCGGGACGAGTTCAGCTTATTCGTTCGGTGTTGGGAGCGCTCTATCTCTATTGGACCGGGGTGTTCTTGTTGCCCAAGGGTGTCATCAGGGCTATTGAGCAGAAGTTTCGTTCATTCTTATGGGCGGGCTCAGCTGCTAAGGTGGCGTGGGAGGAGGTTTGCTTGCCTGTCGTGGAAGGGGGACTAGGCATTCGCTCTATTGAGGTGGACAATAAGGCTTTGATGATGAAGAACATTTGGAGTATCATCACGCGCGACGAGGAATCTATTTGGGTGACCTGGCTTTATCATGAGAGACTTCACCGCAGGTGATTTTGGCATTGCACGTCGGTGAGTAACACCTCTTGGAGTTGGAGGAAGGTTCTCAAGCTGCGTAGTGAGATGCGTCCGCTGATTCAGTTTCGGGTTGGGAACGGTAGAGATATTTGGGTTTGGAAGGACCCCTGGTTGTACATTGACCCCTTAGTGAGCAGATTTCCTCGGGGGCCGTTGGTTATGGGTATTCCCATTGATGCACGCCTGAGTTCTGTTATTTCCTCTTCGGGGTGGCACTGGCCGGCGCAGACCTCGACGGAATATTTAGAGTTTCATCCTCATCTGCCCCACTGTTCCCCCACTGATGCTGATTCCTACCGCTGGTTGGGCACTTCGGATGGTAAGTTCTCTACTGCCTCGGTTCGCGAGTCGATTCGGAGTAGGCGTATTCGGGTTCAGTGGGCTGCCCTCTTTGGAGGACCGCTGAAGGTCCCTCGGTTTGAGTTTATCCTTTGGTTAGCGATTCGGGATCGGCTTGCTACTAGGGATAAACCTTGGGTTGCGGCTGTTGCCCAGACGATGCATTGCTGTTTGTGTGACTCGTTGGAGGTGGAGACGATCTCACATTTATTCTTTGAGTGCCAGTTCTCGAGGCGTTGTGTGCAGGTGCTGAGGTACAAGACCCGTTGGGGATGGCCGTACCAGAACTGGAGCTTGGGTATTGCTTGGGCTTCGAGGCGCTGGAGGGGTCGTCATCTCTGTCACCTCACCTTTCGCCATCTGCTTGCCTCTCTTGTTTATCATATTTGGCAGGAACGCAACAAGAGATGCTGGGAGGGGATCATTGGGACGCCGGAGCAGCTTGCCCAGGCGGTGGTTCACACTGCTGTGCTGAGACTCTCCACGCTTCATTCGAAGTGGGAGTTGCAGACCTGTGCTGTTCGGCGACTTTGGCGTGTTGCTTGGTAGTTTGGTTGTGTCCTTGTTTTGTGCTTTTCGAGGCTTGATTGGTTGTTGTTGTTTCTGTTTCGCTCTGCTGGCCTTGTTGGTGCTCCTTCTTTGATTGCTCAGCAGGGTGCTTGTTCTGGCAGTTTGCTGCCTGTGGCTTTCTCGAGGCATGTCTCGTGATTGCTGCTTTGTACATTCGTTTTTTCTCTTCTGTTATGATATGACCGATTCCCCAAAAAAAGAAACTTGCTAATGCAGTAAAGGAAATCACTCTAGACAACTCATTATAGAACTATTGTTATGACTGTTGCTGAATGGGTCCCACTGATGGACGATGGCACTCAGCTCTTCTGAGCACTAAATATCCTTATGTATAAGATTTTGGTAACCAACTCTGAACATCTCTTTTGTTGACACTTTGATATTAATATATTCTTGATGTTAATACTTGCCCTGACTCTGTTCCAACTTCAGGATATTTCCGATCGGACATCCTTGTTTGTCGTCCTATTAACAAGATTTAGGAATGGATGAAATTCGGATAAGTACACCTAATTCTTGTCATTGACTTATTTGCCAACTTTTTGCGCGGACGCTTCCACATTTCTATTTTTCTGCTATCTTTCATCTTGGATACTGAAGAGCAGCTGCTGATGAAAAACAATGAGGATAGTTAAAGCTGTTATATCGAGCTTGTTTAATTCGGCGGAACTGCCATTAAGAACAACTGCTGATGACAAACCACCGAGGATGGTTAAAGCTGTTATGCACGAGGTTGTTAAATTTTGTGGAACTGCCAGGACCATCTTGCCTTGGTTATAATATATTTGCAACCGCAACCAATAATTCTTGCCTATATTGACCTTAATTTTTAGGTTAGAGAAGATTGGCGCCATGCACATCATTGGTTTATATGTATATTTCTTTACAATGGATGGTTCATTTACATACTCATGAAAATTAATTTTACATTTTAACAATGCAGACTTTGGCTGCTGCGAGAATGTTGACACCATCTGTGCGCAAATTCAGTGGAGCGAGTGTGATACAGCTGCCAATAAGCCTCGAGCTATTGCTGCTACTACTCACTCTGCTGATGCTCAATTGAAGGTGTTCCTTAGACACTTCTGTTATCTTTACAGTTTTTGTGTTTTCTCTTATCTTCCCTGTGCTCATTGATGTGCCTTAGGCAGAAATGTTTATAAGGATTGGGGACAAGCAAACATGCTCAATTGGTCTATACGAACTATACCACATATATCAGTTGTAACAGCCCGCTCACGGGACCTGTGGGGTTGGGCCCACTGCACTTCATTGATTGTCTGGCCCCACTGTATCACCACTTAGCCTTTCAGCGTGCTTTGTCCTCACTCGCACACACCCTGAGCTACTTCCCAGGGGGTCACCCATCCCAGTGTTACTTCAAGTCAAGCACGCTTAACTTTGAAGTTCTTATGGATGAGCTCCCGAAAAGGAAGGTGCACCTTGGTGATATGAGTAGCACAATCAATTCTCTTATATCATTCCTTTTTGACTTGACACGCCCATACATTGCCAGTCTCAGAATCCCTCTCATTCGGATGTGGAATCGGTTCATTCATGTATCCCTCCGCCTAGAAGCCTCGTCGGGAGCCGCTCCTTGTCCGTGCTCCTCTTTGGCACCGGCGATCACTCCCCGCCCTCATCGGCCCCGGGTGTTACATGCCCACCAGCTTCCGCTTGGTTCGTCCCCGAACCACATCGTACTGGAAGAGGTTGTGCTCTGATACCATTTGTAACAGCCCGCTCACGGGACCTGTGGGGTTGGGCCCACTGCACTTCATTGATTGTCTGGCCCCACTGTATCACCACTTAGCCTTCCAGCGTGCTTTGTCCTCACTCGCACACACCCTGAGCTACTTCCCAGGGGGTCACCCATCCCAGTGTTACTTTAAGTCAAGCACGCTTAACTTTGAAGTTCTTATGGATGAGCTCCCGAAAAGGAAGGTGCACCTTGGTGATATGAGTAGCACAATCAATTCTCTTATATCATTCCTTTTTGATTTGACACGCCCATACATTGCCAGTCTCAGAATCCCTCTCATTCGGATGTGGAATCGGTTCATTCATGTATCCCTCCGCCTAGAAGCCTCGTCGGGAGCCGCTCCTTGTCCGTGCTCCTCTTTGGCACCGGCGATCACTCCCCGCCCTCATCGGCCCCGGGTGTTACATCAGTTCTATCCTCAGGTAATTTGGGTCACTGCTCTTAATTTTTTAGTGACTAACATGCACATTTCTCATAAAATTGACTTGTAAATGTTCTAGTAGTACTGTAGGAATCACTTTGGCTCTTTCACAAAATTTTTCAAAACGATGCCAGGTTGATATTTTTGCTCAGATACACAATGCTAGTGAAGCATTTCGAACATACATTGGAGATGGTTGTTTAGCCCTGGTCTGAACTTATTGCTGTATATATATATATATATATATATATTTTGTTTCATTCAGATTAGTATACATAATACAGCTTAATATATACATTATTCTGGTAGATGGAGAGTAATGATGTAGCTTGAAGATGTCCTTCTAGCATGGCCTTAACACTCCTCAGCCTTTGGCTCTCAATCCATCTTCAAAATCAAAGTACGTTCCCTATCCCCTACAAATAATACCGCCTGGTGAACAATTCACGAAATTCAGTCGCATGACCCGAGCCAACAAATTTCGTCTTGTCAGTATCATATTCCCAAAATGATAGACCTAAGGGTGAAATCATATCTCCTAGAGTAGCAAGTATTTATTATTCTGGTAAGCCAAACTCTGCATAACGTAATTATATTATGTTGTAGTACTAATTGTTAATGTAGTGCGTATGTTTGAAAATTGTACGTCCATTATTCATGCCAAGTACTAAGTCTTTGTGATGCAACCCTACTCTCAAGGAACACATAGCCTAGGGATTTCTTACATTGTGACATATGAACTTCTTTACTTTAATATCTCACTTATTTGTAGTTTTCCTTTTTCTGTTCAGACCTTATTCCCCTCAGACTAACTTGGTCGTGTTTGTCCTATGTCTTGGAGGAAAAAGTAAACACAATTATCAATTGCTTTTCTTTTTGGTAACTTCAATTTTTTTATCTGGAGATCTGATTTTGCTGAGCAAAGTGGTGAACTTTCAAGGTCTAGGACTATAACAACCTCTAACAGGTAACTTAGCGAAAATTGCTCTGTCCAAGCATATGAAAGCTTTAAGTTGCGTGCTTTACCTTACGGCAAATATATTTTAAAGCATGGCAATACTTATCTTCATGTGTCGTCACGATTCGTTATTTTTGTCTTTGATGTAGGGAGAACTACAAACATTCTGAAGTTCTCATAGATAAAATTCCAGTGCCTCAAGTAGATTCCATTGTTGGCCCAATAAATGTTTGGCTTTGATGTAGGGAGAACTACAGTCATTCTGAACTTCTCATGTTTTGAATTCCAGTGCCTCAAGGATATTCTATTGTAGGCCCACTAACTGAAACGAAGCTTTGGATTTCATAGCAAATGGATCTACTGAGCTGGTATAAACCATATGTCTGAAGTTCATGTTGATGTGGTAGTCTAACATGAGAGTAAAGAGATTATCAATGAAATTGACTTGCCTTTGTGTGATGCATCAGCTTTGTGTATTTCTTTTTCTTTTTTCTTGTTTTATTATTGCATTTAGTATAGGCATTTCTGCTACTAATAAATGGGTATCCTTGTTGATCAGGCTGTTGAGGGGACGAAAGTCGTGTCCTTAGAGTTGAAAAGGATTGGGGACAAGCAAACATGCTCAATTGGGGACAAGCAAACATGCTCAATTGGTCTATACGAAATGTATCGCATATATCAGTTGTATCCTCGGGTAATTTGGTTCACTGCTCTTAATATTTTAGTAGCTAACATGCACAGTTATCATAGAAATGGCTTGTAAATGTTTCTGTAGTACCCAATGAACCACTTGTCGTTTTCACTAAATGTTCCAAAATGATGTCTTGTTGATATTTTTGCTCAGCTACACAACGCTAGCGAAGCATTTCGAACATACATCGGAGATGCTTGTTTAGCCCAGGTCTGAATCGTTCTGAATAAATATTTTTTATTTTGTTTCATTCAGAATATGTGTACAGCTTAATATATACATTATTCTGGGAGATGGAGAGAAATGTCGTAGCCGGAAGAAGTCCTTCTAGTACGCCCTTAACCACTCCTCCGCCTTCGGCTCTCAATCCTTTTTCAAAGTACGGTTCGCTTTCCCCTATAGATAATACCAGCCTGGTGAACGATTCACGAAATCTAATCGCACGACCCGACCCTCCAAATTTCGTCTAGTCACTATCATATTCCCAAGATGATTGACTTAATCATCTCTTCAAGAGTTCCAAGTATTTATCATTCAGGTTACACGACGAACGTAGAGGAGCCAAGAAATGATAGACTACCATCTGGTAAGCCAAACTCGGCATATCGTATTTTTATTATGTTGTAGTACTGAGTGTTTATGCAGTGTGGGTGTTTGAATATAGTAAGTCCGTTATTGTTACTAAGTACTAAGTCTTTGTGATGCAACCCTACTCTCAAGGAACACATGGCCTAGCATTTCGTTGTTGTTAGGGTTTCCTTAGATTGTCACATATGAACTGCTTTATTTTAATATCTCATTTATTTGTAGTTTTCCTTTTTCTGTTCGGACTCTGTTACTCTCAGTCTAACTTGGTCGTGTTTGTCCTCTGTCTTGGAGGAAAATTAAACACATTTATCTGTCAGTTTTCTTTTTGGTAACTTAAATTTTTTGATCTGCAGATCTGATTTAGCTGCGCAAAGTGGTGAACATTCAAGGTCTTTAACTGTACCAACCTTTAACAGGTAACTTGGCGAAAATCCCTCTGTCCAACCATATTAAAGTTGTCAGTTGTGTGCTTTTCCTTAGTGTAAATATATTTTAGCGTGGCAATATTTATCTTTATGTGTTTTCATGACTCGTTATGTTTGCCTTTAATGTAGGGAGAACTACAGAGTCATTCTGAAGTTCTCATAGATAGAATTTGTAATACCCGTAAAATTTAATACGGGATTTTGATGTAATTAACTATATGATTATGTGACTTAGAAATTTTATTTAGGTGAAGAATCTCAAAAATTCGGGTAAACATAGACAACTAAATAGAAGGAACACCCGAAAATGTTATGTTTGGACAAAAGAGGGCTAAAATTCGGGTGATGGCAGCATTAAGGTGAAGCCCGAATAAATTCGGGTGAAGCAATTTTCGGGTAAGAACAAAGGGAAGAATTCGGGTAAAGACAAAGTGAAATTCGGATGAAGTGTAAATAATTTTCGGGCAAGACATTTCTTAACGTAAGAGGAAAAACTCGTCACCTCCTTGTCACCTACTTATCATCATTTACCTCAAAGTATATCTACACCCCATTAAGTGAAAAACAGAGAACATTTTCGAAATCAAGAAAAGAGAAGGAAAGAATCGCACAAAGAACTTGGCTAACAAAAGATTAGGGAGCTCGAGAAAAATCCTAAAACTTCAAAGTTTCGGACGTGAGGTAGGTGAAATCTTTCATCTACAAACACGAAAATATTATGTGTTTTATGTGATAACGTATTTTGTTATGATCTTACGTGACTTACATGATGATTAGGTGAATTTTCGGGTGGCTATATGCGTTAAAAACCCAGATTTTTGGGTTTGAATCTATGTTACGTGTTATAGTTGTATTAACATGGAAGTTGAATGAGTTAGGAATATTTTCGGGTAGATGTTATTCGGGCACTTGAATGTTTTCGGGTGTTTGAATAGTTTTTGGGCATAGTATTTGTACTGTAGTCTGGAATTTATATAAATTCGGATAGGTATACGTTTCCAGGTCTTTAATATTTTCGGACAAAGTATTTTCGGGTAACAAGGTTTTCGCAGAATAAAATATAATTTTGGGTCTTTTAAATATTCTGAGTCAGAAAGGAAATTCGGCGAATTGTGTTTATTTTCGGGTAAAGAGTTTCGGGCCTTCGAAAGATATTCGGGCTCAAGTTTTCGGCGTTTAAAACTAAGATTTTCGGATGGAACTGTCGGGCCACATTTTCGGGTCAAAACATTTTCGGCGTCAGACTCATTTTCGGGCAGCAACTTTCGGGCTCGAATAAAATTCGGGTCTTTGTTCAAAAATTCAAAAAAAAAAAGTCTTTTGGAGGAAAATTATTTTTACATCATTGAATGAGAAAAATGTTCCGAGTCCAACGGGCATAGTCTATTTTAACGCCCGATTAAAAGTTTTCGAAATAAATTTTCCAGGTTCAAAATAATATTTTCAGGGAAGGTAGTTTTAATGTGTGCTGTGGCATTTCATTTGTATATCACACATGCAGTTCATATCAGTACGAGTGAGTGATGACCGTGTGGACACGGTGACACTTTATAGTGTCAACGAGCGGGGTAGATCGTGATCGCGTTGATGATTCGTAGAAGAATCGAGGTTAGTACTCATATATGACACCTGACGGCAGACAGGCGTGATCGATCTGTCTACTCGGGCGTGAACGTCCCGAGGTGCAAAACCGTCTTTTATGTTATTTTCACGGAAGGAGCGACCTGGTAGGGCAGTAGCGTGAACGTCTAAACGCTATCAGTGTAGGCTACCGTCTTTTATATTATTTTCGCGGAAGGAGCGACCTGGTAGGGCAGTAGCGTGATCGTCTAAACGCTATCAGTGTAGGCTACCGTGATTGTTATGGGCGCGCAAGGTGTCGAGTCTAACCTAGGGCCCTGTGTTGAGATATGATAAGATGGATTGAGAGGTAAAAGTCGAGCGTGCATTTATGGTGAGATATTTTGGGATGATGGGTGAGCGCACGCTGCATTCATGCATGTTTTCACCTACTGGGCAATCGCTCAGTTTTATGTGTTGTAGGTACGACCGAGTCCGACGTCGAGGTACGTCGCGACTGAGGCAGGCTGATGGCGGTAACTCCACGGATTTTTGAGAGCGAGGTTGTACATGGATGAAGACCTGTGGAGCGGCATTAGGGCGTTTTGATATTTTGAATATTTTGGGGCTACGGCCTTTGTAAATATACGACTTTGTAACCCGTATATACTATAATATGTTCTATTTTACGAAAAAGTTTTTGTAAAATGGGTCTTCCGCGGCTTTCGTTGTGGAAATCCGCCACTAATAGTATTTAGAAAAAAAGAGGGTCGCCACAGGTGGTATCAGAGCTTAGGTTATAGATTCTGAAGACTGTCCATGTACGGCCGCTCAAAAGTCTGGAGGATCAGCCCTTGCCTGTAAGTTTTTATGTTTTAACGTGATTGAATGTTAAAAGTGATATGCCTACTTGTATGAATAATTGTAGATAATAGTAAGAATGCCGAGAGGAAGAAAAAGAGACGCGGGTGAATCTAGTCGTAGGGCTGAAACCGAGTCCCCTACTAATGAGCGGGACTCTACCATCTTGCGACTTACTGAACTGGTCCAACGACAATCAGACCAGATCAATGAACTTATCCATAATAGGAACTCATCTGAACATGGCCAGTCTCCACAACCAGAGCGTATAGAGATTATAGGAGAGAGATTCAGAAAACTAAACCCCCCAACGTTTGCGGATGCCACTGACCCTGCAGTAGCAGAAGAGTGGCTGCGTACAATTGAAGATATGTTTATCTATAGTCGGGTGCCGGAGGATGAAAAGGTCCTTTGTGCCGTTTCCATGCTAAGGGGAAACGCTAGGTTCTGGTGGGACACAGTTAAGGTCTTGGAGAATCCAATGACAATGTTGTGGGAACGATTCAGAGAATTGTTCCACAGCATATACTTCACAGCCCACGAACAAGAAAGAAGGATGCACGAGTTCATGTGCTTAAAACAAGGAGGGATGACAGTCGCAGAGTATATTCGCAAATTTGAGGAGCTGTCTCGTTTTGCCCCTCATATGGTGACAACTAATCTCTTGAAGGTAACGAGGTTTATAATGGGCCTCAAACCCGAAATCTATCGAGACTTAAGTATAGCGGGAGCCCGACAGATGGAATTCACACAAGTGGCAGAGCGGGCGATGATTGCTGAGCAAGCGGAGGCGCAGATTGTCGAGGCTCAAGAGGCGAAAAGAAGAAGAGAGAATCAGCAAGGAGCAGGGGGTGATCGTAAACGCCAATTCTTTGGCAAAGGCCCTAGTAATCAAGGAAACCGCCAGGGTCAACAAAACTGGCGTCCAAACTCAATGCCTAATCAAGGACCGACTAGCTTCCCGAATAAACCCCCAAACTTTACGCCCCAATGCCCAAAATGCGGGCGCTATCATGTTGGAGCTTGTGTCAGAAAGGGGCCAAATCCAAATCCCCAGTGCTTTCGATGCGGGAGATTAGGCCATTATGCCAGAAATTGTCAAGAAAATTTTCCGCAGAACTCGACCCAACCACCGGTCCGACCTCTACCCGTTCCAGCTCGAGTTTTCACCTTGACGAACGAGGAGGCAGAAGCAAACCCCTCGGTAGTGACGGGTACGTTAACTATCTATAACATACCTACATCTGTGCTCATTGATTCGGGAGCCACACATTCGTTTGTGTCGGCTAAATATGTGGCAAAGGTGGGAATATCTCCTACCTTATCTGAGTGTAACTATGTAGTAAGCTTACCACACGGTGATCCGACACACACTAATCAAGTGTTGGAAGGATGCTCCGTGATCATAAAGGGTAGAAAGTTAAGAGTCGATTTGATCGTAATCCCAATGAACGACTACGATGTTATCTTCGGGATGGATTGGCTTTCAAGATATGGAGCCATCATTGACTGTAATAGAAAGATAGTAAGATTCCAATTACCCGAGGAAGAGGTGTTCACTTTTTCGGGTAAGGTAAATCAGAACAGTATCCCTCGAATTTCTGCTTTAAAGGCTCAACGACTTTTGGGGTCAGGTTGTGAGTCTTTTCTAGTATATGCGGTGAAAGCAGATGAGTTATCTCCTCCAGAACTAAAACACGTGCCAATAGTCAACGAATACGCCGATGTATTTCCTGATGATCTCCCGGGGTTACCCCCTGATCGAGAAATACAGTTCACGATAGATCTGGTGCCAGGAGCAGCCCCAATCTCTAAAGCCCCTTACCGTCTAGCGCCTAATGAACTACGAGAGTTGAAAGAACAGCTGGAGGAACTGTTGCAAAAGGGGTTCATTCAGCCCAGCTTCTCACCGTGGGGAGCACCAGTTCTTTTTGTACGGAAGAAGGATGGGTCGATGAGGCTGTGCATCGACTACAGAGAGCTGAATAAAAGCACGATCAAGAATAAATATCCATTGCCGAGGATCGACGATTTATTTGACCAATTGCAAGGTGCTACGATATTCTCGAAAATCGACCTCCGTTCTGGATACCATCAACTGGAGATCAGGGAGTCAGATATTCCGAAAACCGCGTTCAGCACGAGGTACGGCCATTACGAGTTTTTGGTCCTGCCTTTCGAGCTGACAAATGCACCAGCCGCTTTTATGGACCTGATGAATCGGGTTTTCAAAGACTTTCTTGATCGCTTTGTTATCGTCTTAATCGACGATATTCTCATATATTCTAAGACGAAAGAAGAACACGCAACCCATCTACGCACTGTCTTAGGAATTATGCGGGAGAAACAGCTCTACGCCAAATTTAAGAAGTGTGAATTCTGGTTGGAGCAAGTAGCCTTTCTGGGACACGTCATTTCTGGAAATGGAATCTCGGTGGATCCCAGTAAGATCGAAGCAGTGAATAACTGGCCACGACCCACTACTCCTACTGAAGTACGGAGTTTTCTAGGACTTGCAGGATACTACCGTAAGTTCATTGCTGACTTCTCTAGTATTGCCTCAACCCTGACGAATCTGACAAGGAAGAATATGCCGTTCGTATGGACGGAATCATGTGAGCAGAGCTTCCAGGAACTGAAGAGACGGCTTACTTCAGCCCCAATTTTAACGATACCATCGGGAACCGGAGGATTTTCGGTCTATAGCGATGCATCGAAGAATGGCTTGGGATGCGTGTTGATGCAAAATGGGAAGGTTATCGCATATGCTTCTCGACAATTGAAAGAGTACGAGAAAAATTACCCAACACATGATCTGGAACTCGCAGCAGTAGTTTTCGCTCTGAAGATTTGGCGGCACTACCTTTACGGAGAAAGATGCGAAATCTATACGGACCATAAGAGCCTGAAGTACTTCTTGACCCAGAAGGAGTTGAATATGAGGCAACGACGTTGGTTAGAACTCGTTAAGGACTACGACTGCGTGATCAATTACCATCCAGGCAAAGCGAACGTAGTCGCCGATGCATTAAGCCGAAAAACCGTAAATGCAGAACTTTGTAGACTTGAAGTGGAAATAGTAAATTTGGGCGACGTTGAAACGAAATTAGCAGCACTGACCCTTCAGCCCACATTACTAGAAAGGATCAGGAGGACACAAGAAGAAGACGAGCTCTACTTGAAGATCCGAAGTGCGCAAATGGAGCAAACACCACCCGACTTCGAAATACGAGAAGACGGGAGTTTACGATACAAGAATCGCTTATATGTACCCAATGACGAGGAGCTACGACGAACCATAATGACGGAAGCACACGCCACGACATACTCGGTACACCCAGGTGCTACAAAAATGTATCAAGACTTACGAACAACCTACTGGTGGCCAGGAATAAAGAAGGACATTGCGGCATTCGTAAGTCAATGTCTAACATGTCAACAGGTTAAGGCGGAACACCAACGACCGGCAGGGACCTTACAACCCCTACCAATTCCCGAATGGAAGTGGGACCACATTACGATGGATTTTGTCGTCGGCTTACCGAAGACTGTAAAAGGCCACGACGCCATTTGGGTGATTGTTGATTGCCTAACCAAATCTGCTCATTTTCTGCCGATTAGTTCAACCTTTTCCATGGAGCGGTACGCGGAGTTATATATTCAGGAAATAGTTCGACTCCATGGGATTCCATCTTCTATCATCTCGGATCGAGATCCGAGATTTCTATCGAATTTCTGGAGAAGTTTACAGAAAGCAATAGGAACCAAACTCTCATTCAGTACCGCCTACCATCCTCAGACAGACGGACAATCTGAACGAACGATCCAAACCCTTGAGGATATGTTGCGTGCATGCGTACTAGACTTCAAGGGAAATTGGAGCAAATACCTCCCATTGATCGAATTCTCATACAATTATAGCTATCACGCGACGATTGGGATGGCACCGTACGAGGCCTTATACGGGCGTAAATGCCGATCTCCAGTACACTGGGATGAAGTCGGCGAGCGAACATTATTAGGCCCCGACATGATACGTGAAATCACGGAAGCCATAGAGAGAATTCGGGAGAAAATGCGAACGGCTCAAAGTAGACAAAAGAGCTATGCGGATCAGAGACGGAGGCCATTGGAATTCGTAGAAGACGACTGGGTATTTTGAAGATATCCCCGATGAAAGGCGTAAAGCGATTCGGACGAAAAGGCAAGCTGAGTCCAAGATATATAGGCCCATTTAAAATTATTAAACGAGTCGGCGAGGTCGCGTATTAGTTAGAATTACCAGCTTCACTATCACAGGTCCACGATGTATTCCACGTATCAACATTACGAAAATACATCGCGAACCCAAGCCAGGTGGTGGAGAACGAGTTTTCTTATCACCAGTTGAGGCCAGACCTAAGTTATGAAGAAAAGTCGGCAGAGATTTTGATGCAGGAAATAAAACGACTTCGGAATAAAAACATTCCGTTAGTCAAAGTATTGTGGCGGAATCAAGCAATTAAAGAAGCCACTTGGGAGCGAGAGGACGATATAGAAATCGTTATCCCGAATTATTCCAATTGGCGTAATTTCGGGGACGAAATTCTTTTAAGGGGGGGAGGATGTAATACCCGTAAAATTTAATACGGGATTTTGATGTAATTAACTATATGATTATGTGACTTAGAAATTTTATTTAGGTGAAGAATCTCAAAAATTCGGGTAAACATAGACAACTAAATAGAAGGAACACCCGAAAATGTTATGTTTGGACAAAAGAGGGCTAAAATTCGGGTGATGGCAGCATTAAGGTGAAGCCCGAATAAATTCGGGTGAAGCAATTTTCGGGTAAGAACAAAGGGAAGAATTCGGGTAAAGACAAAGTGAAATTCGGGTGAAGTGTAAATAATTTTCGGCCCCACTGCACTTCATTGATTGTCTGGCCCCACTGCACTTCGGGTGAAGTCATTTGTAAAAGCCCGCTCACGGGACCTGTGGGGTTGGGCCCACTGCACTTCATTGATTGTCTGGCCCCACTGTATCACCACTAGCCTTCCAGCGTGCTTTGTCCTCACTCGCACACACCCTGAGCTACTTCCCAGGGGGTCACCCATCCCAGTGTTACTTCAAGTCAAGCACGCTTAACTTTGAAGTTCTTATGGATGAGCTCCCGAAAAGGAAGGTGCACCTTGGTGATATGAGTAGCACAATCAATTCTCTTATATCATTCTTTTTTTGACTTGACACGCCCATACATTGCCAGTCTCAGAATCCCTCTCATTCGGATGTGGAATCGGTTCATTCATGTATCCCTCCGCCTAGAAGCCTCGTCGGGAGCCGCTCCTTGTCCGTGCTCCTCTTTGGCACCGGCGATCACTCCCCGCCCTCATTGGCCCCGGGTGTTACATGCCCACCAGCTTCCGCTTGGTTCGTCCCCGAACCACATCGTACTGGAAGAGGTTGTGCTCTGATACCATTTGTAACAGCCCGCTCACGGGACCTGTGGGCCCAACCCCACAGGTCCCGTGAGCGGGCTGTTACAAAAACCGCTGTTCTAGTAGCGAGAACAGCTGTTCATGTGGCGAAAACTGCTGTTCTTGTGGCGAAAACCACTGTTCTTGTGGCGAAAACCACTGAACTGTTCTGATTTTTCACTCAAATCCTAATTTCTGCTTAATCAGAACATAATTATCGAACAATAGGCATCGACGCAGCTTACCTATCACTCGATTAACACAATTAACATTGGATTATCACAGAAATCAGGCGAAAATCAGAATGCAACAGTGACAAACCCAAAGTCATTCAAAATCAGCAATTCAACTCAAATCAGCAAATTAAGCTCAATCAAAGCAGATTTAACACAGAATCAACAAACAAGTTTGCTCTGATACCAATTGTAGGTTCCAGATTTAACATCCAACGAAGATGAACTTGAGAATTAGATCGATTGACTCACCTTCTTAATACGCGCGGAAGCAATAGGCGAATAATCAATCAATCTTCATTTAATCCAATAGCTTTCTCTACAAGCAATCCAATTCCCTCTCTACAATTAATCCTATTCTACTATGATGATGAGAGAGATATTAAAATGAGAGAGAGCCTCGCTTGGTATCTCAAGTTATGTGTAAAATACACACACTTGCCCTATATATACCAAAGCATACTTTGGTATATTACACATCAGTCCCTATATTATCATAAACTACAATTTGGTCCCTAGACAAAGATAACATGACATTTGAGCACTAGAAATGGATTCCTAACAGATAGCTTCATTATTTCATTATTTTTTTTTCAATCGATAGCTTCATTATTTTTTTTCAAATGATTGCTTCATCTTTTTTAATATATGGTATTAGTCTAACAGTCGCACAAAATACTCTACCAATGATAGTCTCGCGACCTTGATGTCCATCAGTCTCGCATTCATTCAGTCGTGCAGTCCTCCAGTCGGACATGATTTCCCAACAAAGATAGTATTAAGGCATTGCGTCTATCAGTAATTTTGCTAACCTATGTTGTTTTGCAGTATTATAGAATTCATAGTAACGTTAGGGTTATTCTGTAGGAAGGTCATACGGACTTATATCATGTATTTAAGAAAGAGTTTTATATCATTAATTTTCAACGTTCTTGACATCATATAATGCAATAATTTTTTATTCAATCAGTATTACAGTATTATCGTTAATAACAGCCAAATGACAGACGAACAGTTCATCACATGATTGGTCATTAATTTTGAAAATCATTGTTGAAAACTTCATAGTAAACAATGTTACAACCTCATCGTCCGACATGTCGTCATCTGCAGCTTTCAAAATCTTAATTCCTAAATGAGAGGTAACTCGCGAAAGTGCAGCATACAACTGCCCATGCGTGAAAACGGGTTTTGGTAGATATACTCCTACTCATTTTATGCTTTGTCCCTGGCTCTTGTTAATTGTCATTGCGTAGCAAACTTTTAGTGGATACTGTCTGCGACGTAGTTTGAACGGCCACGTTGTGTCTGTAGGCGATAGAATGATTCTTGGAATCAGAACTTTGATGCCCACGTGTGTTCCAGTAATAATTTCACATTCAATGATTTTGGAACCTAGACGTGAGATAACCATTCTTGTTCCATTGCAGAGTTCGTCTTTCTAATTAATGTTTCTCAACATCATTACAGGGACTGCATTCTTCAGGATGAGTCCATCTTGCCTTGATGCTTTTGGGATAACAGGTAGCAGCTGTCTAAAATCTCCACCTAAGAGCACGGTCTTGCCGCCAAATGGCCTGTTTTCTGCCATCGCATTTTTCGTCAACATCAAATCTCTCATTGTTCTATCCAATGCCTCAAAAGCATATTTGTGGATCATTGGAGCTTATCCCAGATTATTAAGTCTGCATTTTTTCAACAATTCTGCCAACATTGAACCATGTTTTACATCACACATGGAATTCTCTCGCAGCATTATCGGTATCTTGAACCTAGAATGAGCTGTTCTACCGCCTGGTAGAAGTAATGCGGCAATTCCCGAGGAAGCTACTGGTATGACTTTTTTTTTCCGACCTCAACATTGTTATTATTGTATTAAGTTATCGTTTGAAAAAAAAAAGGAATATGTCGTTTGAAAAATAAATAATGAAGTAATCATTTGAAAAAAAATGGCGAATTTCGTTTCAGTCCCGATCGAAGTTTCAAATTCCTCTTAAATACCACTTCAATGGTCTTTTCAATGTTGAAAAGACAAAAATAACCTTATCTCACAGGTTTAGTACCAATACAATTAAATATTATACCAACTGTTAACACTATTATATCAATAAATAACATTATTCTAATTTTATATCAAAAAATTGAATATTATATCAACTGTTGTTGTTATTATACCAACTGTTATCACTATTATACCAATAAATAACGTTATTCTAACGTTTTACAAATAAAACTGAATTTTATACCAACTGTTGTCGCTATTATACCAACTGTTATTTTTATTATACCAATAAATAATGTTATTATAATTTTATACAAACAAAACTGGACATTATACCAACTGTTGTCAATATTATACCAACAGAATTGAATATTATACCAACTGTTATCATTATGTCCAGTTTTGTTGTGAAGAAAGGTTATTTTCGTCCTTTCACTGTTTGGGGTATTAAACATACAACTTTTCACAGATGGGTACTAAACAGAAAAAAGTAATTCGATGGGTACTGAACAGGAAGTTTAAACTTCGAAGGGTACTGAAACGAAATTTGCCAAAAAAAAATTAGTGAAGCTATCGATTGAAAAAAAATTAGTGAAGCTATAAATCAACAACTCATCTTCTAACAGACACCTTCAAATGTTCCTGAGGCTACGGTAAAAAATGGTTGAACTACGAAGTAAGTATTAGACTGTATGACATAAAATTTATTCATACTATTTTCAAATATTATATTTTTTTCCTCTTACATTATAAATACAAATTTTGTAAATATATATAATACATCAGATTGAAAAATGTATGCAACTGCGATGTCTGATCCCATCAAAGTATATCGCCTTCGTGAGCACCGAGTTTGCAGAATATGCGGCGGCGTGGAGAGACTTTTCATATCAAGTAAATCTGTAAATTTTTCAAATTAAAAGTATGTTATAACAACAACAGTTCCATCAAATGTTTGTATTTGCGTTAGACGGAAATTGTTAGAGTTGCTAAAAACGATAATTCTCAAAGCTAAAACTACAAAAAGTGTTACAAAATTATTCAACGGAGTATCAAACACTCATTGGTAGATTATTACTACAAACATAGTACCATCAACCCGGTGCCCAAAATTAGCACGCATTGATTAAAATGATCCTTGTAGTTCATATATGCAAAGACGGCGTATTAACATGAAAATTCAGAAAATCTACAATTTGCAACATGAAAATTCAGAAAATCTAAAATTCAATATTAACATAAATAGTTTCATCACAAATGGAAGGATATTATATCCAACATTTTATATTCTACTTTTTCTGTTTTTTCCTCCTGCGATACGGAATGCAGTCATCAATGGCAGTCTTTCTAACCAAACCCGTCATCGGCAACTTGTCCTTTTCGTCTCCATCTTCAACCTTCACGTTGTTGATCTCGATACATTGATTGATTTTTACAGCACCTTCTTGTACAGCGCTATCTGGAGAGCGCATATATTCCACATGTTCATGAGGGTTTTTGACGGCAATGATGCGGTCTTCTGCCTTCTTGGGGTGTTTATCTACATCCACATAGATATCACTGGAGGTTGCATGAGAATTATCCTATATTTTCAGTAATTACAGTCATAAGTATTAGCAATTGTTTATAACAAATGTTGATCCATACAATAATAGAAAATGGTATATACCCCAACAGCTTTAAGATGGTCAGTCTGACTGTTCTCACCAATGATTTCTGTCATACGATAAACTGCAAAACTGTGGTATGAACTTCTGAAATCAAATGGCTTTATTTTTATCTGAAATTCAAAACTCCTCCCGATTAAAGCTGTAATGCAGGATGGTATTTCAGCATCAATCGAGCTTGAATGTGGATCAACGTCCTTCTGGAAACGTTGTAAAAGCACGTAAGTTTCAAAATTCCAAAAACTGACCAGCAGAATTAAATTAAAAAGAAACTCTAACCACCAGGCTGGTCAATTTTTCAGCTGTTGTATTTGTACACTTTCTTGCAGCTGCGTCAAACATCACAAACGTAACAGTTTCAGAGCCGTCGTCAACAATTACTTCTATTCGAAATCTGTTTGGAAAATAATTTCAAGGTATGTTAAAAATACTCTAACAAAAAAAAATGGCAGCAGTCGTTAGAGAGAAATTTCAAATAAATATTTTTAAAAACATTGCTGCAAGATATACGATCCTGGGACGTAATCCTTTATGAAATATCAAATATGCAAGAATGCAATAATGCATACAAAATCCGATTTTGTTGCATATTAAAGATGAATATTAAAGATTTCGAATAACACCAACTGCATTGAAGTCCGGACATTTGTTGCATATTAAAGATGAATCCGATTTTGCCAGCTTCGATGAACACTTTGCACATGAAATGTAAATCCAACCATTTCTCGAAACAACGTCCGATATTTTTGCAATGCATACAAAATCTTGTTCCTGCGCCACCATAATGGAAAATTGATTCTGAAAATAGAGAAAGATTACTAAAGATATAAAGTGTATTCAGACGTCGCATATGAAAAATACAATATATACCTGTTCCTTCCCATCACGCAGAAACTTATAGACATCTGAAATACTGCAAGACAGTGTTTTGACCCGTTTCGTTGCAAAAGTGGACGTTGTCACCAGGCCTACAACATCCATCCTGCAAGAATTAAATAGGGGAAAACCATCATACATTTTCAAGAATCAAAATGGTACGTTATTAATGTCAATATTATACGACCTTTTGCGGAATTCAGCTACAACATCACTTGGATTATTCACGTATAGCTTCTTGAAGAAGTTGTATTTAAATACAGGTTTCCTACAAAAAAATAATAAAAAAGAAGTCAATGGCTTCAAACTATATAGTAGTTATGTATCGAATATTACCTGCATAAATTTTCGGATTAGACTGCTTAGGCCGACAACGACCTGTTCGTTGACAACCGGTGCCAACAATTTGCAAAATTCTACAGCCTTAAGATCCCACACCGTGATAGATACGGTTGCATCACTTAATGGAAACAAATCATAAGTTACAAATAAGCTGATTGTTTTGAACAAAATAGCTATGCCTTGGAGAAAATCAATCGTAGCCTTCCATAACTATCCGCAGCACAACTCTTTTAGACCCACCAGTAATGCTTTCGTCGGGTTCAGTAATAGATGATAAAAATCCAATAACATCTAATATTCATAAGGGAAAAAAAACAAATTGAAATGAAGTCGTGTGGGGATCAAACATGGAGTCTGACATATAAGAATAATTTTAATCACAGATTTAAATATCATGAAAAATCATACCTGGTAACTCCCGATTCTTATCAGCAAGCTCTATTAATGAATTATATGGCCGTAACTGAAATTTTTCTTCTTTTATATTATACTTTCTACCCTCTATAGAAGCCATTGTAGTATGGTCAGTAAAACGCAACATGTAACGATGTTCCGTCATGCGGAAGCGAACAAGAGCATTAACAACGTCAAACTCAGCAATTGCAAAGACACGACCTTCCACAAGTAATTCTCTAAAATGATCAACTCGCATACTTTGAATCGAAGCTTGCATCAGGGTGTCCTAGTGTTCAACACAACAGAACAACACGTAAGTAACATGAATAACATAATTCATCAACTGCTAATATTGACAATACCTTTTCGTCCAACAACATGAGGTCTACACTCATTAACTCTACATCTCTTTTAAAGTTTCTTGCCTCACATGTTCGCAACAGGCGAACAATTACTGTGCACTTTTTAATCTTCGGGTGTAGCGCTTCAAGCATTGTATAGCCATCCACAAGGTCCATTAGGAAACTAAAATAGTGGAGTACGGCATTTTTTTTTTTTGGCAAAGACTAATGTAATAGCAGCTCATTTTATAGTAAAACTATGCAACTCAGAAGATTACATTGCTATAAATGCTGAAGATGGTTGGCCTAACATCCCAAAGATTCATGAATCTGAAAAGGATGCTTGATATTATCTTATAGCAAGAAATGCATGCATGTGCGTGGTCATTCAAATTGCCCCTCAATAAATGCATGCATATACATTTTGCATTGATTCTTCTCTGGGAACATAGGATCAAACGTAAAGCAGCGGTCTCTTGGCAGAGTTTTAGGCGGATTTTAATAGGGTATTGTATCCATCTTTTATCTATATAAGATTATATTATGTAAAATTATGTTTGGTTTTTATTATTCCAGTCCACTTTTAATATTTCAGCCCGATATTAAAACCCAAGCCCAATACAAATAAATTGTATAAGTGGGGTTATATTAATTATATTGGGGCTGTATTAACTAAATTATAAGTGGGCTTTTATATATGCCTTATAATCAAACGGACCCAAGTACAGATATGCACACCCTACTAAATTTTTTGAAAAGACACGCTAGATATCTCTTCTGTTCAATGTATTTTCCCTACTCATCGCAATCTCTCTTGGAATCTCTCCGATTGAAAAGAAAGAAAATCCTTCGACGTTGGTGAGATTCAATCCTCGCAAGTCCATCGTCATTCATTGTATCCGTGAATTTACTGCTTCCTCGATTGTCTCCCTTTAGAGCATTTATTTCCCCCGCTCTGACTTCTGGATTTTTTTGCCGTTTATTGTTGTTGATTACGTTTTAGGCCGGTCCTCGCCTCCACGCGTACCCTTTGGGACGATTTAATCCGGCTATTTTGTGATCTGCATTCGGTTGATCTTACAAGGGGAATTAATTTCTGGGTTTAGGCTTTGATATTTGATATGTGGTGTTAGGATTTGATTTTGGAGTGTTTATTTTCCGGTTTTTGCTGCTCGGTAGTTACATTAGATTTAGTATTTGTGGGACTGGGGTTGGATATCCATTCGAGATAACATGGTTGTGTCGGAGGGTTTGACCAGAGAAAAAGCCAAGCAGTGGGGAGTGACGAAGCCCTTGTCACTTGCAGGGCGGTCCGAGGTGGATAAACAGAGGAATGAGTCCATTATTGTTCGAAATGAGTCCATCTTTGTTCGAAATAAGAAATTTCAGATTTGGTGGTGAAATGTCTATTACCAAGGTACGGTATGCTGATTTATACTTTTCTGATTTTTCTCTTCATTCTTGATGGCTTAGACTACATACACGCATTTTTCGGAAGAGGTACGCGGTGCACATGATTCTTCTGGTTGACTTATTTGCCAATTTTTTGCATGCATGCTTGCACATGTCTGCTTTTCTGATATATTTTAGCTTGGATACTGAAGAGCAGCTACTGATGACAAACCACTGAGGATTGTTAAAACTGTTATGCACCAGCTTGCTAAATTCTATGGAACTGTCATTAAGGACCATCTTGCCTAGGTTCCAATAGACATGCAACCACAACATATAATTCTTGCCTATATTGACCTTAATTTTCAGATTAGAGAAGATCACGCACATCATTGCTTATGTATATATATATATATATATATATATATATATATATATTTACCATGGATGGTTCATTTACATACTCATGAAAAATTATTTTTACATTTGAACAAAGCAGATTTTGGCTGCCGCGAGAATGTTGACACCATCTGTGCCTGTTGCGCAAATTCAGTGGAGCGAGAGTGCGATACAGCTGCCAATAACCCTCCAGCTGTTGCTGCTACTACCCACTCTGGTGATGCTCAATTGAAGGTTCCTTAGATAGACACTTCCGTTATCTTTATAGTTATTGTGTTTTCTCTTCTCTTCCCTGAATTATTCCCTCGATGTTCCTTTGGCCAAAATGTTTAAAAGGATTGGGGACCAGCAAACATGCTCGAACTATACCGCATATATCAGTTGTATCCTCAGGTAGTTTGGTTCACTGCTCTTAAGTTTTGAGTGCCTAACATGCACAGTTCTCATAGAATTGGCTTGTAAATGTTCCAGTAGAGCAGTGAACTGGAATGAAGCATTATCCATTGTTGGCCCCATGAACTGGAACGAAGCTTTGGATTTCATAGCAAATGGACCTACGGAGGAGGTATAAACATATATCTGAAGCTCATGATGATGTGGTAGTCTAACATGATGATAAGGGATTTGCAATGAAACTGACTTGCCTTTGTGTGAAGCATCAGGTTTGTGTATTCTTTTTTTTTTTTCTGGTTTATACTTGGATTTAGTATAGGCATTTCTGCTACTAATAAATGGGTATTCTTTGTTATCAGTCTGTTGAGTGGATGAAAGTCGTGTGCTATGAGTTGACCAGGCAACAACTGATCCCGAATGTAGCGGCACAACCGATGAAATACTGAAGCCGACAGACTTTTTTCATGTCTAGCAATTAAGGTAAATTAATCACTTTTCCCCCCTTCTTAGAATTCTTTTAGTTTTATCTATTAGACTCCTTACCAATGGTTTTTTCGTTATCACATGTGGCAAAGACTTGATTTCAGTCACGCTGGAGCATCGTGGTGATCGTGTAAATATGTACTGAATACCTTAATGCAGGTAATGATGGGTTTTTCGTTTGCCATCTTTTGCCTGCATTGTCAGAATAGATGTTAATACATAAATAAACCATAGCCCGAATATTAGTATCTGCGTTACTCGCAGATTTTTCAGAACAAGAAACTTGCTCATGCAGTCAAGGAAAGCACTCTAGATAACCTCATTACAGAATTATTTTTATGGCTTTTAGATGAAAGGGTCCCACTGATGGAAGATGGCAGTCAGCTCTTGTGAGCACTAAATATCCTTGTGTTGAAGATTTTGGTAACAAACTCTGAACAAGTCTATAGTTGACACTTTGATATTAATATATTCTTCATGTTGCTACTTGCCCTGACTCTGTTCCAAAATTCAGGATATTTCCGATCGGGTTTCGTCGTTTGTCGTGCTGATAAATGTTTTGCGGCATCTCGATCAGTCAAGATGGCCAGCTCCCGCTGTGAATGAGTACATTATTGTTCGAAATAAGAAATTGTTAGAATAGATTGACTACCATCTGATAAGCCAAACTCTGCATATCGTATTTATATTATATTGTAGTGCGTATGCTTGAATATTTTACGTCCGTTATTGGTGCTAAGTACTAAGTCTTTGTGATGCAACCTTACTCTCAAGGAACATATAGTCTAGCATATCGTTGTCGTTATGGCTTCCTTAGATTGTTACATAGGAACTGCTTTACTTTAATATCTCGCTTATTTGTAGTTTTCCTTTTTCTGTTCAGACCCTATTCCTCTCAGACTAACTTGGTCGTGTTTTTCCTATGTCTTGGAGGAAAAAGTAAACACAATTATCTATCACTTTTAGTTTTGGTAACTTAAATTTTTTGATCAGCAGATCTGATTTAGCTGAGCAAAGTAGTGAGCTTTCAAGGTCTATGACTGTACCAACCTCTAACAGGTAACTTATCGAAAATCGCTCGGTCCTATTACATGAAAGCTGTCAGTTGTGTGCTTTTCCTCAGTGCAAATATATTTCAGCATGGCAATATTTATCTCTGTGTTTTCACGACTCGATATGCTTGTCTTTGATGTAGGGAGAACTACTGTCATTCTGAAGTTCTCATAGATGGAATTCCAGTGCCTCAAGTAGATTCCATTGTTGGCCCAATAAATGTTTGGCCTTGATGTAGGGAGAGCTACAGTCATTCTGAACTTCTCATGGTTAGAATTCCAGTGCCTCAAGGATATTCCATTGTAGGCCCACTAACTGAAACGAAGCTTTGGATTTCATAGCAAATGGATCTGCTGAGCCGGTATAAACCATATGTCTGAAGTTCATGTTGATGTGGTAGTCTAACATGAGAGTAAAGAGATTATCAATGAAACTGACTTGCCTTTGTGTGAAGCATCAGCTTTGTGTATTTCTTTTTCTTTTTTCTAGTTTTATTATTGCATTTAGTATAGGCATTTCTGCTACTAATAAATGGGTATCCTTGTTGATCAGGCTGTTGAGGGGACGAAAGTCGTGTCCTTAGAGTTGATGCAGGCAACAACTGATCTCGAATGTGGCGGCACAACAGATGAAATATTGAAAGATGCTGACGGGCTTGTTTCATGTCTACCCACTCTAGTGATGCTCAATTGAAGGTTCCTCAGACACTTCTGTTATCTTTATAGTTAGTGTGTTCTCTTTTCTTCCCTGAATTAACTCCTTGATGTGTCTTTGGCAAAAATGTTTAAAAGGATTGGGGACAAGAAAAAACGCTCAATTGGTCTATATGAAATGTACCGCATATATCAGTTGTATTCTCGGGTAATTTGGTTAACTGCTCTTAATATTTTAGTGGCTAACATGCACAGTTATCATAGAAATGGCTTGTAAATGTTTCTGTAGTACCCAATGAACCACTTATCGTTTTCATTAAATGTTCCAAAATGATGTCATGTTGATATTTTTGCGCTACACAACGCTAGCGAATCATTTCGAACATAAATCGGAGATGCTTGTTTAGCCTAGGTCTGAATCTTATTTCTGAATAATTTTTTTTTATTTTGTTTCATTCAGAATATGTGTACAACTTAATATATACATTATTCTGGGAGATGGAGAGAAATGTCGTAGCCTGAAGAAGTCCTTCTAGCATGCCCTTAACAACTCCTCCGCCTTCGGCTCTCAATCCTTCTTCAAAGCACAGTTCGCCTTTCCCTATAGATAATACCAGCCTGGTGAACGATTCACAAAATCCAATCGCACGACACGAGCCCCCAAATTTCGGCTTGTCACCATCATATTCCCAAGATGATAAACCTACGGGTGAAATCATCTCTCTTAGAGTTCCAAGTATCTATCATTCAGGTTGCACGACAAACACCGAAGGGCAAAAAATGATAGAGTAACATTTGGTAAGCCAAACTCCGCTTATCCAATTTAGATTTTGTTGTAGTACTGAGTCTTTATGTAATGCGTGTGTTTGAAAATTGTAAGTCCGTTATTCTTGTTAAGTACTATGACTTTGTGATGCATCCCTACTCTCAAGGAGCACATAGCCTAGCATTTCGTTGTTGCTAGGGGTCTCTTACATTGTTACATATGAACTGCTGTACCTTAATATCTCACTTATTGGTAGTTTTCCTTTTCTGTTCATACCCTATTCCTGTCAGACTAACTTGGAGGAAAAAGTAAACACAGTTATCTGTCACTTTTCTTTTTTGTAACTTCATTTTTTTTATCTGCAGATCTGATTTAGCTAAGCAAAGTGGTGAACTTTCAAGGTCTATTACTGTACCAAGCATTAACAGGTAACTTATTGAATATCGCTCTGTCCAAGCATATGAAAGCTGTTAGTTGCGGGCTTGTTCTTAGTGCAAATATATTTTAGCATGTCAATATTTATCTTTATGTGTCGTCACGATTAGTTATGTTTGTCTTTGATGTAGGGAGAACTACAGCGTTATAATGTTCACATGGATAGAATTCCGGTGTCTTAAGTATATTCCATTGTTGGATTTGAATTCATAGCAAATCTGCAGACCAGGTATAAACTATATGTCTGAAGTTCATGTTGATGTTGTAGTCTAACATGATACTATAGAGATTTGCAATGAAACTGACTTGCCTTTGTGTGAAGTATCAGCTTTGTGTATTTCTTTTCCTTTTTTCTGGTTTTATTATTGCATTTAGTATTGGTATTTTTGCAACTAATAAATGGGTATCCTTGTTTATCAGTCTGTTGAAGGGACGAAAGTCGTGTGCTTTGAGTTGACGCAGACTACAGTTGATCTCGAATGTAGCGGAACAACAGATGAGCTACTGGAAGATGCTGACAGGCTAGTTTCATGTCCAGCAAATAAGGCAAATTCAGCACTTCCTCCCTCCCCCTTAGATTTATCTATTAGACTCCTTACCAATATTTCCTTTTTTTTTTGTTATCACAGGTGGCAAAGACTTGATTTTAGCCTCACCGTAGAATTGTCGAGATCGTGTAATTATACCTTAATGCAGGTAAGTATTGGTTTTCCATTTGCAATCTTTTTGCTGTACTGTCAGAAATATGTTTATACATCAATCAGACATAGCCTGAATATTAGTTTCTTTATTAATCGCAGACTTTTTAGAACAAGAAACTTGCTAATGTAGTAAAGGAAATCACTCTAGACAACTCATTATAGAACTATTTGGATGAAAGGGTCCCACTGATGGACGATGGCAGTCAGCCCTTCTGAGCACTAAATATCCTTATCTATAAGATTTTGGTAACCAACTCTGAACATCTCTTTTGTTGACACTTTGATATTAATATATTCTTGATGTTAATACTTGCCCTGACTCTTTTCCAACTTCAGGATATTTCCGATCGGACATCCTTGTTTGTCGTCCTATTATCAAGATTTAGGAATGGATGAAATTCAGATAAGTATGCGGTGCACCTAATTCTTGTCATTGACATATTTGCGAACTTTTTGCGCGGACGCTTCCACATTTCTGATTTTCTGGTATCTTTCATCTTGGATACTGAAGAGCAGCTGCTGATGAAAAACCATGAGGATGGTTAAAGCTGTTATCTCGAGCTTGTTTAATTCGGCGGAACTGCCATTAAGGACCATCTAGCCTTGGTTCCAGTAGACATGCAACCGCAACCTATAATTCTTGCCTATATTGACCTTAATTGTCAGGTTAGAGAAGATTGGCGCCACGCACATCATTGGTTATATTTACCATGGATGGTTCATTTACATACTCATGAAAAATTATTTTTACATTTGAACAAAGCAGACTTTGGCTGCTGCGAGAATGTTGACACCATCTGTGCCTGTTGCGCAAATTCAGTGGAGCGAGACTGCGATACAGCTGCAAATAACCCTCCAGCTGTTGCTGCTACTACCCACTGTGCTGATGCTCAATTGAAGTTTCCTTAGACACTTCCGTTATCTTTATAGTCATTTGTTTTCTCTTATCTTCCCTGAATTAACTCCTCGATGTTCTTTTGGCAGAAATGTTTAAAAGGATTGGGGACCAGCAAACATGCTCAATTGGTCTATACGAACTATACCGCATATATCTGTAATACCCGTAAAATTTAATACGGGGATTTCGTAAAACTTCGAAATTGGTGAAGATAAGTTTGGGCAGGCTTGAAATTGAGCCCAAATAATAATTGGGCCCAAGCCCGATAAAGAAGGAAAATTTTGATGGGTTGCTTAGGACATGAGGAAAAACACGTCCATGCCTCATCACCTGCTGAACAAAAGCAGTAAAAACCATCATTAGAGATAAATAAGAGCAGCAAGAGAGAAAGGAGAAGAAGGCGAGAGAAAAAGAAGAAAGAGACAAAGGAATTTGGCAAACGCTCCTTCCAATCTTCATCAACAAAAATCTGCTTAAACACTGCTTAGGGAGTGAGGTAAGTGAAACCTACAACCCCGAAAAATCGTTCTTAACAGCTTTAATATTCATGGTGAAAGGATCACCAAGTTTCCTTTTAAAATTCATAAGCTGCTTTGTGTGTTACGTGATGTTTTTGAAGTGTTATGATGCTTGTTCGAGCTCAACATATGAGTTCTATAATCTATTTAGGTGTTTATGTGAGTTGGAAGGATGTTTGTGTGATGAAAATTCCCAGAAATTTAGGGTTTATGCATGAAAATTAGTTTTCGCATGAACAGTAAAGTTTTTCGGATGATTTCTTGTTTTCGGGCCGAAAACCATTTTCGCGGGCCATTTTAAGTTTTCGCGGGCCAGTTACTTTGCGAATTGTGAGGAAGAAAAAGTTTTCGCGGGCCGAAAAATCAGTTTTCGCGGGCCTAAGGTTTTCGGTATGTGAGAGGAAAAAGTTTTCGCGGGCCAATAATAAGGTTTTCGCGAACCAAACTTTTCGCCACTTTTTGTGAGGTTTCGCGAACCAAGCTTTTCGCCAACTTTTTGTGAAGTTTCGCGAACCAAACTTTTCGCCACTTTTTGTGAGGTTTCGCGAACCAAGCTTTTCGCCAACTTTTTGTGAAGTTTCGCGAACCAAGCTTTTCGCCACTCTTTATGAGGTTTTCGCAAAACAGCTTTTCGCCATTTTTTGTGAGTTTTCGCGAACTAAAACTTTTCGCTACTTAATATAAGTTTTCGCTAGCTACTGTTCAAAATGAAAAAGCTTTTCGCCACCTTCAAAGTTTTCGCCAAGTTTGAGTTGTTCGCTACTTTTCGCTAGCCTAAGCTTTTCGCCAGTTTTTCACAATGCCAAAACTTTTCGCAACATAGAAAGGTTTTCGCCAGGTCAAAAGGTTTTCGCCAGGGCAATTTTTAGTAGGCTTTTCATGAGCCTAGTGTGACCATTCTGGGCTTTAGTTTGATTTCAGCCCAAATCTTTTAATTTTTGTTGAACTAAGCTTTTATAAAATATTTTCGAGCTTGGACCCAATTTCTCGGGTCAACTGATAAAGGAGTAATGGGTCTTAAATAATTCACTATTCTCGGGATTTTAAGTATTTGAACCAAAAGTACGTTTTAAATATTCTAATGATTTTTGAGGTTTTTCGAATATACTTGATATGTTCTGCGATTAATTGTTCATGCATCCACGGCATGACATGACGAGAGTATTGATCGCATTTGTGCGATGGGAGACAAGAGTGTATGCCTTTCTTTGGCAGAGATTTGTGAGGTTAAGACTCGTAGGTGCACCTGACGGGAGACAGACGTGATCGCTCTGTCTGCTCAGGCTTGAGCAACCTGAGGTGCCCACCGTCGTAGGATTGCTCGACTTGACGGGAGATAGACGTGATCGTTCTATCTACCCGGGTACAGCGTGAAAACGCAACTCGGGGTGCCCACCGCCATGAAATGTGATTTCCGAGTCTGTGTGACCGGATGATTGATGTGATGTTGCGCGCGAGGTGCCGAGTCTAACCTAGGGCCCTGAGTATTGAGATATGAGAAAAATGAGCGTGCATTTGTCATGTGAGATATTGGGATTTGGGGACAGGTGCACGCATGCATCGCATTATTTTGGTGTTCACCTACTGGGCAATTTTGCTCAGGGTTGCATGTTTTATATGTACTAATAAGTAGACGGCTGGTGGCGGTGACTCCACGGGCTTTTGGGGGCGGATGCAGTACATGGGACGCGACCTGTGGAGGCGTAGGATTGTTTTGATATTTTAGGGCTTCGGACCGCTGTAAAGACTAGCACGGCTTTTGTAAAACAACTCTTTTATATATTGTATAATATATTATGTTGTTTTTGTAAAATGGGCTTTCCGCGGCTTTCGTTGCGAAAACCCGCCAACTATTTATATTAAAAAGTGGGGTCGCCACAGGTGGTATCAGAGCATAGGCTTTAGATTCTGAAGACTGTCCATGTACTGCTGCCCAAAAGCCGGGAGAACCAGCCGCGCCTGTAAGTTTTAATTTTTAACAATAGTATGTGGTACATGACTATGTGCTTGTATGTGTCTGTGAATGGAGAAGAGTTACAAAATGCCGAGAGGGGGACGTAAACACGTTGGCGAGTCGAGCCAAAGAGGCGAGCCCGAATCTCCAACGCACGAACATAATACCATCGATAGACTGACCGAACTAATTCAGCATCAGTCGGAGCAAATTAGTGACCTTATACACCATCGGAGCTCGTCGGAGCATCGTCCTTCCCCACAGCCCGATCATGTACAAATAATCGGGGAGCGCTTCCGAAAATTGAATCCTCCCATCTTTACCGAGGCCGCCAACCCTGCGGTGGCTGAGGACTGGATAGGCACTATAGAGGACATGTTCATCTATAGCAGACTGCCTGATAATGAGAAGGTACTTTGCGCCGTTTCCCTCCTACGGGAGAACGCGCGCTATTGGTGGAACACTGTAAAGGTGTTAGAAGACCCAATCACCATGACGTGGGATAGGTTCAAGGAGCTGTTCTTCACCAAATATTTCACCGCCCACGAACAGGAGCAACGTATGCTCCAATTCATGAATTTACGACAAGGAAGCATGCCGGTGGCGGAATACATCCGTCGCTTTGAAGAGTTGTCCCGTTTTGCCTCGTTTCTTGTGGCAACCAACACCCTGAAGGTAACTCGATTTATTCAGGGACTCAAGCCCGAAATCTATCGGGATTTGAGCATAGCCGGCGCACGACAGCTGGAATTTATGCAAGTTACCGAACGCGCCTTAATTGCCGAGCAAGCAGAGCGGGTAGTTGTGGAAGCCCAGGAAGCGAGGAAAAGGAGAGAGAATCAACAAGGCGGAGGGGGAAACAAGAAGCGCCAATTCTTTGGCAAAGGGTGGTCTAGCCAAGGAAACCGACCGGGTCAACAAAACTGGCGCCCGAGGCCGAATCAAGGGCCGATAAATATCTCTAATCGACCTCAGAATGTTACGTCCCAATGCCAGCAATGCGGACGCTATCACTTTGGAGTCTGCTATGGAGTAAGGCAACCTCCGCAGTGCTACCAGTGTGGAAAGGTGGGGCATTACGCCAGGGCATGCACGGAGAGACAACCCCTGGTGCAGAATCAGCCCCAACCGTTGATCCGACCTCCACCTGTACCAGCACGGGTCTTTACATTAACAAAAGAGGAGGCGGAGACAAACCCCGATGTGGTGACGGGTACGTTGAATATTTACCAAGTCGCGACTTCTATTTTAATTGACTCGGGAGCCACACATTCTTTTGTGTCGGCTGATTTTGTGACAAGGGTCGGAATATATCCTACCCATTCTAAGAAGGATTATTTAGTTAGTTTGCCACATGGGAACCCGACCCGAACCAATTTAGTGATAGAAAAGTACCCAGTAAATATGGAGGGTAGGGAATTGTTAGTCGATCTAATTGTAATCCCGATGAATGATTACGACATCATATTCGGGATGGATTGGCTTTCGAAATACGGAGCCATGATTGACTGTTCTAAGAAAATCGTGAGGTTCCAATCACCCGAGGGAGGAGAGTTCGTCTTTTGGGGAAAGGCGAGCAAGGATGGAATTCCTCAAATATCTGCCCTGAAGGCCCGACGACTTGTTAACTCGGGTTGCGAATTCTATCTTTGTTCTGCCATGAAGGCCGAGGAATCTCCTCTTTTGAGACTCAAGGAGGTTCCGATTGCGAATGAATACCCCGACGTGTTTCCCGACGACCTTCCAGGTTTACCTCCTGATAGAGAGATCGAATTCAAAATCGATCTTGTGCCTGGGGCTGCCCCGATATCGAAAGCCCCATATCGATTAGCGCCGAACGAGCTACGGGAACTGAAAGAACAGTTGGAAGAATTGTTGCAGAAGGGATTCATCCAACCAAGCTTCTCTCCATGGGGAGCACCAGTTCTTTTCGTTCGAAAGAAAGACGGGTCGATGAGATTGTGCATCGATTATCGTGAGCTAAATATGATCACGATAAAGAATAAGTATCCGTTGCCAAGAATTGATGACTTGTTTGACCAATTGCAAGGAGCAACGGTATTCTCTAAGATCGACCTGCGCTCTGGGTATCATCAGTTAAAGATCCGTGAGGCAGATGTTCCTAAAACCGCATTCAGCACAAGGTACGGCCATTACGAATTTCTGGTCATGCCTTTCGGGTTGACGAATGCTCCAGCTGCTTTCATGGATCTGATGAATCGGGTATTCAAGAATTTCCTAGACTGCTTCGTGATCGTCTTTATAGACGATATCCTTATTTATTCAAAAACGAAGGATGAACATGAAGAACACCTAAAAACAATTCTAGGAATTTTACGGGAGAAGCAGTTATTCGCAAAATTCAAGAAATGCGAATTTTGGTTGACGGAAGTGGCCTTTCTGGGACACATTATTTCTGGAGACGAGATTTCGGTGGATCCTAGTAAGATTGAAGCAATTAAGAATTGGCCACGACCAACCACTCCCACGGAAATTAGAAGTTTTCTCGGGCTTGCTGGATATTATCGGAAGTTCATCAAAGATTTTTCCAGCATTGCCTCAACACTCACCAATTTGACGAAGAAGAATGTTCCGTTTAAATGGACGGAATCGTGTGAGCAAAGCTTCCAAAAACTGAAAAAAGAGACTAACGACCGCTCCAGTTTTAGCAATACCGTCAGGAACAGAAGGATTTTCGATGTATACGGATGCCTCGAAGAGTGGCTTGGGATGCGTGCTAATGCAGAACGGGAAGGTAATTGCCTATGCCTCCCGACAACTAAAGGAGTACGAGAAAAACTACCCCACGCACGATCTGGAACTCACAGCCGTGGTATTCGCCCTAAAAATCTGGCGACATTACCTCTACGGAGAAAGATGCGAGATTTTTACAGATCACAAGAGCTTGAAGTACTTCTTCACCCAAAAGGAGTTAAATATGAGGCAACGACGATGGCTTGAGTTGGTGAACGATTATGAATGCGTGATCAATTATCATCCGGGTAAAGCCAACGTAGTCGCAGATGCTTTGAGTCGTAAAGCCGTGAGTGCGGAGCTGTGCCAGATTGGAGTAGAGGTGATCAACTTCGGTGAAATCGAAGCGAGAATGGAAGCACTAACGCTCAAACCAACATTGTTGGAACAAATCACTAAGGCCCAAAAGGAAGATGATCTTTATGTGAAGATTAAAGGGGAACAAAACAAAAGCACTACGGCGGATTTTGAAATCCGAGGAGACGGAAGCTTACGATGCAACGGCCGTCTGTATGTGCCAAATAAGGAAGAACTCCGATTTAAAGTATTGACAGAGGCACATACTACACCATACTCTGTACATCCTGGTACGACGAAAATGTATCAGGATTTACGAGTTAACTATTGGTGGCCGGGGATAAAGAAAGATGTTGCCGCCTATGTAAATCAATGCCTGACTTGCCAACAGATTAAGGCGGAACACCAAAGGCCGGCAGGAATGTTACAACCGTTAACAATTCCTGAATGGAAGTGGGACCATATAACAATGGATTTCGTCGTTGGACTGCCAAAGACTGTGAAAGGCCACGACGCAATTTGGGTAATTGTCGATAGATTGACGAAATCTGCCCATTTCCTGCCAATCAATAAAACATATTCCATGGAGAAGTATGCGGAATTATATATTCAAGAGATTGTTCAACTCCATGGAATCCCAATTTCGATCATTTCAGATCGGGACTCGAGGTTTCTGTCTAATTTCTGGGGAAGTTTACAAAAGGCTATGGGGACCAAGTTGTCTTTCAGTTCAGCTTATCATCCCTAGACAGACGGACAATCTGAACGGACGATCCAAACACTGAAAGATATGTTGCGAGCATGCGTGCTAGATTTTAAAGGAAATTGGAGCAAATACCTTCCGCTGATCGAATTCTCGTACAACAACAGCTTTCAAGCTACGATCGGAATGGCGCCGTATGAAGCTTTGTACGGGCGTAAATGTCGATCCCCAGTTCATTGGGACGAGATCGGTGAACGAGCGCTACTAGGTCCCGAAATGGTTCGAGAAATGACGGAAGCTGTTGCAAAGATTCGAGAGAGAATGCAAACAGCCCAAAGTCGTCAGAAAAGCTACGCTGATAAACGACGAAGGCCGTTAGAATTCGCGGAGGATGATTGGATATTCTTGAAGATATCCCCAATGAAGGGCGTGAAGCGGTTCGGACGCAAAGGGAAGTTGAGTCCGAGGTATATAGGCCCTTTCAGAATTCTAAAACGAATCGGCGAGGTCGCTTATCAACTTGAATTACCGGCGTCTTTAGATCAAGTTCACGACGTCTTTCACGTGTCAACATTGCGAAAATACGTCGCCAACACAAGCCATGTGCTACAAAATGAAACCCTTCATCAACGGTTAAAACCGGACTTAAGTTACGAGGAGAAGCCGGTAGAAATCTTAATGTATGAAGTAAAGCAACTTCGGAATAAAAATATTCCGTTGGTCAAAGTTCTGTGGCGTAATCAGGCAATTGAGGAAGCAACGTGGGAACAAGAAAATGACATGCGGCAGAAGTACCCCGAATTATTTCCGACTGCCTAAATTTCGAGGACGAAATTTCTTGAAGGAGGGGAGGATGTAATACTCGTAAAATTTAATACGGGGATTTCGCAAAACTTCGAAATTGGTGAAGATAAGTTTGGGCAGGCTTGAAATTGAGCCCAAATAATAATTGGGCCCAAGCCCGATAAAGAAGGAAAATTTTGATGGGTTGCTTAGGACATGAGGAAAAACACGTCCGTGCCTCATCACCTGCTGAACAAAAGCAGTAAAAACCATCATTAGAGATAAATAAGAGCAGCAAGAGAGAAAGGAGAAGAAGGCAAGAGAAAAAGAAGAAAGAGACAAAGGAATTTGGCAAACGCTCCTTCCAATCTTCATCAACAAAAATCTGCTTAAACACTGCTTAGGAAGTGAGGTAGGTGAAACCTACAACCCCGAAAAATCGTTCTTAACAGCTTTAATATTCATGGTGAAAGGATCACCAAGTTTCCTTTTAAAATTCATAAGCTGCTTTGTGTGTTACGTGATGTTTTTGAAGTGTTATGATGCTTGTTCGAGCTCAACATATGAGTTCTATAATCTATTTAGGTGTTTATGTGAGTTGGAAGGATGTTTGTGTGATGAAAATTCCCAGAAATTTAGGGTTTATGCATGAAAATTAGTTTTTCGCATGAACAGTAAAGTTTTCGGATGATTTCTTGTTTTCGGGCCGAAAACCATTTTCGCGGGCCATTTTAAGTTTTCGCGGGCCAGTTACTTTGCGAATTGTGAGGAAGAAAAAGTTTTCGCGGGCCGAAAAATCAGTTTTCGCGGGCCTAAGGTTTTCGGTATGTGAGAGGAAAAAGTTTTCGCGGGCCAATAATAAGGTTTTCGCGAACCAAACTTTTCGCCACTTTTTGTGAGGTTTCGCGAACCAAGCTTTTCGCCAACTTTTTGTGAAGTTTCGCGAACCAAGCTTTACAACGGGCCGAAGCCCCAAAATATCAAACTAATCCTACGCCTCCACAGGTCGCGTCCCATGTACTGCATCCGCCCCCAAAAGCCCATGGAGTCACCGCCACCAACCGCTACTCACCCGTACCTATAAAACATGTAACCCTGAGCAAAATTGCCCAGTAGGTGAACACCAAAATAAAACTCTCTCTTCTTTCTCTCTCTAGCGTTTTCTCTCTACCATCCAAACCCTAAAACCCTTTCATCTTCTTCCTTCCTTCTCGGCCAAGCTCGACTCCCCACCCAAGCGACGTACCTTACTTCATCCGTGTTGACGCCGGTGACGTCCCCGTCGGCCTCCATCGCCGGGATCAGACGGCGTTTTGAAGGCAACCTCTTGGCCTTCTCTAGGGTTTTCTCCAAGTGAAAGCTTGCGGAAGTGGCCGGAGCTGGTTCGGTGGATTTGTGCAAAGGTTGTTTGGTGTGCTAGGGCGGCGCTGGTGGTGGTGGGGCCTGCTCCGGTGGGTTGGAACGTTGGGGCTTCGCGGTTTCGTTCAAAAACCCTAAAAGACCTTTCATCTTCTTCCTTCTTTCTCGGCGGCGTCCCTTCTTCTTTGAGTTTGCGGTTGGTTTTGGGGCTCCGGGGCTGAGCTGGGACGGCGGAGAAGGTCAAGGCTGGGTGGCGTGAGGTTTGTGACCGGGGTGCTAGGGTTTAGGTCTCCTTATCTTCATGGCTTCGAGTTCTTCTTCATGTGGGTCGGTGGCTTCTTCATCGACGTTGGGGGCTGACTTCTTGGGCCATTCACCGGATTTTGGGACGATGGGACGTAACATTCCGGACTTCAACCGGTTGTTTGACGTGGCTGCCTTTGAAGCCCTTCTCAAGAGGGTTCATGGGGCGGATGGCTCTTCGGTTAGGCAAAATATGGCTGGTTTGGACTGCTCCGCGGTTTGTACGGCGGCCGGAGTTGTTGCTTCAGGTGGGAATAGACCGCGGGTGGGGGCGGAGGGAACCACGGCTGGTCCTCTTGATGTTGTTTTGGATTTTCCCGGGACTAACCTTTTGGGTGAAAATTCTTCATCGGCCTTGGTGGCTTTCAACCCTATGGTGGGTAGGGAGGTGGCAGCTAAGATACCTCAAGAGGGTATGGAGTATGCAGTTATTGAGTACGCTGCGGGTTCCGTAGCTGAGACGCGGGTAGCTACTAAGGCTGCGGAGAAGGTGGCTAAGGCGGGTGTTGCTCATGCTGCGAATGTTAAGGTGGTTGCTAAAGGGGCTGCGGCTGAGGTGACTAAGGAGAGAGCTGTGGTTGATGTTGCGACGAAGCGTCGGCAGTCGTCAAGATGGAGTGTGACTCAGCCATTACGGGACCCGGCTATTGACTCGAACAGGTGTGCGCTTGTACGCCCATGCACGCCTATTCATCCGCGCCCTACGTTGGAGTCGAACACTGGGGAGGATCGGGGTGTGGAGAGTATGATCGAGACATTGGAGAAGGTTTATGAGCCTCTTTTGAGTGAAGCTAATGGGGAGAGACCGGCTGAGCTGGGACTGAACCCGCGGGAGGTTGTGGTGCATGGGACTGTTCCAGGGATAAAGGAGGTGGCTGGCCAAGGTAGGCTGGCGAACCAGCAGCCTATTAGGTCATTTCGGGATGCGGCCATTGAGGGCCCGAGGCCTGTCAGTAGGCCTGCTAGTGCGGGACAACGGATTCCGTTGGCTTATACTCCCCCTTTGATGATCGATGGGGTTGTTGAGGTTTGCCCTTCATGGGAGGTTGCTGAAAAGGGGTTGGCTAGGTGGGAAAACACCTTGGTGGGCTACTTCCTTGGTCGACGACCTTACTTCCCATTCGTTGATAAGTTTGCTCGCATGTCTTGGGCGCATGTGGTGGAGGTTCGGGCAACGAGCAACGGGTTCTTCCGGTTTCGATTTTCCTCAGCTGCTGCTATGAATGTGGTGCTCGAAGGGGGCCCTTGGCTGCTGCAGGGGCAGCCCTTATTTCTTGAGGCGTGGCGACCTGGCATGTCCTTCGATAAGAAGGAACCTGAGGAGATACCTGTCTGGATTAAGCTATGGAACGTGCCGAGTGAGTTTTGGACGCAGGAGGGCCTTGGCATAGTTGCTAGTGCGGTGGGGAGGCCTCTTTTCACAGATTCGATCACGACGTCCATGACACGTATCGACTTTGCACGAGTCTGTGTGATGAAGAAGGTGGCTGAACCCTATTTTGAGCATTTCAACATTAGGGTTCCTTCTCGGTCTGGAGGGTTTGAGGGGCATGTTAGGGTTTCGGTGGAGTACGAGTGGCGGCCGCCGAAGTGTTCGGGATGCCAGGCTACTGGTCATTCTGTAGAGGCTTGTCCTAGGGCTACCAGTCATCCTAGATACGTAGGATCGAGGGTTCAGCCCATGCCCAAGGGACGCAGGGTGGAGGATAAGTCACGGCGGACAGCGATTAGTATGGTTGGAAAGGACAAGGGTGCGAGGGAGAAGGTGCAGATGAAAGGAAGGGATAAAGGGAAAAAGGTGCTGGAGGACAAGAGGGAGGTAATTGCAGGTGATGCCTTGACTTGTAGTGCCCCGAGCTCATCATTCACGAAGCTGTCTCCAGATGGGGTGAAGAGTAGTGAGAGGGGGGAGGCGGGGCAACTGAATACATTTGCCATTCTTCAGACTGTGGGTGAGGATGATGTGCTTACTTTACCGGGCCCTGATTGCATTGCAGCCCTCCCCGGGGTTGTTCCATGATCCCAGTCGGAGTCTGGAATGTGCGCGGACTGAATAAATGGGAGCACGGCCGGGCAGTCCGCGAGTTTATTTCCCGGCATAATCTTTGCTTGGTGGGTTTGGTGGAGACGAGGGTGGCCATCCACAATGCTGCCCTTACTTCTTCTTTGGTTCGGGATACATGGCAGTGGTTCTTTGACTATGATGTTGGGCCTGGCAATCGTATTTGGGTTGGCTGGGATCCTTCCTTTCTTCGGGTTTCTGTGGAAAGGTGCTCGACGCAAGCAATTCACTGCAAGGTGCATTCGCTTGCTGACCTCTCTACCTTTTTTGTCACATTCGTCTATGGCAAGAACACGAGGGAGGAGCGCTCTGTCCTGTGGGGTGATTTGATTGCCATGGCTGAATTTCGCTCGGAGGACCCGTGGATCGTTATGGGGGACTTCAATGCGGTGATTGAGGCCAGTGAGGCTAGAGGAGGGTCTTCAGCCTCTGCTGAGTGTTTGGAGTTCAGGTCTTGCCTTACTTCGGCCGACCTTACTACCCTTCCTATGATTGGCCAATTCTTCACTTGGTACAATCAGCAGAGGGCGGGGAGGGGTATTTGGAGGCGGTTGGATCGTATTGTGGGGAACCCTTCTTGGTTTTCTAGGTTTCCTCTTGTTCGGTATCGTAGTTGTCTCCTGCGACTTCTGATCACTCGCCTCTTGTCTTGGAAGGGGAGGGAGGGTATGCGAGGAAGGCTTGCTTCAGGTTTGATAATTTTCTCACTAAGGATCCCCTCTTTTTGGAGCTGGTCGATCGTGGCTGGAGGACCAGAGTGAGGGGTACCCTTATGTATTCGGTTTCCCAGAAGCTTAGGGGGTTGAAGCAGCCCCTGAGGGAGCTTCGCCGTAGGAAGGGCAATCTTGCCAGGAATGTCGAGGAGGCGCGTCTGTTCTTGGAGGTTGCCCAGACTCTCTCTTCTCAGTTTCCTGAGGAGGATCTGCTTGTTGATCTTGTGCGTTTTTGTCGGGCTCTCTTTGCGCGTGCTGTGGAGATGGAGCACTCTGCACTCTCTCAGAGGGCTAAGCTGGCTTGGCTCAAGGATGGTGACCAATCCTCTGCCTTTTTCTTCAAGAAGGTTCAGATGCGTAGGGCAACCAATCGCATCTTCTCTCTTGAAGATGATGAGGGATCAGTGGTGGAAGGGGAGGATCAGGTCCGTGATGCGCTCATTTGCTATTACCAGCAGATATTGGGTCAATCTGCTCGCGCTCTTCCTGTGGTGGGTGAGGAGGTTCGTCAGTACATTACGAGCTTTATTTCGCATGAGGATGCTGCCATTCTCGTTAGGCGAGTGGAGGATAAGGAGATTAGGGATGTGGTGTTTCTTCTGGCGGATGACAAGGCACCTGGTCCTGACGGGTACACTGCTGCCTTCTTTAAGGCAGCCTGGACGATTATTGGGGTGGATGTTATGGAGGCGGTTCGTGAGTTCTTTTCTAGTGGACACCTTCTCAAGGGCGTGAACAGTACTCTTATCACTCTCATTCCTAAGAGGACTTCGCCTAGGCATGTGGGCGACTTCAGGCCGATTTCTTGTTGCAATGTCTTATATAAGATCATTGCTAAGATCATTGCTAATAGGATTCGGCCTCTGATGGCCAAGTTGGTTCACCACTCGCAGACGGCTTTTATCCCTGGCAGACGTATTGGGGATAACATCCTTCTTGCTCAGGAGATCTGTTATGGCTACTTGAGTCGCGATAAGCCCCCTCGTGTTGCGCTCAAAGTGGACCTGGCTAAGGCATATGATAAGGTTGAGTGGAGTTTTCTTTTGGCTATTCTTGAGGCTATGGGATTTCCGCCTGACTTTATCAGATGGATTCGGAGCTGTGTGACTACTACATGTTTTTCGATAAACATCAATGGTAGTCCGGAGGGTTTCTTCCCTGGTAAGCGGGGTCTGCGGCAGGGAGATCCGCTTTCGCCGTATCTGTTTACGCTTGTTATGGAGGTGTTGCGTGGCATTGTGACCCACTTTGTTAGGACTGACCCACGATTTCGCTATCATTGGCGGTGCGAGAAGTCGGCCTTGACCATGCTGACCTTTGCTGATGATCTGCTGCTCTTCTGTCATGCTTATTTGCATTCTGTGGGGGTTCTTCATGCGGCACTGACTTGCTTTACATCGCTCTCGGGGCTTGCGGCGAATCCTTGTAAGAGTGAAGTCTTTGTCTCGCGTCGTGCGGAGCATCTGACTCCTGCTTTACTGGATTTGTTGGGTTTTTCTTTGGGTTCTCTGCCTGTGAGATATCTTGGAGTCCCGTTGATCACTAGTAGACTCACTCAGGCGGACTGTGCCCCTTTGCTCGAGAAGGTGGATCAGCAGATTGGATCTTGGCTGAATAAGTCCCTCTCCTATGCGGGACGAGTTCAGCTTATTCGTTCGGTGCTGGGAGCGCTTTATCTCTATTGGACCGGGGTGTTCTTGTTGCCCAAGGGTGTCATCAGGGCTATTGAGCAGAAGTTTCGTTCATTCTTATGGGCGGGCTCAGCTGCTAAGGTGGCGTGGGAGGAGGTTTGCTTGCCTGTCGTGGAAGGGGGACTTGGCATTCGCTCTATTGAGGTGGACAATAAGGCTTTGATGATGAAGAACATTTGGAGTATCATCACGCGCGACGAGGAGTCTATTTGGGTGACCTGGCTTTATCATGAGAGACTTCACCGCAGGTCCTTTTGGCATTGCACGTCGTCGAGTAACACCTCTTGGAGTTGGAGGAAGCTTCTCAAGCTGCGTAGTGAGATGCGTCCGCTGATTCAGTTTCGGGTTGGGAACGGTAGAGATATTTGGGTTTGGAAGGACCCCTGGTTGTACATTGACCCCTTAGTGAGCAGATTTCCTCGGGGGCCGTTGGTTATGGGTATTCCCATTGATGCACGCCTGAGTTCTGTTATTTCCTCTTCGGGGTGGCACTGGCCGGCGCAGACCTCGACGGAATATTTAGAGTTTCATCCTCATCTGCCCCACTGTTCCCCCACTGATGCTGATTCCTACCGCTGGTTGGGCACTTCGGATGGTAAGTTCTCTACTGCCTCGGCTCGCGAGTCGATTCGGAGTAGGCGTATTCGGGTTCAGTGGGCTGCCCTCTTTGGAGGACCGCTGAAGGTCCCTCGTTTTGAGTTTATCTTTGGTTAGCGATTCGGGATCGGCTTGCTACTAGGGATAAACCTTGGGTTGCGGCTGTTGCCCAGACGATGCATTGCTGTTTGTGTGACTCGTTGGAGGTGGAGACGATCTCACATTTATTCTTTGAGTGCCAGTTCTCGAGGCGTTGTGTGCAGGTGCTGAGGTACAAGACCCGCTGGGGATGGCCGTACCAGAACTGGAGCTTGGGTATTGCTTGGGCTTCGAGGCGCTGGAGGGGTCGTCATCTCTGTCACCTCACCTTTCGCCATCTGCTTGCCTCTCTTGTTTACCATATTTGGCGGGAACGCAACAAGAGATGCTGGGAGGGGATCATTGGGACGCCGGAGCAGCTTGCCCAGGCGGTGGTTCACACTGCTGTGCTGAGACTCTCCACGCTTCATTCGAAGTGGGAGTTGCAGACCTGTGCTGTTCGGCGACTTTGGCGTGTTGCTTGGTAGTTTGGTTGTGTCCTTGTTTTGTGCTTTTCGAGGCTTGATTGGTTGTTGTTGTTTCTGTTTCGCTCTGCTGGCCTTGTTGGTGCTCCTTGTTTGATTGCTCAGCAGGGTGCTTGTTCTGGCAGTTTGCTGCCTGTGGTTTTCTCGAGGCATGTCTCGTGATTGCTGCTTTGTACATTCATTTTTTTCTCTTCTGTTATGATATGACCGATTCCCCAAAAAAAAAGACGCTGACAGACTTTTTTCATGTCTAGCAATTAAGGTATATTATCACTTTTCCGCCCTTCTTAGAATTCTTTTAGTTTTATCTATTAGACTCCTTACCAATGGTTTTTCCGTTATCACATGTGGCAAAGACTTGATTTCTGTCTCGCTGGAGCGTTTTCGTGACCGTGTAAGTATTTACTGAATACCTTAATGCAGGTAATGATGGGTTTTTCGTTTGCCGTCTTTGCCTGCATTCAGAATATATGTTAATACATAAATAATTCATAGCCTGAATATTAGTATCTGCGATAATCGCAGATTTTTCAGAACACGAAACTTGCTCATGCAGTCAAGGAAAGCACTCTAGATAACCTCATTACAGAATTATTTTTATGGCTTTTAGATGAACGGGTCCCAATGATGGACGATGGCAGTCAGCTCTTGTGAGCACTAAATATCCTTATGTTTCAGATTTTGGTAACTAACTCTGAACAAGTCTATAGTTGACACTTTGATATTAATATATTCTTGATGTTGCTAATTGCCCTGACTCAGTTCCAAATCCAGGATATTTCCGATCGGGTTTCCTCGTTTGTTGTGCTATAAATCTCTTGCGGCCTCTCCATCTGTCAAGATGGCCAGCTCCCGCTGTGAATGAGTACAATATTGTTCGAAATAAGAAATTGCTAGAATTGGTGGTGAAATATCTATTGCCAATGTACGGTATGCTGATTTTTTTTTCTTATATTTCTCTTCATTCTTGATGGCTTAGAATACATACAAACATTTTTCGTATTACAGGACTTGACAAATACAATACGTAGTTGAGCTTGATCGCAGTCTTCAAAGTAGCCATATATATTAACTAAATTTAGGAGTGGATGAAATTCGGAGAGGTATGCGGTTAGCTCTTGTCAGTGACTTATTTGCTTACTTTTTGCGGTTCATGCTTCAACATTTCTGCTTTTCTGATATATTTCATCTGGGATACTGAAGAACAGCTGCTGATGACAAACCACCGATGAACTACTATTAAGGGCCATCTTGCCTCGGTTACAATAGATATGCAACTGCAACCAATAATTCTTGCCTATATTGACCTTAATTTTCAGGTTAGAGAAGATTGGCGCCACGCACACCATTGGTTTACATGTATATTTGTTTACAATGGATGGTTCATTTACATACTCATGAAAAATAATTTTACATTTGATTGAACAATGCAGACTTTGGCTGCTGCGAGAATGTTGACACCATCTGTGCGCAAATTCAGTGGAGCGAGTGTGATACAGCTGCCAATAAGCCTCGAGCTATTGCTGCTACTACTCACTCTGCTGATGCTCAATTGAAGGTGTTCCTTAGACACTTCTGTTATCTTTACAGTTTTTGTGTTTTCTCTTATCTTCCCTGAATTACTCCTTGATGTGCCTTAGGCATAAATGTTTATCAGGATTGGGGACAAGCAAACATGCTCAATTGGTCTATACGAACTATACCACATATATCAGTTCTATCCTCAGGTAATTTGGGTCACTGCTCCTTAATTTTTTAGTGACTAACATGCACATTTCTCATAAAATTGGCTTGTAAATGTTTCAGTAGTACTGTAGGAACCACTTTGGCTCTTGCACAAAATATTTCAAAACGATGCCAGGTTGATATTTTTGCTCAGATACACAATGCTAGTGAAGCATTTCGAACATACATTGGAGATGTTTGTTTAGCCCCCGTCTGAACTTATTGCTGAAGATATATATATATATATATATATATTGTTTCATTCAGATTAGTATACATAATACAGCTTAATATGTACATTATTCTGGCAGATGGAGAGTAATGATGTAGCTTGAAGAAGTCCTTCTAGCATGGCCTTAACACTCCTCAGCCTTTGGCTCTCAATCAAAGTACGTTCCCTATCCCCTATAAATAATACCATCTGGTGAACAATTCACGAAATTCAGTCGCATGACCCGAGCCTACAAATTTCGTCTTGTCAGTATCATATTCCCAAAATGATAGACCTAAGGGTGAAATCATCTCTCCTAGCGACGTACCTTACTTCATCCGTGTTGACGCCGGTGACGTCCCCGTCGGCCTCCATCGCCGGGATCAGACGGCGTTTGGAAGGCAACCTCTTGGCCTTCTCTAGGGTTTTCTCCAAGTGAAAGCTTGCGGAAGTGGCCGGAGCTGGTTCGGTGGATTTGCGCAAAGGTTGTTTGGTGTGCTAGGGCGGCGCTGGTGGTGGTGGGGCCTGCTCCGGTGGGTTGGAACGTTGGGGCTTCGCGGTTTCGTTCAAAAACCCTAAAAGACCTTTCATCTTCTTCCTTCTTTCTCGGTGGCGTCTCTTCTTCTTTGAGTTTGCGGTTGGTTTTGGGGCTCCGGGGCTGAGCTGGGACGGCGGAGAAGGTCAAGGCTGGGTGGCGTGAGGTTTGTGACCGGGGTGCTAGGGTTTAGGTCTCCTTATCTTCATGGCTTCGAGTTCTTCTTCATGTGGGTCGGTGGCTTCTTCATCGACGTTGGGGGCTGACTTCTTGGGCCATTCACCGGATTTTGGGACGATGGGACGTAACATTCCGGACTTCAACCGGTTGTTTGACGTGGCTGCCTTTGAAGGCCTTCTCAAGAGGGTTCATGGGGCGGATGGCTCTTCGGTTAGGCAAAATATGGCTGGTTTGGACTGCTCCGCGGTTTGTACGGCGGCCGGAGTTGTTGCTTCAGGTGGGAATAGACCGCGGGTGGGGGCGGAGGGAACCACGGCTGGTCCTCTTGATGTTGTTTTGGATTTTCCCGGGACTAACCTTTTGGGTGAAAATTCTTCATCGGCCTTGGTGGCTTTCAACCCTATGATGGGAAGAGAGGTGGCTGACCCTATGGTGGGTAGGGAGGTGGCAGCTAAGATACCTCAAGAGGGTATGGAGTATGCAGTTATTGAGTACGCTGCGGGTTCCGTAGCTGAGACGCGGGTAGCTACTAAGGCTGCGGAGAAGGTGGCTAAGGCGGGTGTTGCTCATGCTGCGAATGTTAAGGTGGTTGCTAAAGGGGCTGCGGCTGAGGTGACTAAGGAGAGAGCTGTGGTTGATGTTGCGACGAAGCGTCGGCAGTCGTCAAGATGGAGTGTGACTCAGCCATTACGGGACCCGGCTATTGACTCGAACAGGTGTGCGCTTGTACGCCCATGCACGCCTATTCATCCGCGCCCTACGTTGGAGTCGAACACTGGGGAGGATCGGGGTGTGGAGAGTATGATCGAGACATTGGAGAAGGTTTATGAGCCTCTTTTGAGTGAAGCTAATGGGGAGAGACCGGCTGAGCTGGGACTGAACCCGCGGGAGGTTGTGGTGCATGGGACTGTTCCAGGGACAAAGGAGGTGGCTGGCCAAGGTAGGCTGGCGAACCAGCAGCCTATTAGGTCATTTCGGGATGCGGCCATTGAGGGCCCGAGGCCTGTCAGTAGGCCTGCTAGTGCGGGACAACGGATTCCGTTGGCTTATACTCCCCCTTTGATGATCGATGGGGTTGTTGAGGTTTGCCCTTCATGGGAGGTTGCTGAAAAGGGGTTGGCTAGGTGGGAAAACACCTTGGTGGGCTACTTCCTTGGTCGACGACCTTACTTCCCATTCGTTGATAAGTTTGCTCGCATGTCTTGGGCGCATGTGGTGGAGGTTCGGGCAACGAGCAACGGGTTCTTCCGGTTTCGATTTTCCTCAGCTGCTGCTATGAATGTGGTGCTCGAAGGGGGCCCTTGGCTGCTGCAGGGGCAGCCCTTATTTCTTGAGGCGTGGCGACCTGGCATGTCCTTCGATAAGAAGGAACCTGAGGAGATACCTGTCTGGATTAAGCTATGGAACGTGCCGAGTGAGTTTTGGACGCAGGAGGGCCTTGGCATAGTTGCTAGTGCGGTGGGGAGGCCTCTTTTCACAGATTCGATCACGACGTCCATGACACGTATCGACTTTGCACGAGTCTGTGTGATGAAGAAGGTGGCTGAACCCTATTTTGAGCATTTCAACATTAGGGTTCCTTCTCGGTCTGGAGGGTTTGAGGGGCATGTTAGGGTTTCGGTGGAGTACGAGTGGCGGCCGCCGAAGTGTTCGGGATGCCAGGCTACTGGTCATTCTGTAGAGGCTTGTCCTAGGGCTACCAGTCATCCTAGATACGTAGGATCGAGGGTTCAGCCCATGCCCAAGGGACGCACGGTGGAGGATAAGTCACGGCGGACAGCGATTAGTATGGTTGGAAAGGACAAGGGTGCGAGGGAGAAGGTGCAGATGAAAGGAAGGGATAAAGGGAAAAAGGTGCTGGAGGACAAGAGGGAGGTAATTGCAGGTGATGCCTTGACTTGTAGTGCCCCGAGCTCATCATTCACGAAGCTGTCTCCAGATGGGGTGAAGAGTAGTGAGAGGGGGGAGGCGGGGCAACTGAATACATTTGCCATTCTTCAGACTGTGGGTGAGGATGATGTGCTTACTTTACCGGGCCCTGATTGCATTGCAGCCCTCCCCGGGGTTGTTCCATGATCCCAGTCGGAGTCTGGAATGTGCGCGGACTGAATAAATGGGAGCACGGCCGGGCAGTCCGCGAGTTTATTTCCCGGCATAATCTTTGCTTGGTGGGTTTGGTGGAGACGAGGGTGGCCATCCACAATGCTGCCCTTACTTCTTCTTTGGTTCGGGATACATGGCAGTGGTTCTTTGACTATGATGTTGGGCCTGGCAATCGTATTTGGGTTGGCTGGGATCCTTCCTTTCTTCGGGTTTCTGTGGAAAGGTGCTCGACGCAAGCAATTCACTGCAAGGTGCATTCGCTTGCTGACCTCTCTACCTTTTTTGTCACATTCGTCTATGGCAAGAACACGAGGGAGGAGCGCTCTGTCCTGTGGGGTGATTTGATTGCCATGGCTGAATTTCGCTCGGAGGACCCGTGGATCGTTATGGGGGACTTCAATGCGGTGATTGAGGCCAGTGAGGCTAGAGGAGGGTCTTCAGCCTCTGCTGAGTGTTTGGAGTTCAGGTCTTGCCTTACTTCGGCCGACCTTACTACCCTTCCTATGATTGGCCAATTCTTCACTTGGTACAATCAGCAGAGGGCGGGGAGGGGTATTTGGAGGCGGTTGGATCGTATTGTGGGGAACCCTTCTTGGTTTTCTAGGTTTCCTCTTGTTCGGTATCGTAGTTGTCTCCCTGCGACTTCTGATCACTCGCCTCTTGTCTTGGAAGGGGAGGGAGGGTATGCGAGGAAGGCTTGCTTCAGGTTTGATAATTTTCTCACTAAGGATCCCCTCTTTTTGGAGCTGGTCGATCGTGGCTGGAGGACCAGAGTGAGGGGTACCCTTATGTATTCGGTTTCCCAGAAGCTTAGGGGGTTGAAGCAGCCCCTGAGGGAGCTTCGCCGTAGGAAGGGCAATCTTGCCAGGAATGTCGAGGAGGCGCGTCTGTTCTTGGAGGTTGCCCAGACTCTCTCTTCTCAGTTTCCTGAGGAGGATCTGCTTGTTGATCTTGTGCGTTTTTGTCGGGCTCTCTTTGCGCGTGCTGTGGAGATGGAGCACTCTGCACTCTCTCAGAGGGCTAAGCTGGCTTGGCTCAAGGATGGTGACCAATCCTCTGCCTTTTTCTTCAAGAAGGTTCAGATGCGTAGGGCAACCAATCGCATCTTCTCTCTTGAAGATGATGAGGGATCAGTGGTGGAAGGGGAGGATCAGGTCCGTGATGCGCTCATTTGCTATTACCAGCAGATATTGGGTCAATCTGCTCGCGCTCTTCCTGTGGTGGGTGAGGAGGTTCGTCAGTACATTACGAGCTTTATTTCGCATGAGGATGCTGCCATTCTCGTTAGGCGAGTGGAGGATAAGGAGATTAGGGATGTGGTGTTTCTTCTGGCGGATGACAAGGCACCTGGTCCTGACGGGTACACTGCTGCCTTCTTTAAGGCAGCCTGGACGATTATTGGGGTGGATGTTATGGAGGCGGTTCGTGAGTTCTTTTCTAGTGGACACCTTCTCAAGGGCGTGAACAGTACTCTTATCACTCTCATTCCTAAGAGGACTTCGCCTAGGCATGTGGGCGACTTCAGGCCGATTTCTTGTTGCAATGTCTTATATAAGATCATTGCTAAGATCATTGCTAATAGGATTCGGCCTCTGATGGCCAAGTTGGTTCACCACTCGCAGACGGCTTTTATCCCTGGCAGACGTATTGGGGATAACATCCTTCTTGCTCAGGAGATCTGTTATGGCTACTTGAGTCGCGATAAGCCCCCTCGTGTTGCGCTCAAAGTGGACCTGGCTAAGGCATATGATAAGGTTGAGTGGAGTTTTCTTTTGGCTATTCTTGAGGCTATGGGATTTCCGCCTGACTTTATCAGATGGATTCGGAGCTGTGTGACTACTACATGTTTTTCGATAAACATCAATGGTAGTCCGGAGGGTTTCTTCCCTGGTAAGCGGGGTCTGCGGCAGGGAGATCCGCTTTCGCCGTATCTGTTTACGCTTGTTATGGAGGTGTTGCGTGGCATTGTGACCCACTTTGTTAGGACTGACCCACGATTTCGCTATCATTGGCGGTGCGAGAAGTCGGCCTTGACCATGCTGACCTTTGCTGATGATCTGCTGCTCTTCTGTCATGCTGATTTGCATTCTGTGGGGGTTCTTCATGCGGCACTGACTTGCTTTACATCGCTCTCGGGGCTTGCGGCGAATCCTTGTAAGAGTGAAGTCTTTGTCTCGCGTCGTGCGGAGCATCTGACTCCTGCTTTACTGGATTTGTTGGGTTTTTCTTTGGGTTCTCTGCCTGTGAGATATCTTGGAGTCCCGTTGATCACTAGTAGACTCACTCAGGCGGACTGTGCCCCTTTGCTCGAGAAGGTGGATCAGCGGATTGGATCTTGGCTGAATAAGTCCCTCTCCTATGCGGGACGAGTTCAGCTTATTCGTTCGGTGCTGGGAGCGCTTTATCTCTATTGGACCGGGGTGTTCTTGTTGCCCAAGGGTGTCATCAGGGCTATTGAGCAGAAGTTTCGTTCATTCTTATGGGCGGGCTCAGCTGCTAAGGTGGCGTGGGAGGAGGTTTGCTTGCCTGTCGTGGAAGGGGGACTTGGCATTCGCTCTATTGAGGTGGACAATAAGGCTTTGATGATGAAGAACATTTGGAGTATCATCACGCGCGACGAGGAGTCTATTTGGGTGACCTGGCTTTATCATGAGAGACTTCACCGCAGGTCCTTTTGGCATTGCACGTCGTCGAGTAACACCTCTTGGAGTTGGAGGAAGCTTCTCAAGCTGCGTAGTGAGATGCGTCCGCTGATTCAGTTTCGGGTTGGGAACGGTAGAGATATTTGGGTTTGGAAGGACCCCTGGTTGTACATTGACCCCTTAGTGAGCAGATTTCCTCGGGGGCCGTTGGTTATGGGTATTCCCATTGATGCACGCCTGAGTTCTGTTATTTCCTCTTCGGGGTGGCACTGGCCGGCGCAGACCTCGACGGAATATTTAGAGTTTCATCCTCATCTGCCCCACTGTTCCCCCACTGATGCTGATTCCTACCGCTGGTTGGGCACTTCGGATGGTAAGTTCTCTACTGCCTCGGCTCGCGAGTCGATTCGGAGTAGGCGTATTCGGGTTCAGTGGGCTGCCCTCTTTGGAGGACCGCTGAAGGTCCCTCGTTTTGAGTTTATTCTTTGGTTAGCGATTCGGGATCGGCTTGCTACTAGGGATAAACCTTGGGTTGCGGCTGTTGCCCAGACGATGCATTGCTGTTTGTGTGACTCGTTGGAGGTGGAGACGATCTCACATTTATTCTTTGAGTGCCAGTTCTCGAGGCGTTGTGTGCAGGTGCTGAGGTACAAGACCCGCTGGGGATGGCCGTACCAGAACTGGAGCTTGGGTATTGCTTGGGCTTCGAGGCGCTGGAGGGGTCGTCATCTCTGTCACCTCACCTTTCGCCATCTGCTTGCCTCTCTTGTTTACCATATTTGGCGGGAACGCAACAAGAGATGCTGGGAGGGGATCATTGGGACGCCGGAGCAGCTTGCCCAGGCGGTGGTTCACACTGCTGTGCTGAGACTCTCCACGCTTCATTCGAAGTGGGAGTTGCAGACCTGTGCTGTTCGGCGACTTTGGCGTGTTGCTTGGTAGTTTGGTTGTGTCCTTGTTTTGTGCTTTTCGAGGCTTGATTGGTTGTTGTTGTTTCTGTTTCGCTCTGCTGGCCTTGTTGGTGCTCCTTGTTTGATTGCTCAGCAGGGTGCTTGTTCTGGCAGTTTGCTGCCTGTGGTTTTCTCGAGGCATGTCTCGTGATTGCTGCTTTGTACATTCATTTTTTTCTCTTCTGTTATGATATGACCGATTCCCCAAAAAAAAAAGATGCTGACAGACTTTTTTCATGTCTAGCAATTAAGGTATATTATCACTTTTCCGCCCTTCTTAGAATTCTTTTAGTTTTATCTATTAGACTCCTTACCAATGGTTTTTCCGTTATCACATGTGGCAAAGACTTGATTTCTGTCTCGCTGGAGCGTTTTCGTGACCGTGTAAGTATTTACTGAATACCTTAATGCAGGTAATGATGGGTTTTTCGTTTGCCGTCTTTGCCTGCATTCAGAATATATGTTAATACATAAATAATTCATAGCCTGAATATTAGTATCTGCGATAATCGCAGATTTTTCAGAACACGAAACTTGCTCATGCAGTCAAGGAAAGCACTCTAGATAACCTCATTACAGAATTATTTTTATGGCTTTTAGATGAACGGGTCCCAATGATGGACGATGGCAGTCAGCTCTTGTGAGCACTAAATATCCTTATGTTTCAGATTTTGGTAACTAACTCTGAACAAGTCTATAGTTGACACTTTGATATTAATATATTCTTGATGTTGCTAATTGCCCTGACTCAGTTCCAAATCCAGGATATTTCCGATCGGGTTTCCTCGTTTGTTGTGCTATAAATCTCTTGCGGCCTCTCCATCTGTCAAGATGGCCAGCTCCCGCTGTGAATGAGTACAATATTGTTCGAAATAAGAAATTGCTAGAATTGGTGGTGAAATATCTATTGCCAATGTACGGTATGCTGATTTTTTTTTCTTATATTTCTCTTCATTCTTGATGGCTTAGAATACATACAAACATTTTTCGTATTACAGGACTTGACAAATACAATACGTAGTTGAGCTTGATCGCAGTCTTCAAAGTAGCCATATATATTAACTAAATTTAGGAGTGGATGAAATTCGGAGAGGTATGCGGTTAGCTCTTGTCAGTGACTTATTTGCTTACTTTTTGCGGTTCATGCTTCAACATTTCTGCTTTTCTGATATATTTCATCTGGGATACTGAAGAACAGCTGCTGATGACAAACCACCGATGAACTACTATTAAGGGCCATCTTGCCTCGGTTACAATAGATATGCAACTGCAACCAATAATTCTTGCCTATATTGACCTTAATTTTCAGGTTAGAGAAGATTGGCGCCACGCACACCATTGGTTTACATGTATATTTGTTTACAATGGATGGTTCATTTACATACTCATGAAAAATAATTTTACATTTGATTGAACAATGCAGACTTTGGCTGCTGCGAGAATGTTGACACCATCTGTGCGCAAATTCAGTGGAGCGAGTGTGATACAGCTGCCAATAAGCCTCGAGCTATTGCTGCTACTACTCACTCTGCTGATGCTCAATTGAAGGTGTTCCTTAGACACTTCTGTTATCTTTACAGTTTTTGTGTTTTCTCTTATCTTCCCTGAATTACTCCTTGATGTGCCTTAGGCATAAATGTTTATCAGGATTGGGGACAAGCAAACATGCTCAATTGGTCTATACGAACTATACCACATATATCAGTTCTATCCTCAGGTAATTTGGGTCACTGCTCCTTAATTTTTTAGTGACTAACATGCACATTTCTCATAAAATTGGCTTGTAAATGTTTCAGTAGTACTGTAGGAACCACTTTGGCTCTTGCACAAAATATTTCAAAACGATGCCAGGTTGATATTTTTGCTCAGATACACAATGCTAGTGAAGCATTTCGAACATACATTGGAGATGTTTGTTTAGCCCCCGTCTGAACTTATTGCTGAAGATATATATATATATATATATATTGTTTCATTCAGATTAGTATACATAATACAGCTTAATATGTACATTATTCTGGCAGATGGAGAGTAATGATGTAGCTTGAAGAAGTCCTTCTAGCATGGCCTTAACACTCCTCAGCCTTTGGCTCTCAATCAAAGTACGTTCCCTATCCCCTATAAATAATACCATCTGGTGAACAATTCACGAAATTCAGTCGCATGACCCGAGCCTACAAATTTCGTCTTGTCAGTATCATATTCCCAAAATGATAGACCTAAGGGTGAAATCATCTCTCCTAGCGACGTACCTTACTTCATCCGTGTTGACGCCGGTGACGTCCCCGTCGGCCTCCATCGCCGGGATCAGACGGCGTTTGGAAGGCAACCTCTTGGCCTTCTCTAGGGTTTTCTCCAAGTGAAAGCTTGCGGAAGTGGCCGGAGCTGGTTCGGTGGATTTGCGCAAAGGTTGTTTGGTGTGCTAGGGCGGCGCTGGTGGTGGTGGGGCCTGCTCCGGTGGGTTGGAACGTTGGGGCTTCGCGGTTTCGTTCAAAAACCCTAAAAGACCTTTCATCTTCTTCCTTCTTTCTCGGTGGCGTCTCTTCTTCTTTGAGTTTGCGGTTGGTTTTGGGGCTCCGGGGCTGAGCTGGGACGGCGGAGAAGGTCAAGGCTGGGTGGCGTGAGGTTTGTGACCGGGGTGCTAGGGTTTAGGTCTCCTTATCTTCATGGCTTCGAGTTCTTCTTCATGTGGGTCGGTGGCTTCTTCATCGACGTTGGGGGCTGACTTCTTGGGCCATTCACCGGATTTTGGGACGATGGGACGTAACATTCCGGACTTCAACCGGTTGTTTGACGTGGCTGCCTTTGAAGGCCTTCTCAAGAGGGTTCATGGGGCGGATGGCTCTTCGGTTAGGCAAAATATGGCTGGTTTGGACTGCTCCGCGGTTTGTACGGCGGCCGGAGTTGTTGCTTCAGGTGGGAATAGACCGCGGGTGGGGGCGGAGGGAACCACGGCTGGTCCTCTTGATGTTGTTTTGGATTTTCCCGGGACTAACCTTTTGGGTGAAAATTCTTCATCGGCCTTGGTGGCTTTCAACCCTATGATGGGAAGAGAGGTGGCTGACCCTATGGTGGGTAGGGAGGTGGCAGCTAAGATACCTCAAGAGGGTATGGAGTATGCAGTTATTGAGTACGCTGCGGGTTCCGTAGCTGAGACGCGGGTAGCTACTAAGGCTGCGGAGAAGGTGGCTAAGGCGGGTGTTGCTCATGCTGCGAATGTTAAGGTGGTTGCTAAAGGGGCTGCGGCTGAGGTGACTAAGGAGAGAGCTGTGGTTGATGTTGCGACGAAGCGTCGGCAGTCGTCAAGATGGAGTGTGACTCAGCCATTACGGGACCCGGCTATTGACTCGAACAGGTGTGCGCTTGTACGCCCATGCACGCCTATTCATCCGCGCCCTACGTTGGAGTCGAACACTGGGGAGGATCGGGGTGTGGAGAGTATGATCGAGACATTGGAGAAGGTTTATGAGCCTCTTTTGAGTGAAGCTAATGGGGAGAGACCGGCTGAGCTGGGACTGAACCCGCGGGAGGTTGTGGTGCATGGGACTGTTCCAGGGACAAAGGAGGTGGCTGGCCAAGGTAGGCTGGCGAACCAGCAGCCTATTAGGTCATTTCGGGATGCGGCCATTGAGGGCCCGAGGCCTGTCAGTAGGCCTGCTAGTGCGGGACAACGGATTCCGTTGGCTTATACTCCCCCTTTGATGATCGATGGGGTTGTTGAGGTTTGCCCTTCATGGGAGGTTGCTGAAAAGGGGTTGGCTAGGTGGGAAAACACCTTGGTGGGCTACTTCCTTGGTCGACGACCTTACTTCCCATTCGTTGATAAGTTTGCTCGCATGTCTTGGGCGCATGTGGTGGAGGTTCGGGCAACGAGCAACGGGTTCTTCCGGTTTCGATTTTCCTCAGCTGCTGCTATGAATGTGGTGCTCGAAGGGGGCCCTTGGCTGCTGCAGGGGCAGCCCTTATTTCTTGAGGCGTGGCGACCTGGCATGTCCTTCGATAAGAAGGAACCTGAGGAGATACCTGTCTGGATTAAGCTATGGAACGTGCCGAGTGAGTTTTGGACGCAGGAGGGCCTTGGCATAGTTGCTAGTGCGGTGGGGAGGCCTCTTTTCACAGATTCGATCACGACGTCCATGACACGTATCGACTTTGCACGAGTCTGTGTGATGAAGAAGGTGGCTGAACCCTATTTTGAGCATTTCAACATTAGGGTTCCTTCTCGGTCTGGAGGGTTTGAGGGGCATGTTAGGGTTTCGGTGGAGTACGAGTGGCGGCCGCCGAAGTGTTCGGGATGCCAGGCTACTGGTCATTCTGTAGAGGCTTGTCCTAGGGCTACCAGTCATCCTAGATACGTAGGATCGAGGGTTCAGCCCATGCCCAAGGGACGCACGGTGGAGGATAAGTCACGGCGGACAGCGATTAGTATGGTTGGAAAGGACAAGGGTGCGAGGGAGAAGGTGCAGATGAAAGGAAGGGATAAAGGGAAAAAGGTGCTGGAGGACAAGAGGGAGGTAATTGCAGGTGATGCCTTGACTTGTAGTGCCCCGAGCTCATCATTCACGAAGCTGTCTCCAGATGGGGTGAAGAGTAGTGAGAGGGGGGAGGCGGGGCAACTGAATACATTTGCCATTCTTCAGACTGTGGGTGAGGATGATGTGCTTACTTTACCGGGCCCTGATTGCATTGCAGCCCTCCCCGGGGTTGTTCCATGATCCCAGTCGGAGTCTGGAATGTGCGCGGACTGAATAAATGGGAGCACGCCGGGCAGTCCGCGAGTTTATTTCCCGGCATAATCTTTGCTTGGTGGGTTTGGTGGAGACGAGGGTGGCCATCCACAATGCTGCCCTTACTTCTTCTTTGGTTCGGGATACATGGCAGTGGTTCTTTGACTATGATGTTGGGCCTGGCAATCGTATTTGGGTTGGCTGGGATCCTTCCTTTCTTCGGGTTTCTGTGGAAAGGTGCTCGACGCAAGCAATTCACTGCAAGGTGCATTCGCTTGCTGACCTCTCTACCTTTTTTGTCACATTCGTCTATGGCAAGAACACGAGGGAGGAGCGCTCTGTCCTGTGGGGTGATTTGATTGCCATGGCTGAATTTCGCTCGGAGGACCCGTGGATCGTTATGGGGGACTTCAATGCGGTGATTGAGGCCAGTGAGGCTAGAGGAGGGTCTTCAGCCTCTGCTGAGTGTTTGGAGTTCAGGTCTTGCCTTACTTCGGCCGACCTTACTACCCTTCCTATGATTGGCCAATTCTTCACTTGGTACAATCAGCAGAGGGCGGGGAGGGGTATTTGGAGGCGGTTGGATCGTATTGTGGGGAACCCTTCTTGGTTTTCTAGGTTTCCTCTTGTTCGGTATCGTAGTTGTCTCCCTGCGACTTCTGATCACTCGCCTCTTGTCTTGGAAGGGGAGGGAGGGTATGCGAGGAAGGCTTGCTTCAGGTTTGATAATTTTCTCACTAAGGATCCCCTCTTTTTGGAGCTGGTCGATCGTGGCTGGAGGACCAGAGTGAGGGGTACCCTTATGTATTCGGTTTCCCAGAAGCTTAGGGGGTTGAAGCAGCCCCTGAGGGAGCTTCGCCGTAGGAAGGGCAATCTTGCCAGGAATGTCGAGGAGGCGCGTCTGTTCTTGGAGGTTGCCCAGACTCTCTCTTCTCAGTTTCCTGAGGAGGATCTGCTTGTTGATCTTGTGCGTTTTTGTCGGGCTCTCTTTGCGCGTGCTGTGGAGATGGAGCACTCTGCACTCTCTCAGAGGGCTAAGCTGGCTTGGCTCAAGGATGGTGACCAATCCTCTGCCTTTTTCTTCAAGAAGGTTCAGATGCGTAGGGCAACCAATCGCATCTTCTCTCTTGAAGATGATGAGGGATCAGTGGTGGAAGGGGAGGATCAGGTCCGTGATGCGCTCATTTGCTATTACCAGCAGATATTGGGTCAATCTGCTCGCGCTCTTCCTGTGGTGGGTGAGGAGGTTCGTCAGTACATTACGAGCTTTATTTCGCATGAGGATGCTGCCATTCTCGTTAGGCGAGTGGAGGATAAGGAGATTAGGGATGTGGTGTTTCTTCTGGCGGATGACAAGGCACCTGGTCCTGACGGGTACACTGCTGCCTTCTTTAAGGCAGCCTGGACGATTATTGGGGTGGATGTTATGGAGGCGGTTCGTGAGTTCTTTTCTAGTGGACACCTTCTCAAGGGCGTGAACAGTACTCTTATCACTCTCATTCCTAAGAGGACTTCGCCTAGGCATGTGGGCGACTTCAGGCCGATTTCTTGTTGCAATGTCTTATATAAGATCATTGCTAAGATCATTGCTAATAGGATTCGGCCTCTGATGGCCAAGTTGGTTCACCACTCGCAGACGGCTTTTATCCCTGGCAGACGTATTGGGGATAACATCCTTCTTGCTCAGGAGATCTGTTATGGCTACTTGAGTCGCGATAAGCCCCCTCGTGTTGCGCTCAAAGTGGACCTGGCTAAGGCATATGATAAGGTTGAGTGGAGTTTTCTTTTGGCTATTCTTGAGGCTATGGGATTTCCGCCTGACTTTATCAGATGGATTCGGAGCTGTGTGACTACTACATGTTTTTCGATAAACATCAATGGTAGTCCGGAGGGTTTCTTCCCTGGTAAGCGGGGTCTGCGGCAGGGAGATCCGCTTTCGCCGTATCTGTTTACGCTTGTTATGGAGGTGTTGCGTGGCATTGTGACCCACTTTGTTAGGACTGACCCACGATTTCGCTATCATTGGCGGTGCGAGAAGTCGGCCTTGACCATGCTGACCTTTGCTGATGATCTGCTGCTCTTCTGTCATGCTGATTTGCATTCTGTGGGGTTCTTCATGCGGCACTGACTTGCTTTACATCGCTCTCGGGGCTTGCGGCGAATCCTTGTAAGAGTGAAGTCTTTGTCTCGCGTCGTGCGGAGCATCTGACTCCTGCTTTACTGGATTTGTTGGGTTTTTCTTTGGGTTCTCTGCCTGTGAGATATCTTGGAGTCCCGTTGATCACTAGTAGACTCACTCAGGCGGACTGTGCCCCTTTGCTCGAGAAGGTGGATCAGCGGATTGGTTCTTGGCTGAATAAGTCCCTCTCCTATGCGGGACGAGTTCAGCTTATTCGTTCGGTGCTGGGAGCGCTTTATCTCTATTGGACCGGGGTGTTCTTGTTGCCCAAGGGTGTCATCAGGGCTATTGAGCAGAAGTTTCGTTCATTCTTATGGGCGGGCTCAGCTGCTAAGGTGGCGTGGGAGGAGGTTTGCTTGCCTGTCGTGGAAGGGGGACTTGGCATTCGCTCTATTGAGGTGGACAATAAGGCTTTGATGATGAAGAACATTTGGAGTATCATCACGCGCGACGAGGAGTCTATTTGGGTGACCTGGCTTTATCATGAGAGACTTCACCGCAGGTCCTTTTGGCATTGCACGTCGTCGAGTAACACCTCTTGGAGTTGGAGGAAGCTTCTCAAGCTGCGTAGTGAGATGCGTCCGCTGATTCAGTTTCGGGTTGGGAACGGTAGAGATATTTGGGTTTGGAAGGACCCCTGGTTGTACATTGACCCCTTAGTGAGCAGATTTCCTCGGGGGCCGTTGGTTATGGGTATTCCCATTGATGCACGCCTGAGTTCTGTTATTTCCTCTTCGGGGTGGCACTGGCCGGCGCAGACCTCGACGGAATATTTAGAGTTTCATCCTCATCTGCCCCACTGTTCCCCCACTGATGCTGATTCCTACCGCTGGTTGGGCACTTCGGATGGTAAGTTCTCTACTGCCTCGGCTCGCGAGTCGATTCGGAGTAGGCGTATTCGGGTTCAGTGGGCTGCCCTCTTTGGAGGACCGCTGAAGGTCCCTCGTTTTGAGTTTATCTTTGGTTAGCGATTCGGGATCGGCTTGCTACTAGGGATAAACCTTGGGTTGCGGCTGTTGCCCAGACGATGCATTGCTGTTTGTGTGACTCGTTGGAGGTGGAGACGATCTCACATTTATTCTTTGAGTGCCAGTTCTCGAGGCGTTGTGTGCAGGTGCTGAGGTACAAGACCCGCTGGGGATGGCCGTACCAGAACTGGAGCTTGGGTATTGCTTGGGCTTCGAGGCGCTGGAGGGGTCGTCATCTCTGTCACCTCACCTTTCGCCATCTGCTTGCCTCTCTTGTTTACCATATTTGGCGGGAACGCAACAAGAGATGCTGGGAGGGGATCATTGGGACGCCGGAGCAGCTTGCCCAGGCGGTGGTTCACACTGCTGTGCTGAGACTCTCCACGCTTCATTCGAAGTGGGAGTTGCAGACCTGTGCTGTTCGGCGACTTTGGCGTGTTGCTTGGTAGTTTGGTTGTGTCCTTGTTTTGTGCTTTTCGAGGCTTGATTGGTTGTTGTTGTTTCTGTTTCGCTCTGCTGGCCTTGTTGGTGCTCCTTGTTGATTGCTCAGCAGGGTGCTTGTTCTGGCAGTTTGCTGCCTGTGGTTTTCTCGAGGCATGTCTCGTGATTGCTGCTTTGTACATTCATTTTTTTCTCTTCTGTTATGATATGACCGATTCCCCAAAAAAAAAAAGTATTTATCATTCATGTTACACGACGAACATAGAAGAGCCAAGAAATGATAGACTACCATCTGGTAAGCCAAACTCTGCATATCGTATTTTTTTTTTTGGAAAAGGTCACTAAAACGTAAAAGGAGTACAAAGTTCGTGCAAAAGGAACCGCATCAATTGGTTCTGCATATCGTATTTATATTATGTTGTAGTACTAATTGTTGATGTAGTGCGTATGTTTGAAAATTGTACGTCCATTATTGTTGCTAAGTACTAAGTCTTTGTGATGCAACCCTACTCTCAAGGAACACATAGCCTAGGGATTTCTTACATTGTTACATATGAACTGCTTTACTTTAATATCTCACTTATTTGTAGTTTTCCTTTTTCTGTTCAGACCATATTCCTCTCAGACTAACTTGGTCGTGTTTGTCCTATGTCTTGGAGGAAAAAGTAAACACAATTATCTATTGCTTTTCTTTTTGGTAAATTAAATTTTTTTATCTGCAGATCTGATTTTGCTGAGCAAAGTGGTGAACTTTCAAGGTCTAGGACTATAACAACCTCTAACATGTAACTTAGCGAAAATTGCTCTGTCCAAGCATATAAAAGCTTTAAGTTGCGTGCTTTACCTTACGGCAAATATATTTTAAAGCATGGCAAAACTTATCTTCATGTGTCGTCACGATTCGTTATTTTTGTCTTTGATGTAGGGAGACTACAAACATTCTGAAGTTCTCATAGATAAAATTCCAGTGCCTCAAGTAGATTCCATTGTTTACCCAATAAATGTTTGGCTTTGATGTAGGGAGAACTACCGTCATTCTGAACTTCTCATGTTTTGAATTCCAGTGCCTCAAGGATATTCCAGTGCCGGTAGAAATCTTAATGTATGAAGTAAAGCAACTTCGGAATAAAAATATTCCGTTGGTCAAAGTTCTGTGGCGTAATCAGGCAATTGAGGAAGCAACGTGGGAACAAGAAAACGACATGCGGCAGAAGTACCCCGAATTATTTTCGACTGCCTAAATTTCGAGGACGAAATTTCTTGAAGGAGGGGAGGATGTAATACCCGTAAAATTTAATACGGGGATTTCGCAAAACTTCGAAATTGGTGAAGATAAGTTTGGGCAGGCTTGAAATTGAGCCCAAATAATAATTGGGCCCAAGCCCGATAAAGAAGGAAAATTTTGATGGGTTGCTTAGGACATGAGGAAAAACACGTCCATGCCTCATCAACTGCTGAACAAAAGCAGTAAAAACCATCATTAGAGATAAATAGGAGCAGCAAGAGAGAAAGGAGAAGAAGGCGAGAGAAAAAGAAGAAAGAGACAAAGGAATTTGGCAAACGCTCCTTCCAATCTTCATCAACAAAAATCTGCTTAAACACTGCTTAGGAAGTGAGGTAGGTGAAACCTACAACCCCGAAAAATCGTTCTTAACAGCTTTAATATTCATGGTGAAAGGATCACCAAGTTTCCTTTTAAAATTCATAAGCTGCTTTGTGTGTTACGTGATGTTTTTGAAGTGTTATGATGCTTGTTCGAGCTCAACATATGAGTTCTATAATCTATTTAGGTGTTTATGTGAGTTGGAAGGATGTTTGTGTGATGAAAATTCCCAGAAATTTAGGGTTTATGCATGAAAATTAGTTTTTCGCATGAACAGTAAAGTTTTCGGATGATTTCTTGTTTTCGGGCCGAAAACCATTTTCGCGGGCCATTTTAAGTTTTCGCGGGCCAGTTACTTTGCGAATTGTGAGGAAGAAAAAGTTTTCGCGGGCCGAAAAATCAGTTTTCGCGGGCCTAAGGTTTTCGGTATGTGAGAGGAAAAAGTTTTCGCGGGCCAATAATAAGGTTTTCGCGAACCAAACTTTTCGCCACTTTTTGTGAGGTTTCGCGAACCAAGCTTTTCGCCAACTTTTTGTGAAGTTTCGCGAACCAAACTTTTCGCCACTTTTTGTGAGGTTTCGCGAACCAAGCTTTTCGCCAACTTTTTGTGAAGTTTCGCGAACCAAGCTTTTCGCCACTTTTTATGAGGTTTTCGCAAAACAGCTTTTCGCCATTTTTTGTGAGTTTTCGCGAACTAAAACTTTTCGCTACTTAATATAAGTTTTCGCTAGCTACTGTTCAAAATGAAAAAGCTTTTCGCCACTTTCAAAGTTTTCGCCAAGTTTGAGCTGTTCGCTACTTTTCGCTAGCCTAAGCTTTTCGCCAGTTAAAGTTTTCGCCAGCTTTTCGCAATGCCAAATCTTTTCGCAGCATAGAAAGGTTTTCGCCAGGTTAAAAAGGTTTTCGTCAAAAGGGTGACTCTTTGACTTCAAATTCTCTCTAGCCAACTCGCGTGACTCTTCGGGTTCTCACGATCGATCCGCCACCTTTCATGGAGGCCGACTCCGATGGTGTTCCGGCCGACTGCCCACCTGTGGTGGCAGCCATGCCGGACCTTGCCAGCCTGGGCGGGGCATATCCTCGCTTCTCGACGGAATTCGACGGGGTTCGCTTCAAGGGACTCGTCGATAAGATCATTGGATTGACGACGCTTGCCGGCTCCTCGGCTGCCACCCAGCCCGCGCCGGACCTGCCCCTACTACGCGATGGTTCGCGCTCCTTGCCAATGCGAAGGGACCCGCCTGTGGCTGGCCGGTTGTCCCGACGCTTGGCGTCGAGTCCTTATGGCCCATGGTTTGGACGTTCGGTGGCGGCTGAGTCGGTGGTTGTGGCTCGGCCCACTGTTGTTGCGGTGGGTGATCCTGTTGGCCCGTTCCCCTTGGTGCCAACGGGGCTGGGCGATGATCAGGCCATGGTGGGAGACGAAGGGTCGCATGCTCGTGGCGACGAGGAGGGGACGGCGGTGCCTGCTCAGCCCTCGCAGGCCGTCGCTCGGCAGTCTGAGGATGATCCCGTGTCTCCCGTAGGTGCACACAACCCCCTTCCTGTGCCGGATGATCATCTTGGGGTCCAGTCGACTCGCACGACACGGGTTGCTGAATCTGCTGCTGGGACGCCTCCTACTTCCCATGGTGCCCACAGCTCGGATGTCTTCATGCCGGAAGCTCCTAATTCCCATGGTTTTGGTGCGATTGCTGGCAGCGATCCGGTTGCCGTGCGCCGCCGGGGATACGCCCAGCCCCCTCCCACCTTTGCGGCAAAGCTGGTGGGCTCCCCGTCTCGTTCTCTTGGTGGCCCTATAGCCAAAGCTGGTCGAAAGATTCCATTGTCCTACACTCCACCTATTACAACGAATGGGATCGTTGAAGTCTCCCCTACGTGGGATATTGCTCAGAAAGGATTTGCCCGTTGGGAACATACGTTGGTGGGCTATTTCTTAGGTCGTAAACCTTACTTCCCCGTTGTTGAACGATATTGGCGAGCTCGTTGGAATGGTCTTGTGGAAGTGCGGGCTACCATTAATGGGTTTTTCAAGTTTCGGTTTGCTTCAGCTACCGCAATGCATGCCGTTCTTGATGGCGGCCCTTGGCTTCTCAATGGGCAGCCCCTTTTTCTCGAAGCATGGCGGCCGGGACTGTCCTTTGAGCGTCGCGAGGTTGTCGAAGTTCCCTTATGGGTTAAGCTCTGGAATGTCCCCGGTGAGTTTTGGACGGCCGAGGGCCTAGGTGTTATAGCTAGTGCAGTGGGCAAACCGCTTTTTACGGATGGTATTACGACGGATGGAGAGCGTATTGATTTTGCACGCGTTTGTGTCATGAAGCGGCTGGCTGATCCTTTTATTGACATTCTCCATCTACGCATGCCGACGGCGGATGGTGGAGTGGCGGGCCTTATAACGGTACGAATTGAGTATGAATGGCAGCCGTCTAAGTGCGCCGCCTGTGACACGTGGACGCATGGCCCGACTCATTGTCCCCAACAGCCTACGCCGCAGCCGACGGCTTCTGTCCGACCCCGGCTGCAGCGCCCGAAGCACGGGCAGACTCAAGAACCTAGGCCTGCGCTTCAGGGTGGGCTACCGATTACTAGTACCTCGACAGGCAGGGTAGCTCAGACGGTGTCGCCTGGGCTTTATCTGAATGCCTACCGTCCCTCTAAGGTGGGTGGGGGCCGAGTCACGGAATGGCGCCAAGTGGGTGCCAAAGGCAAGGCTCTACGAGTCACACCTTCTGCTGCTTCCCCTATTATCCGTCGCGTAGCCCCGTCCAATGGAGGCCACAAACCAGCTCCGCCTTCTTCCCCGCGGGACCGCTCCCCTCCCAAGCAGCCTTACGATCTTTCTCAGACGGACCATAATGCGTTCGCTGTCCTGGGTAGGCTAGAACCTGATGCTATGGATGTGATCGACTTTACGGGCCCTAAAGTAGATGCAGCCCGCCCTGGTGGTGATCCATGATACGGCTCGGATCTTGGAACGTTCGTGGTCTTAATCGACAAGATCACAGGAGGGCAATAGGAGATTGGCTTACGAGAACGCGAATCCCGTTAGTTGGGCTTCTTGAGACGAGAGTAGCGCCGCAGAATGCTATCCGTCTTTCTCGTGGGTTGCGACCCACTTGGACTTGGTATTTTGACTATGGAGCCGGCCCTGGTACTCGGATTTGGGTCGGCTAGGATCCCTTCTCCCTCCGAGTTACAGTATTGGCTACGTCCGACCAGGCTATCCATTGCCGTGTGGAGCTCGTGACCACAGGTCTGGTGCTTTTTGTATCATTTGTTTATGGGAAATCGACCCGTGTTGAGCGGGCTCGCCTGTGGGAGGAGTTAGTTCAGTTCTCCTCCTCTCATGTTGAGGATGCGTGGTTGGTGGCTAGTGATTTTAATGCCATCCTCAATGTTACTGAGAGCTGGGGGGGCGCACCGAACACCCATGACATGGAGGATTTACGGTCTCTCTTGGTCCGTGCCGACCTGGCCTGTATACCATCGACGGGTCAGGCGTTTACGTGGCATAATCAGCAACTCGGCTCTGCCGCCATCTGGCGACGGCTGGACCGTATGTTGGCGAACCCCCAGTGGTTTGTCACTCATGCTGACGCGCGTGTGCATTGCGAGCTGCCGGCTACATCCGATCACTCACCACTGACTTTGGGCGAGGCTCCGGTTCTCGCGCGAGGCACGTGTTTTCGCTTCGAGAACTTCTTGCTTAAGGACCCGCGGTTTTTTGATGAGGTCCGTCGGGTCTGGGCGATTTCGCTCAATGACCACCCGATGTATGCTGTCGTCCATCGCCTGAAGCTGTTGAAGCCGACGTTCTCTCAGATGAGGCGTGCCAAGGGAGACCTAGCCGCCAATGTAAAGGAGGCCATGCATTTCTTGGGCGTCGTGCAGCAGTTTACGGCTCTCTTCCCTCTTGAGGAGCGGTTTCACGTACTTGAGCGCACGTGTCGTTCCCTGTACGCACGGGCCGTTGAGATGGAGCAGACAGCCATGTCCCAACGGGCTAAGCTGGCCTGGCTGCAGGATGGCGATCAGTGTACCTCCTTTTTCTTCAAAAAGGTGGCGGTACGTCGGGCTGCTAACCGCATTCTTTCTCTGGAGGCCTCTGATGGCACCCTCTTGACCACACCTGAAGGGGTGGAAGGTGAGCTGCTACGATTCTATGAGGGCCTGCTGGGCTAGTCAGTGCGCTCGACTCCGGTCCTCCTGCCTGATCTCCACCATCTGCTGACCAGGAGGCTATCCCCCGCTGCGGCTGATGCTATGGTTCGCGACCTCGAGGATGTGGAAGTTCGCCAGGCGCTTTTCTCCATGGGGGACGAGAAGGCGCCGGGACCTGACGGCTATACCGCAGCTTTTTTCAAGGCTGCCTGGGAGATTGTTGGGGCCGACATTCCATGCGGTTCGTGATTTCTTCCTTACGGGTCGTCTCTTGAAGGGCCTTAATAGCACTCTGCTTACCCTGATACCGAAGTGCGACTCCCCGCGGCGGGCCACGGACTTTAGGCCCATCTCTTGTTGTAATGTTCTCTATAAGGTGATATCCAAAATCATTGCTAATCGGTTGAAGACCTCACTCCCGGGGCTGGTTCATGAGTCACAGACTGCCTTCGTCCCTGGCCGGCGCATTAGTGATAACATTCTACTAGCTCAGGAGCTCTGCCATGGATATGCTAGTCGGGGCCACCCACCACGTGTTCTCTTTAAGGTTGATCTGGCGAAGGCCTATGACAAGGTGGAGTGGAGTTTCCTACTGGCGACGATGCAGGCTATGGGGTTTCACCCACGTTTCATTGAGTGGGTTCGCATCTGTCTGACGACGACGACCTTCTCCATTAATGTCAATGGCCGGGTCACGGGTTATTTTGCTGGGAAGCGAGGCCTCCGTCAGGGCGACCCCATTTCCCCATACCTATTTACCTTGGTTATGGAAGTGCTTCATGGCATTGTTGATGACTGTATTAGGGCGGAGCCTCGGTTCCAATTCCACTGGCGGTGTGCCGATATCTCCCTACCCATGCTACTCTTTGCTGATGACCTTCTCCTTTTTTGCCACGCCGATGCAGTCTCGGTTGGGGTTTTCAAGACATCGCTGGATCGATTCTCGGTTCTCTCGGGCCTCTCTCCTAATCCGGCTAAGAGCTCGATGTTTCTCCCCCGACGGGAAGAGGGTTTACTGGGCCAGCTGCAGCCCATCTTGGGTTTTCCTTTAGGTACTCTCCCCGTACGCTACCTAGGAGTACCACTGCTGGCCTCAAGACTGTCACTGGCGGACTGCGCTCCTTTATTGCAGAAGGTGGATATACGATTAGGCTCGTGGCTTAATCGATCCCTTTCATATGCTGGCCGGGTGCAACTAATAAAGTCAGTCCTTCAGTCGTTGCATCTTTATTGGTCGGGTGTTTTCCTGCTACCCAAGGGCATTGTTCGGGCCCTTGAGGGTAAGTTCCGGCAGTTCTTATGGGGTGGCACCTCTGCCAAAGTAGCCTGGGATGACATCTGTCTGCCTGTGGCGGAAGTGGGCTTGGGTATCCGCTCGGTGGCTTCGGAAAATAGGGTGCTCCTTTTTCAGCTACTTTGGCGACTCATCTCCCGCTCCCCGGGGTCCATCTGGGTGGAGTGGATATATCGTACTCGACTCCGCACACGCTCCTTTTGGACAGTTCCTATTTCGCAGACTACATCGTGGAGCTGGCGCAAATTGATGAAGCTACGTCCGGAGTTCCGACAGCATGTGGAGTTGCGTATTGGGGATGGGTCATCAATCTGGCTGTGGGAGGATCCGTGGATGCCGTCTGGCCCCTTATTGGAGCGCTTTCCGCGGGGCCCTATTGCGATGGGCCTCCCCACTGGCTCTCGCCTTTGCGAGGTGATAACTGAGTATGGGTGGGATTGGCCCGGCCGGTCCACGGTCGAATATCTCGAGCTCAGTCGGGAGCTCCCTCCTGTTGATCCGACCAGGCGGGATTCTTTTTACTGGAAGAACTCCGTTGATGGGCTCCCGTCCTCACGGCTGATTCAGCAGACCATCCGGCCGCGGCGCCAACCTGTTGGGTGGGCCAACCTGTTTGGTGGCCCACTTCGGGTCCCGCGGCATGAGTTCATCCTCTGGCTGGCAGTACGCGAGCGTCTTTCGACGAGAGATAAGCCGTGGGTGTCCCTTCGGGCGGGAACCTCGGCCTGTGTGCTATGTAATGCATTGGTGCTCGAGACGACCCAGCACCTGTTCTTTGATTGTCCGTTTTCGCGACGGTGCCTTCGCCTTCTGCGCCTTCGAGTCCGATGGGCGTGGCCCTACAGGGAGTGGCCGCACGGCATCGTCTGGGCTTCATTTCGCTGGCGGAGTAATCACCTGCTTATGGCTGCGAATAGGCACATCCTCGCTTCGCTTGTATATCATATCTGGATGGCACGCAATCAACGGTGGCGGGAGGGCACCATCATGTCCCCTGAGAGATTGATTATGTGTGTGGTTGATTTAGTCTGTATGCGTCTTAATGGCCTCTCTGCGAAATTTTCTTTGCAGAGAGCTGCTATAAGGCGGGTCTGGCAAGTTGCGTGGTAGTGGTCGCTGAGACATTCTATCACTTTTTGTTTTCTGTACAGTTACATATTTATATATAAAACGGGATTTATTCCAAAAAAAAAAAAGGTTTTCGTCAGGTCAACTTTTAGTAGGCTTGGTTTTCGCCAGGTTAAAAAGGTTTTCGTCAGGTCAACTTTTAGTAGGCTTGGTTTTCGCCAGGTTAAAAAGGTTTTCGTCAGGTCAACTTTTAGTAGGCTTTTCATGGGCCTGGTGTGACCATTCTGGGCTTTAGGTTGATTTCAGCCCAAATCTTTTAATTTTTGTTGAACTAAGTTTTTATAAAATATTTTCAAGCTTGGACCCAATTTCTCGGGTCAACTGATAAAGGAGTATTGGGTCTTAAATAATTTACTGTTCTCGGGATTTTAAGTACGTTTTATATATTCTAATGATTTTTGAGGGTTTTTCGGATATACTTGATATGTTCTGCGATTAATTGTTCATGCATCCACGGCATGTCATGACGAGAGTATTGATCGCATTTGTGCGATGGGAGAGTGTATGCCTTTCTTTGGCAGAGATTTGTGAGGTTAAGACTCGTAGGTGCACCTGACGGGAGACAGACGTGATCGCTCTGTCTACTCAGGCTTGAGCAACCTGAGGTGCCCACCGTCGTAGGATTGCTCGACTTGACGGGAGATAGACGTGATCGTTCTATCTACCCGGGTACAGCGTGGGAGCGCGACTCGGGGTGCCTACCGTCATGAGATGAGATTAAGCGGGAGATAGACGTGATCGCTCTATCTACCCGGGTACAGCGTGAAATCGCAACTCGGGGTGCCCACCGCCATGAAATGTGATTTCCGAGTCTGTGTGACCGGATGATTGATGTGATGTTGCGCGCGAGGTGCCGAGTCTAACCTAGGGCCCTGAGTATTGAGATATGAGAAAAATGAGCGTGCATTTGTCATGTGAGATATTGGGATTTGGGGACATGTGAACGCATGCATCGCATTATTTTGGTGTTCACCTACTGGGCAATTGTGCTCAGGGTTACATGTTTTATAGGTACTAATAAGTAGACGGCTGGTGGCGGTGACTCCACGGGCTTTTGGGGGCGGATGCAGTACATGGGACGCGACCTGTGGAGGCGTAGGATTAGTTTCTAATTTTTGGGGCTTCGGCCCGCTATAAAGACTAGCACGGCTTTTGTAAAACAACTCTTTTATACATTGTATAATATACTATGTTGTTTTTGTAAAATGGGCTTTCCGCGGCTTTCGTTGCGAAAACCCGCCAACTATTTATATTAAAAAGTGGGGTCGCCACACGGGACGAAAGTCGCTTGCTTAGAATTGACGCTGCCAACAACTGATCTAGAATGTGGCGGCACAACAGATGAAATACTGGAAGATGCTGACAGGCTTGTGTCATGTCTACCCACTCTGGTGATGCTCAATTGAGGTTCCTCAGACACTTCCGTTATCTTTATAGTTATTGTGTTTTCTCTAATCTTCCCTTAATTAAGTCCTTGATGTGCCTTTGGAGAAATGTTTAATAGGATTGGGGACAAGCAAACATGCTCAATTGGTCTATACGAAATGTATCGCATATATCTGTTGTATCCTCGGCTATCCTCGGCTGCTCTTAATATTTTAGTAGCTAACATGCACAGTTATCATAGAAATGGCTTGTAAATATTTCTGTAGTACCCAATGAACCACTTGTCGTTTTCACTAAATGTTCCAAAATGATGTCATGTTGATATTTTTGCTCAGCTACACAACGCTAGCGAAGCATTTCGAACATACATCGGAGATGCTTGTTTAGCCCAGGTCTGAATCTTATTTCTGAATAAATTTTTTTTATTTTGTTTCATTCAGAATATGTGTACAGCTTAATATATACATTATTCTGGGAGATGGAGAGAAATGTCGTAGCCTGAAGAAGTCCTTCTAGCATGCCCTTAACCACTCCTCCGCCTTCGGCTCTCAATCCTTCTTCAAAGTACGGTTCGCTTTCCCCTATAGATAATACCAGCCTGGTGAACGATTCACGAAAATTAATCGCACGACCCGAGCCTCCAAATTTTGTCAAGTCACTATCATATTCCCAAGATGATTGACCTAAGGGTGAAAACATCTCTCCTAGAGTTCCAAGTGTTTGGTAACTTACATTTTTTTATCTGCATATCTGATTTAGCTGAGCAAAGTGGTGAACTTTCAAGGTCTATTACCGTACCAACCTTTAACAAGTAACTTAGCGAAAATCGCTCTGTCCAAGCATATGAAAGATGTCAGATGCATGTTTTTCCCTGGTCCAAATATATTTTAGCATGGCTATATTTATCTTTATGTGCCGTTTCGATTCGTTATTTTTGTCATTGATGTATGGAGAACTACAGTCACTCTGAAGTAGGGTTGCAAATAAATCGAGTGTTTTTTGTTCGATTCGAGATTCGATTTGAAATTTACGATTCGAATTCGAAATATTAGAATATAGAATTCAAATAAAAATAATTTTTTTGATTCGAATAATATTAGAATATGAATATAAATATTACAATATTCGATTCGAATATTAATAGAATATTCGATTAGAATAATTAAATATTTATTTTAATATACTTATTACAATTCAATATATATTTAATAATAATGAAATACAATACATTATAATTCAAAATTTCTCGAAAATTTTAATTCAAAATATATCTGAAATAATACAATATTTTTTAAAATATAATATTTATGATTCCATAGATATTTAAATATAATATTATTTATATTATCTTATTAAATAGATTTTATGAAAAATATAAAAATAATAATAATCGAATATTCGAATATTCGATATTCGATTCGAAAATATAGTCAAATAGAATTCGAATTGATTTTAGTATTCGAATAGAATTCGAATTCGAATTCGAATTCGAGATTTAATAATAGAATACAAATATAATATCGTGGTATTCGACTCGATTCGATTCGTTTGCAACCCTACTCTGAAGTTCTCATGGATTGAATTCTGGTGCTTCAAGCAAATTCCATTGTTGGCGCCACGAACTGGAACGAAGATTTGGATTTCATAGCAAATGGATCTGCTGAGCAGGTATAAACCATATATCTGAAATTCATGTTCATGTGGTAGTCTGACATGATGGGTCAACTGAAGGTTCCTTAGACACGTCCGCTATCTTTAGAGTTTGTGCTTTGTCCTATATTCCCTGAATTAACTCCTTGATGTGCTTGAGAACAGCAATAATTGGAAGCAATGTTTAAAAAGATTGGGGACAAGCAAACATGCTCAATTGGTGGTCTATACAAACTATAACGCAGTTGTATACTCAGGTATTTTAATTCACTGCTCTAACTAACATACACAGTTCTCATTGAAATGGTTTGAAAATGTTCCATTAGTACCTTAGGAACCACTGGTCGTTTTCACTAAATATTTCAAAATGATGTCAGGTTGATATTTTTGCTCAGCTACACAACGCTAGTGAAGGATTTCGAACATACATCAGAGATGGTTTATCCCAGTTCTGAATCTTATTTCTTAATATATATTTTTTCTATTATGTATACAACTTAATATATACATTCTTCTGGCAGATGAAGAGAAATGTTGTAGCTGAAAGAAGTCCTATCATGCCCTTATCTACTACATGCCCTTACTTCGATCTCACACCAACAAAACAGCAGTCCCGCCAAAGCCAATGGTCCTTTGTTGCTTGAAGTAGCCGTGCACGCCCTTACTTCGATCTCGCACCACGAAATACGAACGACGGGAACACGATATTTATGAGATTGCCTCACTGGAGATGCTAGTTTAAAAGGCTTCGGGATTCATGGGACAGATTCTATTAAGCCTATTTTATTACCACAAATTTCTTTCTTTTTTTTTTTTTGTTAACATGGTTTCAGGTGGGGGCGATCGACCATTCTAGTGTTTTGCCAAGTAGGTGGGGGCGATCAACCTCTCTAAAGGAACTCTAGTGTTTTGCCAAGTAGTGAGTGTTGAACTTCCGAACACAAGAATAAAATCGAGAGGCGCGAGACGCTGTTGGAGCAACAACCCCTATTTATAGGGTTTCGTTCGAGTCAAGTGCATGTACATATTTTATTGTGTGCAACGAATGGGAACACCTCAATTCTCAAAGACCAAAAAATTCAATGTAACTTATTTAACCTATGCAAAAGATATTTTATTCGAAGATCTTATCATAATAAATATATTATTATATCTCTGCAAGTTACATCACACGCTGCACCTATATTAAAATATTGTGCATGCCCAAATATTAAAGCATGTCAAAAACCATGCAACACGCTCGTTGCGTGTCTTTGCCCTTTAGCCAAATGTTGTTAATGAACTATTTCTAAAAGTCCAACAGTGAGCGACATTATTACCTCTAATCGCTTCGCAAAAGAGAAGTAAACTGATTGGAAATAATTTGAGAGCTTAAATCATTCATCGAGTATTTCCCACACAGTCTTCACCACATCTTTTGCGTCGATAATAGAGAGGCAATCTCCTTAAACAATAATAAGTTTCAACAATTTCCGAATCAAACTTATCCGAAAAAATCTCGTCCACCATCCCAAGCACCTCCCATCCGAGTCACGGGCTACAATCCCTACCGTTGCTCCGTCTTGCTTAGCATGCAATGCACCATCGAAATTCAATTTCACGATATGAGTTGCGGGAAGCCTCCAAAAAATTGGCTTCAAGATATTTATCGTTCCTGACAGGGGCAAAGAATTATTCGAGTGACAACTCAAGTTTTACTGGTAGCGAAATCATGTGATAAGTTAGGATATTACGTGATATTTATACCCGTAAATTTGCATATTTGGTCGTTATCTATTTAAAAATTCTCGAATATCTTATGTTTGCGTGTTATTTCTTATTTGATAGATATTGGAGCAAAACCGAGAAAAATTGGGGAGTTATGATCATTTTGGGAGTCTTGGGGGTCCTTTCGCAACTTTCAGGAGTATTGAAACAGCTTTGGATCAATTAGTGTAATATGAAAAGACTTTAAACATGGAAAGAGAAGATAAGAGACTAAAGGGGATGATCCTTATTTCTTTAAATCAAGAAGATAATAGTTTCCATGTCAAGGTTCAAGGCTTACACACATGAAAAGAAGGATTTCATACAACTTAACCCTCAAGAAGCCACTCCCATAGAAAGGACAACCGTCACAACTCTCACACTCTCTCACCACACGAGAAACCCTCTCTGAGGGCTCCTCTCGCAGCTCACACACCTACCTCACCAAGCACACACCTCTCGCAACCCTGACGGCTGCCACCTCCCACATCTACCACACGGCAGCCATCTCACCCCGCACGCTGTCTCACAAAGCAGTCAGCTCTCTCATCCTCACGTTGCCTCACAAAGCAGCCAGCTTTCTCACCCAAACCACCAAGGAGCCACCTCACGCACGGCTGGAAGGAGGGCATAAAAATAGAGACACCATCCATGGCTATCACACGAGCAGAATTCAGACTCACGACGGCTGCCCCATCGAAGCACATACCTCAGATTCTTGATGGCTTGCAATGGCATTTCTTCTTCCAATCACGACGGAAAGCACTGAGGCGACATGTGACGACTCGACATCGTGCGGGACGAATTCTATCTCTATATCTTTAATATTTCGTTTTCAACAATGTTTCTTTTGATTCGTTATTGATTTCATTTATTAATATGCTAGGCTAAGTTCCTTTGTGATTAAGACCATATTAGGCCGGATTATGAGTTCTTATTAACGTTCTTCGTATTTTATTTAATCGTATAACTTGAGTTATGTGTTCTATGTTTGAATTTAATGCTTGATATGCTTGATCACCATATGCATGATTATTGATTGATTTATGAGACGGAAAAAGTGATTAGATCGGTTAGAACAATAAACATAGGGCACCACTACGTAAAACCGACCAAAGATGGAATTCGGTTTCGTATGTGTGGTTTCCTAGAGGTTAGGCGCCGAAAACGTCTAAACTCGGGAAAATTCATAAAGCCGAATGCGTGAGGAGTAACTACAGTCTTATAGAAATATAGGGATTGGTTCACTATCGCATAGGGTTTCTAGTTACGTGAATAATGGGTAGCATGTATGCTAGGAATTTCTACATTGACTTGACTCATGTTGATTAGATAGAATTGATTGCATAAAGACGTAGGATTAATCCGTGCCGAGTATGATCACGTCGCTTATTGATTTTCAAACCATTATGTTTATTTGCTTTTGTTTTCTTATTTGCGTTCTCTTTTAATTCATCAAATCTTTATAGAAATCATAAAAAAAAAATATTTAATCTAAATTAGGATTCGGAATATTTTCTTAGAATTAATCGAGCTGTCTTCGTGGATCGATACTCGGACTTCGTCCGTTTTACTACTTGCACGACCTAGTACACTTGCTAGTATTCGAGCGTGTCATCATGCAACATTCCATCGTCCATTTGTTCTATACGAACCATAAAGCCCTACACAAACACACGACGAGCATCCTCAATATCAAAATTACAGTATCTACAGATAGGGTTTTGCACGCATTTTTGACGAAACAGATTTGATGTTGTGACAGGTGTGTTCGCTCCACGTCTCCACACTAAAATAGCATTTTCGACGAAATAGATTCGAGTTGAATAACAATAATTAGCATTTATCTTTTATTAAATTATCAAAATAAAGTTCACTTCAAATAATGGGGTAAACATTGCTATATTTTAACCTCATTATACATTGATATAAAATGTTATAATAACTGTTTTAACTATGCTCCCTTAATACTTTTTTTTTTATAAGTGTGTGCAATGATAAATAAATATATATTATTTTATAATATAATAATTAAAATAGGTATAGATCACTTTTATGAAAATATTCCAAAATAATAAAAAAGAATAAAAAGTAACTGCACTGCATTCAAATTTCAACCAACCCAACTAACCGCTATCCACATTCCAGTTTCCACAAGCTGTCCAAATCACACGCAACCCTGTTACCAACATGATAGAAGAACTAGAATTTCTAAGCACATCTGATGTGTTTGCTATAATATATAAATATATAATATTATTTTATATTTTGCATGTTATTTTTAGTTTAAAATGTTTACTGTATGTAATTATAATTTAAGTTTAATTGATTTATTTATAATGATTTACCTGGAATAAATTAAAAATTGAAGGGTAAAATGGTAAATATGCATGACACACCAAATTAATTAAAAGGTAGTTACCCTAAGATGCTGACCCATTATATATAGTACTAGTAATTTTGCACAGTCACTTGTCTGTGCAATTAAAAAAATTAATTGTAATAATAATAATAATTGTAAATTTATTTTTTTAATTAAATTGTAGGGTATTATTGTGAATTTAATTTTAAAATTATTATTATAAATTCAATTTTCATTAAAAATTAATTAAGAGTTAGTTATTACCATCCTAAGTATTTTTTTAAGAAAAGCATGTTAAGATTGTGGGGTAAAAACTTTTTTTATTAGTGGGTGATTTTTATAAAGGACTTTTTTCTTTAATTATTAATTTTAGAAAAAAAATTAATTGTTTAATAGTGACACACCGTTGACAGTTTCTATAAGGGTCTTGCTAATAATATAGGGTCTGTTTGGTGTCCCATATAAGCCCATATTATATAAATTATATTATATAATATTATGTATGCTTTTTTTTTATTTAAGCCCGCTTTTAATATTTCAGTCCGATATTAAAACTCAAGCCCAATACAAATAAAATGTGTAAGTGGGATTATATTAATTATCTTGGGCCTGTATTAAATAAATTATAAGTGGGCTTTTATATATGCCTTATAATCAAACGGACCCAAGTATACATATGCACACCCTAATAAATTTTTTGAAAAGACACGCTAGATATCTCTTCTGTTCAATGTATTTTCCCTACTGTTGGAAATATTTTATAGTGTTTAATATCATGTTATCTTTGTCTAGGGACTTAATTGTAATATATATAAATATAGGGACTAAAGTGTAAATATACCAAAGTATGCTTCGGTATATATAGGGCAAGTGTGTGTAAAATACACACAACTTGAGTTTAACTTTCTCTCACTAGAAACACTCTCTCTAATCACTATCTAAGCTAGGGTTGAATTGTACAGAGAGAAAGAGGTTAATTGGAGAGAAAGTTTGTGATTAATGAAGGTTGATCGAGATTATACCAAACGCTTCCACGCGCATTTAGATTCAAGGTAATTTCGATTAATCTATGCTCGAGTTCTTCGTTGGATGATAAAAACGGACCTAACAATTGGTATCAGAACCAAAATCGTGTGAATTGATCAATTTTTGATTGCTGAAATTTGTTTTTCGCATGAGTGTTCTTCGCGCCAATAGCTTTTTCGCATGATCTATATGATTTTCGTATGCTATTTTGATTGCTGTTTTCGCATGATATTGAACGAAAAACTGATTGCGAATCATCTGATATATGTTAATTGCGATTATCTTCGATTAATTGAGCTTAATTTTAAATCTGCGATCGAAACAAATATTTTCATCTTCAAAGTGTTCTTCGCTAATTTGCTCAATTCTGCTATATTTTGGATTCGATTGTGTTAATCGAGTGTTTTCTATGCTTACCCAATCAATTTCGATCGATTAACTGTGCTTAATGTGTTAATTTGAGTGTTATTTGAAGATTTCGCATATAAATTCGCGTTTTCGCACCAAATAAAAGTTTTCGCACGAAAAATATTTTCGCACCATTCATAAGATAGTTTTCGTATCAAGTTATTTTCGCATTGACCAGAGTTTTCGTATCTCTCACATACACAGAAATTTTTACATTTTCTTTGCATTTTCGTAAACTGTAGCATACGAAAAACTTGGGATACAAAAAATATTGGTGATACGAAAAACGTTTTATTTTCTCGTACGAAAAAGACTTTGATTCGAAAAAGATCTCTATACGAAAAAGTATTTGTATATGAAAAATAATTTTTTTTTCTCGTACGAAAAATTCTTTGATACGAAAAACATTTTTTTGTCATACGAAAACATATACGAAAAACATTTTTTTTGTCGTACGAAAACATATACGAAAAACATTACTTTCGTACGAAATCTATTTTTGTCGTACGCTTTTAGTCAATACGAAAACTTTTACCTCTGATACGAAAAACTTTCTGATTTCCATACGAAAAGATTTGTGATACGAAAACACTATTCCATAAAAAGTTTTCGTATGAATATTCTATTATTTCTTTAAGGATTTCGTATCCTATCTCATACGAAAAACGTTTCTCATACGACAAACTATTCTACACATGCGAAAACTTATGATGGGAAAAAGATTTTCAATACCTCAAAGCTTTCGAGAGTTTTAGGTAGCAAAAAAAAAAAAAAAAAAAAAAAAAAGATTTTTTGCGTACCTGCTTTAAAAAGATTCCTGGTTCATACGAAAAAGTTTTGGGTAACAAAATTTTTTTGGGCTGGTAAAATTTTTCGGTACAAAAATTATTCTCGGTATAAGTTTTTTTTTCTTTTCTAAATCATTTCAAAATATTTTTGATACCTAAACTTCTGAAAACTTAATCATTCAAAAATCTATTCGAAAAGTTTTAATCAGAATTTAATATCAATTCAAAAACACGATAACGATAAAAAACATCCAACCCAGAAAGTAAATATGGAAGCCAACTACTTGATAAAAATCAAAGAATTAGAAGCTAGGCTAGAAAATAATCACAACTGCTTAGTTAAGAGTCTAGAAGAAAAATCTATTCTTAAAAATAAACTAACAATAGAACAAGAAAGGCTGACGAGCTTAAAGACAAGGGTCGCACAACAAGAATCAACTATAAGCGAACTTACAAAAGAATTATCTACATGTAGAGATGAAAAAATAAATAGTGCAGCCCAAAATAAAAGTCTTCTTGAACAAAGAAATCAATTATATTCAAAAATTAAAGAATTAGAAGATGTTCTAGCTAAACGAGGACAAACTGAGCAACGCCAAATAAAAGAAACTATATTGTCTCTAAATAAGTCGACTCAAACAATTGAGTCTGTGCCAAACAAGGAACATTCTATACAATCTATAAAACCCGAATCTAAGGATTGCTCTATTCCAGAAAATACTCGCACAATTGCTGAATTAAAATCTCTTCTAGATTCCGAACGAAACGGATTTCGAGCTAAAATAGACAAACTTCAAAAGGAGAATTCAATTCTCAAATATTCCTTAGAAAAAGGCGCAACCTCAACTTCCTATTCTGTTAAAAACGAACCATTAAAAGACATATCTCCAAAACAGAATAAGAACACACCACGAATGACTAAAGCTACCAAGAAAGAAAGAATAGAGGAAGAGAAATCATTCTATATTCAGATGAACGAAAATGTCTCTAAGTCTATTCCTGAGAAGAAAAATTCTAAAGTCATTCCGAATTCAAAATTAAAGAAAGAAATTACTAAAGCTAAAAAGGCTAAAATAAAAAATTCTTATAAACTCTCTAGTAAAGCTGAAACATCTAAATATAACAATTGTCTGAATAATAATAAACTTTCAAACAATAATTGTGTTGTGAATGATGTGATTCTTCAATATAGGAAATACGATTCTTTTATCCATGATTCTATTAATGCTATTAGCTCGTATTCTTACTTACAATACCCAGTCAAAGTCAAATCCGAAAAACATCTTATGCGACTGGCGCAAGAGAAAATATTCTCAAATAGACACATATTCACCGAATCAACTTTGTCTCAACCATATAGGGATAATCAAGTATGGACTCCAAAATTGCAAATGACAATAAGTAGTCCAAAACGGATTTGGGTTCCTAAGTTAAAGACTACTTTACATGCTGATTTCATACTTGATTCTATTATGCCTAAATGTTTATCAGCTAATAAGGGAGGACCCGTCCAAAAGTGGGTACCAAAGTCCCGATAATTTGTTTTGAAGGATCCCGATCATACATGGTAAATAGATGACGATTGCTCCACATGTATGGTCGGTATGCGATGATGAGCAGTCACACAAGACCCCGACACGTGTGGTATTCTGGTTGCTCCACACACGTGATCGGTATGTGACGTGAACAATCAAACCAAATCAAGATTATTCCAAAGTTCTTGATTTGACATTGTTTTTCTTTTTATTTTTCTGTTCATAAAAAAAAAGGGGCCATAAAAAAAAAAGAGAAGAGGCAATAAAAAAAAAAATAAAAAAAAGAGGAGGCCATAAAAAAAAAGTGGAGAAAAAGAAAAATAAGGCCATTAAAAAAAAAAAATTAAGGCCACAAAAAAAAAATAAAAAAAATAAGGCCATAAAAAAAAATAATAATAAAGAAAAATAAGGCCATTAAAAAAAAAAAAGGGGGACCGGATAGAAAAGGTGCAAGAGTTTCAAAAGAGCGTATTACCATAGTTTATTGTAAAAAGCGCATATGTTTTAGGGGAAGTAATACTCATAAGCGCAATATCAAAAAGGCGCGCAATGTTCAAAAGGGGAGTGTGCTTCAATCACAAAAGGCGCATAACTTGAAGGAAAGTAATAGGCAAAAATCTACAAGAGCGCACAACTTTAGGGGGAGCAAGGGCATCATATTAGAAATAGCGCAACTATTTAGGGGGAGTGTTACAATGAAAATGCGCTAGAACTTAAGGGAAGAATGCCATGAATACAAACTTAATGTTTTTAAGAGGGAGTGCTACCTAAATGTCAATAAAACGCATGGACACAAAAGAGTTGTTCACATACCTGTTCCAACGGATTAGTAGACCCAACTGATCCTACCCCATGAACAAACCCCGAGTGTATGTGAGGGTATTGAGCGTATCACGATGACATCCTTACAACTCAACCACAAACTATCCGGGCTATAACCATATAGGTACAGGACTGATTTATCAGATCCCGGGTAGAAGACGCTTCATCTGGTCCAAAGGCGCATGCACAACCCTTCCTAGCTACTCATTTGTCTCCCTAAAGGCAAACGTTTCAATATCTCACGGGGAACCGCATAAGCTATCACCGTTTCATTTGGAAACGGGAGATATTGAACAAAGTGGTCCACAGCCCCACACCACGACTTTCTTGAACACGTAAATGTCTAGTGTGTCCTCATAGCCAAAATATCTTTTAAAATTTTTTAGGACACATACATTCTTCATTGGATGATAAAAACGGACCTAACACCTACTCATCGCAATCTCTCTTGGAATCTCTCCGATTGAAAAGAAAGAAAATCTTTCGACGTTGGTGAGATTCAATCCTCGCAACGGTCCATCGTCATTCATTGTATCCGTGAATTTACTGCTTCCTCGATTGTCTCCCTTTAGAGCATTTATTTGCCCCGCTCTGACTTCTGGATTTTTTTGCCATTTATTGTTGTTGATTACGTTTTAGGCCGGTCCTCGCCTCCACGCGTACCCTTTGGGACGATTTAATCCGGCTATTTTGTGATCTGCATTCGGTTGATCTTACAAGGGGAATTAATTTCTGGGTTTAGGCTTCGATATTTGATATGTGGTGTTAGGATTTGATTTTGGAGTGTTTATTTTCCGGTTTTTGCTGCTCGGCAGTTACATTAGATTTAGTATTTGGGGGACTGGGGTTGGATATCCGTTCGAGATAACATGGTCGTGTTGGAGGGTTTGACTAGAGAAAAAGCCAAGCAGTGGGGAGTGACGAAGCCCTTGTCACTTGCAGGGCCGTCCGAGGTGGATAAACAGAGGAATGAGTCCATTATTGTTCGAAATGAGTCCATCTTTGTTCGGAATAAGAAATTTCAGATTTGGTGGTGAAATGTCTATTACCAAGGTACAGTATGCTGATTTATACTTTTCTGATTTTTCTCTTCATTCTTGATTTGCTTAGACTACATACACGCATTTTTCGGAAGAGGTACGCGGTGCACATGATTCTTCTGGTTGACTTATTTGCCAACTTTTTGCATGCATGCTTGCACATGTCTGCTTTTCTGATATATTTCAGCTTGGATACTGAAGAGCAGCTACTGATGACAAACCACTGAGGGTTGTTAAAACTGTTATGCACCAGCTTGCTAAATTCTACGGAACTGTCATTAAGGACCATCTTGCCTAGGTTCCAATAGACATGCAACCACAACGTATAATTCTTGCCTATATTGACCTTAATTTTCAGATTAGAGAAGATCACACACATCATTGCTTATTATATATATATTTACCATGGATGGTTCATTTACATACTTATGAATAATTATTTTTACATTTGAACAAAGCAGACTTTGGCTGCCGCGAGAATGTTGACACCATCTGTGCCTGTTGCGCAAATTCAGTGGAGCGAGAGTGCGATACAGCTGCCAATAACCCTCCAGCTGTTGCTGCTACTACCCACTCTGGTGATGCTCAATTGAAGGTTCCTTAGATAGACACTTCCGTGATCTTTATAGTTATTGTGTTTTCTCTTCTCTTCCCTGAATTATTCCCTCGATGTTCCTTTGGCCGAAATGTTTAAAAGGATTGGGGACCAGCAAACATGCTCAATTGGTCTATACGAACTGTACCGCATATATTAGTTGTATCCTCAGGTAGTTTGGTTCACTGCTCTTAAGTTTTGAGTGCCTAACATGCACAGTTCTCATAGAATTGGCATGTAAAAATGTTCCAGTAGAGCAGTGAACTGGAACGGAGCATTATCCATTGTTGGACCTATGAACTAGAACGAAGCTTTGGATTTCATAGCAAATGGATTTACTGAGGAGGTATAAACCGCATGTCTGAAGCTCATGATGATGTGGTAGTCTAACATGATGATAAGGGATTTGCAATGAAACTGACTTGCCTTTGTGTGAAGCATCAGGTTTGTGTATTCTTTTTTTTTTCTGGTTTATAATTGCATTTAGTATAGGCATTTCTGCCACTAATAAATGGGTATTCTTGGTTATCAGTTTGTTGAGTGGATGAAAGTCGTGTGCTATGAGTTGACCAGGTAACAACTGATCCCGAATGTAGCGGCACAACCGATGAAATACTGAAAGATGCCGACAGATTTTTTCATGTCTAGCAATTAAGGTAAATTAATCACTTTTCCCCCCTTCTTAGAATTCTTTTAGTTTTATCTATTAGACTCCTTACCAATGGTTTTTTCGTTATCACATGTGGCAAAGACTTGATTTCAGTCACGCTGGAGCATCGTGGTGATCGTGTAAATATGTACTGAATACCTTAATGCAGGTAATGATGGGTTTTTCGTTTGCCATCTTTTGCCTGCATTGTCAGAATAGATGTTAATATATAAATAAATCATAGCCTGAATATTACTATCTGCGTTACTCGCAGATTTTTCAGAACAAGAAACTTGCTCATGCAGTCAAGGAAAGCACTCTAGATAACCTCATTACAGAATTATTTTTATGGCTTTTAGATGAAAGGGTCCAACTGACGGAAGATGGCAGTCAGCTCTGGTGAGCACTAAATATCCTTGTGTTGAAGATTTTGGTAACAAACTCTGAACAAGTCTATAGTTGACACTTTGATATTAATATATTCTTCATGTTGCTACTTGCCCTGACTCTGTTCCAAAATTCAGGATATTTCCGATCGGGTTTCCTCGTTTGTCGTGCTGATAAATCTTTTGCGGCATCTCGATCAGTTAAGATGGCCAGATCCCGCTGTGAATGAGTACATTATTGTTCAAAATAAGAAATTGTCAGAATAGATAGACTACCATCTGATAAGCCAAACTCTGCATATCGTATTTATATTATATTGTAGTGCGTATGCTTGAATATTGTACGTCCGTTATTGGTGCTAAGTACTAAGTCTTTGTGATGCAACCTTACTCTCAAGGAACATATAGCCTAGCATATCGTTGTCGTTTTGGCTTCCTTAGATTGTTACATAGGAACTGCTTTACTTTAATATCTTGCTTATTTGTAGTTTTCCTTTTTCTGTTCAGACCCTATTCCTCTTAGACTAACTTGGTCGTGTTTGTCCTATGTCTTGGAGGAAAAAGTAAACCCAATTATCTATCACCTTTAGTTTTGGTAACTTAATTTTTTTGATCAGCAGATCTGATTTAGCTGAGCAAAGTTGTGAGCTTTCAAGGTCTATGACTGTACCAACCTCTAACAGGTAACTTATCGAAAATCGCTCGGTCCTATTATATGAAAGCTGTCAGTTGTGTGCTTTTCCTCAGTGCAAATATATTTCAGCATGGCAATATTTATCTCTGTGTTTTCACGACTCGATATGCTTGTCTTTGATGTAGGGAGAACTACAGTCATTCTGAAGTTCTCATAGATGGAATTCCAGTGCGTCAAGTAGATTCCATTGTTGGCCCAATAAATGTTTGGCTTTGATGTAGGGAGAGCTACAGTCATTCTGAACTTCTCATGGTTAGAATTCCAGTGCCTCAAGGATATTCCATTGTAGGCCCACTAACTGAAACGAAGCTTTGGATTTCATAGCAAATGGATCTGCTGAGCCGGTATAAACCATTTGTCTGAAGTTCATGTTGATGTGGTAGTCTAACGTGAGAGTAAAGAGATTATCAATGAAACTGACTTGCCTTTGTGTGAAGCATCAGCATTGTGTATTTCTTTTTCTTTTTTATTTTATTATTTTTGCATTTAGTATAGGCATTTCCGCTACTAATAAATGGGTATCCTTGTTGATCAAGCTGTTGACGGGACGAAAGTCGTGTGCTAGAGTTGACGCTGGCAACAACTGATCTAGAATGTGGCGGCACAACAGATGAAATACTGAAATATGCTGACAGGCTTGTTTCATGTCTACCCACTCTGCTGATGCTCAATTGAATGTTCCTCTGACACTTCTGTTATCTTTATAGTTAATGTGTTCTCTTATCTTCCCTTAATTAAGTCCTTGATGTGCCTTTGGAGAAATGTTGAAAAGGATTGGGGACAGGCAAACATGCTCAATTGGTCTATACGAAATGTACCGCATATATCAGTGGTATCCTCGGGTAATTTGGTTAACTGCTCTTAATATTTTAGTGGCTAACATGCAGAGTTATCATAGAAATGGCTTGTAAATATTTCTGTAGTACCCAATGAACCACTTGTCGTTTTCACTAAATGTTGCAAAATGATATCATGTTGATATTTTTGCTCAGCTACACAATGCTAGCTAATCATTTCGAACATACATCGGAGATGCTTGTTTAGCCTAGGTCTGAATCTTATTTCTGACTAATTTTTTTTTTATTTTGTTTCATTCAGAATATGTGTACAACTTAATATATACATTATTCTGGGAGATGGAGAGAAATGTCGTAGCCTGAAGAAGTCCTTCTAGCATGCCCTTAACAACTCCTCCGCCTTCGGCTCTCAATCCTTCTTCAAAGCACAGTTCGCCTTTCCCTATAGATAATACCAGCCTGGTGAACGATTCACAAAATCCAATCGCACGACCCGAGCCTCCAAATTTCGGCTTGTCACCATCATATTCCCAAGATGTTAAACCTACGGGTGAAATCATCCCTCTTAGAGTTCCAAGTATTTATCATTCAGGTTGCACTACAAACACCGAAGGGCAAAAAAAGATAGAGTAACATTTGGTAAGCCAAACTCCGCTTATCCTATTTAGATTTTGTTGTATTACTGAGTCTTTATGTAATGCGTGTGTTTGAAAATTGTAAGTCCGTTATTCTTGTTAAATACTATGACTTTGTGATGCAGCCCTACTCTCAAGGAGCACGTAGCCTAGCATTTCGTTGTTGCTAGGGATCTCTTACATTGTTACATATGAACTGCTTTTCCTTAATATCTCACTTATTGGTAGTTTTCCTTTTCTGTTCATACCCTATTCCTGTCAGACTAACTTGGTCATGTTTGTACTATGTCTTGGAGGAAAAAGTAAACACAGTTATCTGTCACTTTTCTTTTTTGTAACTTCATTTTTTTTTATCTGCAGATCAAATTTAGCTAAGCAAAGTGGTGAACTTTCAAGCTCTATTACTGTACCAACCATTAACAGGTAACTTATTGACTATCGCTCTGTCCAAGCATATGAAAGTTGTTAGTTGCGGGCTTGTTCTTAGTGCAAATATATTTTAGCATGTCAATATTTATCTTTATGTGTCGTAACGATTAGTTATGTTTGTCTTTGATGTAGGGAGAACTACAGCGTTATGATGTTCACATGGATAGAATTCCGGTGCCTCAAGTATATTCCATTGTGGGATTTGAATTCATAGCAAATGGATCTGCAGACCAGGTATAAACTATATGTCTGAAGTTCATGTTGATGTGTAGTCTAACATGATACTAAAGAGATTTGCAATGAAACTGACTTGCCTTTGTGTGAAGTATCAGCTTTGTGTATTTCTTTTCCTTTTTTCTGGTTTTATTATTGCATTTAGTATTGGTATTTCTGCAACTAATAAATGGGTATCCTTGTTTATCAGTCTTTTGAAGGGACGAAAGTCGTGTGCTTTGAGTTGACGCAGACTACAATTGAACTCGAATGTAGCGGAACAACAAATGAGCTACTGGAAGATGCTGACAGGCTAGTTTCATGTCCAGCAAATAAGGCAAATTCAGCACTTCCTCCCTCCCCCTTAGATTTATCTATTAGATTCCTTATCAATATTTCCTTTTTTTTTTTTTGTCACAGGTGGCAAAGACTTGATTTTAGCCTCACCGTAGAATTGTCGAGATCGTGTAATTATACCTTAATGCAGGTAATTATTGGTTTTCCATTTGCAATCTTTTTGCTGCACTGTCAGAAATATGTTTATACATCAATCAGACATAGCCTGAATATTAGTTTCTTTATTAATCGCAGACTTTTTAGAACAAGAAACTTGCTAATGCAGTAAAGGAAATCACTTTAGACAACTCATTATAGAACTATTTGGATGAAAGGGTCCCACTGATGGACGATGGCAGTCAGCTCTTCTGAGCACTAACTATCCTTATGTATAAGATTTTGGTAACCAACTCTGAAAATCTCTTTTGTTGACACTTTGATATTAATATATTCTTGATGTTAATACTTGCCCTGACTCTTTTCCAACTTCAGGATATTTCCGATCGGACATCCTTGTTTGTCGTCCTATTATCAAGATTTAGGAATGGATGAAATTCGGATAAGTACACTAATTCTTGTCATTGACTTATTTGCCAACTTTTTGCGCGGACGCTTCCATATTTCTGATTTTCTGGTATCTTTAATCTTGGATACTGAAGAGCAGCTGCTGATGAAAAACCATGAGGATAGTTAAAGCTGTTATCTCGAGCTTGTTTAATTCGGCGGAACTGCCATTATGGACCATCTAGCTTGGTTCCAGTAGACATGCAACTGCAACCTATAATTCTTGCCTATATTGACCTTAATTGTCACGTTAGAGAAGATTGGCGCAACGCACATCATTGGTTATATTTACCATGGATGGTTCATTTACATCCTCATGAAAAATTATTTTTACATTTGAACGAAGCAGACTTTGGCTGCTGCGAAAATGTTGACACCATATGTACCTGTTGCGCAAATGCAGTGGAGCGATAGTGCGATACAGCTGCCAATAACCCTCCAGCTGTTGCTGTTACTACCCACTCTGTTGATGTTTAATTGAAGGTTCCTTAGACACTTCCATTATCTTTATAGTTATTTGTTTTCTCTTATCTTCCCTGGATTAACTCCTCGATGTTCCTTTGGCAGAAATGTTTAAAAGGATTGGGGACCAGCAAACATGCTCAATTGGTCTATACGAACTATACCGCATATATCAGTTGTATCCTCAGTTAGTTTGGTTCACTGCTCTTAAGTTTTTAGTGCCTAACATGCACAATTCTCATAGAATTGTCTTGTAAATGTTCCAGTAGAGCAGTTAATTGGAACGAAGCATTATCCATTGTTGGCCCCATGAACTGGAATGAAGCTTTAAATTTCATAGCAAATGGATCTACTGAGGATATATAAACCATATGTCTGAAGCTGATGATGATGTGGTAGTCTAACATGATGATAAGGGATTTGCAGTGAAACTGATGCCTTTGTGTGAAGCATCAGGTTTGTGTATTCCTTCTTTTTTTTTTCTGGTTTATAATTGCATTTAGTATAGGCATTTCTGCTACTAATAAATGGGTATTCTTGGTTAACAGTCTGTTGAGTGGATGAAAGTCGTGTGCTATGAGTTGACCAGGCAACAACCGATCCCGAATGTAGCAGCACAACAGATGAAATACCGAAAGATGCTGACAGACGTTTTTTCATGTCTAGCAATTAAGGTAAATTATCACTTTTCCCCCCTTCTTAGAATTCTTTTACTTTTATCTATTAGACTCCTTACCAATGGTTTTTCCGTTATCACATGTGGCAAAGACTTGATTTCTGTCTCGCTGGAGCGTTTTCGTGACCGAGTAAGTATTTACTGAATACCTTAATGCAGGTAATGATGGGTTTTTCGTTTGCCGTCTTTGCCTGCATTCAGAATATATGTTAATACATAAATAATTCATAGCCTGAATATTAGTATCTGCGATAATCGCATATTTTTCAGAACACGAAACTTGCTCATGCAGTCAAGGAAAGCACTCTAGATAACCTCATTACAGAATTATTTTTATGGCTTTTAGATGAAAGGGTCCCAATGATGGACGATGGCAGTCAGCTCTTGTGAGCACTAAATATCCTTATGTTTCAGATTTTGGTAACTAACTCTGAACAAGTCTATAGTTGACACTTTGATATTAGTATATTCTTGATGTTGCTAATTGCCCTAACTCAGTTCCAAATTCAGGATATTTCCGATCGGGTTTCCTCGTTTGTTGTGCTATAAATCTCTTGCGGCCTCTCCATCTGTCAAGATGGCCAGCTCTCGCTGTGAATGAGTACATTATTGTTCGAAATAAGAAATTGTTAGAATTGGTGGTGAAATATCTATTGCCAACGTACGGTATGCTGAATTTGTTTTTCTGATATTTCTCTTCATTCTTGATGGCTTAGAATACATACAAACATTTTTCGTATTACAGGACTTGACAAATACAATATGTAGTTGAGCTTGATCGCAGTCTTCAAAGTAGCCATATATATTAACTAAATTTAGGAGTGGATGAAATTCGGAGAGGTATGCGGTTCACTTAGCTGTTGTCGGTGACTTATTTGCTTACTTTTTGCGGTTCATGCTTCAACATTTCTGCTTTTCTGATCAATTTCATCTTGGATACTGAAGAACAGCTGCTGATGACAAACCACCGATGAACTACTATTAAGGACCATCTTGCCTCGGTTACAATAGAAATGCAACCGCAACCAATAATTCTTGCCTATATTGATCTTAATTTTCAGGTTAGAGAAGATTGACGCCACGCACACCAATAATTCTTGCCTATATGTATATTGGTTCATTTACATACTCATGAAGAATAATTTTACATTCGATTGAACAATGCAGACTTTGGCTGCTGCGAGAATGTTGACACCATCTGTGCGCAAATTCAGTGGAGCGAGTGTGATACAGCTGCCAATAAGCCTCGAGCTATTGCTGCTACTACTCACTCTGCTGATGCTCAATTGAAGGTGTTCCTTAGACACTTCTATTATCTTTACAGTTTTTGTGTTTTCTCTTATCTTCCCTGAATTACTCCTTGACGTGCCTTAGGCATAAATGTTTATTAGGATTGGGGACAAGCAAACATGCTCAATTGGTCTATACGAACTATACCACATATATCAGTTCTATCCTCAGGTAATTTGGGTCACTGCTCAATTTTTTAGTGACTAACATGCACATTTCTCATAAAATTGGCTTGTAAATGTTTCAGTAGTACTGTAGGAACCACTTTGGCTCTTTCACAAAATATTTCAAAACGATGCCAGGTTGATATTTTTGCTCAGATACACAATGCTAGTGAAGCATTTCAAACATACATTGGAGATGGTTGTTTAGCCCCCGTTTGAACTTATTGCTGAATATATATATATATATATATATATATTTATTTTGTTTCATTCAGATTAGTATACATAATACAGCTTAATATGTACATTATTCTGGCAGATGGAGAGTAATGATGTAGCTTGAAGAAGTCCTTCTAGCATGGCCTTAACACTCCTCAGCCTTTGGCTCTCAATCAAAGTACGTTCCCTATCCCCTATAAATAATACCACTTGGTGAACAATTCACGAAATTCAGTCGCATGACCCGAGCCTACAAATTTCGTCTTGTCAGTATCATATTCCCAAAATGATAGACCTAAGGGTGAAATCATCTCTCCTAGAGTTGCAAGTATTTATCATTCATGTTACACGACGAACATAGAGGAGCCAAGAAATGATAGACTACCATCTGGTAAGCCAAACTCTGCATATCGTATTTATATTATGTTGTAGTACTAATTATTAATGTAGTGCGTATGTTATAAAATTGTACGTCCATTATTGTTGCCAAGTACTAAGTCTTTGTGATGCAACCCTACTCTCAAGGAACACATAGCCTAGGGATTTCTTACATTGTTACATATGAACTGCTTTACTTTAATATCTCACTTATTTGTAGTTTTCCTTTTTCTGTTCAGACCCTATTCCTCTCAGACTAACTTGGTCGTGTTTGTCCTATATCTTGGAGGAAAAAGTAAACACAATTATCTATTGCTTTTCTTTTTGGTAACTTAAATTTTTTTATCTGCAGATCTGATTTTGCTGAGCAAAGTGGTGAACTTTCAAGGTCTACGACTATAACAACCTCTAACAGATAACTTAGCGAAAATTGCTCTGTCCAAGCATATAAAAGCTTTAAGTTGCGTGCTTTACCTTACGGCAAATATATTTTAAAGCATGGCAAAACTTATCTTCATGTGTCGTCACGATTCGTTATTTTTGTCTTTGATGTAGGGAGAACTACAAACATTCTGAAGTTCTCATAGATAAAATTCCAGTGCCTCAAGTAGATTCCATTGTTTCCCCAATAAAAGTTTGGCTTTGATGTAGGGAGAACTACCGTCATTCTGAACTTCTCGTGTTTGAATTCCAGTGCCTCAAGGATATTCTATTGTAGGCCCACTAACTGAAACGAAGCTTTGGATTTCATAGCAAATTTATCTGCTGAGCTGGTATAAACCATATGTCTGAAGTTCATGTTGATGTGGTAGTCTAACATGAGAGTAAATAGATTATCAATGAAACTGACTTGCCTTTGTGTGAAGCATCTGCTTTGTGTATTTCTTTTTCTTTTTTGTTGTCTTATATTGCATTTAGTATAGGCATTTCTGCTACTAATAAATGGGTATCCTTGTTGATCAAGCTGTTGACGGGACGAAAGTCGCGTGATTAGAATTGACGCTGCCAACAACTGATCTAGAATGTGGCGGCACAACAGATGAAATACTAGAAGATGCTGACAGGTTTGTGTCATGTCTACCCACTCTGGTGATGCTCAATTGAATGTTCCTCAGACACTTCCGTTATCTTTATAGTTATTGTGTTTTCTCTAATCTTCCCTTAATTAAGTCCTTGATGTGCCTTTGGAGAAATGTTTAATAGGATTGGGGACAAGCAAACATGCTCAATTGGTCTATACGAAATGTATCGCATATATCTGTTGTATCCTCGGCTATCCTCGGCTGCTCCTAATATTTTAGTAGCTAACATGCACATTTATCATAGAAATGGCTTGTAAATGTTTCTGTGGTACCCAATGAACCACTTGTCGTTTTCACTAAATGTTCCAAAGTGATGTCATGTTGATATTTTTGCTCAGCTACACAACGCCAGCGAAGCATTTCGAGCATACATCGGAGATGCTTGTTTAGCCCAGGTCTGAATTTTATTTCTGAATAATTTTTTTTATTTTGTTTCATTCAGAATATGTGTACAGCTTAATATATACATTATTCTGGGAGATGGAGAGAAATGTCGTAGCCTGAAGAAGTCCTTCTAGCATGCCCTTAACCACTCCTTCGCCTTCGGCTCTCAATCCTTCTTAAAAGTACGGTTCGCTTTCCCCTATAGATAATACCAGCCTGGTGAACGATTCACGAAATCTAATCCCACGACCCGAGCCTCCAAATTTCGTATAGTCACTATCATATTCCCAAGATGATTGACCTAAGGGTGAAAACATCTCTCCTAGAGTTCCAAGTATTTATCATTCAGGTTACACGACGAACGTAGAGGAGCCAAGAAATGATAGACTACCATCTGGTAAGCCAAACTCGGCATATCGTATTTTTATTATGTTGTAGTACTGAGTGTTTATGCAGTGCGTGTGTTTGAATAAAGTAAGTCCGTTATTGTTGCTAAGTACTAAGTCTTTGTGATGCAACCCTACTCTCAAGGAACACATGGCCTAGCATTTCGTTGTTGTTAGGGTTTCCTTGGATTGTCACATATGAACTGCTTTATTTTAATATCTCATTTATTTGTAGTTTTCCTTTTTCTGTTCGGACTCTATTACTCTCAGTCTAACTTGGTCGTGTTTGTCCTCTGTCTTGGAGGAAAATTAAACACATTTATCTGTCAGTTTTCTTTTTGGTAACTTAAATTTTTTGATCTGCAGATCTGATTTAGCTGCGCAATGTGGTGAACATTCAAGGTCTTTAACTTTACCAACCTTTAACAGGTAACTTGGCGAAAATCCCTCCGTCCAACCATATTAAAGCTGTCAGTTGCGTGCTTTTCCTTGGTGTAAATATATTTTAGCGTGGCAATATTTATCTTTGTGTTTTAAAGACTCGTTATGTTTGCCTTTGATGTAGGGAGAACTACAGTCATTCTGAAGTTCTCATAGATAGGATTCAAGTGCCTCAAGTATATTCCATTGTTGGCCCACTAAATGTTTGTTCTTTGATGTAGGGAGAACTACAGTCATTCAGAACTTCTCATGGTTGGAATTTCAGTGCCTCAAGGATATTCCATAGTTCGCTTACTAACCGAAACGAAGCTTTGGATTTCATTGCAAATGGATCTGCTGAGCAGGTATAAACCATATGTCTGAAGTTCATGTTGATGTGGTAGTCTAACATGATAGTAAAGAGATTTCCAATGAAACTGACTTGCCTTTGTGTGAAGCATCAACTTTCTGTATTTCTTTTTCTTTTTTCTAGTTTTATTATTGCATTTAGTATAGGTATTTCTGCAACTAATAAATGGGTATCCTTGTTGATCAGTCTGTTGAGGGGACGAAAGTCGTGTGCTTTCAGTCAATGCAGGCAACTACAGATCTCGAATGTAGCGGCACAACAGATGAAATACTGGAAGATGCTGACAGGCTTGTTTCATTTCTAGCAAATAAGGCAAATTCAGCACTTCCTCCCTCTCCCATAGTTTTATCTATTAGACTCCATATCAATGTTTTTTTTTTGTTATACCTTAATGCAGGTAATTATGGGTTTTCCATTTGGAAACTTTTTGCCGCACTGTTAGAATTATGTTTAGACATCAATAAAAAATAGCCTGAATATTAGTTTGTGTTATTCGCACACTTTTTAGAACAAGAAACTCATAAAGACAAGGAAATCACTCTATGCAACTCATTATAGAACTATTGTTATGGCTTTTGAATTAAAGGGTCCCACTGATGGACGATGGCAGTCAGCTCTTGTGAGCACTAAATATCCTTATGTATAAGATTTTGGTAACTAACTCTAAATGTCCCGTTAGCTGACACGTTGATATTAACATATCCTTGATGTTGCTACTTGCCCTGAGTCTGTTCCAACTTCAGGATATTGGCGATCGAACATCTTAGTTTGTCGTGCTGATAAATCTCATTCGGCCTCTTGATCTGTCAAGATGGCCAGCCCTGAGTCCATTATTGTTCGAAATAAGAAATTTTCAGATTTGGTGGTGAAATTTCTATAACCAAGGTTCGGTATGCTGATTTGTTTTCCTTTTTCTCTTCATTCTTGATGGCTTAATACAGACAAGCATTTTTCGTCCAACAGGTCCTGAAAAATACAATATACGAAGTTGAGCTTGATATGATTCTTGAAAGTACCCAATATATATATATTCACAAGATTTAGAAATCGATGGCATTCGGAAGAGGTACACGGTGAACATAATTCTTGTGATTGACTTATTTGCCAACTTTTTACGTGCATGTTTCCACCCTTCTGCTTTTCTGATATCTTTCATCTTGGATGCTGAAAAGAAGCTGTTGATGACATACCACTGAGGATGGTTTCGACTGTTATGCACGTTCGAGAATGTTGACACCATATGTGCCCGTTGAACAAAGCATACTTTGGCTATTGCGAGAATGTTGACACCGTCTGTAGCCGTTGCGCATATTCCGTGGAGCTGGAGTGCGAGACAGTTGCTGATAGCCCTCCACTTGCTGCTACTACTACCCACTCTGTTGATGCTCCACTGAAGGTTCCTCAGACGCTTCCGTTATCTTTATAGTTATAGTGTTTTGTCCTATCCTCCCTGAATTAACTCCTTCATTTGCATGAGAACAGCAAGAATTGGAAGAAATGTTTAAAAAGATTGGGGACAAGCAAACAAGCTCAATTGGTCCATACGAACTACACTGCATAACGCAGTCGTGCAAAGGTAAGTTGGTTCACTGCTCTGGAGTCTGGCTAACATACACAGTTCTTATTGAAATGGCTTGTAAATGTTTCAGTAGTACCCCAGGAATCGCTTGTCTTTTTCACTAAATATTTCAAAATGATGCCAGGTTGATATTTCTGCTCAGCTACCCAATGCTAGTGTTGGATTTCGAACATAAATCAGCGATGGTTTAGCCCAGATCTGAATCGTATTTCTGAAAATATATATATTTTTTTAATTTCGTTTCTTTCCAAATATTGTTTACAGCGTAATATATACATTCTTCTGGCAGATGAAGAGAAATGTTGTAGCTGAAATAAGTCCTTCTTGATGGCCCTTATCTACTCATCTGCCTTTGGCTCTCAATCCTTCTTCAAAGAACGGTTCTTTTTCCCCTATAAATAATACCAGACTGGTGGACGATTCACGAAATCCAACTGCACGACCCGAGCCTCCAACTTTTGGCTTGTCACCATCATATTCCCAAGATGATAAAACCTACGGGTGAAATCATCTCTCTTAGATTCCAAGTATTTATCATTCAGGTTGCACTACAAACACCGAAAAGCAAAAAATGATAGAGTAACATTTGGTAAGCCAAACTCCGCTTATCTTATTTAGATTTTGTTGTATTACTGAGTCTTTATGTAATGCGTGTGTTTGAAAATTGTAAGTCCGTTATTCTTGTTAAGTACTATGACTTTGTGATGCAGCCCTACTCTCAAGGAGCATATAGCCTAGCATTTCGTTGTTGCTAGGGATCTCTTACATTGTTACATATGAACTGCTTTTCCTTAATATCTCACTTATTGGTAGTTTTTTTTTTTTCGGTAAATGGTCCCGAGTTATATATAAATATAAATGAGAGTATACAGAATGAGTAGGGGCATACCCCCACAAGCACTCGGCCTATGAGCCGACATACAAAAAAACCAAGCTATAACCTACCAAGCTATGCGCCAAGCCCGCCTAATGGCCGCCTGCTGTAATGCATATTGTGGTGCAAGACCCCGCAGTCGCAAGGCAATCAATGCGAGCACACTTCCCACAACTCTCTCTGGCGTATCGACAATCCCTTCCCGCCACCGTCTATTCCTCGCCTGCCAAATATGGTACACCAGGGAGGCAAGTACATGCCGCGCAGCCGCATGCATAAGATGGCACCCTCTCCATCGAGCCGCTGCCCATCGAACACTCACTTCCCATTCTCTATAACACCAGGGCCACCGAATACGCCGTCTCAAGAGCCGAAGGCATCGGCGCGAGTATGAGCAGTCAAAGAAAAGATGCTGCCGCGTCTCATAATGGAGCTCATCACATAGCATACACGCTGGCGTACCCGCTATGTTGGCCACCCATGGCTTATCCCTCGTCGACAGTCGATCATGCAGTCCTAACCATAATATGAACTCATGCCTCGGGATCCGCATCGGGCCTCCAAAAAGAGCCGCCCAGGGTACCTGTGGCATACGAAGCCTCGTCACTTCCCTCGCTAATGCAGTCGTCATGATCCCATCAGCTGCACCTGTCCATCGTATGGCATCCCCCCCCTCCTGGGCGATTACTGGCAACATACCACGGATCTCAAGGTACTCCACCGATCCCTGTCCAGGCCAAGCCCAAGATTTGTCATGGATGACCGCACTCACTCTAGTATCAACATGTAATCCCATCGCAATGGGGCCACGTGGAAATCGCTCAAGAAGAGGTGTCGTCATCAGCCACGGATCTTTCCATAGCCAAAACGCATCCCCATCCCCGACTCTAAATGTAAGAAAAGGTCGAAGCAATGGCCTCAGCTGCAGTATCTTTCTCCACGTCCATGAGGTAGTGGCCGAGATCTGAATGTCCCACACCGAGCGAGAGTGTAACCTCGTCCTGTAAAGCCAATCAACCCAAATCGAATCTCGCGTGCGCACAAGGACACTCCATAGCTGCCTCATAAGGAGGACCCGATTATCCACGGCAATAGATCGTAAACCAAGGCCTCCCTCTGATATGGTAGACATAGCACCGCCCATGTAACCTTCGCCGAGCCTCCCCATAGAAACTTCCTGAATGTCGCCTCCAGCACACGGATAACCCCCTTAGGGAGTAGAAATACCCCTGACCAGTATGCATGTATGGCCTGAAGTACCGACTTCACCAACTGCACTCTACCTGCATAAGAGAGCGAGCGATTAAGCCATGACCCCAATCTCTGATCAACTCGCCTAAGCAGAGGGCCGCAGTCATCAATGGACAACCGTGATGTAGTGAGGGGGACCCCCAAATACCGAACTGGTAGCCGTCCCACTTTATAGCCCATTAAGCCAAGAATTTGGGCTGTCATGCCTTCTGCCCGCCGCGAGAGAAACATCTCGCTCTTCGTCGGATTAGGATAGAGCCCAGAGAAAGTCGCAAACCTCTCCAATGCCTCCCTCAGGACCCCGATAGAAATTGGGTCCGCATGGCTAAACAACAATAAGTCATCGGCAAAAGCAAGCGATGCTAGGCCCACAGCCTCGCAACGCCAATGATAGTGAAACGCGGCTCCTCAGCAATACCCAACACTAGCAAGCCGTGTAGTATTTCCATGACCAGCGTAAAGAGATAAGGAGATATGGGGTCGCCCTGACGTAACCCTCGCTTACCCGGAAAAAAACCCACTGCCTGCCCATTAAGGTTGAGCGAAAATGCTGTGGAGGTAAGACATGCACGTATCCAACCTATATACGTGTCGTGAAACCCCATGGCCTCGAGGACAGCAAGGACGCAGCTCCACTCAACCTTGTCATAAGCCTTGGCCAGATCCACCTTAAACATCGCCCTCGGTGGTTTTCCCATGGCATTGTACCCTAGGCAAAGCTCCTGCGCCAAGAGAATATTATCACTAATGCGTCGTCCAGGAATGAAGGCCGTCTGCGTAGATGGCATGCCGCCCCGGCCTTCAGCATCATGTAGAATCGCATTAAAATCACCGAGGACTAGCCATGCATCCTCCGTTCGTGAGGCGCTGAAACTCGTCAGCTCCTCCCATAAGGACTGTCTTTCCTCCCGCCGTGACTGACCATAGATGAAAGAAATGTATGACCCCTCTTTCGTGGCAATGTCCTGAACTCGACAGTGGATGGCTTGCGTCGAGAACTGGAGCACTTCAACACTCACCAGAGATGGATCCCATCCCACCCAGAGGCGGGTAGCTGGCCCGTCATCATAATCAAAGAACCAAGACCAACGCGAACGAACGCCACTCGAAATTCTCCCGCATTGGCAACCGATACTCGTGTCTCCAAAAGTCCTATCAGGCTCAATCCTTCTCGTGCAATCAACTCCCCCACCGCTACCCTGTGGTCTTGCTTATTAAGACCACGCACATTCCAGGAGGCGAGCTGTATCATGGAGCAACCCAGGTTCGGGCTGCGTGTGCGTCAGGGCCCGTATATAGAGTCATTGCCATGTCGTTACCTTCCAGTCCATCCAAAACCGCAAACGAGTTATGATCCCCGCTCCCACCCTCACCCTCGCGCTGCCCTGGTGTCGCAGCGCGAGCCGTGCTAGATTCCCCTCGAGATGGCTGCGTGGCTAGTACAATGGGTGGCTGGGCTACCGTCCCACGAGTCCTCACCACATTTCCTTTAGCACCAACTTGGGTCCACTCAACCCCGCGTTGCTGCTGATCCTGTCGTTTTGAAGGCCGCGGCATGGTGTGTACCCCGTTCCCACGCCTCGCATCAATCACTTGCTGATGGAGCAGGGGAACCTCCTCCCCCTTCCCCATGGTCGAACCAGCCCTAGCCTCTTTCCCGCGTCTTCCAGCCCGATCGTCTTCCCCAGTGCCGTGCCGTGTATTACGTCGTGACCCTGGCCGTGGCAGACCTTGCTTCTGTGGGCATTGTCCATCACCGTGCGCCCAGGTGGAACAGTCCATGCATTTGGTAGGCCTCCATTCATACTCCACACGGACTGGCACCTCGCCCAACGTCCCGCCCCCATCTTGTGGAATGCGGATAAGCAGGCGGTCCACAAAAGAGGTGTCCAAGGCCTTCATGATACAAACTCGGGCGTAGTCAATACGAGCCCGTTTTGCCGTGACCCGATCTGCAAACAGTGGCCGACCTATCCCACTTGCTACCACCCCCAAGCCATCACGCGTCCAAAACTCGCCCGGTACATTCCACAGCTTGACCCATAACGGGACCTCGGTTAACTCTTCCTTCAAACGACATGCCCGGACGCCATGGCTCCAACAGTAGTGGTTGACCACGCATGAGCCAAGGCCCCCCTTCCAATACCTCGTTCATCGCAATTTCCGTGCCGAACCGGAATTTGAAGAAACCGTTAATGGTAGCCTTCACTTCAATTAGTCCCTTCCACGTAGTTCGTAGGAAACGTTCGACAGAAACAAAATAGGGTTTCTTTCCTAAGAAATACCCCACTAACGTATGCTCCCATCGGGTAAACCCCTTCTTCGCGACGTCCCATGATGGTGCCACCACGGGAACCTCACCCATCACAAGCGGCGGAGTATATGTTAGTGCAAAACGGTGAACAGGTCCGTGGTTTGGTAGTTTTCCTTTTCTGTTCATACCCTATTCCTGTCAGACTAACTTGGTCGTGTTTGTACTATGTCTTGGAGGAAAAAGTAAACACAGTTATCTGTCACTTTTCTTTTTTGTAACTTAATTTTTTTATCTTCAGATCTGATTTAGCTAAGCAAAGTGGTGAACCATCAAGGTCCATTACTGTACCAACCATTAACAGGTAACTTATCGAATATCGCTCTGTCCAAGCATATGAAAGCTGTTAGTTGCGGGCTTTTTCTTAGTGCAAATATATTTTAGCATGTCAATATTTATCTTTATGTGTCGTCACGATTAGTTATGTTTGTCTTTGATGTAGGGAGAACTACAACGTTCTGATGTTCGCATGGACAGAATTCCGGTGCCTCAAGTATATTCCATTGTTGGATTTGAATTCATAGCAAATGGATCTGCAGACCAGGTATAAACCGTATGTCTGAAGTTCATGTTGATGTGGTAGTCTAACATGATACTAAAGAGATTTGCAATGAAACTGACTTGCCTTTGTGTGAAGTATCAGCTTTGTGTATTTCTTTTCCTTTTTTCTGGTTTTATTATTGCATGTAGTATAGGTAATTCTGCAACTAATAAATGGGTATCCTTGTTGATCAGTTTGTTGAGGGGACGAAAGTCGTATGCTTTGAGATTACGCATGGTACAATTGATCTCAAATGTAGCGGCACAACAGATGAAATACTGAAAGATGCTTGTTTAATGTCTAGCAAATAAGGCAAATTCAGCACTTCCTCCCTCCCCCCAAGTTTTATCTATTAGACTCCGTACCAATATTTCGTTTTTTTTGTTATCACAGGTGGCAAAGACTTGATTTTAATCTCACTGGAGAATTGTGGAGATCGTGTAAATATACCTTAACGCATGTAATTATGGGTTTTGCTGCACTGTCAGAAATATGTTAATACATCAATCAAACATAGACTGAATATTAGTTTGTGTTAATCGCAAACTTTTTAGAACAAGCAACTTGCTCATGCAGTAAAGGAAAGCAATTTAGACAACTCATTACAGAACTATTGTTATGGCTTTTGGATGAAGGGTCACACTGATGGACAATGCAAGTCAGTTCTTCTGAGCACTAAATATCCTTATGTATAAGATTTTGGTAACCAACTCTGAACATCTCTTTTGTTGACACTTTGATATTAATATATTCTTGATGTTAATACTTGCACTGACTCTGTTCCAACTTCAGGATATTTCCGATCGGACATCCTCGTTTGTCGTCCTAATACCAAGATTTTGGAATGGATGAAATCCGGAGAGGTATGCGGTGCACCTAATTCTTGTCATTGACTCATTTGCCATCTTTTTGCGCGCATGCTTCCTCATTTATACTCTTCTGATATCTTTCATCTTGGATACTGAAGATCTGCTACTGATGACAAACCACTGAGGATGGTTAAAGCTGTTATCACGGGCTTGATTAATTCCGTGGAACTGCCATTATGGAATATGTTGTCTTGGTTCTAATAGAAATACAACTGCAACCTATAATTCTTGAGACATTGAGACCCTGCTGTGTCTTCGCCTATCTACCTTGTCACCCCATTACCAGCTGCAGACCTGTGCACTACGACGGGTGTGGCGGATTGCTTGGTAGTTAGAGTGCTAGTTCCTTCTCTCTACATTATGCTTGTTTGCCCTACGCGTTAGTTGATAATCCTGTATGGGGCTTGGTTTGCATGCGGGTTGATGCTTCTCGAAGGCAATGTATGTTTGCTATTGTGCATACTTTCATTGTACTTTGTTTGATGTGGGGGTATGCCCCCACTGAGGCTGTATTCTACTTTTATTTATATTTATAACAGGACCCTTTACCAAAAAAAAAAACCTATAATTCTTGCCTATATTTACCTTAATTGTCAGGTTAGAGAAGATTGGCGCCACGCACATCATTGGTTGCTGCGAGAATGTTGATACCATGGATGGTTCATTTACATACTCATGAAAATTTAATTTTACATTTGAATAAAGCAGACTTTGGCTGCTGCGAGAATGTTGATACCATCTGTGCCCGTTGCACAAATTCAGTGGAGAGAGAGTGCGAAACAACTGCCAATAACCCTCCAGCTGTTGCTGCTACTACCCACTCTGCTGATGCTCAATTGAAGGTTCCTTAGATAGACACTTCCGTATCTTTAGTTATTGTGTATTCTCTTCTCTTCCCTGAATTACTCCCTCGATGTTCCTTTGGCCGAAATGTTTAAAAGGATTGAGGACCAGCAAACATGCTCAATTGGTCTATACGAACTATACCGCATATATCAGTTTTATCCTCAGGTAATTTGGTTCACTGCTCTTAAGTTTTGAGTGCATAACATGCACAGTTTGCATAGAATTGGCATGTATATGTTCCAGTAGAGCAGTGAACTGGAACGGAGCATTATCCACTGTTGGACCTATGAACTAAAATGAAGCTTTGGATTTCATAGCAAATGGATCTACTGAGGAGGTATAAACCGCATGTCTGAAGCTGATGATGATGTGGTAGTCTAACATGATGATAAGGGATTTGCAATGAAACTGACTTGCCTTTGTGTGAAGCCGCAGGTTTGTGTATTCCTTTTTTTTTTCTGGTTTATAATTGCATTTAGTATAGGCATTTCTGCTACTAATAAATGGGTATTTTTGGTTATCAGTCTGTTGAGTGGATGAAAGTCGTGTGCTATGAGTTGACCAGGCAACAATTGATCCCGAATGTAGCGGCACAACCGATGAAATACTGAAAGATGCCGACAGACTTTTTTCATGTCTAGCAATTAAGGTAAATTAATCACTTTTACCCCTTCTTAGAATTCTTTGTTTTATCTATTAAACTCCTTACCAATGGTTTTTTCGTTATCACGTGGCAAAGACTTGATTTCAGTCACGCTGGAGCATCGTTGTGATCGTGTAAATATGTACTGAATACCTTACTGCAGGTAATGATGGGTTTTTCGTTTGCCATCTTTTGTCTGCATTGTCAGAATAGATGTTAATACATAAATAAATCATAGCCTGAATATTAGTATCTGTGTTACTCGCAGATTTTTCAGAACTAGAAACTTCCTCATGCAGTCAAGGAAAGCACTCTAGATAACCTCATTACAGAATTATTTTTATGGCTTTTAGATGAAAGGGTCCCACTGATGGACGATGGCAGTCAACTCTTGTGTGCACTAAATATCCTTGTGTTCATGATTTTGGTAACAAACTCTGAACAAGTCTATAGTTGATACTTTGATATTAATATATTCTTGATGTTGCTACTTGCCCTGACTCTGTTCCAAATTCAGGATATTTCCGATCGAGTTTCGTCATTTGTCGTGCTGATAAATGTTTTGCGGCATCTCGATCAGTCAAGATGGCCAGCTCCCGCTGTAAATGAGTACATTATTGTTCAAAATAAGAAATTGTCAGATTTGGTGGTGAAATATGGATTGCCAAGGTACGGTATGCTGATTTTTTTTCCTGATGTTTCTCTTTATTCTTGATGACGTAGAATACATACAAGTATTTTTCGTATTACATGACTTGACAAATACAATACGTAGTTTAGCTTGATCGCAGTCTTCAAAGTAGCCATATATATTAACAAATTTAGGAGTGGATGAAATTCGGAGAGGTATGTGGTGCACTTAACTCTTGTCAGTGACTTATTTGCTTACTTTTTGCGGTTCATGCTTCAACATTTCTGCTTTTCTGATGTATTTCATCTTGAATACTGAAGAGCAGCTGCTGATGACAAACCACCGAGGATGGTTAAAGCTGTTATGCACGAGCTTGTTAAATTTTGCGGAACTGCCAGGACCATCATGCCTTGGTTATAATATATATGCAACCGCAACCAATAATTCTTGCCTATATTGACCTTAATTTTTAGGTTAGAGAAGATTGGCGCCACGCACATCATTGGTTTATATGTATATTTCTTTACAATGGATGGTTCATTTACATACTCATGAAAATTAATTTTACATTTGAACAATGCAGACTTTGGATGCTGCGAGAATGTTTTTTTTTTTTTTGGAATGGTCCCATGTATTAATAATAGAAAAAAAGTACAGGAGCAGAAGCAGAAGTGCTAATGCACAAGAACAGCAACATGCTGCTGTTAAACAAAAAACCACACAAGTCACCAAGCAATACGCCACAATCTACGTAGAGCACTAAGCTGAAAAGCAAAACGATGATGAAGGGTCAAGAGTCGCAGCGAAGCAAGCCGCAAGATCTCCTCGACTAGCCGTTCTGGCGCGCCAAATTTTCCTTCACGCCATCCCCGATTCGTTCAATCCAGATATGGTAAATCAAGGATGCAAGTAAGTGGCGCGAAGCCGCATTATAAAGATGTCCACTACGCCATCGCTTGGACGCCCAACAAATTCCCCTCTGCCACTCGAAATATGGCCAGCAAAATCGAGTCTTCCGACGAAGGAGACCAAGGCAGCGTTGCGAAAAGTTACACTCGAAAAAGAGATGATTCGCTGTTTCGTTCGAGCTCGAATCACAAAGTGTGCAGGAGGAGGTAGCAGCAAGTTGTGCAACCCAAAGCTTATCCCTCGTAGAGAGCCTATCACGAATCGCAAGCCATAAGATAAACTCATGCCGAGGGATCTGAAGTGGACCCCCAAACAGATGAGCCCAGAGAACGGGGCCCCGTGAGGAACGGAGGGCAGCCCTTGCTGAAGCCGTAGTGAACTGACCATCCCCCGTTCGGGCCCAAAGAAAGCCATCCTAAGAAAGGGGAGAAATGCCTGGAAGCGCAGATCCAAACTCGAGAAATTCAGTCGTCGTCTGAGCAGGCCAACTCCATCCGTCTGAAGAAATGACTGTGCTGAGCAAGGAGTCCGAGGGAATGCCCATGGCAAGCGGACCACGGGGGTAACGCTGAATCAATGGGACCTCAGTTAGCCAAGGGTCATGCCAGAGCCAGATCGAAGAGCCCTCACCTATCTTAAACTGAATAAGGGATCGAAGCAACGACCTCAGCTTCAGTAATTTGCGCCAACTCCAGGAGGTAGATGTAGATGCTGTCACCATCCAAATAGACTTGTGGCGCATCCGAGTATCATACAGCCACCTGGTCCAGATGGAGGAAGGATCGTGTTGGAGTACACACCAGAGTTGTTTGAGCATAAGTGCCCGATTGTCCACCTCAATCGACCGAATTCCTAAGCCACCCTCAGATCGAGGGCAGCAAACGTCAGCCCAAGCCACCTTGGCAGTGGTGGAAGCCCATAAGAACCGCCTCAGTCGTGTCTCAAGTATTCGAATAATGCCTTTTGGAAGCATAAAGGTGCCAGACCAATAAAGATGGAGTGCTGAAAGGACGGACCGAATGAGCTGTAGGCAGCCAGCATAGGAAAGTGAGCAGTTCAGCCAGGACCCCAAACGCTTGTCAACCGCAAGCAACATCGGTTGGCAGTCATGTAAAGTAAGGCGCGAAGTGATGATAAGCGGCAGGCCTAAGTAACGCACAGGCAATTGACCCAGCTGAAAACCTGTAATAGATTTAAAAAGTGATGCCAGGGGTAGAGCACGTTTCGAAAGAAACATCTCACTCTTAGCAGCATTAGCATAAAGGCCTGAAAGCTGTCCAAAAGTTACCAAGGCCCCCTGAATGATGCGCACCGAGGCCTCATCAGCATTACAAAAGAGGAGAACATCATCAGCAAATGAGAGAAGGGCAAGCATGGAAGGTTCACATCTCCAGTGATATCTGAAGTCAGTCGCACCCTGGATGCGAGAACGAAGCAGGCCATGAAAGACTTCCATAACTAGTGTGAAAAGGTAAGGTGCGATTGAATCCCCCTGACGCAATCCACGTTTACCAGCAAAGAAACCTTCCGCGCAGCCATTGAGATTGAGAGAGAAGAAGGTTGTGGTGAGGCAGCACCTTATCCAGCTAATGAAGGTGGGGTGAAATCCCATGGTTTCTAAAGTTGCAAGAATGAAGGACCATTCAACCTTGTCATAGGCTGTCGCAAGGTCGACCTTAAACATAGCTCGTGGCGGTAAATGTACGTTCTTGTAGCCATGACAGAGTTCCTGGGCCAGCAAGATATTATCAGAAATCTTGCGCCCTGGAATAAATGCTGTCTGCGAAATATGAACCAAAGATGGTAGGACACGCTTAAGCCGATTGGCGAGGACCTTGGAAATGACCTTATAGAGAACATTACAGCATGAAATAGGGCGAAAATCCGTGGGTCGCCGAGGGGAATCACCCTTAGGAATAAGAGTGATAAGTGTACAGTTCACTTCTTTAAGAAGGATCCCTGAGAGGAAAAATTCCTTTACAGCTGCCAGAACATCAGCCACAACTATGGACCAGGCTGCTTTAAAGAAAGCAGACGAATATCCATCAGGGCCAGGTGCCTTCTCATCCCCCATAGAAAACAAAGCCTCCTTGATCTCCTCATCGGTGACCGGAGAGATCATATCAATTGAGTCAGCCCGCAGAAGGGGATGTGTAATGAAAGACCTAAGAGCCGATGCATCCACCGAGTTAGTAAAGGCGGAACTCCCCAAGAGGTCTTAATAGAAACGAAGGAGCTCCGCTTTAACCCGTTCATGTCCCTCGAAGGACTCGCCATCCTCACCATCAAGGGAGAGTATATACGATTAATAGACCGCCGCATCGCCACCCGTTTGAAGAAGTCGGACGTACATTGGTCACCATCCTTAAGCCAGGACAGCTTTGCACGCTGCGAAAGAGAGGACTGTTCCACAATAACCGCCTGGGCATAGAGCGAACGACAAACCCCTTCCAAAACAAGGAATCTCGACTCAGTAGGAAATCGGTAGACAAAACCCTGGCTGATGTCAAGGAATTGCTTCGCAGCAACCACGTTCTGATGGAGGTCCCCTTTTTTTTTTTTTTTTTTTTGGGAAACGGTCACTAAAATAAAAATAAAAAGGGGAACAATTTGTTCAGCAGAAGGACTGCGCCAACCAGTAACACAGTACCGGTGAAAAACCAAACGCACAAACGCAAAACAAATCAAAGATCAGATAAAACAGTGTCTACATGCGTTGCCAAGCAATGCGCCAAACGCGTCGTAGTGCGCAGACCTGGAGCTGATATTTCTTCGAAAGGGTAGATAATCGTAAGCATAAGAGAGTCTCGATATCAGCAACAATCTGATCTGGTGTCCGTCGTCGTCCCTCCCGCCATCTTCTGTTGCGCTCAGCCCATAGATGATAAACAAGTGAAGATAAGACATGGCGAGGGCCCATCCATGCAAGATGCTGTCCCCGCCACCTTTGCGCAGCCCAATGAATTCCCTCGAACCAATCCATCAAAGGCCATCCAAAGCGAAGCTTATCCCGCACTAGCCGTAAACATCGTCTAGAGAAAGGGCACTCAAAAAACATGTGACGTGTCGTCTCTGCGACTTGAGCGTCGCACAAAGGCACGAGGAGGTTCCTGCTGCCGCCGCAACCCATGGTTTGTCTCTCGTCGCCAGTCTGTTTCTGATCGCCAGCCAGAGAATGAAATCGTGCCGAGGTATAGCGATCGGACCCCCAAATAACGTGTGCCATGTTACCCGAGGGAGCTTCAGCCGCAGGGAATCTCTTGCCGAATGAGTAGAGAACATTCCATTCACCGACGCAATCCATCGTATCGTATCCTCCTCTCCCGGTCGCGCTTGGGGAAGTAGGGTAGCGATTTCCATGTATTCCACAGTTGTTTGTCCTGGCCAATGCCAGCCCAAATTGTCAATCACCACACTCAGCCTCGAGTCACGGGGGATGCCCATGACCATGGGTCCTCGTGGAAATCGTTCCACCAATGGGACCGTGAGCAGCCATGGATCCGTCCAAAGTCGCGTAACAGCTCCATTCCCAATTCGAAATTCGACAAGCGGACGAACATGTTGTCGAAGCTTAAGCACCTTTTTCCAGCTCCAAGAGGTTCTAGCCGTAGGCCTGATGGACCACAGTGATGTGTTATGCAGTCGTGTTTGACGGATCCAAGTGGCCCAGATCGATGTCGCATCGCCACTCAGTAGGCTCCAGATAAGGCGCATCATCAATGCCTTATTGTCAGTCTCGATAGAGCGTAATCCTAGGCCCCCCTCCTCACGTGGGACGCACACATCAGCCCACGCCACCTTCGCGCCAGATCCCAACCACAGGAACGCCCTGAGGCGCACCTCAATGCTACGAATAATACCTTTGGGGAGTAAGAAAACGCCCGCCCAGTACGTATGAAAGCCCAGGACGACCGATCTGATAAGCTGAACCCTCCCAGCGTATGATAATGATTGGTTGGTCCACGAGCCAAGTCGACAATCTATAGATCGAAGGAGTGGGGCACAATCAGCAAGGGTCAGCCTCGATGTGATCAGCGGAACCCCCAAGTAGCGCACAGGCAGAGAACCAATAGGGAAACCCATGATGGGCTGGATCGCTCCCTTAAGCCGTTCGGCCCTCTTAGATATAAACATCTCACTCTTGTTGATATTCGCACGCAGCCCAGAAAGTGAAGCAAAAGCTCGAGGCTGCCCTGAAAGACGCTAACAGAAGTGACGTCCGCATGGGAGAACAGGAGTAAGTCGTCTGCGAATGTCAACATGAACAGCGACGTAGGATCACATCTCCAATGATACCGAAAGCCGCCACTAAGCCGAATCCGTTCCGCAATAATCCCATGGAGAACTTCCATCACAATCGTGAATAAATAAGGTGAGATAGGGTCACCTTGTCGAAGACCACGTCGCCCTTTGAAGAACCCCTCAGGTTTGCCATTAATGTTGATAGAGAAATGCGGCGTCGTAAGGCAAGAGCGAATCCATCCCACAAAGATAGGGTGAAATTTGAATGCTTCAAGCGTGGCAAGAATAAAGTTCCATTCCACCTTGTCGTATGCCTTCGCGAGATCAACCTTGAATGCCACCCGCTCAGGCAGACCCGCGCTGGTGTACCCATGACAAATCTCCTGTGCTAGAAGAATATTATCCGAGATACGTCGTCCTGGAATAAACGCCGTCTGAGTGAGGTGGATAAGGCTTCCCAGGCAGCCCCGCATCCTATTCGCAATGATCTTCGAGATGATCTTATATAGGACGTTGCAACAGGAAATCGGTCGAAAGTCCTTCGCCATGCGTGGATTATCTCCCTTGGGTATAAGTGATTAGCGTCGAATTCAGCTCCCCTAAAAGGTAACCCGTTCTGAAAAACTCTTTAATGGCATGCGAGATATCCTCACCTATTATATTCCAGGCGCGTTTGTAGAAAACCGCCGTAAAACCGTCCGGCCCAGGCGACTTGTTGTCTCCAATAGAAAAAGCGCACGTTTGATTTCCCCATCTGTAACCGGCTGAATCATCTCATCAGCATCAGCCGTGCTAAGCTTCCTAGCGAGGTATGGCGCAATTTCTGAGACGGGCAACGGTGATGTCCGAATAGATTGGCCAAGAAGATCCGTAAAGAAGCGCACAAGTTCAGCCCGCACACTATCTCCCCCTTCAAACATGTTGCCCGCTTCATCCTCAATGTGGAAGATGCGGTTCCCAACTCGACGCATGGCCACCTTCTTGAAGAAGAATGAGGTGCATTGATCCCCATCTTTTAGCCATGCCACCTTCGCCCGTTGCGTTAGAGCCGCATGCTCCATCTCGACAGCTTTGGCATACGCAAAACGACATCTCTTCTCAAGGAACAAGAGATGGTCCTCCATAGGGTGTTGGGCCATCAGTTCTTGAGCAGTTTCAAGGAAGCGGCGCGCCTCTAGCACATTACGATTAAGGTCACCCTTGTCCCGTCGAAGGTGCCTCAGCGCCTGCTTCATCGCTTTTAGTCTCTTGATCACGACGTACATGGCCCCCTTTGTCACGCCGAAGTTGTTTGAGCACCAGCTTGAGAAGCTTGAGACGCTTAACAAGGCAAAACATGGGATGTCCCTGGAGCTGCCGTTGCCAAATTTCAGCCACAATGGGAAGAAACTTAGAATCCTTAATTAAGAAATTGTCAAAGCGGAAGGCGGACCCCTTAGGTCTGGTATGAGATCTCCCAATCAATACAATAGGAGAGTGATCCGAGGTAGCAGGTAAGTGACAATGGTATGAAAGGTCTTCATACCGAGCCAACCAAGTAGGGTTAGCAAGCATGCGATCAAGGCGCCGCCAGATCGCACCATCGCCATACTGCCGATTATGACACGTGAAGAATCGCCCCGTCATAGGGATAGGGTGGAGGTCAGAGTCCGTCATGCATGAGGCAAGGTCAAGATCAGCCAAGTTGGGCACGCCCCCACGTGACTCGCTGGGTGCAAGGATAGTATTGAAATCGCCAAGAAGAAGCCAAGCCACCGATGCCCTAGCCGCAGAAGTCATTATACGGTCCGCCCAGAGAGCAGTTCTTTCCTCCCGCTTATTTCTACCATAAACAAAGCTGACAAAAAAAGACTCCCTGTCAATCTTCGAGGTAACCCGACAGTGAATGGCTTGTGCATTAAAAGCCTCGATTGAGACCATAACAGAAGTAGCATCCCATCCCACCCAAAGCCGTGTACCATGGCCAGCGTCATAATCAAAGAACCATGTCCAGCTAGACCGAATTGAAGAGGAAATAGAGGAAGCATTACATAGAGCTACTCGTGTTTCAAGCAGCCCGACAAGGGAAAGGGAATGTCGAGATATGAGATCTTCGACAGCCCTACTGTGGTCCCGCCGATTGAGACCACGCACGTTCCATGATGCGAGGGGGATCATGGACACCCGCCGTCATGGGCCACCTTGCTTTCAGAGCCCACTACGGCCTCACCATCCTCAGAAATGGATTGTAAGATCGCAAAAGAGTTAGAAGTGCTGGCACGAGGCTGCGACACTTGCAGCCGTTCAGGACGCTGGGGAGGCCGAGGCATGGCAATCCCTTTGCCCTTATCTACCCGTCGCCAGACAGGCCGTTGCACCACCGCAGAGCGCGAGACAGCGTCTATCGAGGCAGATGGCGTCTGTGCTCCTACCGTAGGACGGTTAGGGCATGACACTAGCCGATGTGATACCGACAACCCTAACATCGAGGAGGCTTCCATTCATATTCTACATCGACCTGAACAGCACCTAGATCCTCACCAGAAACCGATGGTAGCCGAATATGAAAGTGGTCTAAGTAAGGTTCCGCCAGAGTCTTCATGACACAAATCCGAGCATAGTCAATACGCTCCCCCCTCATTGTGATAGAGTCTGCATAAAGCGGCTTACCAACATCACTAGCAATTAGGCCAAGGCCTTCCGTGGTCCAGAATTCGCTAGGGACATGACGTAGCCGCACCCATGTGGGAACCTCATGATGATCACGCTTCGCAAAGGTCATCCCTGCCTTCCACTCCTCCAAAAATAGGGGCTGCCCTTGGAACAACCATGGACCCCCTTCGAGAACTTCGAGCATCGCCGCATCCGTCTCGAATCGAAATTTGAAAAAACCACTGCTAGTCGCTCGGACCTCAACAAGAGAGGACCATGCGGCCCGAAAAAATTTTTCCACTGCTGGAAAGTAAGGTTTACGTCCCATAAAGTATCCAACCAGCGTTGACTTCCATCGCGCAAGTCCTTTCGATGCAACGTCCCATGAAGGTCGAACCTCTGGGACCCCATCAATCACGGCAGGAGGCGTGTATTCAAGTGGAACCCGATCACTAATAGCAGATTGCCCACCTTTGGGTCCCTTTAGTGCCATGGCAAAGGACACTTTCGGTCCCGTAGAAGAAACCTTAGGTCCAGAAACAGCTGGCCCACTTGGGGCTAAAGGGAAACCCCTAGTCCCAACCGGCTGATCTTGCGGCTGCATCAGCCGTACAGGGCTGGCCGGCGGTGTAGTTGAAGAAGCCCTAGGATCACAAACCCTAGGGGCTGAAGAAACCCTAGGCCCGTTAAGCTGATTTGCATTCGGGGGTTGCTGGCGCAGCTGCGCAGGTCTGGGCGGCGCCGGCGGAGATACCCTAGGCCCAGAAACGCTAGGGGCTGAAGGGGAAACCCTAGGCCCATTAAGCTGGCGCGATTGCACAGGGCTGGACGGCACTGAGGACGCATCATCCTTCGAAGCCCTTGGTGGCGGCGGCGTGCCTGGGCGCCGTCGAACCCACGACTCCGTTCGGTTATCCCTCAATGGTTCCATCACCGTTGAACCATCCCCCACCAACCCTACGTGATTGCCTCGACGACGATCTCTAGGAACCAAGGCGAGCGCCCCTTCCGTCGGAGCCTCCACTGCCCGCCCTACACGGTGACTCCCACAGTCACCGCGATCAAAATCTGTGGCAGCTGAGATCAGCACCCCTGCCTTAGGGGACGGAATCAGCGTAGAGATCCGTTCACGCAACGAAGAAAACCCCTCGACATCAAACTTCTCATGAAACGATGGATAATCTCTGCCAAGGCGGTTGAGATCAGGCAGCATGTCCTTTGACACCGACGAACCACCAAGGAGGGGTGAAGGCATCCCTTGATCGCTCAGGTTTGACGTATCAAACCTCTCGCCAAATCCCGGAATCGCCTGTCGGAGATTCTCCAAATCCGGTGGATGAGTCTTTATGCTCCGCCCTGAGATCATGGATGAGGAGGATGATCCACACGAAGACGACGACGTCGCCATGAACAAACACAAAAAAGATTCAAGGAAAACACAATAAGCAATAAGAGGATCCCCTCCAACGCCCAAAAGGTCGGCGCCGGGGACCTACCAGCCTCCAACACCAGCCGGCGATGTGCCGTGTCTGGTGGCAGCCGCTGGAGGTCGGGGAACGCAAGGTTGACGGCCGGGAAGAAGGGTTCTCGCTGTTTCTCTCTCTAGGGTTTTTCTCTCTCTCTCTAGGGTTTTTCTCTCTCTACTACTCTAGTTAAAGATCTTCATCGTTGCCCATGCGCTACTTGGGAGTCCCTCTCATTGCCTCAAAGCTTAAGACTCGTTATGTTTGCCTTTGATGTAGGGAGAACTACAGTCATTCTGAAGTTCTCATAGATAGGATTCAAGTGCCTCAAGTATATTCCATTGTTGGCCCACTAAATGTTTGTTCTTTGATGTAGGGAGAACTACAGTCATTCAGAAGTTCTCATGGTTGGAATTTCAGTGCCTCAAGGATATTCCATAGTTGGCTTACTAACAGAAACGAAGCTTTGGATTTCATTGCAAATGGATCTGCTGAGCAGGTATAAACCATATGTCTGAAGTTCATGTTGATGTGGTAGTCTAACATGATAGTAAAGAGATTTCCAATGAAACTTACTTGCCTTTGTGTGAAGCATCAGCTTTCTGTATTTCTTTTCCTTTTTTCTGGTTTTATTATTGCATTTAGTATAGGTATTTCTGCAACTAATATATGGGTATCCTTGTTGATCAGTCTATTGAGGGGACGAAAGTCGTGTGCTTTCAGTTGACGCAGGCAACTACAGATCTCGAATGTAGCGGCACAACAGATGAAATACTGAAAGATGCTGACAGGCTTGTTTCATTTCTAGCAAATAAGGCAAATTCAGCACTTCCTCCTTCCCCCCTAGTTCTGTCTATTATACTCCGTTTCAATATTTCCTTTTCTTTGTTATCACAAGTGGCAAAGACTTGATTTTAGTCTCACTGGAGAATCGTCGAGATCGTGTAAATATACCTTAATGCAGGTAATTATGGGTTTTCCATTTGCAATCTTTTTGCTGCACTGTCAGAATTATGTTAAGACATCAATAAAACATAGCCTGAATATTAGTTTCTGTGTTATTCGCAGACTTTTTAGAACAAGAAACTCATGCAGTCAAGGAAAGCACATTAGACAACTCATTATAGAACTATTGTTATGGCTTTTGGATGAAAGGGTCCCACTGATGGACGTTGGCTGTCAGCTATTCTGAGCACTAAATATCCTTATGTATAAGATTTTGGTAACTAACTCTGAACCTCTCTTTAGTTGACACTTTGATATTAATATATTCTTGATGTCGCTACTTGCCCTGACTCTGTTCCAACTTCTGGATATTGGCGATCGAACTTCCTCGTCTGTCGTTCTAATAAATGTCTTGCGGCCTCTCGATCAGTCAAGACGGCCAGCTCCCGCTGTGAATGAGTCTATTATTGTTCGAAATAAGAAATTTTCAGATTTGGTGGTGAAATCTCAATAACCAAGGTACGGTATGCTGATTTTTTTTTCCAATTTTTCTCTTCATGCCTTATGGCTTAATACAGACAAGCATTTTTCGTACTACAGGTAAGCTTGATTTCCAAGTGGTTGGTAACTTACATTTTTTTATCTGCATATCTGATTTAGCTGAGCAAAGTGGTGAACTTTCAAGGTCTATTACCGTACCAACATTTAACGGGTAACTTAGCGAAATCGCTCTGTCCAAGCATATGAAAGATGTCGGATGCGTGCTTTTCCCTGGTTTAAATATATTTTAGCATGGCTATATTTATCTTTATGTGCCGTTTCGATTCGTTATTTTTGTCATTGATGTATGGAGAACTACAGTCACTCTGAAGTTCTCATGGATTGAATTCTGGTGCTTCAAGCAAATTCCATTGTTGGCGCCACGAACTGGAACGAAGATTTGGATTTCATAGCAAATGGATCTTCTGAGCAGGTATAAACCATATATCTGAAATTCATGTTCATGTGGTAGTCTGACATGATGGGTCAACTGAAGGTTCCTCAGACACGTCCGCTATCTTTAAAGTTTGTGCTTTGTCCTATATTCCCTGAATTAACTCCTTGATGTGCTTGAGAACAGCAATAATTGGAAGCAATAATTAAAAAGATTGGGGACAAGCAAACATGCTCAATTGGTGGTCTATACAAATATAACGCATTGTATACTCAGGTATTTTGGTTCACTGCTCTAACTAACATACACAGTTCTCATTGAAATGGTTTGTAAATGTTCCATTAGTACCTTAGGAACCACTGGTCTTTTTCACTAAATATTTCAAAATGATGTCAGGTTGATATTTTTGCTCAGCTACACAACGCTAGTGAAGGATTTCGAACATACATCAGAGATGGTTTATCCCAGTTCTGAATCTTATTTTTGAATATATATTTTTTCTATTATGTATACAACTTAATATATACATTCTTCTGGCAGATGAAGAGAAATGTTGTAGCTGAAAGAAGTCCTATCATGCCCTTATCTACTACATGCCCTTACTTCGATCTCACACCAACAAAACAACAGTCCCGCAAAAGCCAATGGTCCTTTGTTGCTTGAAGTAGCCGTGCACGCCCTTACTTCGATCTCGCACCAACGAAATACGAACGACGGGAACACGATATTTATGAGATTGCCTCACTGGAGATTGCTAGTTTAAAAGGCTTCGGGCTTCATGGGACAGATTCTATTAAGCCTATTTCATTACCACACATTTAATTTTTTTTTTCTTTTTGTGAACATGGTTTCAGGTGGGGGCGATCGACCATTCTAGTGTTTTGCCAAGTAGGTGGGGGCGATCGACCTCTCTAAAGGAACTCTAGTGTTTTGCCAAGTAGTGAGTGTTGAACTTCCGAACACAAGAATAAAATCGAGAGGCGCGAGACGCTGTTGGAGCAACAACCTCTATTTATAGGGTTTCGTTCGAGTCAAGTGCATGTACATATTTTATTGTGTGCAACGAATGGGAACACCTCAATTCTCAAAGACCAAAAGATTCAATGTAACTTATTTAACCTATGCAAAAGATATTTTATCCGAAGATCTTATCATAATAAATATATTATTATATCTCTGCAAGTTACATCACACGCTGCACCTATATTAAAATATTGTGCATGCCCTAATATTATAGCATGTCAAAAACCATGCAACACGCTAGTTGCGTGTCTTTGCCCTTTAGCACAAATGTTGTTGATGAACTATTTCTGAAAGTCCAACAGTGAGCGACATTATTACGTCTCATCGCTTCGCAAAAGAGAAGTAAACTGATTGGAAATAATTTGAGAGCTTAAATCATTCATCGAGTATTTCCCACACATAGTCTTCACCACATCTTTTCCGGCGATAATAGAGAGGCAATCTCCTTAAACAATAATAAGTTTCAACAATTTCCGAATCAAACTTATCCATAAAAATCTCGTCCACCATCCCAAGCACCTCCCATCCGAGTCACGGGCTACAATCCCTACTGTTGCTCCGTCTTGCTTAGCATGCAATGCACCATCGAAATTAATTTCACGATATGAGTTGCGGGAAGCCTCCACAAAATTGGCTTAAAGATATTTATCGTTCCTGACAGGGGCAAAGAATTATTCGAGTGACAACCCACGTTTTACTGGTAGCGAAATCATGTGATAAGTTAGGATATTACGTGATATTTATACCCGTAAATTTGCATATTTGGTCGTTATCTATTTAAATATTCTCGAATATCTTATGTTTGCGTGTTATTTCTTATTTGATAGATATTGGAGCAAAAACGAGAAAAATTGGGGAGTTATGATCATTTTGGGAGTCTTGGGGGTCCTTTCGCAACTTTCAGGATTATTGAAGCAGCTTTGTATCAATTAGTGAAATATGAAAAGACTTTAAACATGGAAAGAGAAGATAAGAGACTAAAGGGAGGGAAAAAAAAAAAAAAAAAAAAAAAACCTCTCTCTAGAAACGCTCCAACCTCTCTCTAGAAACGCTAACCCTAGAACATCGCTTCCATCCCAACCGATCTTATCACCCACGCCGACGAAAGCCCGACAGCCTATTGTTAGTCGCCGGCGACCACCGAACAGCCCTCCATCGCCGGGACCAGACGGCGATGGAAGGATTTTAATCCTTTGCCGCACGCTTCTATCTCTTTTTCGTCTCTCTTCTTCGTTTATCTGTCATGGGATCATCTATGATGGATTTGGATGCTCTTGGTCCACTGCCGGATTATGGAATGCTGCGGAACGATATCAGCGATTTCCAAGACCGTTTTGACGTTGCAGCGTTTGAAGCCCTTGTCGCACGCGTTAGTGGAGAAACGGGAGGACAGCGGCCGGATCGGACGACGGCGAACGAAACTATGGTGACAGCGAACGAAACCATGGTGATGGAGAATGCAACGACCGCTCTACATAGGCCCATGCCGGCTGACAATACCCACTGGCGAACGCGGCGACGTGAACGACGCATCACATCCGTCCTTGCGCCTCTACGTGATTCGCAAATTGGTACTCAATTTCCCATCCGCAGGGGCACACCGCCTCCTCCTTCTGGACTAGCGCCGATCGTTGAGGACTCATCGGATGAGGACTGGCCGTCCTTGGCGAGGAACCAGCCGCTAGTAAACGGGCCTAGGGTTTCCCCTACCGGACTTAGGGTTTCACCGATCTCAAGCCAGATCGGGCCTAGGGTTTCTCCAAATGGGCCCCTCGTATTCACCGGGTCTAAGGTTCCCTCGCCAACCGCCAATGCTCAGCCGCATACGATGATGTCCGCCGAAAACTCTAGGGTTTCGCCGATCCATACCTCGATCGGGCCTAGGGTTTCTGTTATTGGGCCACGGTGCTTGGAAAGCGCGGAGGTAATACCCACAACGACACTTGACGCCGTGCTGACACCAAAGTAGATGACGACGGATGCTGGCCGAGGTTCGTTTGCATCTATTGTGAAGGGTGCCGCTGGTCAAGGGCAGCGACGTCGATCATCCATAGCCAGACTGGCCCTAACATATACCGCGCCGACGGTAGTTGATGGCGTGGCGGAGGCCTGCCCTTCTTGGGAAGTTTCTCGTAAAGATTTGGCGAGATGGAACCACACTCTCGTTGGGTACTTCTTGGGGAAGAAACCATATTTCCCGCATGTCGATCGATTTTTTCGTTCAATCTGGACAGATCTTGTTGAGGTCCGCGCGACTACCAACGGATTTTTTAAATTTCGGTTTACGACGGCGGATGCATGTACGACAGTGCTTGAAGGGGGGCCATGGCTCATGCACGGGCAACCAATTTTCCTTCAAACTTGGCGAACGGGCATGTCGTTCGAAAAGAAGGATCACGCGGAGGTCCTGTTATGGGTAAAACTTCGCAACGTGCCGACTGAATTCTGGACTCAGGAGGGGCTGGGCGTTGTGGCAAGTGTCGTAGGCAAACCCCTATTTGAGGATGCTATGACGGCGAGTGCGGAACGCCTTGAATACGCAAGGGTTTGTCTCAAAAAGTCCCTCGAGGAGCCTTTTCTTGAGCAATTCAACGTTCGTATTCCGACTGGAGATGGAGGGTATTCGGGCGTGGTGCCCGTTCGGGTCGAATATGAGTGGCGACCTAAGAAGTGTACGGTGTGTAACTCTTGGACGCACGGAGTAGGGGCGTGCCCTATGAGCAAGCCCATGCAGCCGCGTCAAACCACGCCGGTAGATCGCCCCAATCCCCCTACACGGCGGAGTGTTCCTACGATCCCACGCCAAACATGGCGTCGTGTGGAGGACAAAGGAAAGGCCCCGATGGCAGCCGTTCACACCACGACTCATTTAGACGAAGCTGGAAAAGAATGGGTGATACGGCCACCTACAACTGACGCGTCGACTAGCAACGGCGACGGACAGAGTTCAGATAGGGCGCTACACAACCCCTTTGGCGTCCTTTCTGACCTCGACGACGATAATGCTTCTACTAAGGGTCCTTTAGCAGCCCTTTCGGTGGGTGTCCCATGATACCAATCGCCGTTTGGAATGTACGTGGTCTAAATAGGTTAGACCACAGGTGGGCGGCAAAGGAGTTGATCTTGAGGAATAACTTGCGGGTCATTGGGCTGATTGAGACGAGGGTTTCGGAACAAAATGCGTCATCACTTGCGGACTCGATTAGGCAATGGAGCTGGTTTTACGATTATGATGATGGACCTGCATCTCGTATATGGATTGGCTGGGATTCACGCTACGTGACAGTTACGATTGAGGCGTTCACCAATCAAGCTGTGCACTGTAAGATCCAAGTTCTTGAGGAGAGGCTGGCCTTCTACGTTTCATTTGTGTATGGCCATAACACTCGAGCGGAACGCGTCGCTTTATGGGCTGATCTTACCGCGACTTCGCATTCACGGGCAGACCTCCCTTGGGCTGTCATGGGGGATTTTAACGCGATCATTGATAGTACGGAAGCACGAGGGGGAGCAGCTACGGAAGGTTGTAGAGACATGATTGCTTGTCTCACGGCATCGGACCTTACTACGCTGCCGCGGATTGGAGCCTTTTTCACATGGTATAACCAGCAGAGTGGAATCTCCGGGGTATGGCGTCGACTTGATAGGATGCTTGGTAACCCGCCTTGGTTCGCCCGTTTTGGGGATATGGCATATCGCTGTGCAACACCGGCCACCTCAGACCACACGCCACTCATCCTTGAGGCCGCGTTTCCATTGGGGGTCAAAGGTGATAATTTTCGCTTTGATAATTTCTTAGCCCAGGATCCTCGATTTGCTCCATTGGTGGAGAGAGCGTGGGGCAAACCTGTGAGAGGATACCCCATGTTCTCTATAGTCCAACGGCTTAAGAAGGTCAAACAAGATCTTCGAACCCTCCGGCGAGACAAGGGAGACCTTAACCGCAACGTCCTGGAGGCGCGGCAGTTCCTTGACACGGCCCAAGAACTAGCTATCCTGCACCCTACAAATACTCAGCTATTGATCCTTGAGAAGCGGTGCAGATTCGCATATGCTAGAGCGGTTGAAATGGAGCACTCGGCCGTGGCCCAACGAGCAAAGGTGGCATGGTTAAAGGACGGGGACCAATGTACGGCCTTCTTTTTCAAGAAGGTGGCCACTCGGCGGGTTGTTAATCGCATTTTTTCACTTGAGAACGATGCGGGAGAGACATTCGATGGCGACAGCCAAGTCAGGTCTGAGCTGATCCGATTTTATTCGGACCTTCTTGGGCAATCTACACGGGCGAGTACACTTCCACCATCCACCATTGCGCCTTTCCTTGAAAGGAAGCTCACCTCCGCCGAAGCTGACGTGATGATTCTACCGATCACGGACGGGGAGATACAGAAGGCGCTTTTCTCTATTGGGGACAATAAGTCGCCCGGGCCTGATGGGTTCTCGGCTTATTTCTACAAACGCTCTTGGCATATCATTGGAGCGGACGTCACACATGCCATTCAGGAATTCTTTCGCACGGGATTTCTCTTGGGGGAGCTAAATTCGACACTTATCACATTGATCCCTAAGTGTGATACACCGCGTATGGCGAAGGACTTCAGACCAATATCGTGTTGCAACGTCCTTTACAAGATCATCTCGAAGGTCATCGCTAATCGCATACGGGGCTGTTTGGGGAAGCTTGTACATCCGACACAAACGGCGTTTATCCCAGGGCGCCGCATCTCCGACAACATTCTTCTAGCGCAGGAGCTCTGCCATGGCTACAATAGTGCGGGGTTGCCGGAGCGTGTGGAGTTCAAAGTGGACCTTGCGAAGGCCTACGATAGAGTTGAATGGGACTTCATCTTGGCAACATTGGAGGCGCTGAACTTCCACCCTACCTTCGTGGACTGGATCCGTGCTTGCCTTACTACACCGCACTTCTCCATTAACATCAATGGCCGGCCGAAGGGCTATTTCAAAGGACGACGGGGCCTTCGCCAAGGTGACCCCCTCTCTCCTTACCTCTTTACTTTGGCTATGGAAGTCCTTCATGGTATTATTGGCGCACGCATCAGACAGACGGACGGTTTTCGATACCATTGGCGATGCGAGACGACAGCTATGTTCATGCTTACATTCGCTGACGACTTGCTCCTTTTCTCACATGCGGATGTTGTTTCGGCCACCGTCTTTAGGGGCAGCCTGGACCGTTTCGCTGTTTTGTCGGGCCTAAGGGCTAACCTCAATAAGAGTGAGATGTTTCTCTCGAAGATAGCCGAACCGCTGAAAGGGTCGCTACTGGCGCTTATGGGATTCCCGACGGGCTCCTTACCAGTACGCTATCTGGTGGTACCGCTGATCACGTCGAGACTCAAGATTGCGGACTGTGATCCACTTCTACGTAACATAGATCGACGATTAGGCTCCTGGACTAATATGTCGTTATCTTACGCGGGTAGAGTCCAACTGATTAAATCCGTCCTCATTGGTATTCACACATATTGGGCGGGGGTCTTTCTACTGCCCAAGGGTGTCGTCCGTGCGATCGAGGCTCGGCTTCGTGCGTTTCTCTGGAGGGGCTCGAGTGCCAAAGTTGCGTGGGCTGATATTTGCGCGCCACGAGAGGAAGGGGGACTTGGACTACGATCGATTGAGACAGATAATAAGGCACTGATGATGCGCCTTCTTTGGAGTTTACTGAGCGGGGACGACACGTCGATTTGGGCTGCTTGGATTCGACAGACGCGCTTACACAACACCTCGTTATGGTCCATCAGGCCCACCACCAGGACATCGTGGAGTTGGAAGAAGCTATTGAAGCTCCGCCAACTTATTTGGCCGCTTATTGAATTCCGCATCGGAAATGGCGCTAGCACACGACTATGGACCGACCCATGGCTTCCCATGGGTCCCATGGTGAAACGGTTTCCCCATGGGCCCATGGTTATGGGCCTACCCCTTGACTCGAAACTTAGTGCCGTCATCACTGAGGCGAGATGGCATGGCCAGCACGAACTACGGCTGAATTCTTGGAGATCGCCCCATTGCTTCCTTATGTTCGGCCCGGAGAGGAGGACATGGTACGATGGCTCGATTCAGGGGACGGGCGTTTCTCGACCCGTTCGGCTAGGGAGAATCTGAGGCTCCGACGACCACAAGTCTCATGGTGCACGCTCTTTGGTGGTCCGGTCTCTATTCCTCGGCATGAATTCATCCTTTGGCTTGCGATTAGAGACAGATTGGCGACGTGCGACAAACCGTGGGTGGCGGCGGCGGCGGCGGCGGGGAGGTCCACCTGCCTCTTGTGCGATACTGAGAGTGCGGAGACGACGCGACACCTGTTCTTTGATTGCTCCTTCTCTCGACGGTGCCTTCGCTTACTTCGTGACCACATGCGGTTGGGTGGCCCTTCAGGGACTGGCTCGAGGGGATTCGTTGGGCGGCACATAGATGGCGGGCCAGGCATTTAGCAAGAATGGGACCTCGCCATGTGCTTGCTTCAGTGGTCTACCACCTTTGGTCAGAGCGTAACAGAAGATGGCGTGAGGGGAAACGGAGACCGGCAGAGCAGATCGTGGCGGAGATTGAGGTGCTGCTTAGCACACGTCTATCCACAATTGCGCACAAGTACCAGCTACAGCTGTGCGCAATGCGTCGGGTATGGCGTATTGCTTGGTCGAGCTAGAGCTGAGGTTTGATTTCATTCTTTCTTGATTGTGAGCTGGTAGCTTGTTACCAGTTGATGCGGTGCCTTTTGCACGAACTTTGTACTCCTTTTACGTTTTAGTGACCTTTTCCAAAAAAAAAAAAAAAAAAAACTCTGAACATCACTTTTGTTGACACTTTGATATTAATATATTCTTGATGTTGCTACTTGCCCTGACTCTGTTCCAACTTCTGGATATTGGCGATCGAACTTCCTCGTCTGTCATTCTAATAAATGTCTTTCGGCCTCTCGATCAGTCAAGATGGCCAGCTCCCGCTGTTAATGAGTCTAATATTGTTCGAAATAAGAAATTTTCAGATTTGGTGGTGAAATCTCAATAACCACGGTACGGTATGCTGATTTTTTACCAATTTTTCTCTTCATGCCTTATGGCTTAATACAGACAAGCATTTTTCGTACTACAGGTCCTGAAAAATACAATATACGAAGTTGAGCTTGATTTAGAAATGGATGGCATTCAGAAGAGGTACGCGGTGTACATAATTCTTGTGATTGACTTATTTGCCAACTTTTTGCATGCATGTTGCCACCCTTCTGCTTTTCTGATATCTTTCATCTTGGATGATGAAGAGAAGCAGTTGATGACATACCACTGAGGATGGTTTCAACTGTTATGCACGTTCTAGAATGTTGACACCATATGTGCCCGTTGAACAAAGCAGACATTGGCTATTGCGCAGAATATTGACACTTTATGTGGCCGTTGCGCATATTCTGTGGAGCTGGAGTGCGAGACAGATGCTGATTGCCCTCCACTTTTTGCCGCTACTACCCACTCTGTTGATGCTCAAGTTAAGGTTCCTCAGACACATCCGTTATCTTTACTGTTATAGTGTTTTGTCCTCTCTTCCTTGAATTAACTTCTTGATTTGCATGAGAACATCAAGAATTGGAAGCAATGTTTAAAAAGATTGGGGACAACCAAACATGCTCAATTGGTCTATACGAACTATACTGCATAACACAGCTGTATCCACATGTAATTTGGTTCACTACTCTGGAGTCTGGCTAACATACACTGTTCTTATTGAAATGGCTTGTAAATGTTTCAGTAGTACCCTAGGAACCGCTTGTCTTTTTCACTACTTATTTCAAATTAATGTCAGGTTGATTTCTGCTCAGCTACCCAATGCTAGTGAAGGATTTTGAGCATACATAAGAGATGGTTTAGCGCAGATCTAAATCTTATTTCTGAAAAAAAATATATTTTTTTTTCATTTCGTGTCTTTCCAAATATTGTTTACAGCTTAATATATACGCTTCTGGCAGATGAAGAGAAATGTTGTAGCTGAAATAAGTCATTCTAGAAGGCCCGTATCTACTCATCTGCCTTTGGCTCTCAATCCTTCTTCAAGGAACGGTTCTCTTTCCCTTATAAATAATACCAGACTGGTGGACGATTCACGAAATCCAACTGCACGACCCGAGCCTCCAAATTTTGGCTTGCCACCATCATATTCCCAAGATGATAAACCTACGGGTGAAATCATCTCACCTAGTGTTCAAAGTATTTATCATTCAGGTTGCACGACAAACACCCAGGGGCCAAGAAATGATAGAGTAACATCTGGTACGCCAAACTCTGCTTATCCTGTTTCGATTAGGTTGTAATACTGATTCTTTATGTAGTGCGTATGTTTGAAAATTGTAAGTCCGTTATTCATGCTAATTACTAAGACTTTGTGATGCAACCCTACTGTCAAGGAACACATAGCCTAGCATTTCCTTGTTGTTAGGGCTTCCTTAGATTGTTACATATGAACTTCTTTACCTTAATATCTTACTTATTGGTGGTTTTTCTTTTTCTGTACAGACGCTATTCCTGTCTGACTAACTTTGTCGTGTTTGAACTATGTCTCGGAGGAAAAAAGGAATCACAATTATCTGTCAGTTTTCTTTTTGTTAAATTATTTTTTTAATTTCAGATCTGATTTAGCTAAGCAAAGTGGTGAACCATCAGGGTCTATTACTGTACCAACCATTAACAGGTAACTTATCGAATATCGCTCTGTCCAAGTATATGAAAGCTGTTAGTTGCGGGCTTTTTCTTAGTGCAAATATATTTTAGCATGTCAATATTTATCTTTATGTGTCGTCACGATTAGTTATGTTTGTCTTTGATGTAGGGAGAACTACAGCATTCTGATGTTCACATGGATAGAATTCCGGTGCCTCAGACACCTAAGACATGAGTTCAGACGGCTTGTGGACTTTCGGATTGGGGATGGTTCCTCTATTTGGCTGTGGGAGGATCCTTGGCTTTTCTCGGGGGCTTTGTTAGACCGGTTTCCACGTGGTCCTATTGCGATGGGGCTACCCACTCGATCACGCCTATCTGAGGTGATTTCTTCGGAGGGGTGGGACTGGCCGGCCCAGACCACGGTGGAGTTTCTTGACTTCAGCTCGGAGCTGCCTTCGGTTGATCCGGACCGCCCGGACGCTTTCTTTTGGAGAGGTTCCATTGATGGTCAGCCGACCGCTAGCTTGATTAGGCAGACGATTCGGACTAGGCGACCCCCTGTGGCCTGGGCTTCTCTGTTTGGTGGCCCGCTACGTGTCCCCCGACATGAGTTTATTTTATGGTTGGCTATCCGTGAGCGTCTCTCGACGCGCGATAAGCCATGGGTGGCTCAGCGTGCGGGAACTTCGGCTTGTGTCTTTTGCGATGAGTCGGTCGTCGAAACGGTTCAGCACCTTTTCTTTGACTGTCGTTTTTCGCGCCGCTGCCTTAGCCTTCTTCGTCGTCAGGTTCGGTGGGCCTGGCCATATGCGGAGTGGCAGCACGGCATTGCTTGGGCAGCTATGCGCTGGAGGCGGGCTCACCTTCTTTTCGCCGCGAATCGGCACCTTCTTGCTTCGTTGGTTTATCATATCTGGATGGCGCGGAACCGGTGTTGGCGGGAGGGTATTATCCCTTCTCCTGATAGTTTGGTTGCATGCGTTGTTGATTTAGTGTGTTTACGTCTCACTGGCACAGCTGCAAAGTGTGTTTTGCAATGTGCAGCTATTCGACGTTTGTGGCGTGTTGCGTGGTAGGCGCCTTTGTTCGATGTACTCTTTCATATTTATATATATATATACGGAACTTTCCCCAAAAAAAAAAAGTATATTCCATTGTTGGATTTGAATTCATAGCAAATGGATCTGCAGTCCTGGTATAAACTATATGTCTGAAGTTCATGTTGATGTTGTAGTCTAACATGATACTAAATAGATTCGCAATGAAACTAACTTGCCTAAGTCTGAAGTATCGGCTTTATGTATTTCTTTTCCTTTTTTCTGGTTTTATTATTGCATTTAGTATTGGTATTTCTGCAACTAATAAATGGGTATCCTTGTTTATCACTGTTGAAGGGACGAAAGTCGTGTGCTTTGAGTTGAGGCAGACTACAATTGATCTCGAATGTAGCGGAACAACAGATGAGCTACTGGAAGATGCTGACTGGCTTGTTTCACACTAGCAAATAAGGCAAATTCAGCACTTCCTCCCTCCCCCTTAGTTTATCTATTAGACTCCTTACCAATATTTCCTTTTTTTTTTTTGTTATCACTGGAGGCAAAGACTTGATTTTAGTCTTTTAGTCTCACAGTAGAATTGTCGAGATCGTGTAATTATACCTTAATGCTGGTAATTATTGGTTTTCCATTTGCAATCTTTTTGCTGCACTGTCAGAAATATGATTATACATCAATCAGACATAGCCTGAATATTAGTTTCTTTGTTAATCGCATACTTTTTAGAACAAGAAACTTGCTAATGCAGTAAAGGAAATCAATCTAGACAACTCATTATAGAACTATTGTTATGACTTTTGGATGAAAGGGTCCCACTGATGGACGATGGCAGTCAGCTCTTCTGAGCACTAAATATCCTTATGTATAAGATTTTGGTAACCAACTCTGAACATCTCTTTTGTTGACACTTTAATATTAACATATTCTTGATGTTAATACTTGCCCTGACTCTATTCCAACTTCAGGATATTTCCGATCGGACATCCTTGTTTGTCGTCCTATTAATAAGATTTAGGAATGGATGAAATTCGGATAAGTACACCTAATTCTTGTCATTGACTTATTTGCCAACTTTTTGCGCGGACGCTTCCACATTTCTGATTTTCTGGTATCTTTCAGCTTGGATACTGAAGAGCAGATGCTGATGAAAAACCATGAGGATAGTTAAAGCTGTTATCTCGAGCTTGTTTAATTTGGCGGAACTGCCATTAAGGACCATATAGCTTGGTTCCAGTAGACATGCAACCGCAACCTATAATTCTTGCCTATATTGACCTTAATTGTCAGGTTAGAGAAGATTGGCACCACGCACATCATTGGTTATATTTACCATGGATGGTTCATTTACATCCTCATGAAAAATTATTTTTACATTTGAACGAAGCAGACTTTGGCTGCTGCGAGAATGTTGACACCATCTGTACCTGTTGCGCAAATGCAGTGGAGCGAGAGTGCGATACAGCTGCCAATAACCCTCCAGCTGTTGCTGTTACTACCCACTATGCTGATGCTTATTTGAAGGTTCCTTAGACACTTCCATTATATTTATAGTTATTTGTTTTCTCTTATCTTCCCTGAATTAACTCCTCGATGTTCCTTTGGCAGAAATGTTTAAAAGGATTGGGGACCAACAAACATGCTCAATTGGTCTATACGAACTATACCGCATAATCAGTTGTATCCTCAGTCAGTTTGGTTCACTGCTCTTAAGTTTTTAGTGCCTAACATGCATAGTTCTCATAGAATTGGCTTGTAAATGTTCCAGTAGAGCAGTTAACTGGAATGAAGCATTATCCATTGTTGGCCCCATGAACTGGAATGAAGCTTTGGATTTCAAGCAAATGGATCTACTGAGGAGGTATAAACCATATGTCTGAAGCTGATGATGATGTGGTAGTCTAACATGATGATAAGGGATTTGCAATGAAACTGACTTGCCTTTGTGTGAAGCATCAGGTTTGTGTATTCCCTTTTTTTTTTCTGGTTTATAATCGCATTTAGTATAGGCATTTGGATGAGAGGGTCCCACTGGCTTGTAAATGTTCAAGGAAAGCACATTAGGGTCCCACTATTGTTATGGCTTTTGGATGGAAGGGTACGATGGCAGTCAGCTCTTGTGAGCACTAAATATCCTTATGTATAAGATTTTGGTAACTAACTCTGAACCTCTTTTTAGTTGACACTTTGATATTACAATATTCTTGATGTTGCTACTTGCCCTGACTCTGTTCCTACTTCAGCATATTCGCGATCGAACATCCTCGTTTGTCGTGCTAATAAATCTCTTGCGGCCTCTCGATCAGTCAAGATGGCCAGCTCCCGCTGTGAATGAGTCCATTATTGTTCGAAATAAAAAATTTTCAGATTTGGTGGTGAAATCTCCATAACCAAGGTACGGTATGCTGATTTGTTTTTCCAATTTTTCTCTTCATGCCTTATGGCTTAATACAGACAAGCATTTTTCGTACTACAGGTCCTGAAAAATACAATATACGAAGTTGAGCTTGATTTAGAAATGGATGGCATTCAGAAGAGGTACGCGGTGTACATAATTCTTGTGATTGACTTATTTGCCAACTTTTTGCGTGCATGTTTCCACCCTTCTGCTTTTCTGATATCTTTCATCTTGGATGCTGAAGAGAAGCAGTTGATGACATACCACTGAGGATGGTTTCAACTGTTATGCACGTTCTAGAATGTTGACACCATATGTGCCCGTTGAACAAAGCAGACATTGGCTATTGCGCAGAATGTGGACACTTTCTGTGGCCGTTGCACATACTACCCACTCTGTTGATGCTACTACCCACTCTGTTGATGCTCAACTGAAGGTTCCTCAGACACATCCGTTATCTTTACTGTTATAGTGTTTTGTCCTCTCTTCCTTGAATTAACTTCTTGATTTGCATGAGAACAGCAAGAATTGGAAGCAATGTTTAAAAAGATTGGGGACAACCAAACATGCTCAATTGGTCTATACGAACTATACTGCATAACACAGCTGTATCCACAGGTAATTTGGTTCACTGCTCTGGAGTCTGGCTAACATAACATTGTTCTTATTGAAATGGCTTGTAAATGTTTCAGTAGTACCCCAGGAACCGCTTGTCTTTTTCACTACTTATTTCAAAATGATGTCAGGTTGATTTCTGCTCAGCTACCCAATGCTAGTGAAGGATTTCGAGCATACATCAGAGATGGTTTAGCCCAGATCTGAATCTTATTTCTGAAAATATATATATATATATATATTTTTAATTTCGTTTCTTTCCAAATATTGTTTACAGCTTAATATATACATTCTTCTGGCAGATAAAGAGAAATGTTGTAGCTGAAATAAGTCCTTCTAGAAGGCCCTGATCTACTCATCTGCCTTTGGCTCTCAATACTTCTTCAAAGAACGGTTCTCTTTCCCCTATAAATAATACCAGACTGGTGGACGATTCACGAAATCCAACTGCACGACCCCGAGCCTTCAAATTTTGGCTTGTCACCATCATATTCCCAAGATGATAAACCTACGGGTGAAATCATCTCACTTAGAGTTCCAAGTATTTATCATTCAGGTTGCACGACAAACACCCAGGGGCCAAGAAATGTTAGAGTAACATCTGGTACGCCAAACTCTGCTTATCCTGTTTCAATTAGGTTGTAGTACTGATTCTTTATGTAGTGCGTATGTTTGAAAATTGTAAGTCCGTTATTCATGCTAAGTACTAAGACTTTGTGATGCAACCCTACTGTCAAGGAACACATAGCCTAGCATTTCGTTGTTGTTAGGGCTTCCCTTAGATTGTTCATTTGAACTGCTTTACCTTAATATCTCACTTATTGGTGGTTTTTCTTTTTCTGTACAAACACTATTCCTGTCTGACTAACTTTGTCGTGTTTGTACTATGTCATGGAGGAAAAAGGAAACACAATTATCTGTCAGTTTTCTTTTTGTTAAATTAATTTGTTTTTATCTTCAGATCTGATTTAGCTAAGCAAAGTGGTGAACCATCAGGTTCTATTGCTGTACCAACCATTAACAGGTAACTTATCGAATATCGCTCTGTCCAAGCATATGAAAGCTGTTAGTTGCGGGCTTTTTCTTAATGCAAATATATTTTAGCATGTCAATATTTATCTTTATGTGTCGTCACGATTAGTTATGTTTGTCTTTGATGTAGGGATAACTACAGCGTTCTGATGTTCACATGGATAGAATTCCGGTGCCTCAAGTATATTCCATTGTTGGATTTGAATTCATAGCAAATGGATCTGCAGACCAGGTATAAACTATATGTCTGAAGTTCATGTTGATGTGGTAGTCTAACATGATAGTAAAGAGATTTCCAATGAAACTGACTTGCCTTTGTGTGAAGCATCAGCTTTCTGTATTTCTTTTTCTTTTTTCTAGTTTTATTATTGCATTTAGTATAGGTATTTCTGCAACTAATAAATGGGTATCCTTGTTGATCAGTTTGTTGAGGGGACGAAAGTCGTATGCTTTGAGTTTACGCAGGGTACAATTGATCTCAAATGTAGCGGCACAACAGATGAAATACTGAAAGATGCTTGTTTCATGTCGAGCAAATAAGGCAAACTCAGCACTTCCTCCCTCCCCCTAGATTTATCTATTAGACTCCGTACCAATATTTCGTTTGTTTTGCTATCACAGGTGGCAAAGACTTGATTTTAGTCTCACTGGAGAATTGTGGAGATCGTGTAAATATACCTTAACGCAGGTAATTGTGGGTTTTGCTGCACTGTCAGAAATATGTTAATACATCAATCAAACATAGACTGAATATTAGTTTATGTGTTAATCGCAGACTTTTTAGAACAAGAAACTTGCTCATGCAGTAAAGGAAAGCAATTTAGACAACTCATTACAGAACTATTGTTATGGCTTTTGGATGAAGGGTCACACTGATGGACGATGCAAGTCTGCTCTTCCGAGCACTAAATATCCTTATGTATACGATTTTGGTAACCAACTCTGAACATCTCTTTTGTTGACACTTTGATATTAATATATTCTTGATTTTAATACTTGCACTGAACTCTGTTCGAACTTCAGGATATTTCCGATCGGATTTCCTCGTTTGTCGTCCTATTTCCAAGATTTAGGAATGGATGAAATCCGGAGAGCTATGTGGTGCACCTAATTCTTGTCGTTGACTCATTTGCCATCTTTTTGCGCGCAAGCTTCCACATTTCTACTTTTCTGATATCTTTCATCTTGGATACTGAAGAGCAGCTACTGATGACAAACCACTGTGGATGGTTAAAGCTGTTATCACGGGCTTGATTAATTCCGTGGAACTGCCATTATGGAATATGTTGTCTTGGTTCCAATAGACATGCAACTGCAACCTATAATTCTTGCCTATATTTATTCTAATTGTAAGGTTAGAGAAGATTGGCGCCACACACATCATTGGTTATATATATATACCATGGATGGTTTATTTACGTACTCATGAAAATTTATATTTACATTTGAATAAAGCAGACTTTGGCTACTGCGAGAATGTTGATACCATCTGTGCCCGTTGCGCAAATTCAGTGGAGAGAGAGTGCGAGATAGCTGCCAATAACCCTCCAGCTGTTGCTGCTACTACCTACTCTGCTGATGCTCAATTGAGTGCCTAACATGCACAGTTCTCATAGAATTGGCATGTAAATGTTCCAGTAGGGCAGTGAAGTGAAAAGGAGCATTATCCATTGTTGGACCTATGAACTAGAACGAAACTTTGGATTTCATAGCAAATGGATCTACTGAGGGGGTATAAAAAGCATTTCTGAACCTCATGATGATGTAACATGATGATACGGGATTTTCAATGAAACTGACTTGCCTTTGTGTGAAGCATCAGGTTTGTGTATTCTTTTTTTTTTCTGGTTTATAATTGCATTTAGTAAAGGCATTTCTGCTACTAATAAATGGGTATTCTTTGTTATCAGTCAGTTGAGTGGATGAAAGTCGTGTGCTATGAGTTGACCAGGCAACAACTGGATCCCGAATGTAGCGGCACAACCGATGAATTACTGAAAGATGCCGACAGACTTTTTTCATGTCTAGCAATTAAGGTAAATTAATCACTATTCCCCCCTTCTTAGGATACTTTTAGTTTTATCTATTAGACTCCTTACCATTGGTTTTTTCGTTATCACATGTGGCAAAGACTTGATTTCAGTCACGCTGGAGCATCGTCGTGATCGTGTAAATATGTATTGAATACCTTAATGCAGGTAATGATGGGTTTTTCGTTTGCCATCTTTTGCCTGCATTGTCAGAATAGATGTAAATACATAAATAAATCATAGCCTGAATATTAGTATCTGCGTTAATCGCAGATTTTTCAGAACAAGAAACTTGCTCATGCAGTCAGGAAAGCACTCTAGATAACCTCATTACAGAATTATTTTTATGGCTTTTAGATGAAAGGGTCCCACTGATGGACGATGGCAGTCAGCTCTTGTGAGCACTAAAAATCCTTGTGTTGAAGATTTTGGTAACAAACTCTGAACAAGTCTATAGTTGACACTTTGATATTAATATATTCTTGATGTTGCTACTTGCCCCGACTCTGTTCCAAATTCAGGATATTTCCGATCGTGTTTCCTCGTTTGTCGTGCTGATAAATCTTTTGCGGCATCTCGATCAGTCAAGATGGCCAGCTCCCGCTGTGAATGAGTACATTATTGTTCGAAATAAGAAATTGTCAGATTTGGTGGTGAAATATCGATTGCCAAGTTACAGTATGCTGATTTTTTTTCCTGATGTTTCTCTTTATTCTTGATGGCGTAGAATACATACAAGTATTTTTCGTATTACATGACAAATACAATACGTAGTTGAGCTTGATTGCAGTCTTCAAAGTAGCCATATATATTAACAAAATTTAGGAGTGGATGAAATTCGGAGAGGTATGTGGTGCACGTAACTCTTGTCAGTGACTTATTTGCTTACATTTTGTGGTTCATGCTTCAACATTTCTGCTTTTCTGATGTATTTTATCTTGGATACTGAAGAGCAGCTGCTGATGAGAAACCACCGAGGATGGTTAAAGCTGTTATGCACGAGCTTGTTAAATTTTGCGGAACTGCCAGGGCCAGCTTGCCTTGGTTATAATATATATGCAACCGCAATCAATAATTCTTGCCTATATTGACCTTAATTTTCAGGTTAGAGAAGGTTGGCGCCACGCACATCATTGGTTTATATGTATATTTCTTTACAATGGATGGTTCATTTACATACTCATAAAAATTAATTTTACATTTGGACAATGCAGACTTTGGCTGCTGCGAGAATGTTGACACCATCTGTGCGCAAATTCAGTGGAGCGAATGTGATACAGCTGCCAATAAGCCTCGAGCTATTGCTGCTACTACTCACTCTGCTGATGCTCAATTGAAGGTACAGTTTTTGTGTTTTCTCTTATCTTCCCTGAATTACTCCTTGATGTGCCCTAGGCAGAAATGTTTATAAGGATTGGGGACAAGCAAATGTGCTCAATTGGTCTATACGAACTATACCACATATATCAGTTCTATCCTCAGGCAATTTGGGTCACTGCTCTTAATTTTTTAGGAACCACTTTGGCTCTTTCACAAAATATTTCAAAGCGATGCCAGGTTGATATTTTTGCTCAGATACACAATGCTAGTGAAGAATTTCGAACATACATTGGAGATGGTTGTTTAGCCCCGGTCTGAACTTATTGTTGAATATATATATATATATATATTTATTTTGTTTCATTCAGATTAGTATACATAATATAGCTTAATATATACATTATTCTGGCAGATGGAGAGTAATGATGTAGCTTGAAGAAGTCCTTCTAGCATGGCCTTAACACTCCTCAGCCTTTGGCTCTCAATCCATCTTCAAAATCAAAGAACTTCCCTATCCCCTATAAATAATACCGTCTGGTGAACAATTCACGAAATTCAGTCGCATGACCCGAGCCTACAAATTTCGTCTTGTCAGTATCAAATTCCCAAAATGATAGACCTAAGGGTGAAATCATCTCTCCTAGAGTTGCAAGTATTAATCATTCATGTTACACGACGAACATAGAGGAGCCAAGAAATGATAGACTACCATCTGGTAAGCCAAACTCTGCATATCTTATTTATATTATGTTGTAGTACTAATTGTTAATGTAGTGCGTATGTTTGAAAATTGTACGTCCGTTATTGTTGCCAGGTACTAAGTCTTTGTGATGCAACCCTACTCTCAAGGAACACATAGCCTAGGGATTTCTTACATTGTTACATATGAACTGCTTTACTTTAATATCTCGCTTATTTGTAGTTTTCCTTTTTCTGTTCCGACCCTATTCCTCTCAGACTAACTTGGTCGTGTTTGTCCTATGTCTTGGAGGAAAATGTAAAACCCATTATCTATTGCTTTTCTTTTTGGTAACTAAAATTTTTTTATCTGCAGATCTGATTTTGCTGATCAAAATGGTGAACTTTCAAGGTCTAGGACGATAACAACCTCTAAAAGGTAACTTAGCGAAAATCGCTCTGTCCAAGCATATGAAAGCTTTCAGTTGCGTGCTTTACCTTAGGGTAAATATATTTCAAAGCATGGCAATATTTTTTTTCATGTGTCGTCACGATTCGTTATTTTTGTCTTTGATGTAGGGAGAACTACAAACATTCTGAAGTTCTCATGGATTGAATTCCATTCTGAAGTACTAAGTCTTTGTGATGCAACCCTACTCTCAAGGAACACATAGCCTAGGGATTTCTTACATTGTTACATATGAACTGCTTTACTTTAATATCTAACTTATTTGTAGTTTTCCTATTTCTGTTCAGACCCTATTCCTCTCAGACTAAATTGGTCGTGTTTGTCCTATGTCTTGGAGGAAAAAGTAAACACCATTATCAATTGCTTTTCTTTTTGGTAACTTAAATTTTTTGATCTGCAGATCTGATTTTGCTGAGCAAAGTGGTGAACTTTCGAGGTCTAGCACTATAACAACCTTTACCAGGTAACTTAGCAAAAATCGCTCTCTGCAAGCGTATGAAAGCTTTCAGTTGCGTGGTTTACCTTAGGGCAAATATATTTTAAAGCATGGCAATATTTATCTTCATGTGTCGTCACGATTCGTTCTTTTTGTCTTTGATGTAGGGACAACAACAAACATTCTGAAGGTCTTATGGATTGAATTCCATTATGAAGTACTAAGTCTTTGTGATGCAACCCTACTCTCAAGGAACACATAGCCTAGGGATTTCTTACATTGTTACATATGAACTGCTTTACTTTAATATCTCACTTATTTGTAGTTTTCCTTTTTCTGTTCAGACCCTATTCCTCTCAGACTAACTTGGTCGTGTTTGTCCTATGTCTTGGAGGAAAAAGTAAACACAATTATCTATTGCTTTACTTTTAGGTAACTTAATTTTTTTTTATCTGGAGATCTGATTTTGCTGAGCAAAGTGGTGAACTTTCAAGGTCTAGGACTATAACAACCTCTAACAGGTAACTTATCGAAAATCGCTCTGTCCAAGCATATGACAGCTTTCAGTTGCGCGCTTTACCTTACGGCAAATATATTTTAAAGCATGGCAATACTTATCTTCATGTGTCGTCACGATTCGTTATTTTTGTCTTTGATGTAGGGAGAACTACAGACATTCTGAAGTTCTCATGGGTTGAATGCCATTCTGAAGTACTAAGTCTTTGTGATGCAACCCTACTCTCAAGGAACACATAGCCTAGGGATTTCTTACATTGTTACATATGAACTGTTTTACGTTAATATCTCACTTATTTGCAGTTTTCCTTTTTCTGTTTATACCTTATTCCTCTCAGACTAACATGGTCGTGTTTGTCCTATGTCTTGGAGGAAAAAGTAAACACAATTATCTATTGCTTTTCTTTTCGGTAACTTAAATTTTTTGATTTGCAGATCTGATTTTGCTGAGCAAAGTGGTGAACTTTCAATGTCTTGGACTTTAACAACCTCTAACAGGTAACTTTGCGAAAATAACTCTGTCCAAGCATATGAAAGCTTTCAGTTGCGTGCTTTACCTTAGGGCAAATATATTTTAAAGCATGTCAATATTTATCTTCATGTGTCGTCACGATTCGTTATTTTTGTCTTTGATGTAGGGAGAACTACAAACATTCTGAAGTTCTCATGGATTGAATTCCATTCTGAAGTACTAAGTGTTTGTGATGCAACCCTACTCTCAAGGAAGACATAGCCTAGGGATTTCTTACATAGTTACATATGAACTGCTTTACTTTAACATCACACTTATTTGTAGTTTTCTTTTTCTGTTCAGACCCTATTCCTCTCAGACTAACTTGGTCGTGTTTGTCCTATGTCTTGGAGGAAAAAGTAAGGACAATTATCTATTGCTTTTCTTTTCGGTAACTTCAATTTTTTGATCTGCAGATCTGATTTTGCTGAGCAAAGTGGTGAACTTTCAAGGTCTAGGACTATAACAACCTCTAACAGGTAACTTTGCGAAAATCGCTCTGTCCAAGCATATGAAAGCTTTCAGTTGCGTGCTTTACCTTAGGGAAAATATATTTTAGCATGGCAATATTTATCTTCATGCGTGTCACGATTCGTTATTTTTGTCTTTGATGTAGGGAGGACTACAAACATTCTGAATTTCTCATGGATTGAATTCCGGTGCATCCCGCATATTCCATTGTTGGCCCCACGAAATTGAATGAAGCTTTGGATTTCATAGCAAAAGGATCTACGGTCGTTCTGATGTTCTCATGGATAGAATTCCGGTGCCTCAAGTATATTCCATTGTTGGCTTTGGATTTCATAGCCAATAGATCTGTTGACCAGGTATAAAACATATGTCTGAAGTTCATGTTGATGCGGTAGTCTAACATGATAGTAAAGATATTTCCAATGAAACTGACTTTCCTTTGTGTGAACCATCAGCTTTCTGTATTTCTTTTTCTTTTTTCTGGTTTTATTATTGCATTTAGTATAGGCATTTCTGCAACTAATAAATGGGTATCCTTGTTGATCAGTCTGTTGAAGGGACGAAAGTCGTGTGCTTTCAGTTGACGCAGGCAACTACAGATCTCGAATGTAGCGGCACAACAGATGAAATACTGAAAGATGCTGACAGGCTTGTTTCATTTCTTTTTTTTGGGGAATCGGTCATATCATAACAGAAGAGAAAAAAATGAATGTACAAAGCAGCAATCACGAGACATGCCTCGAGAAAACCACAGGCAGCAAACTGCCAGAACAAGCACCCTGCTGAGCAATCAAACAAGGAGCACCAACAAGGCCAGCAGAACGAAACAGAAACAACAACAACCAATCAAGCCTCGAAAAGCACAAAACAAGGACACAACCAAACTACCAAGCAACACGCCAAAGTCGCCGAACAGCACAGGTCTGCAACTCCCACTTCGAATGAAGCGTGGAGAGTCTCAGCACAGCAGTGTGAACCACCGCCTGGGCAAGCTGCTCCGGCGTCCCAATGATCCCCTCCCAGCATCTCTTGTTGCGTTCCCGCCAAATATGGTAAACAAGAGAGGCAAGCAGATGGCGAAAGGTGAGGTGACAGAGATGACGACCCCTCCAGCGCCTCGAAGCCCAAGCAATACCCAAGCTCCAGTTCTGGTACGGCCATCCCCAACGGGTCTTTACCTCAGCACCTGCACACAACGCCTCGAGAACTGGCAAAAAGTAAATTGTTTCATTTCTAGCAAATAAGGCAAATTCAGCACTTCTTCCCTCCCCCCTTGTTCTATCTATTAGACTCCGTATCAATATTTCCTTTTTTTTTTGTTATCCCAAGTGGCAAAGACTTGATTTTAGTCTCACTGAGAATTGTCGAGATCGTGTAAATATACCTTAATGCAGGTAATTATGGGTTTTCCATTTGCAATCTTTTTGCTGCACTATAAGAATTATGTTAAGACATCAATAAAACATAGCCTGAATATTAGTTTCTGTGTTATTCGCAGACTTTTTAGAACTAGAAACTCATGCAGTCAAGGGAAGCACATTAGACAACTCATTAAAGAACTATTGTTATGCTTTTAGATGAAAGGGTCCCACTGATGGACGTTGGCTGTCCCTATCAGCTCTTCTGAGCACTAAATGTCCTTATGTATCTCTTCCCTCGCCACCTCCCTCCCACCCCTGACGCCGGCGACGTTCCCGACGCCTTGCAGATCGCCTGGGCTGCGCGGATCACCCTCCATCGCCGGGATCAGACGGTGATGGAAGGATTTTAGTCCTTCACCGTTTTGTGTCCTTCGTTTTCCTCTTCGATCTTTCGCCCTCTCCAATGGATTCATCACCAATGGATTTGGATTCTCTTGGTCCCTTACCGGATTTTGGCATCCTACGAAGTAACATCGCTGCTTTTGAGGATCGGTTCGACGTTGCTGCGTTCGAGGCGCTTCTTGTTCGGGTTAGTGGAGGAGTTGACGCCGATCGAAGACAGCCGCCGCCACAAACCACACTGAGTCACGTGCCTTCACAGCCACAGCCGCTACACCATTGCCGAGAGCGTCGTTTCACGACCCATGTTTTGCCGGTCAGAGATACACGTATTGGAACCCGTTTCCCTATTCGCCGGGGCACGCCACCACCACCGGACTCATTCCCGATCGCGGATGACATAGCCGATGCTGGTCAGCCGCATACGACGTTGCCTGTTGCATCGCCGTTCTCCATGTTGCAGATTAGTGGGCCTAGGGTTTCTGGCAGCGGGCCTAGGGTTTCACCACCTTCTCCAAATGCGATCGGGGCTGCAGTATCACCTATTGGATCGCGACGCACGACTAACGCGGCGGGGGTATCGTCACCTCCTAGCAGCCACGGCCCCCCGCACGCGATGACGACGCCGTTAATGGCCGCTGAGACAAATCGGGCCCAATCTTTTGCAGCTGCCGTCAAGGCCGATGGTGGCAGCCGCGTTCAAGAGTCACGTGCGCCACCTAAGCGATTTGCTCTATCCTACACGGCGCCCATGATGATCGACGGAGCTGCTGAAGCATGCCCGTCCTAGGATGTTGCAAGACGGGGGTCGGCGAGGTGGGCCCATACACTCGTTGGGTATTTCATGGGAAAGAGACCATACTTCCCGTTTGTGGAGAGATTTTTTCGATCGATTTGGCCGGATCTAGTCGAGGTACGTGCCACCACTAATGGTTTCTTCAAGTTCCGTTTCACCACGACGGAGGCATTAACTGCGGTCCTTGAGGGCGGGCCATGGCTCATGCAAGGGCAGCCTATTTTTCTCGAACCATGGCGGATGGGGATGTCTCTTGAGAAAAATCAACCTTCAGAGGTTCCACTTTGGGTGAAGCTCCGTAATATACCGAGCAAATTTTGGACGCAGGAAGGCCTGGGAATCGTTGCAAGTGTGCTAGGAAGGCCGTTATTTGCAGATGGTATGACTGCTAATGGAGAGCGCATCGACTATGCAAGGGTATGTCTCATGAAACAACTTGCAGACCCGTTTATTGAGACCTTCAACCTCCGCTTACCGCGCGAAGATGGTGGTTCATCGGGGGTGGTGGTGGTTCGCGTCGAATACGAATGGCGGCCCAAGCAATGTGCAACATGCCAGTCATGGACTCATGGAAGCGAGACTTGCCCTGTGAGCCGGGTCAAGGATCAGCGCAACAGGCAGCAGACGCGCGCGAGTCAGGACAACCAAACAAGGCAGCCTGTCGCCACCAATGGAAGGCATCAATGGCGGCGCATGGATGATAGGGGACAGGGCAAGGCCATTGTGGCACATTCCACGGTGGGTTTGAACGTGGTGCAACCGCCATATGATCAATGCCACCTTGGCCGTGAAGTCTTGGAGCCTCGGCCGCCTACTGGTGGGTGTTCGACCAGCAACGATACGATGGTCCTTAATCCGTTTAGTGTTCTCGATGGGCTTGACGAAGATACAATGCTCCCCAAGGGTCCTAAAGCAGCCCTTCCTGAGGGTGCTCCATGATAGCAGTCGCCGTATGGAACGTGCGTGGTCTAAACAGGTTAGACCACAGATGGGCGGTGAGGGAACTTATTACAAAACATAGTTTATTGCTTATTGGACTTCTTGAGACAAGAGTCTCTGACCAAAATGCGGCAGCCCTTTCGAACTCGATCAGACCATGGAGTTGGTTTTACGATTATGAGGACGGGCCGACGTCTCGTATTTGGGTGGGATGGGATGCACGTTTTTTGGCAGTTACGACTGAGGCATACACCACACAGGCGGTTCATTGTAAGGTGACTATTCTTGCAGAACGAGTGGATTTCTACGTCACTTTCGCCTATGGCCACAATCTTAGGACGACTCGGCGGGAATTATGGGTTGATCTTACGGCGACATCACACGGGCGAGCGGAGCTGCCATGGGTCGTGATGGGAGACTTTAATGCAATCCTTGACACTACGGAAGCGCGAGGAGGATCGTCCACGGGGGGCTGCCCTGATATGATTGAATGTGTGACCTCATCGGATCTTGCAAATCTCCCGCGGATGGGGACCTTTTACACGTGGTACAATCAGCAAAGTGGCACCTCAGGGGTCTGGCGATGTCTTGATAGGATGTTGGGTAACCCCTCTTGGTTTGCTCGTTTTGGGGATTTAGCATACAGATGCACCCACCCAAACACTTCGGACCACTCTCCCCTTATTTTGGAGCCTACATCTCGAGAGAACGAAAGGGGCACTACTTTTCGGTTTGATAACTTCTTGGCACAGGACCCCCGTTTTATTCCACTTGTGGAGGAATCATGGAGTCGGCAAGTGAATGGTTATCCCATGTATGTCGTGATCAAGAGAATAAAAGCGATGAAGCAGGCGCTGAGGCACCTTCGACGGGACAAGGGTGACCTTAATCGTAATGTGCTAGAGGCGCGCCGCTTCCTTGAAACTGCTCAAGAACTGATGGCCCAACACCCTATGGAGGACCATCTCTTGTTCCTTGAGAAGAGATGTCGTTTTGCGTATGCCAAAGCTGTCGAGATGGAGCATGCGGCTCTAACGCAACGGGCGAAGGTGGCATGGCTAAAAGATGGGGATCAATGCACCTCATTCTTCTTCAAGAAGGTGGCCATGCGTCGAGTTGGGAACCGCATCTTCCACATTGAGGATGAAGCGGGCAACATGTTTGAAGGGGGAGATAGTGTGCGGGCTGAACTTGTGCGCTTCTTTACGGATCTTCTTGGCCAATCTATTCGGACATCACCGTTGCCCGTCTCATAAATTGCGCCATACCTCGCTAGGAAGCTTAGCACGGCTGATGCTGATGAGATGATTCAGCCGGTTACAGATGGGGAAATCAAACGTGCGCTTTTTTCTATTGGAGACAACAAGTCGCCTGGGCCGGACGGTTTTACGGCGGTTTTCTACAAACGCGCCTGGAATATAATAGGTGAGGATATCTCGCATGCCATTAAAGAGTTTTTCAGAACGGGTTACCTTTTAGGGGAGCTGAATTCGACGCTAATCACACTTATACCCAAGGGAGATAATCCACGCATGGCGAAGGACTTTCGACCGATTTCCTGTTGCAACGTCCTATATAAGATCATCTCGAAGATCATTGCGAATAGGATGCGGGGCTGCCTGGGAAGCCTTATCCACCTCACTCAGACGGCGTTTATTCCAGGACGACGTATCTCGGATAATATTCTTCTAGCACGGGAGATTTGTCATGGGTACACCAGCGCGGGTCTGCCTGAGCGGGTGGCATTCAAGGTTGATCTCGCGAAGGCATACGACAAGGTGGAATGGAACTTTATTCTTGCCACGCTTGAAGCATTCAAATTTCACCCTATCTTTGTGGGATGGATTCGCTCTTGCCTTACGACGCCGCATTTCTCTATCAACATTAATGGCAAACCTGAGGGGTTCTTCAAAGGGCGACGTGGTCTTCGACAAGGTGACCCTATCTCACCTTATTTATTCACGATTGTGATGGAAGTTCTCCATGGGATTATTGCGGAACGGATTCGGCTTAGTGGCGGCTTTCGGTATCATTGGAGATGTGATCCTACGTCGCTGTTCATGTTGACGTTCGCAGACGACTTACTCCTGTTCTCCCATGCGGACGTCACTTCTGTTAGCGTCTTTCAGGGCAGCCTCGAGCTTTTTGCTTCACTTTCTGGGCTGCGTGCGAATATCAACAAGAGTGAGATGTTTATATCTAAGAGGGCCGAACGGCTTAAGGGAGCGATCCAGCCCATCATGGGTTTCCCTATTGGTTCTCTGCCTGTGCGCTACTTGGGGGTTCCGCTGATCACATCGAGGCTGACCCTTGCTGATTGTGCCCCACTCCTTCGATCTATAGATTGTCGACTTGGCTCGTGGACCAACCAATCATTATCATACGCTGGGAGGGTTCAGCTTATCAGATCGGTCGTCCTGGGCTTTCATACGTACTGGGCGGGCGTTTTCTTACTCCCCAAAGGTATTATTCGTAGCATTGAGGTGCGCCTCAGGGCGTTCCTGTGGTTGGGATCTGGCGCGAAGGTGGCGTGGGCTGATGTGTGCGTCCCACGTGAGGAGGGGGGCCTAGGATTACGCTCTATCGAGACTGACAATAAGGCATTGATGATGCGCCTTATCTGGAGCCTACTGAGTGGCGATGCGACATCGATCTGGGCCACTTGGATCCGTCAAACACGACTGCATAACACATCACTGTGGTCCATCAGGCCTACGGCTAGAACCTCTTGGAGCTGGAAAAAGGTGCTTAAGCTTCGACAACATGTTCGTCCGCTTGTCGAATTTCGAATTGGGAATGGAGCTGTTACGCGACTTTGGACGGATCCATGGCTGCTCACGGTCCCATTGGTGGAACGATTTCCACGAGGACCCATGGTCATGGGCATCCCCCGTGACTCGAGGCTGAGTGTGGTGATTGACAATTTGGGCTGGCATTGGCCAGGACAAACAACTGTGGAATACATGGAAATCGCTACCCTACTTCCCCAAGCGCGACCGGGAGAGGAGGATACGATACGATGGATTGCGTCGGTGAATGGAATGTTCTCTACTCATTCGGCAAGAGATTCCCTGCGGCTGAAGCTCCCTCGGGTAACATGGCACACGTTATTTGGGGGTCCGATCGCTATACCTCGGCACGATTTCATTCTCTGGCTGGCGATCAGAAACAGACTGGCGACGAGAGACAAACCATGGGTTGCGGCGGCAGCAGGAACCTCCTCGTGCCTTTTGTGCGACGCTCAAGTCGCAGAGACGACACGTCACATGTTTTTTGAGTGCCCCTTCTCTAGACGATGTTTACGGCTAGTGCGGGATAAGCTTCGCTTTGGATGGCCTTTGATGGATTGGTTCGAGGGAATTCATTGGGCTGCGCAAAGGTGGCGGGGACAGCATCTTGCATGGATGGGCCCTCGCCATGTCTTATCTTCACTTGTTTATCATCTATGGGCTGAGCGCAACAGAAGATGGCGGGAGGGACGACGACGGACACCAGATCAGATTGTTGCTGATATCGAGACTCTCTTATGCTTACGATTATCTACCCTTTCGAAGAAATATCAGCTCCAGGTCTGCGCACTACGACGCGTTTGGCGCATTGCTTGGCAACGCATGTAGACACTGTTTTATCTGATCTTTGATTTGTTTTGCGTTTGTGCGTTTGGTTTTTCACCGGTACTGTGTTACTGGTTGGCGCAGTCCTTCTGCTGAACAAATTGTTCCCCTTTTTATTTTTATTTTAGTGACCGTTTCCCAAAAAAAAAAAAAATGTCCTTATGTATAAGATTTTGGTAACTAACTCTGAACATCTCTTTAGTTGACACTTTGATATTAATATATTCTTGATGTCGCTACTTGCCTTGACTCTGTTCCAACTTCTGGATATTGGCGATCGAACTTCCTCGTCTGTCGTTCTAATAAATGTCTTGCGGTCTCTCGATCAGTCAAGATGGCCAGCTCCGGCTGTGAATGAGTCCATTATTGTTCGAAATAATAAATTGTCTGATTTGGTGGTGAAATCTCAATAACCAAGGTACGGTATGCTGATTTTTTTTTCCAATTTTTCTCTTTATGCCTTATGGCTTAATACAGACAAGCATTTTTCGTACTACAGGTCCTGAAAAATACAATATACGAAGTTGAGCTTGATTTAGAAATGGATGGCATTCGGAAGAGGTACGCGGTGAACATAATTCTTGTGATTGACTTATTTGCCAACTTTTTGCGTGCATGTTTCCACCCTTATGCTTTTCTGATATCTTTCATCTTGGATGCTGAAGAGAAGCAGTTGATGACATAACACTGAGGATGGTTTCAACTGTTATGCACGTTCCAGAATGTTGACACCATATGTGCCCGTTGAACAAAGCAGACATTGGCTATTGCGCAGAATGTTGACACCATCTGTGGCCGTTGCGCATATTCTGTGGAGCTGGAGTGCGAGATAGATGCTGATTGCCCTCCACTTTCTGCCGCTACTACCCACTCTGTTGATGCTCAACTGAAGGTTCCTCAGACACTTCCGTTATCTTTATTGTTATAGTGTTTTGTCCTCTCTTCCTTGAATTAACTTCTTGATTTGCATGAGAACAGCAAGAATTTGAAGCAATGTTTAAAGAGATTGGGGTCAAGCAAACATGCTCAATTGGTCCATACGAACTATACTGCATAACGCAGTCGTATCCACAGGTAATTTTGTTCACTGCTCTGGGTAACATACACAGTTCTTATTGTAATGGCTTCTAAATGTTCCAGTAGTACCCCAGGAACCGCTTGTCTTTTTCACTACTTATTTCAAATTGATGTCAGGTTGATTGCTCAGCTACCCAATGCTAGTGAAGGATTTTGAGCATACATAAGAGATGGTTTAGCGCAGATCTGAATCTTATTTCTGAAAAAATATTTTTTTTTTTTTCATTTCGTGTCTTTCCAAATATTGTTTACAGCTTAATATATACGCTTCTGGCAGATGAAGAGAAATGTTGTAGCTGAAATAAGTCCTTCTAGAAGGCCCTTATCTACTCATCTGCCTTTGGCTCTCAATCCTTCTTCAAAGAACGGTTCTCTTTCCCCTATAAAGAATACCAGACTGGTGGACGATTCACGAAATCCAACTGCACGACTCGAGCCTCCAAATTTTGGCTTGTCACCATCATATTCACAAGATGATAAACCTACGGGTGAAATCATCTCACTTAGAGTTCCAAGTATTTATCATTCAGGTTGCACGACAAACATCGAGGGGCCAAGAAATGATAGAGTAACATCTGGTAAGCCAAACTCTGTATAACACCTAAATTTACATAAAGCTTTTGCAGGCCATTTAAAATAAACTTTTAAGCCCAAAAGCCCACTTTATTTTTCTTATACTTATCCCTTAGAAAACTTATGTGCTAAGTAACTTGAGAGATAGAAAAAAAAAAAAAAAAGAAGAAGAAGAAAGAGAAGAGAGAAACGTGGGAAGGGGAAAGTCTGAAGCTTGAGTTCCACAGTCCTAGTTCAACTTAGGGATTATTTAGGTAAGCTTGGTGCTGAAAATTGGCATAAGAACTCTTTTTTTTTTATTGTTTCCATCCGTTCGAGAACTTCTTTGTGCGTAGTTGCAGTTATTTGCAAAATTCGATACAGTTATTGTGCTCCGATCTTTTCGAATCTGATTTCTGTTGAAAGCTAAGATCTTTTTAGCTTTTCTCAGCCGTAGAAATCAGCTCAATCCGATGTAGGTATGTTATAGATAGTTAACGTACCCGTCACTACCGAGGGGTTTGCTTCTGCCTCCTCGTTCGTCAAGGTGAAAACTCGAACTGGAACGGGTAGAGGTCGGACCGGTGGTTGGGTCGAGTTCTGCGGAAAATTTTCTTGACAATTTCTGGCATAATGGCCTAATCTCCCGCATCGGAAGCACTGGGGATTTGGATTTGGCCCCGTTCTGACACAAGCTCCAACATGATAGCGCCCGCATCTTGGGCATTGGGGCGTAAAGTTTGAGGGTTTATTCGGGAAGCTAGTCGGTCCTTGATTAGGCATTGAGTTTGGACGCCAGTTTTGTTGACCCCGGCGGTTTCCTTGATTACTAGGGCCTCTGCCAAAGAATTGGCGTTTACGATCACCCCCTGCTCCTTGCTGATTCTCTCTTCTTCTTTTCGCCTCTTGAGCCTCGACAATCTGCGCCTCCGCTTGCTCAGCAATCATCGCCCGCTCTGCCACTTGTGTGAATTCCATCTGTCGGGCTCCCGCTATACTTAAGTCTCGATAGATTTCGGGTTTGAGGCCCATTATAAACCTCGTTACCTTCAAGAGATTAGTTGTCACCATATGAGGGGCAAAACGAGACAGCTCCTCAAATTTACGAATATACTCTGCGACTGTCATCCCTCCTTGTTTTAAGCACATGAACTCGTGCATCCTTCTTTCTTGTTCGTGGGCTGTGAAGTATTTGCTGTGGAACAATTCTCTGAATCGTTCCCACAACATTGTTATTGGATTCTCCAAGACCTTAACTGTGTCCCACCAGAACCTAGCGTTTCCCCTTAGCATGGAAACGGCACAAAGGACCTTTTCATCCTCCGGCACCCGACTATAGATAAACATATCTTCAATTGTACGCAGCCAATCTTCTGCTACTGCAGGGTCAGTGGCATCCGCAAATGTTGGGGGGTTTAGTTTTCTGAATCTCTCTCCTATAATCTCTATACGCTCTGGTTGTGGAGACTGACCATGTTCAGATGAGTTCCTATTATGGATAAGTTCATTGATCTGGTCCGATTGTCGTTGGACCAGTTCAGTAAGTCGCAAGATGGTAGAGTCCCGCTCATTAGTAGGGGACTCGGTTTCAGCCCTACGACTAGATTCACCCGCGTCTCTTTTTCTTCCTCTCGGCATTCTTACTATTATCTACAATTATTCATACAAGTAGGCATATCACTTTTAACATTCAATCACGTTAAAACATAAAAACTTACAGGCAAGGGCTGATCCTCCAGACTTTTGAGCGGCCGTACATGGACAGTCTTCAGAATCTATAACCTAAGCTCTGATACCACCTGAGACGACCCTCATTTTCTAAATACTATTAGTGGCGGATTTCCGCAACGAAAGCCGCGGAAGACCCATTTTACAAAAACTTTTTTTCGTAAAATAGAATATATTATAGTACATACGGGTTACAAAGTCGTATATTTACAAAGGCCGTAGCCCCAAAATATTCAAAATATCAAAACGCCCTAATGCCGCTCCACAGGTCTTCATCCATGTACAACCTCACTCTCAAAAGTCCATGGAGTTACCGCCATCAGCCTGCCTCAGTCGCGACGTACCTCGACGTCGGACTCGGTCGTACCTACAACACATAAAACTGAGCGATTGCCCAGTAGGTGAAAACATGCATGAATGCAGCGTGCGCTCACCCATCATCCCAAAATATCTCACCATAAATGCACGCTCGACTTTTTCCTCTCAATCCATCTTATCATATCTCGACACAGGGCCCTAGGTTAGACTCGACACCTCGCGCGCCCATAACAATCACGGTAGCCTACACTGATAGCGTTTAGACGATCACGCTACTGCCCTACCACGTCGCTCCTTCCGCGAAAATAATATAAAAGACGGTAGCCTACACTGATAGCGTTTAGACGTTCACGCTACTGCCCTACCAGGTCGCTCCTTCCGTGAAAATAACATAAAAGACGGTTTTGCACCTCGGGACGTTCACGCCCGAGTAGACAGATCGATCACGCCTGTCTGCCGTCAGGTGTCATATATGAGTACTAACCTCGATTCTTCTACGAATCATCAACGCGATCACGATCTACCCCGCTCGTTGACACTATAAAGTGTCACCGTGTCCACACGGTCACACACTCGTACTGATATGAGATGCATGTGTGATATACAAATGAAATGCCACAGTACACATTAAAACTACCTTCCCTGAAAATATTATTTTGAACCTGGAAAATTTATTTCGAAAACTTTTAATCGGGCGTTAAAATAGACTATGCCCGTTGGACTCGGAACATTTTTCTCATTCAATGATGTAAAAATAATTTTCCTCCAAAAGAATTTTTTTTTTTTTTTTTTTTTTGAACAAAGACCCGAATTTTATTCGAGCCCGAAAGTTGCTGCCCGAAAATGAGTCTGACGCCGACAATGTTTTGACCCGAAAATGTAGCCCGACAGTTCCATCCGAAAATCTTAGTTTTAAACGCCGAAAACTTGAGCCCGAATATCTTTCGAAGGCCCGAAACTCTTTACCCGAAAATAAACACAATTCGCCGAGTTTCCTTTCTGACTCAGAATATTTAAAAGACCCGAAAATTATATTTATTTCTGCGAAAACCTTGTTACCCGAAAATACTTTGTCCGAAAATATTAAAGACCCAGAAACGTATACCTATCCGAATTTATATAAATTCCAGACTACAGTACAAAGTACTATGCCCAAAAACTATTCCAACACCCGAAAACATTCAAGTGCCCGAATAACATCTACCCGAAAACATTCCTAACTCATTCAACTTCCATGTAAATACAACTATAACACGTAACATAGATTCAAACCCAAAAATCTGGGTTTTTAACGCATATAGCCACCCGAAAATTCACCTAATCATCATGTAAGTCACGTAAGATCATAACAAAATACGTTATCACATAAAACACATAATATTTTCGTGTTTGTAGATGAAAGATTTCACCTACCTCACGTCCGAAGTTTACGTGTTCTAAGATTTTTCCGAGCTCTCGATCGTTGGGAGTTTGAAGGTTTTCTTCTCCCCTTTTCTTCTCCTTTCTTGGTTTCGAAAATGTTCTCTGTTTTTCACTTAATGGGGTATAGATATACTTTGAGGTAAATGATGATAAGTAGGTGACAAGGAGGTGACGAGTTTTTCCTCTTAGGTTAAGAAATGTCTTGCCCGAAAATTATTTACACTTCACCCGAATTTCACTTTGTCTTTACCCGAATTCTTCCCTTTGTTCTTACCCGAAAATTGCTTCACCCGAATTTATTTGGGCTTTACCTTAATGCTGCCATCACCCGAATTTTAGCCCTCTTTTGTCCAAACATAACATTTTCGGGTGTTCCTTCTATTTAGTTGTCTATGTTTACCCGAATTTTTGAGATTCTTCACCTAAATAAAACTTCTAAGTAACATAATCATATAGTTAATTACATCAAAATCCCGTATTAAATTTTACGGGTATTACACTGACTCTCGACGGGGAGTTCAGTTCGAGATAGGTTATGGCTACCCACGCGTCGTTTATGTGATAACGACGTGGATTGTCGTTACATGCTCATTTTCTGTGGTGACTTGATTATTTACTTGATTTATTTCGATATAAATGGTTATGTTTCCTCAATGGTTGATTATTGTGTTGGTGTTCATCGTTGAGGATATGCCTTCCGTGAGGGTAAGGTGTGTCTGTATTATCTTCTCACTGAGCTAGTGGTTTGCTCACCCCATATATACATCCTTTTCTAGGTTGATATCATTTTGACTGGAGGTTTGACATCGTTTGATCGTCTTTCCGCTGCTGTTCTCATCCTACTTGGTACCTTATTTTTGCTTTGTTGAAGGATCCATTGGCGGTTATATTTTTGGAAGGAGGTTTTGGATTGTATATTTTATTCCTTCGCTGATCGATCTTCGATGTTGTATAGACATTGTAAACCTCCTTTGATATGTAAATATATCTTTTGCTGAGCTTCAAGTCTATTTTCTTCGGTGTTATTTGAGTTAATGTCGTCAGCCTTGCGTTTCTCGAGAAGAAGCGCGGCGGCTGTCATGCCTTTGGTTCGGGTCGGGGCGTGACACTCTGCTTATCCTGTTTTGATTAGGTTGTGGTACTGATTCTTTATGTAGTGCGTATGTTTGAAAATTGTAAGTCTGTTCTTCATGCTAAGTACTAAGACTTTGTGATGCAACCCTGCTGTCAAGGAACACATAGCCTAGCATTTCCTTGTTGTTAGGGCTTCCTTAGATTGTTACATATGAACTTCTTTACCTTAATATCTCACTTATTGGTGATTTTTCTTTTTCTGTACAGACGCTATTCCTGTCTGACTAACTTTGTCGTGTTTGAACTATGTCTTGGAGGAAAAAGGAATTACAATTCTCTGTCAGTTTTCTTTTTGTTAAATTCATTTTTTTTATCTTCAGATCTGATTTAGCTAAGCAAAGTGGTGAACCATCAGGGTCTATTACTGTACCAACTATTAACAGGTAACTTATCGAATATCGCTCTGTCCAAGCATTTGAAAGCTGTTAGTTGCGGGCTTTTTCTTAGTGCAAATATATTTTAGCATGTCAATATTTATCTTTATGTGTCGTCACGATTAGTTATGTTTCTCTTTGATGGAGGGAGAACTACAGCGTTATGATATTCACATGGATAGAATTCCGGTGCCTCAAGTATATTCTATTGTTGGATTTGAATTCATAGCAAATGGATCTGCAGACCAGGTATAAACTATATGTCTGAAGTTCATGTTGATGTTGTAGTCTAACATGATACTAAAGAGATTCGCAATGAAACTGACTTGCCTAAGTGTGAAGTATCGGCTTTATGTATTTCTTTTCCTTTTTTTCTGGTTTTATTATTGCATTTAGTATCGGTATTTCTGCAACTAATAAGTGGGTATCCTTGTTTATCACTCTGTTGAAGGGACGAGAGTCGTGTGCTCTGAGTTGAGGCAGACTACAATTGATCTCGACTGTAGCGGAACAACAAATGAGCTACTGGAAGATGCTGACAGGCTTGTTTCACACTAGCAAATAAGGCAAATTCAGCACTTCCTCCCTCCCCCTTAGTTTTATCTATTAGACTCCTTACCAATATTTTCTTTTTTTTTCTGTTATCACAGGTGGCAAAGACTTGATTTTAGTCTCACAATAGAATTGTCGAGATCGTGTAATTATACCTTAATACAGGTAATTATTGGTTTTCCATTTGCAATCTTTTTGCTGCACTGTCAAAAATATGTTTATACATCAATCAGACATAGCCTGAATATTAGTTTCTTTATTAATCGCAGACTTTTTAGAACAAGAAACTTGCTAATGCAGTAAAGGAAATCACTCTAGACAACTCATTATAGAACTATTTGGATGAAAGGGTCCCACTGATGGACGATGGCAGTCAGCTCTTCTGAGCACTAAATATCCTTATGTATAAGATTTTGGTAACCAACTCTGATATTAATATATTCTTGATGTTAATAATTGCCCTGACTCTGTTCCAACTTCAGGATATTTCCGATCGGAAATCCTTGTTTGTCGTCCTATTAACAAAATTTAGGAATGGATGAAATTCGGATAAGTACACCTAATTCTTGTCATTGACTTATTTGCCAACTTTTTGCGCGGACGCTTCCACATTTCTGATTTTCTGGTATCTTTCATCTTGGATACTAAAGAGCAGATGCTGATGAAAAACCATGAGGATAGTTAAAGCTGTTATCTCGAGCTTGTTTAATTTGGCGGAACTGCCATTAAGGACCATATAGCTTGGTTCTTGTAGACATCCAACCGCAACCTATAATTCTTGCCAATATTGACCTTAATTGTCAGGTTAGAGAAGATTGGCGCCACGCACATCATTGGTTATATTTACCATGGGTGGTTCATTTACATCCTCATGAAAAATTATTTTTACATTTGAACGAAGCAGACTTTGGCTGCTGCGAGAATGTTGACACCATCTGTGCATGTTGCGCAAATGCAGTGGAGCGAGAGTGCGATACAGCTGCCAATAACCCTCCAGCTGTTGCTGTTACTACCCACTATGCTGTTGCTTATTTGAAGGTTCCTTAGACACTTCCATTATCTTTATAGTTATTTGTTTTCTCTGATCTTCCTGAATTAACTCCTCGATGTTCCTTTGGCAGAAATGTTTAAAAGGATTGGGGACCAGCAAACATGCTCAATTGGTCTATACGAACTATACCGCATATATCAGTTGTATCCTCAGTTAGTTTGGTTCACTGCTCTTAAGTTTTTAGTGCCTAACATGCATAAGTCTCATAGAATTGGCTTGTAAATGTTCCAGTAGAGCAGTTAACTGGAACGAAGCTTTGGATTATAAGCAGATGGATCTACTGAGGAGGTATAAACCTTATGTCTGAAGCTGATGATGATGTGGTAGTCTAACATGATGATAAGGGATTTGCAATGAAACTGACTTGCCTTTCTGTGAAGCATCAGGTTTGTGTATTCCTTTTTTTTTCTGGTTTATAATCGCATTTAGTTTAGGCATTTGGATGAAAGGGTCCCACTGGCTTGTAAATGTTCAAGGAAAGCACATTAGACAACTCATTATAGAACTATTGTTATTGCTTTTGGATGAAAGGGTCCCACTGATGGACGATGGCAGTCAGCTCTTCTGAGCACTAAATATCCTTATGTATAAGATTTTGGTAACTAACTCTGGACCTCTCTTTAGTTGACACTTTGATATTACTATATTCTTGATGTTGCTACTTGCCCTGACTCTGTTCCTACTTCAGTATATTGGCGATCGATCAGTCAAGATGGCCAGCTCCCGCTGTGAATGAGTCCATTATTGTTCGAAATAAACATTTTTCAGATTTGGTGGTGAAATCTCCATAACCAAGGTACGGTATGCTGATTTGTTTTTCCAATTTTTCTCTTCATGCCTTATGGCTTAATACAGACAAGCATTTTTCGTACTACAGGTCCTGAAAAATACAATATACGAAGTTGAGCTTGATTTAGAAATGGATGGCATTCGGAAGAGGTACGCGGTGAACATAATTCTTGTGATTGACTTATTTGCCAACTTTTTGCGTGCATGTTTCCACCCTTATGCTTTTCTGATATCTTTCATCTTGGATGCTGAAGAGAAGCAGTTGATGACATAACACTGAGGATGGTTTCAACTGTTATGCACGTTCCAGAATGTTGACACCATATGTGCCCGTTGAACAAAGCAGACATTGGCTTTTGTGCAGAATGTTGACACCATCTGTGGCCGTTGCGCATATTCTGTGGAGCTGGAGTGCGAGACAGATGCTGATTGCCCTCCACTTTCTGCCGCTACTACCCACTCTGTTGATGCTCAACTGAAGGTTCCTCAGACACTTCCGTTATCTTTACTGTTATAGTGTTTTGTCCTCTCTTCCTTGAATTAACTTCTTGATTTGCATGAGAACAGCAAGAATTGGAAGCAATGTTTAAAAAGATTGGGGACAACCAAACATGCTCAATTGGTCTATACGAACTATACTGCATAACACAGTCGTATCCACAGGTAATTTGGTTCACTGCTCTGCAGTCTGGCTAACATACATCAGTTCTTATTGAAATGGCTTGTAAATGTTCCAGTAGTACCTCAGGAACCGCTTGTATTTTTCACGACTTATTTCAAATTGATGTCAGGTTGATATTTCTGCTCAGCTACCCAATGCTAGTGAAGGATTTCGAGCATACATCAGAGATGGTTTAGCCCAGATCTGAATCTTATTTCTGAAAAAATATATATATTTTTCTTAATTTCGTTTCTTTCCAAATATTGTTTACAGCTTAATATATACATTCTTCAGGCAGATGAAGAGAAATGTTGTAGCTGAAATAAGTCCTTCTAGAAGGCCATTATCTACTCATCAGCCTTTGGCTCTCAATCCTTCTTCAAAGAACGGTTCTCTTTCCCCTATAAAATCAAGTTTGTTGAGGGGACGAAAGTCGTATGCTTTGAGATTACGCAGGGTACAATTGATCTAAAATGTAGCGGCACAACAGATGAAATACTGAAAGATGCCTGTTTCATGTCTAGCAAATAAGGCAAATTCAGCACTTCCTCCCTCCCCCCTAGTTTTATCTATTAGACTCCGTACCAATATTTCATATTTTTTGTTATCACTGGTGGCAAAGACGTGATTTTAATCTCACTGGAGAATTGTGGAGATCGTGTAAATATACCTTAACGTAGGTAATTATGGGTTTTGCTGCACTGTCAGAAATATGTTAATACGTCAATCAAACATAGACTGAATATTAGTTTATGTGTTAATCGCATACTTTTTAGAACAAGAAACTTGATCATGCAGTAAGGGAAAGCAATTTAGACAACTCACTACATAACTATTGTTATGGCTTTTGGACGAAGGGTCACACTGATGGACGCTGAAAGTCAGCTCTTCTGAGCACTAAATATCCTTATGTATAAGATTTTGGTAACCAACTCTGAACATCTCTTTTGTTGACACATTGATAATAATCTATTCTTTATTTTAATACTTGCACTGACTCTGTTCCAACTTCAGGATATTTCCGATCGGAGATCCTCGTTTGTCGTCCTATTACCAAGATTTAGGAATGGATGAAATCCGGAGAGGTATGCGGTGCACCTAATTATTTTCATTGACTCATTTGCCATTTTTTTGCGCGCATGCTTCCACATTTCTACTTTTCCGATATCTTTCATCTTGGATACTGAAGAGCAGCTACTGATGACAAACCACTGAGGATGGTTAAAGCTGTTATCACGGGCTTGAATAATTCCGTGGAACTTCCATTATGGAATATGTTGTCTTGGTTCCAATAGACATGCAACTGCAACCTATAATTCTTGCCTATATTTACCTCAATTGTCAGGTTAGAGAAGATTGGCGCCACGCACATCATTGGTTATATATGTATACCATGGATGGTTCATTTACATACTCATGAAAATTTGTTTTTACATTTGAATAAAGCAGACTTTGGCTGCTGCGAGAATGTTGATACCATCTGTGCCCGTTGCGCAAATTCAGTGGAGAGAGAGTGCGAGACAGCTGCCAATAATCCTCCAGCTGTTGCTGCTACTACCCACTCTGCTGATGCTCAATTGAAGGTTCCTTAGATAGACACTTCCGTTATCTTTATAGTTATTGTGTATTCTCTTCTCTTCCCTGAATTATTCCCTCGATGTTCCTTTGGCAGAAATGTTTAAAAGGATTGAGGACCAGCAAACATGCTCAATTGGTCTATACGAACTATTCCGCATATATCAGTTGTATCCTCAGGTAATTTGGTTCACCGCTCTTAAGTTTTGAATGCATTACATGCACAGTTCTCATAGAATTAGCATGTAAATGTTCCAGTAGAGCAGTGAACTGGAACGGAGCATTATCCATTGTTGGACCTATGAACTAGAACGAAGCTTTGGATTTCATAGCAAATGGATCTACTGGGGAGGCATAAACCGCATGTCTGAAGCTCATGATGATGTGATAGACTAACATTATGATAAGGGATTTGCAATGAAACTGAGTTGCCTTTGTGTGAAGCATCAGGTTTGTGTATTCTTTTTTTTTTCTGGTTTATAATTGCATTTAGTATAGGCATTTCTACAACTAATAAATGGGTATTCTTGGTTATCAGTCTGTTGAGTGGTTGAAAGTCATGTGCTATGAGTTGATGAAAGTCGTGTGCTATGGGTTTATAATTGCCACATGATCGATCCCGAATGTAGCGGCACAACCGATGAAATACTGAAAGATGCCGACAGACTTTTTTCATGTCTAGCAATTAAGTTAAATTAATCACTTTTCCCCCCTTCTTAGAATTCTTTTAGTTTTATCTATTAGACTCCTTACCAATGGTTTTTTCGTATACACATGTGGCAAAGACTTGATTTCAGTCACGCTGGAGCATCGTCGTGATCGTGTAAATTCAGGATATTTCCGATCGGGTTTCCTCGTTTGTCGTGCTGATAAATCTTTTGCGGCATCTCGATCAGTCAAGATGGCCAGCTCCCGCTGTGAATGAGTACATTATTGTTCGAAATAAGAAATTGTCAGAATAGATAGACTACCATCTGATAAGCCAAACTCTACATATCGTATTTATATTATATTGTAGTGCGTATGCTTGAATATTCGTCCGTTATTGGTGCTAAGTACTAAGTCTTTGTGATGCAACCTTACTCTCAAGGAAAACATTGCCTAGAATATCGTTGTCGTTATGGCTTCCTTAGATTGTTACATAGGAACTGCTTTACTTTAATATCTCAGTTATTTGTAGTTTTCCTTTTTCTGTTCAGACCTATTCCTCTCAGACTAACTTGGTCGTGTTTGCCTATGTCTTGGACGAAAAAGTAAACCCAATTATCTATTACTTTTATTTTTTGGTAACTTAATTTTTTTGATCAGCAGATGTGATTTAGCTGAGCAAAGTGGTGAGCTTTCAAGGTCTATGACTTTGACTGTACCAACCTCTAACAGGTAACTTATCGAAAATCGCTCTGTCCTATTATATGAAAGTTGTCTGTTGTGTGCTATTCCTCAGTGCAAATATATTTCAGCATGGCAATATTTATCTCTGTGTTTTCACGACTCGTTATGCTTGTCTTTGATGTAGGGAGAACTACAGTCATTCTGAAGTTCTCATAGACAGAATTCCAGTGCCTCAAGTAGATTCCATTGTTGGCCTAATAAATGTTTGGCTTAAATGTAGGGAGAACTACAGTCATTCTGAACTTCTCATGGTTAGAATTCCAGTGCCTCAAGGATATTCCATTGTAGGCCCACTAACTGAAACAAAGCTTTGGATTTCATAGCTAATGGATCTGCTGAGCCGGTATAAACCATATGTCTGAAGTTCATGTTGATGTGGTAGTCTAACATGAGAGTAAAGAGATTATCAATGAAACTGACTTGCCTTTGTGTGAAGCATCAGCTTTGTGTATTCCTTTTACTTTTTTCTTTTATTATTTTTTCATTTACTATAGGCATTTCCGCTACTAATAAATGGTTATCCTTGTTAATCACGCTGTTGACGGGACGAAAGTCGTGTGCTAGAGTTGACGCTGGCAACAACTGATCTAGAATGTGGCGGCACAACAGATGAAATACTGAAAGATGTTGACAGGCTTGTTTCATGTCTACCCACTCTGGTGATGCTCAATTGAAGGTTCCTCAGAGACTTCTCTTATCTTTGGCAGAAATGTTTAAAAGGATTGGGGACAAGCAAACATGCTCAATTGGTCTATACGAAATGTATCGCATATATCAGTTGTATCCTCGGGTAATTTGGTTCACTGCTCTTAATATTTTAGCGGCTAACATGCGCAGTTATCATAGAAATGGCTTGTAAATGTTTCTGTAGTACCCAATGAACCACTAGTCGTTTTCACTAAATGTTCCAAAATGATGTCATGTTGATATTTTTGCTCATCTACACAACGCTAGCGAAGCATTTCGAACATACATCAGAGATGCTTGTTTAGACTAGGTCTGAATCTTATTTTTGAATTATTTTTTTTTTATTTTGTTTCATTTAGAATATGTGTACAAATTAATATATACATTATTCTGGGAGATGGAGAGAAATGTCGTAGCCTGATGAAGTCCTTCTAGCATGACCTTAACATCCTCCGCCTTCGGCTCTCAATCCTTCTTATAAGTACGGTTCGCCTTTCCCTATAGCTAATACCAGCCTGGTGAATGACTCAAAAAATCCAATCGCACGACCCGAGCCTCCAGATTTCGGCTTGTTACCATCATATTCCCAAGATGATAAACCTACGGGTGAAATCATCTCTCTTAGAGTTCCAAGTATTTATCATTCAGGTTGCACGACAAACAGCGAGGGGCAAAAGATTATAGAGTAACATTTGGTAAGCCAAACTCCGCTTATCCAATTTAGATTTTGTTGTAGTACTGAGTCTTTATGTAATGCGTGTGTTTGAAAATTTTAAGTCCGTTATTCTTGTAAAGTACTATGACTTTGTGATGCAGCCCTACTCTCAAGGAGCACATAGCCTCGCATTTCGTTGTTGCTAGGGATTTCTTACATTGTTACATATGAACTGCTTTACCTTAATATCTCACTTATTGGTAGTTTTCCTTTTCTGTTCAGACCCTATTCTTGTAGACTAACTTGGTCATGTTTGTACTATGTCTTGGAGGAAAAAGTAAACACAATTATCTGTCACTTTTCTTTTTTGTAACTTCATTTTTTTTTATCTGCAGATCTGATTTAGCTAAGCAAAGTGGTGAACTTTCAAGGTCTATTACTGTACCAACCATTAACAGGTAACCTATTGAATATCGCTCTGTCCAAGCATATGAAAGCTGTTAGTTGCGGGCTTTTTCTTAGTGCAAATATATTTTAGCATGTCAATATTTATCTTTATGTGTCGTCACGATTAGTTATGCTTGTCTTTGATGTAGGGAGAACTACAGCGTTATGATGTTCACATGGATAGAATTCCGGTGCCTCAAGTATATTCCATTGTTGGATTTGAATTCATAGCAAATGGATCTGCAGACCAGGTATAAACTATACGTCTGAAGTTCAGGTTGATGTTGTAGTCTAACATGATACTAAAGAGATTTGCAATGAAACTGACTTGCCTTTGTGTGAAGTATCAGCTTTGTGTATTTCTTTTCCTTTTTTCTGTTTTTATTATTGCATTAGTATTGGTATTTCTGCAACTAATGAATGGGTATCCTTGTTTATCAGTCTGTTGAAGGGACGAAAGTCGTGTGCTTTGAGTTGACGCAGACTATAATTGATCTCGAATGTAGCGGAACAACAGATGAGCTACTGGAAGATGCTGACAGGCTAGTTTCATGTCTAGCAAATAAGGCAAATTCAGCACTTCCTCCCTCCTCCTTAGTTTTATCTATTAGACTCCTTACCAATATTTCCTTTTTTTTTCTGTTATCACAGGTGGCAAAGACTTGATTTTAGTCTCACCGTAGAATTGTCGAGATCGTGTAATACCTTAATGCAGGTAATTATTGGTTTTCCATTTGCAATCTTTTTGCTGCACTGTCAGAAATATGTTTATACACCAATCAGACATAGCCTGAATATTAGTTTCTTAGTCAATCGCAGAGTGTTTAGAACAAGACACTTGCTAATGCAGTAAAGGAAATCACTCTAGACAACTCATTATAGAACTATTTGGATGAAAGGGTCCCACTGATGGACGATGGCATTCAGCTCTTCTGAGCACTAAATATCCTTATGTATAAGATTTTGGTAACCAACTCTGAACATCTCTATTGTTGACACTTTGATATTAATATATTCTTGATGTTAATACTTGCCTTGACTCTTTTCCAACTTCAGGATATTTCCGATCGGACATCCTTGTTTGTCGTCCTATTAACAAAATTTAGGAATGGATGAAATTCGGATAAGTATGCTATGCACCTAATTCTTGTCATTGACTTATTTGCCAACTTTTTGCGCGGACGCTTCCACATTTCTGATTTTCTGGTATCTTTCATCTTGGATACTGAAGTGCAGCTGCTGATGAAAAAACCATGAGGATGGTTAAAGCTGTTATCTCGAGGTTGATTAATTTGGCGGAACTGCCATTAAGGACCATCTAGCCTTGGTTCCAGTAGACATGCAACCGCAACCTATAATTCTTACCTATATGACCTTAATTGTCATGTTAAAGAAGATTGGCGCCACGCACATCATTGGTTATATTTACCATGGATGGTTCATTTACATACTCATGAAAAATTATTTTTACATTTGAACAAAGCAGACTTTGGCTACTGCGAGAATGTTGACACCATCTGTGCCTGTTGCGCAAATTCAGTAGAGCGAGAGTGCGATACAGCTGCCAATAACCCTCCAGCTATTGCTGCTACTACCCACTCTGGTGATGCTCAATTGAAGGTTCGTTCCTTAGACACTTCCGTTATATTTATAGTTATTGTGTTTTCTCTTATCTTCCATGAATTAAGTCCTTGTTGTGCCTTTGGCAGAAATGTTTAAAAGGATTGGGGACAAGCAAACATGTTCAATTGGTCTATACGAACTATACCGCATATATCAGTTGTATCCTCGAGTAATTTGGTTCACTGCTCTTAATTTTTTAGTGGCTAACATGCACAGTTATCATAGAAATGGCCTGTAAATGTTCCAGTAGTACAGCAGTAACCAATTGTCGTTTTCGCTAAATGTTCCAAAATGATGTCATATTGATATTTTTGCTCAGCTACACAACGCTAGTGAAGCATTTTGAACATACATTGGAGATCCTTGTTTAGCCCAGGTCTGAATCTTGTTTCTGAATTTATTTTTTATTTTGTTTCATTCAGAATATATGTACAGCTTAATATATACATTATTCTAGCGGATGGAGATAAATGTTGTAGCCTGAAGAAGTTCTTCTAGCATGCCCTTAACCACTCCTCCGCCTTCGGCTCTCAATCCTTCTTCAAAGTACAATTTGCTTTCCCTTATAGATAATACCAGCCTGGTGAACGATTCACGAAATCTATTTGCACGACCCGAGCCTCCAAATTTCGTCTATTCATTATCATATTCCAAAGATTATTGACCTAATCATCTCTTCTAGAGTTCCAAGTATTTATCATTCAGGTTACACGACGAACATAGAGGAGCCAAGAAATGATAGACTACCATCTGGTAAGCCAAACTCGGCATACCGTATTTATCTTTTGTCGCAGTACTAGGTGTTTATGTAGTGCATTTGTTTGAATTCCTGTGCCTCAAGTATATTCCATTGTTGGCCCACTAAATGTTTGTACTTTGATGTAGGGAGAACTTCAATCATTCAGAACTTCTCATGGTTAGAATTCCAGTGCCTCAAGCAAATTCCATTGTTGGCGGCACGAACTGGAACGAAGATTTGGATTTCATAGCAAATGGATCTGCGAAGCAGGTATAAACCATATGTCTGAAACTCATGTTCATTTGGTAGTCTGACATGAGAGTAAAGAGATTATCAATGAAACTGACTTTCTTTTGTGTGAAGCATCAGCTTTGTGTATTTCTTTTTCTTTTTTCTGGTTTTATTATTGCATTTAGTATAGGCATTTCTGCTAATAAATGGGTATCCTTGTCGATCAGGCTGTTGACGGGACGAAAGTCGTGTGCTTAGAGTTGACGCTGGCAACAACTGATCTCGAATGTGGCGGCACAACAGATGAAATACTGAGAGATGCTGACGGTTTGTTTCATGTCTACCCACTACGGTGATGCTCAATTGAAGGTTCCTCAGACACTTCAGTTATCTTTATAGTTAAGTGTGTTCTCTTATCTTCCCTGAATTAACTCCTTGATGTGTCTTTGGCAGAAATGTTTAAAAGGATCGGGGACAAGCAAAAATGCACAATTGGTCTATAAGAACTATATCGCATACATCAGTTGTATCCTAGGGTAATTTGGTTCACTGCTCTTAATTTTTTGGTTGCTAGCATGCACAGATATCATAGAAATGGCTTGTAAATGTTCCAGTAGTACCCTAGGAACCACTTGTCATGTTCACTAAATGTTCCAAAATGATGTCATGTTGATATTTTTTCTCAGCTACACAACGCTAGTGAAGCATTTCAAACATACGTCGGAGATGCTTGTTTAGCCCATGTTTTAAATTTATTTCTGAATATATATTTTTTTTTATTTTGTTTCATTCAGAATATGTGTACAGCTTAATATATACATTATTCTGGCAGATGGAGATAAATGATGTAGCCTGAAGAAGTCCTTCTAGCATGCCCTTAACCACTCCTCCGCCTTCGGCTCTCAATCCTTCTTCAAAGTACAATTCGCTTTCCCTTATAGATAATACCAGCCTGGTGAACGATTCCCAAAATCTATTTGCACGACCCGAGCCTCCAAATTTCGTCTATTCATTATCATATTCCAAAAATTATTGACCTAATCTTCTGTTCTAGAGTTCCAAGTATTTATCATTCAGGTTACACGACGAACATAGAGGAGCCAAGAAATGATAGACTACCATCTGGTAAGCCAAACTCGGCATACCGTATTTATCTTTTGTCGCAGTACTAGGTGTTTATGTAGTGCATTTGTTTGAATTCCTGTGCCTCAAGTATATTCCATTGTTGGCCCACTAAATGTTTGTACTTTGATGTAGGGAGAACTTCAATCATTCAGAACTTCTCATGGTTAGAATTCCAGTGCCTCAAGCAAATTCCATTGTTGGCGGCACGAACTGGAACGAAGATTTGGATTTCATAGCAAATGGATCTGCGAAGCAGGTATAAACCATATGTCTGAAATTCATGTTCATTTGGTAGTCTGACATGAGACTAAAGAGATTATCAATGAAACTGACTTTCTTTTGTGTGAAGCATCAACTTTGTGTATTTCTTTTTCTTTTTTCTGGTTTTATTATTGCATTTAGTACAGGCATTTATGCTAATAAATGGGTATCCTTGTTGATCAGGCTGTTGACGGGACGAAAGTCGTGTGCTTAGAGTTGACGCTGGCAACAACTGATCTCGAATGTGGCGGCACAACAGATGAAATACTAAGAGATGCTGACGGGTTTGTTTCATGTCTACCAACTATGGTGATGCTCAATTGAAGGTTCCTCAGACACTTCAGTTATCTTTACGGTTAGTGTGTTCTCTTATCTTCCCTGAATTAACTCCTTGATGTGTCTTTGGCAGAAATGTTTAAAAGGATCGGGGACAAGCAAAAATGCACAATTGGTCTATAAGAACTATATCGCACACATCAGTTGTATCCTCGGGTAATTTGGTTCACTGCTCTTAATATTTTGGTTGCTAGCATGCACAGATATCATAGAAATGGCTTGTAAATGTTCCAGTAGTACCCTAGGAACCACTTGTCATGTTCACTAAATATTCCAAAATGATGTCATGTTGATATTTTTTCTCAGCTACACAACGCTAGTGAAGCATTTCAAACATACATCGGAGATGCTTGTTTAGCCCATGTTTTAATTTTATTTCTGAATATATTTTTTTTTATTTTGTTTCATTCAGAATATGTGTACAGCTTAATATATACATTATTCTGGCAGATGGAGATAAATGATGTAGCCTGAAGAAGTCCTTCTAGCATGCCCTTAACCACTCCTCCGCCTTCGGCTCTCAATCCTTCTTCAAAGTACAATTCGCTTTCCCTTATAGATAATACCAGCCTGGTGAACGATTCCCGAAATCTATTTGCACGACCCGAGCCTCCAAATTTCGTCTATTCATTATCATATTCCAAAGATTATTGACCTAATCATCTCTTCTAGAGTTCCAAGTATTTATCATTCAGGTTACACGACGAACATAGAGGAGCCAAGAAATGATAGACTACCATCTGGTAAGCCAAACTCGGCATACCGTATTTATCTTTTGTCGCAGTACTAGGTGCTTATGTAGTGCATTTGTTTGAATTCCTGTGCCTCAAGTATATTCCATTGTTGGCCCACTAAATGTTTGTACTTTGATGTAGGGAGAACTTAAATCATTCAGAACTTCTCATGGTTAGAATTCCAGTGCCTCAAGCAAATTCCATTGTTGGCGGCACGAACTGGAACGAAGATTGGGATTTCATAGCAAATGGATCTGCGAAGCAGGTATAAACCATATGTCTGAAATTCATGTTCATTTGGTAGTCTGACATGAGAGTAAAGAGATTATCAGTGAAACTGACTTTCTTTTGTGTGAAGCATCAGCTTTGTGTATTTCTTTTTCTTTTTTCTGGTTTTATTATTGCATTTAGTATAGGCATTTCTGCTAATAAATGGGTATCCTTGTTGATCAGGGTGTTGACGGGACGAAAGTCGTGTGCTTAGAGTTGACGCTGGCAACAACTGATCTCGAATGTGGCGGCACAACAGATGAAATACTGAGAGATGCTGACGGGTTTGTTTCATGTCTACCAACTATGGTGATGCTCAATTGAAGGTTCCTCAGACACTTCAGTTATCTTTACGGTTAGTGTGTTCTCTTATCTTCCCTGAATTAACTCCTTGATGTGTCTTTGGCAGAAATGTTTAAAAGGATCGGGGACAAGCAAAAATGCACAATTGGTCTATAAGAACTATATCGCATACATCAGTTGTATCCTCGGGTAATTTGGTTCACTGCTCTTAATTTTTTGGTTGCTAGCATGCACATATATCATAGAAATGGCTTGTAAATGTTCCAGTACTACCCTAGGAACCACTTGTCATGTTCACTAAATGTTCCAAAATGATGTCATGTTGATATTTTTTCTCAGCTACACAACGCTAGTGAAGCATTTCAAACATACATCGGAGATGCTTGTTTAGCCCATGTTTTAATTTTATTTCTGAATATATTTTTTTTTTATTTTGTTTCATTCAGAAACAGCTTAATATATACATTATTATGGCAGATGGAGATAACTGATGTAGCCTGAAGAAGTCCTTCTAGCATGCCCTTAACCACTCCTCCGCCTTCGGCTCTCAATCCTTCTTCAAAGTACAATTCGCTTGTGGGTTCGGTTCGTCGACCTGCTTGTCTGCCGCCGGCCACAACTTGGTCCGGCGTCGTTTCGGACCGGCAGTGATAGGGGAGAGAGGGTGCGGAAGCGACGGCTGTTGTGGAGGCTACGTGATCCATAACGGATTGCCATGGCGTCACCATCCGATGGCTCTGGTCCCGCATCTGGGGGCCTGATCGACGGTGGCCGATGTGCTGGGGTGCCGCCTGGGTCTGGTGTGACTGGTCGTGGGGTGAGGATCGGTGATGGTGCGACAAACGGAGGTGGCTGCAAGCTAGGGTTTGGCGCTTTTGCCACAGGCGCATCTGGGATGGCGGCGATCGGTGGTTGTCGCGGGTCTGCGCCGATCGGCGATGCTGCCGATCCTTGTCCGAAGGCGGGGACGACCAGAGCTGCGTCGACGTTAGGTACCACCCTATTAGGGTTTCATGAGCGCGAAACGTCTTCAGTGACGGGATCCGTCGCGGTGATGAAGGGCGGCGACACGTTGGGATCTGGCGATGCTACAGCGACGGGATCCATGGTGGTGATGAAGGGGGATGCTGCGACAGCGCCATGCCGGGGCGATACGGGGTTCCCAAGCCCAACGACGAACCCTGGTGCAACTGGTAAGGTGGGTGCGGACTTGAGGGATCGGACTGAGACGGCGGCTCGACCTATTCTGCCGGACCTGGACGCGCTGAGGGTGGCGTACCCGGCGTTTGCAGCGGCGTTTGACTTTGAAAAATTCCGGGACCTAATGGGCCGGTTGGATGAGACGAGGGCAGCCCCGAGGCCACAGATTCAGGAACCGGTGGCTCCGCAGCCGGTGGTGCAGCCGGAGATGGTGCTGCAAACGGTGCAGCCACCGGTCCGGGTTGGGCAGGGAGGCAGCTACACGTATAAAGGAACCCTGCGAAACGCCTCACCTTTCCTAACCCGTCGGACGAGATGGGGTCGCGACGATACGCCGCCTCAGTTGAAGCCACGACGTGCCTTACTTCTGGGCGGTGATGTACCCAAAGCTGATATTGCGGATGGGGCTGATAATAGCCAGGAGGCTGAGGATAACGCAGTACGGGTTGATGTGGCAAGAGCACGGGATGGTGAGGAGGAAGGTTTGGGGCAGCCAAACCACGGACCTGTTCACCGTTTTGCACTAACATATACTCCGCCGCTTGTGATGGGTGAGGTTCCCGTGGTGGCACCATCATGGGACGTCGCGAAGAAGGGGTTTACCCGATGGGAGCATACGTTAGTGGGGTATTTCTTAGGAAAGAAACCCTATTTTGTTTCTGTCGAACGTTTCCTACGAACTACGTGGAAGGGACTAATTGAAGTGAAGGCTACCATTAACGGTTTCTTCAAATTCCGGTTCGGCACGGAAATTGCGATGAACGAGGTATTGGAAGGGGGGCCTTGGCTCATGCGTGGTCAACCACTACTGTTGGAGCCATGGCGTCCGGGCATGTCGTTTGAACGGAAGGAGTTAACCGAGGTCCCGTTATGGGTCAAGCTGTGGAATGTACCGGGCGAGTTTTGGACGCGTGATGGCTTAGGGGTGGTAGCAAGTGGGATAGGTCGGCCACTGTTTGCAGATCGGGTCACGGCAAAACGGGCTCGTATTGACTACGCCGGAGTTTGTATCATGAAGGCCTTGGACACCTCTTTTGTGGACCGCCTGCTTATCCGCATTCCACAAGATGGGGGCGGGACGTTGGGCGAGGTGCCAGTCCGTGTGGAGTATGAATGGAGGCCTACCAAATGCATGGACTGTTCCACCTGGGCGCACGGTGATGGACAATGCCCACAGAAGCAAGGTCTGCCACGGCCAGGGTCACGACGTAATACACGGCGCGGCACTGGGGAAGACGATCGGGCTGGAAGACGCGGGAAAGAGGCTAGGGCTGGTTCGACCATGGGGAAGGGGGAGGAGGTTCCCCTGCTCCATCGGCAAGTGATTGATGCGAGGCGTGGGAACGGGGTACACACCATGCCGCGGCCTTCAAAACGACAGGATCAGCAGCAACGCGGGGTTGAGTGGACCCAAGTTGGTGCTAAAGGAAATGTGGTGAGGACTCGTGGGACGGTAGACCAGCCACCCATTGTACTAGTCACGCAGCCATCTCGAGGGGAATCTAGCACGGCTCGCGCTGCGACACCAGGGCAGCGCGAGGGTGAGGGTGGGAGCGGGGATCATAACTCGTTTGCGGTTTTGGATGGACTGGAAGGTAACGACATGGCAATGACTCTATATACGGGCCCTGACGCACACGCAGCCCGAACCTGGGTTGCTCCATGATACAGCTCGCCTCCTGGAATGTGCGTGGTCTTAATAAGCAAGACCACAGGGTAGCGGTGGGGGAGTTGATTGCACGAGAAGGATTGAGCCTGATAGGACTTTTGGAGACACGAGTATCGGTTGCCAATGCGGGGAGAATTTCGAGTGGCGTTCGTTCGCGTTGGTCTTGGTTCTTTGATTATGATGACGGGCCAGCTACCCGCCTCTGGGTGGGATGGGATCCATCTCTGGTGAGTGTTGAAGTGCTCCAGTTCTCGACGCAAGCCATCCACTGTCGAGTTCAGGACATTGCCACGAAAGAGGGGTCATACATTTCTTTCATCTATGGTCAGTCACGGCGGGAGGAAAGACAGTCCTTATGGGAGGAGCTGACGAGTTTCAGCGCCTCACGAACGGAGGATGCATGGCTAGTCCTCGGTGATTTTAATGCGATTCTACATGATGCTGAAGGCCGGGGCGGCATGCCATCTACGCAGGACATGACAGAGTTCCAGGCATGCTTGGTCAGTGCCGATCTGGCTACAATCCCGACGACGGGCCAGATTTTCACATGGTATAATCAGCAGCGATCGACTGCGGGCATTTGGCGGCGATTAGACCGGATGCTTGGAAACCCGCAATGGTTTGCACGGTGGCCAGACGTACTCTGTCGGTGTGGCCTGCCTGCGACGTCTGACCATTCGCCCGTCATACTAGGGACGGCGGTACAGCGACCCAGGAAGTTGATGTTTCGCTTTGACAATTTCCTTACAAAGACGGGATCGTTTATGGAGGTGGTGGGCCATGCCTGGCAAGTGCCCATAATAGGCCATCCGATGTATGTTCTGACTCGCCGACTGAAGTTACTCAAGCCGGTTTTCCAACAGATGAAGAAGGCTAAAGGCGACTTACGGGCGAATGTTCTGGAGGCGCGTCACTTTCTTGATCTCGCGCAGGAATTCTTGGCGCGATTTCCGGAGGAGGCAGGTTTCTTCGAACTGGACCGCCTCTGTCGTGAGATATATACTCGAGCCGTGGAGGTAGAGTACATGGCACTGTCGCAACGGGCTAAGCTTGCGTGGCTCAAGGATGGTGATCAATGTTCGTCGTACTTCTTTAGAAGGGTGGCCATGCGTAGGGCCACTAATCGGATACTTTCACTGGAAAATGCGAGGGGTGACTTATTGGATGATGTTGAACAGGTGGAGGCAGAGCTGCTGGGATTTTATCAGGACCTTCTGGGTACTACTGCCCACGTAACACCGATCACTGTGGATGCTGTCCAGCCGACCATCACAAGGAAGCTCTCCCCAGCAGATGCGCAGAGGATGATTAGGCCTGTGGGGCCTAGGGAGGTGCGAATAGCGTTGTTCTCTATGGGAGATGAGAAAGCGCCGGGCCCAGATGGGTACACGGCCGCATTCTTTAAGAAGGCTTGGTCCGTTGTGGGTAGAGATGTTGTGACGGCTGTCCAGGATTTCTTTGAGACAGGTAGGCTGCTAAAGGGACTCAACAGTACGTTGATTACGTTGATCCCCAAATGCGACTCACCTCGGCGGGCGACAGACTTTAGGCCCATATCATGTTGCAATGTGTTGTACAAGATTATCTCGAAAATCTTGGCCAATAGGATGAAGGATTGCTTACCAGGGCTAGTCCATGGCACCCAGACGGCCTTCATTCCTGGACGACGCATTAGTGATAATATTCTCTTGGCGCAGGAGCTTTGCCTAGGGTACAATGCCATGGGAAAACCACCGAGGGCGATGTTTAAGGTGGATCTGGCCAAGGCTTATGACAAGGTTGAGTGGAGCTGCGTCCTTGCTGTCCTCGAGGCCATGGGGTTTCACGACACGTATATAGGTTGGATACGTGCATGTCTTACCTCCACAGCATTTTCGCTCAACCTTAATGGGCAGGCAGTGGGTTTTTTTCCGGGTAAGCGAGGGTTACGTCAGGGCGACCCCATATCTCCTTATCTCTTTACGCTGGTCATGGAAATACTACACGGCTTGCTAGTGTTGGGTATTGCTGAGGAGCCGCGGTTTCACTATCATTGGCGTTGCGAGGCTGTGGGCCTAGCATCGCTTGCTTTTGCCGATGACTTATTGTTGTTTAGCCATGCGGACCCAATTTCTATCGGGGTCCTGAGGGAGGCATTGGAGAGGTTTGCGACTTTCTCTGGGCTCTATCCTAATCCGACGAAGAGCGAGATGTTTCTCTCGCGGCGGGCAGAAGGCATGACAGCCCAAATTCTTGGCTTAATGGGCTATAAAGTGGGACGGCTACCAGTTCGGTATTTGGGGGTCCCCCTCACTACATCACGGTTGTCCATTGATGACTGCGGCCCTCTGCTTAGGCGAGTTGATCAGAGATTGGGGTCATGGCTTAATCGCGCGCTCTCTTATGCAGGTAGAGTGCAGTTGGTGAAGTCGGTACTTCAGGCCATACATGCATACTGGTCAGGGGTATTTCTACTCCCTAAGGGGGTTATCCGTGTGCTGGAGGCGACATTCAGGAAGTTTCTATGGGGAGGCTCGGCGAAGGTTACATGGGCGGTGCTATGTCTACCCATATCAGAGGGAGGCCTTGGTTTACGATCTATTGCCGTGGATAATCGGGTCCTCCTTATGAGGCAGCTATGGAGTGTCCTTGTGCGCATGCGAGATTCGATTTGGGTTGATTGGCTTTACAGGACGAGGTTACACTCTCGCTCGGTGTGGGACATTCAGATCTCGGCCACTACCTCATGGACGTGGAGAAAGATACTGCAGCCGAGGCCATTGCTTCGACCTTTTCTTACATTTAGAGTCGGGGATGGGGATGCGTTTTGGCTATGGAAAGATCCGTGGCTGATGACGACACCTCTTCTTGAGCGATTTCCACGTGGCCCCATTGCGATGGGATTACATGTTGATACTAGAGTGAGTGCGGTCATCCATGATAAATCTTGGGCTTGGCCTGGACAGGGATCGGTGGAGTACCTTGAGATCAGTGGTATGTTGCCAGTAATCGCCCAGGAGGGGGGGGATGCCATTCGATGGACAGGTGCAGCTGATGGGATCATGACGACTGCATTAGCGAGGGAAGTGACGAGGCTTCGTAGGCCACAGGTACCATGGGCGGCTCTTTTTGGAGGCCCGATGCGGATCCCGAGGCATGAGTTCATATTATGGTTAGGACTGCATGATCGACTGTCGACGAGGGATAAGCCATGGGTGGCCAACATAGCGGGTACGCCAGCGTGTATGCTATGTGATGAGCTCCATTATGAGACGCGGCAGCATCTTTTCTTTGACTGCTCATACTCGCGCCGATGCCTTCGGCTCTTGAGACGGCGTATTCGGTGGCCCTGGTGTTATAGAGAATGGGAAGTGAGTGTTCGATGGGCAGCGGCTCGATGGAGAGGGTGCCATCTTATGCATGCGGCTGCGCGGCATGTACTTGCCTCCCTGGTGTACCATATTTGGCAGGCGAGGAATAGACGGTGGCGGGAAGGGATTGTCGATACGCCAGAGAGAGTTGTGGGAAGTGTGCTCGCATTGATTGCCTTGCAACTGCGGGGTCTTGCACCACAATATGCATTACAGCAGGCGGCCATTAGGCGGGCTTGGCGCATAGCTTGGTAGGTTATAGCTTGGTTTTTTTGTATGTCGGCTCATAGGCCGAGTGCTTGTAGGGGGTATGCCCCTACTCATTCTGTATACTCTCATTTATATTTATATATAACTCGGGACCATTTACCAAAAAAAAAGTACAATTCGCTTTCCCTTATAGATAATACCAGCCTGGTGAACGATTCCCGAAATCTATTTGCACGACCCGAGCCTCCAAATTTCATCTATTCATTATCATATTCCAAAGATTATTGACCTAATCATCTCTTCTAGAGTTCCAAGTATTTATCATTCAGGTTACACGACGAACATAGAGGAGCCAAGAAATGATAGACTACCATCTGGTAAGCCAAACTCGGCATACCGTATTTATCTTTTGTCGCAGTACTAGGTGTTTATGTAGTGCATTTGTTTGAATTCCTGTGCCTCAAGTATATTCCATTGTTGGCCCACTAAATGTTTGTACTTTGATGTAAGGAGAACTTCAATCATTCAGAACTTCTCATGGTTAGAATTCCAGTGCCTCAAGCAAATTCCATTGTTGGCGGCACGAACTGGAACGAAGATTTGGATTTCATAGCAAATGGATCTGCGAAGCAGGTATAAACCATATGTCTGAAATTCATGTTCATTTGGTAGTCTGACATGAGAGTAAAGAGATTATCAGTGAAACTGACTTTCTTTTGTGTGAAGCATCAGCTTTGTGTATTACTTTTTCTTTTTTCTGGTTTTATTATTGCATTTAGTATAGGCATTTCTGCTAATAAATGGGTATCCTTGTTGATCAGGCTGTTGACGGGACGAAAGTCGTGTGCTTAGAGTTGACGCTGGCAACAACTGATCTCGAATGTGGCGGCACAACAGATGAAATACTGAGAGATGCTGACGGGTTTGTTTCATGTCTACCCACTATGGTGATGCTCAATTGAAGGTTCCTCAGACACTTCAGTTATCTTTACAGTTAGTGTGTTCCCTTATCTTCCCTGAATTAACTCCTTGATGTGTCTTTGGCAGAAATGTTTAAAAGGATCGGGGACAAGCAAAAATGCACAATTGGTCTATAAGAACTATATCGCATACATCAGTTGTATCCTCGGGTAATTTGGTTCACTGCTCTTAATTTTTTGGTTGCTAGCATGCACATATATCATAGAAATGGCTTGTAAATGTTCCAGTAGTACCCTAGGAACCACTTGTCATGTTCACTAAATGTTCCAAAATGATGTCATGTTGATATTTTTTCTCAGCTACACAACGCTAGTGAAGCATTTCAAACAAACATCGGAGATGCTTGTTTAGCCCATGTTTTAATTTTATTTCTGAATATATTTTTTTTTTATTTTGTTTCATTCAGAAACAGCTTAATATATACATTATTCTGGCAGATGGAGATAACTGATGTAGCCTGAAGAAGTCCTTCTAGCATGCCCTTAACCACTCCTCCGCCTTCGGCTCTCAATCCTTCTTCAAAGTACAATTCGCTTTCCCTTATAGATAATACCAGCCTGGTGAACGATTCCCGAAATCGCACGACCCGAGCCTCCAAATTTCGTCTATTCATTATCATATTCCAAAGATTATTGACCTAATCATCTCTTCTAGAGTTCCAAGTATTTATCATTCAGGTTACACGACGAACATAAAGGAGCCAAGAAATGATAGACTACCATCTGGTAAGCCAAACTCGGCATACCGTATTTATCTTTTGTCGCAGTACTAGGTGTTTATGTAGTGCATTTGTTTGAATTCCTGTGCCTCAAGTATATTCCATTGTTGGCCCACTAAATGTTTGTACTTTGATGTAGGGAGAACTTCAATCATTCAGAACTTCTCATGGTTAGAATTCCAGTGCCTCAAGCAAATTCCATTGTTGGCGGCACGAACTGGAACGAAGATTTGGATTTCATAGCAAATGGATCTGCGAAGCAGGTATAAACCATATGTCTGAAATTCATGTTCATTTGGTAGTCTGACATGAGAGTAAAGAGAATATCAGTGAAACTGACTTTCTTTTGTGTGAAGCATCCGCTTTGTGTATTTCTTTTTCTTTTTTCTGGTTTTATTATTGCATTTAGTATAGGCATTTCTGCTAATAAATGGGTATCCTTGTTGATCAGGCTGTTGACGGGACGAAAGTCGTGTGCTTAGAGTTGACGCTGGCAACAACTGATCTCGAATGTGGCGGCACAACAGATGAAATACTGAGAGATGCTGACGGGTTTGTTTCATGTCTACCCACTATGGTGATGCTCAATTGAAGGTTCCTCAGACACTTCAGTTATCTTTACAGTTAGTGTGTTCTCTTATCTTCCCTGAATTAACTCCTTGATGGATCTTTGGCAGAAATGTTTAAAAGGATCGGGGACAAGCAAAAATGCACAATTGGTCTATAAGAACTATATCGCATATATCAGTTGTATCCTCGTGTAATTTGGTTCACTGCTCTTAATTTTTTGGTTGCTAGCATGCACAGATATCATAGAAATGGCTTGTAAATGTTCCAGTAGTACCCTAGGAACCACTTGTCATGTTCACTAAATGTTCCAAAATGATGTCATGTTGATATTTTTTCTCAGCTACACAACGCTAGTGAAGCATTTCAAACATACATCGGAGATGCTTGTTTAGCCCATGTTTTAATTTTATTTCTGAATATATTTTTTTTTTATTTTGTTTCATTCAGAATATGTGTACAGCTTAATATATACATTATTCTGGCAGATGGAGATAAATGATGTAGCCTGAAGAAGTCCTTCTAGCATGCCCTTAACCACTCCTCCGCCTTCGGCTCTCAATCCTTCTTCAAAGTCAGTTCGCTTTCCCTTATAGATAATACCAGCCTGGTGAACGATTCACGAAATCTAATTGCACGACCCGAGCCTCGAAATTTCGTCAATTCACTATCTTATTCCAAAGATTATTGACCTAATCATCTCTTCTAGAGTTCCAAGTATTTATCATTCAGGTTACACGGCGAACATAGAGGAGCCAAGAAATGATAGACTACCATCTGGTAAGCCAAACTCAGCATATCGTATTTATCTTATGTTGCAGTACTAAGTGTTTATGTAGTGCATTTGTTTGAATTCTTTTGCCTCAAGTATATTCCATTGTTGGCCCACTAAATGTTTGTTCTTTGATGTAGGGAGAACTACAGTGATTCAGAACATCTCATGGTTAGAATTCCAGTGCCTCAAGGATATTCCATTGTTGGCCCACTAACTGAAACGAAGTTTTGGATTTCATAGCAAATGGATCTGCTGAGCAGGTATAAACCATATGTTTGAAGTTCATGTTCATTTGGTAGTCTGACATGAGAGTAAAGAGATTATCAATGAAACTGACTTTCTTTTGTGTGAACCATCAGCTTTGTGTATTTCTTTTCTTTTTTCTGGTTTTATTATTGCATTTAGTATAGGCATTTCTGCTACTAATAAATGGGTATCCTTGTTGATCTGTCTGTTGAGGGGACGAAAGTCGTGTCCTTAGAGTTGATGCAGGCAACAACTGATCTCGAATGTGGCGGCACAACAGATGAAATACTGAAAGATGCTGACGGGCTTGTTTCATGTCTACCCACTCAGGCGATGCTCAATTGAAGGTTCCTCAGACAATTCTGTTATCTTTATAGTTAGTGTGTTCTCTTATCTTCCCTGAATTAACTCCTTGATGTGTCTTTGGGAGAAATGTTTAAAAGGATTGGGGACAAGCAAAAATGCACAATTGGTCTATAAGAACTATATCGCATACATCAGTTGTATCCTCGGGTAATTTGGTTCACTGCTCTTAATTTTTTTGGTTGCTAGCATGCACAGATATCATAGAAATGGCTTGTAAATGTTCCAGTAGTACCCTATGAACCACTTGTCATGTTCACTAAATGTTCCAAAATGATGTCATGTGGATATTTTTGCCCAGCTACACAACGCTAGTGAATCATTTCGAACATACATTCTGAGATGCTTGTTTAGCCCAGGTCTGAATCTTGTTTCTGGATATTTTTTTTTTATTTTGTTTCATTCAGAATATGTGTAAAGCTTAATATATACATTATTCTGGCAGATGGAGATAAATGATGTAGCCTGAAGAAGTCCTTCTAGCATGTCCATAACCACTCCTCCGCCTTCGGCTCTCAATTCTTTTTCAAAGGACAGTTCGTTTTCCCTTATAGATAATACCAGCCTGGTGAACGATTCACTAAATCTAATCGCACGACCCGAGCCTCCAAATTTCGTCTATTCACTATCATATTCCAAAGATTATTGACCTAATCATCTCTTCTAGAGTTCCAAGTATTTATCATTCAGGTTACACGATGAACATAGAGGAGCCAAGAAATGATAGACTACCATCTGGTAAGCCAAACTCAGCATATCGTATTTGTCTTATGTTGCAGTACTAAGTGTTTATGTAGTGCATTTGTTTGAAGACTTGGCCAAAAGCGGGAAGTAAATCGAGGGTCTCTATCTGATACAATGGACACGGGTACCCCATGTAGTCTCATGACCTCATCCACATACAATTTGGCCAATTTTTCCAAGCTATCTTTGGTATGCACGGGGAGGAAATAGGCTGATTTGGTTAAACGATCAACGATAATCCAGATAGAGTCTTGGCCTTTTTGAGTCCGAGGCAAACCCGACACAAAATCCATCTTGATGTTTTCCCATTTCCACTCAGGAATAGGAAGAGGTTGAAGCACGCCCGCTGGTTTTTTATGCTCGGCCTTTATTTGTTGACACGATAAACATTTCGATACGTATTCAGCGATTTCTCGCTTCATACCGGGCCACCAATAATATTCTCGAAGAGTTCTATACATCTTCGTGCTACCTGGATGCATAGCGTAGGCAGAAGAATGAGCTTCTTCAAGAATAGCTCTACGAAGATTTATATCTGCCGGTACACAAACGCGATTCCAAAAGGTGAGAAGTCCGTCGTCTCGAGTTCTGAAGTCACTCGTATCTTCTTGTTTTTGCTTTGCAATTTGTTGTAAGTGAGTATCTTGCGACTGCTTTTCTCGAATTTGCTCGAACAAGGTAGGTCTAACTTCAAATTTAGCAAGTAAGGAGGCTTCACTTGACTCCTCATGATGAAGCGATATACGAAGTCCTTTCATTTGCTCCAAGAGCGAAAGATAATCCGATTGAACCGAAGCAAGCAACGTTGAAGATTTTCTGCTTAGCGCATCGGCTACAACGTTGGCCTTACCTGGATGATAATCAATGATTAGGTCATAGTCGCTAATCAACTCCATCCATCGTCTTTGTCGAAGGTTCAGTTCCTTCTGAGTAGTGATGTACTTCAAGCTTTTGTGATCTGTAAAAATCCGACAAGTCGCACCATAAAGATAATGCCTCCAGATTTTTAATGCAAAGACAATGGCGGCCAACTCCAAGTCATGTGTCGAATAATTTTCTTCGTTCTTCTTTAGTTGTCTCGAGGCATAGGCAATAACTTTTTCTTCTTGCATAAGAACACATCCCAAACCTTGTCTCGATGCATCACTATAAATAGTGAATTCTTTAATCTCCGGATCCGGCAAGGTAAGAATAGGGGCCGAAGTGAGCCGTCTTTTTAGCTCTTGGAATACTTTCTCGCATTCATCGTTCCATTCGAATTTAGCACCCTTTCGAGTCAGTTTAGTCAAGGATGAAGCTAACAATGAAAAATCCTTGACAAATCTCCGATAGTACCCAGCTAATCCCAGAAAGCTTCGTATTTCAGTCACGTTCTTCGGACGATCCCAATCCAATATAGCTTGAATTTTCGCTGGATCTACAAAAATTCCTTCCTTTGATATGCGATGGCCGAGAAAGCTTATTTCATGAAGCCAAAACTCACACTTTGATAGTTTAGCGTAAAGTCGATTTTCTCGAAGAATCTCCATTACAATTCTAAGATGACAGGCATGTTCATCGTCTGATCTAGAATATATAAGTATGTCATCGATAAAGACGATAACAAACTTATCCAGGTAAGGACGGAAAATTCGATTCATGAGACCCATAAAGGCTGCAGGAGCATTAGTGAGTCCAAAAGGCATAACACAGAACTCGAAATGACCATATATGGTTCGAAAAGCAGATTTAGGAATGTCAATTTCCCTAATCTTGAGCTGATGATAACCAGATCGTAAATCAATTTTCGAGAAAACGGTGGCTCCTTGCAATTGATCGAATAAGTCGTCAATCCTAGGAAGAGGATATTTGTTTTTGATCGTCACCTTGTTCAACTGACGATAGTCTATACATAGACGAAGCGATCCATCCTTTTTCTTTACAAAAATAACAGGAGCACCTCTAGACATCTCACGTGCCTCTTCGGGTTCTCACGATCGATCCGCCACCTTTCATGGAGGCCGACTCCGATGGTTTTCCGGCCGACTGCCCACCTGTGGTGGCAGCCATGCCGGACCTTGCCAGCCTGGGCGGGGCATATCCTCGCTTCTCGACGGAATTCGACGGGGTTCGCTTCAAGGGACTCGTCGATAAGATCATTGGCTTGACGACGCCTGCCGGCTCCTCGGCTGCCGCCCAGCCTGCGCCGGCCCTGCCCCTACTACGCGATGGTTCGCGCTCCTTGCCAACGCGAAGGGACCCGCCTGTGGCTGGCCGGTTGTCCCGACGCTTGGCGTCGAGTCCTTATGGCCCACGATTTGGACGTTCGGTGGCGGCTGAGTCGGTGGTTGTGGCTCGGCCCACTGTTGCTGCGGTGGGTGATCCTGTTGCCCCGCTCCCCTTGGTGCCAACGGGGCTGGGCGTTGATCAGACCATGGTGGGAGACGAAGGGTCGCATGCTCGTGGCGACGAGGAGAGGACGGCGGTGCATGCTCAGCCCTCGCAGGCCGTCGCTGGGCAGTCTGAGGACGATCCCGTGTCTCCCGTAGGTGCACACAGCCCCCTTCCTGTGCCGGATGATCATCTTGGGGTCCAGTCGACTCGCACGCCAAGGGTTGCTGAATCTGCTGCTGGGACGCCTCCTACTTCCCATGGTGCCCACAGCTCGGATGTCTTCATGCCGGAAGCTCCTAATTCCCATGGTTTTGGTGCGCTTGCTGGCAGCGATCCGGTTGCCGTGCGCCGCCGGGGATACGCCCAGCCCCCTCCCACCTTTGCGGCAAAGCTGGTGGGCTCCCCGTCTCGTTCTCTTGGTGGCCCTGTAGCCAAAGCTGGTCGAAAGATTCCATTGTCCTACACTCCACCTATTACAACGAATGGGATCGTTGAAGTCTCCCCTACGTGGGATATTGCTCAGAAAGGATTTGCCCGGGAACATACGTTGGTGGGCTATTTCTTAGGTCGTACACCTTACTTCCCCGTTGTTGAACGATATTGGCGGGCTCGTTGGACTGGTCTTGTGGAAGTGCGGGCTACCATTAATGGGTTTTTCAAGTTTCGGTTTGCTTCGGCTACGGCAATGCATGCAGTTCTTGATGGCGGCCCTTGGCTTCTCAATGGGCAGCCCCTTTTTTTCGAAGCATGGCGGCCGGGACTGTCCTTTGAGCGTCGCGAGGTTGTCGAAGTTCCCTTATGGGCTGGAATGTCCCCGGTGAGTTTTGGACGGCCGAGGGCCTAGGTGTTATAGCTAGTGCAGTGGGCAAACCGCTTTTTACGGATGGTATTACGACGGATGGAGAGCGTATTGATTTTGCACGCGTTTGTGTCATGAAGCGGCTGGCTGATCCTTTTATTGACATTCTCCATCTACGCATGCCGACGGCGGATGGTGGAGTGGCGGGCCTTATACCGGTACGAATTGAGTATGAATGGCAGCCGTCTAAGTGCGCCACCTGTGACACGTGGACGCATGGCCCGACTCATTGTCCCCAACAGCCTAAGCCGCAGCCGACGGCTTCTGCCCGACCCCGGTTGCAGCGCCCGAAGCAAGGGCAGACCCAAGAACCTAGGCCTGCGCTTCAGGGTGGGCTACCGATTACTAGTACCTCGACAGGCAGGGTAGCTCAGATGGTGTCGCCTGGGCTTTCTCTGAATGCCTCCGTCCCTCTAAGGTGGGTGGGGGCTGGGTCACGGAATGGCGCCAAGTGGGTGCCAAAGGCAAGGCTCTACGAGTCACACCTTCTGCTGCTCCCCCTATTATCCGTCGCGCAGCCCCGTCCAATGGTGGCCACAAAACAGCTCCGCCTTCTTCCCCGCGGGACCGCTCCCCTCCCAAGCAGCCTAACAATCTTTCTCAGACGGACCATAATGCGTTCGTTGTCCTGGGTAGGCTAGACCCTGATGCTATGGATGTGATCGACTTTACGGGCCCTAAAGTAGATGCATCCCGCCATGGTGGTGATCCATGATACGGCTCGGATCTTGGAACGTTCGTGGTCTTAATCGACAAGATCACAGGAGGGCAGTAGGAGATTGGCTTACGAGAACGCGAATTCCGTTAGTTGGGCTTCTTGAGACGAGAGTAGCGCCGCAGAATGCTACCCATCTTTCTCGTGGGTTGCGACCCACTTGGACTTGGTATTTTGACTATGGAGCCGGCCCTGGTACTCGGATTTGGGTCGGCTGGGATCCTTTCTCCCTCCGAGTTACAGTATTGGCTACGTCCGACCAGGCTATCCATTGCCGTGTGGAGCTCGTGACCACAGGTCTGGTGCTTTTTGTATCATTTGTTTATGGGAAATCGACCCGTGTTGAGCGGGCTCGCCTGTGGGAGGAGTTAGTTCATTTCTCCTCCTCTCATGTTGAGGATGCGTGGTTGGTGGCTGGTGATTTTAATGCCATCCTCAATGTTACTGAGAGCCGGGGGGGCGCACCGAACACCCATGACATGGAGGATTTCCGGTCTCTCTTGGTCCGTGTCGACCTGGCCTGTATACCATCGATGGGTCAGGAGTTTACGTGGCATAATCAGCAACTCGGCTCTGCCGCCATCTGGCGACGGCTGGACCGTATGTTGGCGAACCCCCAGTGGTTTGTCATTCATGCTGACGCGCGTGTGCGTTGCGAGCTGCCGGCTACATCTGATCACTCACCACTGACTTTGGGCGAGGCTCCGGTTCTCGCGCGAGGCACTTGTTTTCGCTTCGAGAACTTCTTGCTTAAGGACCCGAGGTTTTTTGATGAGGTCCGTCGGGTCTGGGCGATTTCGCTCAATGACCACCCGATGTATGCTGTCGTCCATCGCCTGAAGCTGTTGAAGCCGACGTTCTCTCAGATGAGGCGTGCCAAGGGAGATCTAGCCGCCAATGTAAAGGAGGCCATGCATTTCTTGGGCGTCGTGCAGCAGTTTACGGCTCTCTTCCCTCTTGAGGAGCGCTTTCACGTACTTGAGCGCACGTGTCGCTCCCTGTACGCACGGGCCGTTGAGATGGAGCAGACAGCCTTGTCCCAACGGGCTAAGCTGGCCTGGCTGCAGGATGGCGATCAGTGTACCTCCTTTTTCTTCAAAAAGGTGGCGGTCGTCGGGCTGCTAACCGCATTCTTTCTCTGGAGGCCTCTGATGGCACCCTCTTGACCACACCTGACGAGGTGGAAGGTGAGCTGCTGCGATTCTATGAGGGACTGCTGGGCCAGTCAGTGCGCTCGACTCCGGTCCTCCTGCCTGATCTCCACCATCTGCTGACCAGGAGGCTATCCCCAGCTGCGGCTGATGCTATGGTTCGCGACCTCGAGGATGTGGAAGTTCGCCAGGCGCTTTTCTCCATGGGGGACGAGAAGGCGCCGGGACCTGACGGCTATACTGCAGCTTTTTTCAAGGCTGCCTGGGAGATTGTTGGGGCCGACATTATCCATGCGGTTCGTGATTTCTTCCTTACGGGTCGTCTCTTGAAGGGCCTTAATAGCACTATGTTTACCTTGATACCGAAGTGCGAATCATCGCGGCGGGCCACGGACTTTAGGCCCATCTCTTGCTGCAATGTTCTCTATAAGGTGATATCCAAAATCATTGCTAATCGGTTGAAGACCTCACTCCCGGGGCTGGTTCATGAGTCACAGACTGCCTTCGTCCCTGGCCGGCGCATTAGTGATAACATTCTACTAGCTCAGGAGCTCTGCCATGGATATGCTAGTCGGGGCCAACCACCACGTGTTCTCTTTAAGGTTGATCTGGCGAAGGCCTATGACAAGGTGGAGTGGAGTTTCCTACTGGCGACGATGCAGGCTATGGGGTTTCACCCTCGTTTCATTGAGTGGGTTCGCATCTGCCTGACGACGACGACCTTCTCCATTAATGTCAATGGCCGGGTCACGGGTTATTTTGCTGGGAAGCGAGGCCTCCGGCAGGGCGACCCCATTTCCCCATACCTATTTACCTTGGTTATGGAAGTGCTTCATGGCATTGTTGATGACTCTATTAGGGCGGAGCCGCGGTTCCAATTCCACTGGCGGTGTGCCGATATCTCCCTACCCATGCTACTCTTTGCTGATGACCTTCTCCTTTTTTGCCATGCTGATGCTGTCTCGGTTGGGGTTTTCAAGACATCGCTGGATCGATTATCGGTTCTCTCGGGCCTCTCTCCTAATCCGGCTAAGAGCTCGATGTTTCTCCCCAAACAGGCAGAGGGTTACTGGGCCAGCTGCAGCCCATCTTGGGTTTTCCTTTAGGTACTCTCCCAGTACGCTACCTAGGAGTACCACTGCCGGCCTCAAGACTGTCACTGTCGGACTGCGCTCCATTATTGCAGAAGGTGGATATACGATTAGGCTCATGGCTTAATCAATCCCTTTCATATGCTGGACGGGTGCAACTAATAAAGTCAGTCCTTCAGTCGTTGCATCTTTATTGGTCTGGTGTTTTCCTGCTACCCAAGGGCATTGTTCGGGCCCTTGAGGGTAAGTTCCGGCAGTTCTTATGGGGTGGCACCTCTGCCAAAGTAGCCTGGGGTGACATCTGTCTGCCTGTGGCGGAAGGGGGCTTGGGTATCCGCTCGGTGGCTTCGGAAAATAGGGTGCTCCTTTTTCAGCTACTTTGGCGACTTATCTCCCGATCCCCGGGGTCCATCTGGGTGGAGTGGATATATCGTACTCGACTCCGCACACGCTCCTTTTGGACAGCTCCTATTTCGCAGACTACATCGTGGAGCTGGCGCAAATTGATGAAGCTTCGTCCGGAGTTCCGACAGCACGTGGAGTTTCGTATTGGGGATGGGTCATCGGTCTGGCTGTGGGAGGATCCGTGGATGCCGTCTGGCCCCTTATTGGAGTGCTTTCTGTGGGGCCCTATTGCGATGGGCCTCCCCACTGGCTCTCGCCTATGCCAGGTGATAACTGAGTATGGGTGGGATTGGCCCGGCCGGTCCACGGTCGAATATCTCGAGTTCAGTCGGGAGCTCCCTCCTGTTGATCCGACCAGGCGGGATTCTTTTTACTGGCAGAACTCCGTTGATGGGCTCCCGTCCTCACGGCTGATTCAGCAGACCATCCGCCCGCGGCGCCAACCTGTTGGGTGGGCCAACCTGTTTGGTGGCCCACTTCGGGTCCCGCGGCATGAGTTCATCCTCTGGCTGGCAGTACGCGCGCGTCTTTCGACGAGAGATAAGCCGTGGGTGTCCCTTCGAGCGGGAACCTCGGCCTGTGTGCTATGTGATGCATTGGTGCTCGAGACGACCCAGCACCTGTTCTTTGATTGTCCGTTTTCGCGACGGTGCCTTCGCCTTCTGTGCCTCCGAGTCCGATGGGCGTGGCCCTACAGGGAGTGGCAGCACGGCATCGTATGGGCTTCATTACGCTGGCGGAGTAATCACCTGCTTATGGCTGCGAATAGGCACATCCTCGCATCGCTTGTATATCATATCTGGATGGCACGCAATCAACGGTGGCTGGAGGGCAACATCATGTCCCCTGAGAGATTGATTATGGGTGTGGTTGATTTAGTTTGTATGCGTCTTAATGGCCTCTCTGCGAAATTTTCTTTGCAGAGAGCTGCTATAAGGCGGGTCTGGCAAGTTGCGTGGTAGTGGTCGCTGAGACATTCTATCACTTTTTGTATTCTGTACAGTTACATATTTATATATAAACCGGGATTTATTCAAAAAAAAAAATAACAAGAGCACCCCACGGAGATGCACTAGGTCGAATGAATCCCTTATCTAAGAGTTCGCCTAGTTGCGTCTTGAGTTCTTTAAGTTCAGCTGGGGCCATTCGATAAGGGGGTATTGATATGGGAGTAGTCTCGGGAAGTGTATCAATAAGAAAATCAAATTCTCGAGGAGGTGGTTGTCCCGGTAAATCCTCAGGAAATACATCGGAGAAGTTTTTCACAACAGGAATATCATCTATCATCGTCGTAGAGTGTGAAGTATCGATGATCGAAGCTAAGAATGTGTCACACCCTTTATGTATTAATTTATGGGCCGAAAGCATTGAAATGATAGCAAGTGACGCCGATTGATCTTCCCCTTCAAAAATTAGTTCTGGAAGTCCAGGCCTACGGAAAGTAACAAGTTTTGCTCGACAGTCAAGAACTGCATGATGATAAGATAGCCAATCCATGCCGAGAATGGTATCAAGATCGATCAACGGTAGAGGTATCAAGTCGGCTTCTAGAGTAGAATTTTTAATCAAGATGGGACAGCCTTTGAACACCAAGTCTCGTGCGATACGTTCCCCAAGAGGGGTATGAACAACAACCTCAGGTGATAAAGAAGAAGCATGATAAGGTAGACTTGTCGTAAGACTGTCCCGGATATAAGATCGATCAGAACCTGGGTCAATGATCACATAGATCGGACGGTCTCCAATAAAGACTTGGCCTATAGAAGCAACGATATATCGAGGCCAAGATAATTTTTGAGAAGAAGAAAAAAAATAATATGAATGATATCAAACTCACGGGGATGTTAGCGTCGCTAAGGAAAGAGTAAAGTTAAGCAAATGAAAAATGTAGATTATTTTTACCGATGTTGACGTTGGTACCTGTCACAACTTTAGGATCCGAGCGAGCTTCTTCTTGGGTCATATGAAACACCCGAGTCTGGTTCCTTTCGTACGTAGATGGTCGGGTGTTTTGGCCACCTGTGTTACCTCGAGCTCCTGGTCGACTACCCTCGGATGTAGAATATGGTGGAGGATGTAATGCCTTGCCACGAGGACAAGAAAAATTCTGACCACTAGTCCTGACAAGTTGGGGACAAGCTGAGCGCATACGTCCCGGTTGTCGGCATTGGAAGCACACTCGTGGACCTTTACAGGGACCGTTATGGAATTGTAAGCAATTTCGGCACCTATTACCTCCACTAACAGATCCTGACGCTATGCTCTCGCCTCTCTTCGGCTGCTCACGAGGATGAGAGGGACCAGATGCCACCGATGAAGGAATATTACGGGAAAATCCCGTACTTCTACTCATCTTCGATGCATTCCTTGATAGTGCTCCGCCTTCTCTTTTCTTTTGAGATCGTTCGGCTAGCTTATGTCTTGTCTGGATTAAGCCTTCGACTCTAATTGCTTCGTCCACGAGTTCGTCAAGGCTATCGTACTTATCACCCGACTTCAAGCGATCACGAATATTTATATTGAGACCATCTTCAAACCTTTTGCATAAATCCCTCATTGTATAAGATTCTGGAGCAAATTCACGCAAGTCTAAGAATCTGCTCTCATAGTCGACGACCGTCATATTGCCTTGATAAATGCTGAAGAACTCCTTTCTTTTTTGATCTCTGCTGTACTGAGAAAAGTATCGATCTTTGAACTTCTCTACAAAGATAGGCCAAGTAATAGTCTCAGGAAATGTTTCCTTAAGATTCTGCCACCATCGACGCGCATCCTTGCCCAAGAGCTTCGTCGCAATCACTACACGATGACTCTCATCGATCGTCAAAGTATCGAACGTCTCCGTGACATCCTTTAGCCAAGCACCCGCTTCTGTAGCATCTCTTACGCCTTCAAATGTGGGAGTTCCCATATCAGTGACGGCTTTCACCAAATCAGGAATATAACGTACACTCCTAGGATTAGACCCTCCAGGTGTCGTATCTGAATGAGGAACATGTATGCTCGATGAGGGTAGAGTTGGTTCACTATGAGGCAGAACATTCTGAGCTCCAGGTTGATGAAAGAACGGCATATCGGGACCTTGAGGTATAGCAGAAGTCGAAGGACCCATCGTAGGTGGTGGAACTCCATGTATACGAACATAATCGTAATACATTTGATAATGCGTTGGCGTCATCATTTGCTCAACTCGCACTGGTGCTGGTGTTTGCTCGACAGGAGTCGTAGGAACACGAATAGTGCAACCTCGAGGTTTACGAGGAGCAGGAGAAGGAGGAGGACTCGGAGGACCACGAGAAGCGCGTCCTCTCCCTCGACCTCGAGTACGAGCTGGAGGTGCCATAAGGACTATCAATAGAAAAGATCAAAACCCATATCAATGAAATAATATTTCATCAATACAACGAGATGAAAGAAATGGATCCATTAGTTATACGAACGAAGAAAGGAAATGAATAAGACCAGGCTCTGATACCACCGAAACTGTCACACCCCGACCCGCGTCGAAGGCGCGACAGCCGCCGCGTTTCTCAATAAACGCAAGGCTTGATATCAACTCACAGTCACGAAAATCAAATCGCACGAAAGAAACGGTACTCGATAAAAGAAAATATATATAGATGTCAAAGGAGGTTTTACAATACAAAGTGTCTCGATACATCGGTCAACGAAGGAAAAATGTACAACAAAACCTCCTTCCAAAATATTCCCGCCAATGGATCCAATATAAAAAGATGATACTGTACCCAAAATGGTAGAAACAGCAGCGGAAATGACTATCGAGAATGGCAAACCTCCGAACAAAAGAGATATCAACAACCTGGATAAAAAGAAGTATATATATATATGGGGTGAGCAAACCACTAGCTCAGTGAGGAGATAATACAGACACACTTTCTCGTCACAGAAGGCGTGCCCTCAACGATGAACACCATCACAACCATCCAAATCACAACAACGTCACAAAGATATCAAAGGAATCAAATAGCACATATAGACGCGTGGGTAGCCATATCCTCCCTCGAACTGAGCTCCCCGTCGAGAGTCAGACGAGTCCGTCACCGTACTCTAGACAGTGTACCGTGAACTACCATATCTATCATGTATGATATGCATGTCCCACACCAGTGATGTTGGCTGAGTCTCGTACTGGGCTTTGTTACCTTCCCAACTATCACCCTCCAGTAATAGTTATTACGTGGCAAACGGATAGGTGACTAGTTGGGCCTCACTCACCCGGGTTTGCCAAGCCACGGGCTACTACTCGATATGCCACTCTCACTCACCCGAACGTGGCCATTCGGGCTACTACATCTCGGAACCGAGTATATGCAATATCAACAAATCAACGGCATCACAGCCGTAACTCCACAAATCAAATCAACAACGTGGAATAGTGACATGCCGTCACGTCACATATCCCTGAAATCATGAATGCAATTCACCAAAGCATATAGACGTTCAAATACTTATTTACACCATTCACGAAACAACATAAACGCCCAAGTTCTCATCAACATAAGAATATGAACATCCTAGAGCCGGCAAGGCCCACTAATGCATAATCCAATAATAACATATAATCTAGTGAAAACGACATAAAATGACCCATCGAGAGGTTCACACATCCCGCGAAGGGAAGGTGTCCCCGTACTATCAACTCACAGTAAAGTCCTAGCTTTCTCCGACGTCTGAAGCTGCCCTCAAGTCCCTTGCCAAAGTTCCTTCGCCTAAATAAGAAGATAGCCATGAGTGATTCAAAATAATCTAACTATTTGCTGAAAATTTCCTGTTTTGCGGCAGAAGCTTCAAAATTCCATAAAAAATCATAGAATGCTCGGATTGAGCTGTTTCTGGTGCCTATAGAAAGACAAGGATCTAAGCTTTCAAGAATGATTAATTTCAAAACCATTGGAACAGTATAGGCAGGGTAAATCTGAACAACACAGAAGTACCAGAAACAGGATTTTTCGGTCTAGACGCCAAACATTCAAAAGTTCGTAACAGATCGTAAAAGTTTCGGAATGGGCTGATTCGAGCGGCTATGAAAATCCTGAGAAGTTAGCTTTCTAACGAAATCAGGTTTAAAGAATTCGGAGCAGTATAACTATGTCAAAATAATAGAAAACAGAGATGGCGCACAGATTCGGTTAAAATCACAGCTGAACATTCAAAAATTCACTAAAACTCGTACAAGTGTGGGATTTAGATGCTTCAAGTGGCTCTGGAAACGTGAGAAACTTAGCTTTCAACCGAAGCAAAGTTCATAGGATTCGGAGAACATTAGCTAGGTCAAAATTGTGAATTACAGAAGTTGCACACTTAGGAAATTTCTGAGAAAAGGAACTTGATGGTGATTAGCTAACAAGAACTTACCTTATCTTAATTATACTTGGATCAAACAAGGGCTACACCAAATGAAGCTTCGCACCCCCTTCTTCCTCTTTTCTTTTCTGTTTTTTCTTTCCACGTTGCTTAGGATTGAAGAAGCTTAGGAATGAAGAAAGAACATAGATAAAGATGAGTTATAAGATTATATAGGCTATTGGGCTAAGTTTAATGTTAATGGGCCAAAACTTATTTAGTTTAGGTGTTACAGTTAGTGTGTTCTCTTATCTTCCCTGAATTAACTCCTTGAAGTGTCTTTGGCAGAAATGTTTAAAAGGATTGGGGACAAGCAAAAATGCACAATTGGTCTATAAGAACTATATCGCATATATCAGTTGTATCCTCGGGTAATTTGGTTCACTGCTCTTAATTTTTTGGTTGCTAGCATGCACAGATATCATAGAAATGGCTTGTAAATGTTCCAGTAGTACCCTAGGAACCACTTGTCATGTTCACTAAATGTTCCAAAATGATGTCATGTTGATATTTTTTCTCAGCTACACAACGCTAGTGAAGCATTTCAAACATACATCGGAGATGCTTGTTTAGCCCATGTTTTAATTTTATTTCTGAATATATTTTTTTTTATTTTGTTTCATTCAGAATATGTGTACAGCTTAATATATACATTATTCTGGCAGATGGAGATAAATGATGTAGCCTGAAGAAGTCCTTCTAGCATGCCCTTAACCACTCCTCCGCCTTCGGCTCTCAATCCTTCTTCAAAGTACAGTTCGCTTACCCTTATAGATAATACCAGCCTGGTGAACGATTCACGAAATCTAATTGCACGACCCGAGCCTCGAAATTTCGTCAATTCACTATCTTATTCCAAAGATTATTGACCTAATCATCTCTTCTAGAGTTCCAAGTATTTATCATTCAGGTTACACGGCGAACATAGAGGAGCCAAGAAATGATAGACTACCATCTGGTAAGCCAAACTCAGCATATCGTATTTATCTTATGTTGCAGTACTAAGTGTTTATGTAGTGCGTTTGTTTGAATTCTTTTGCCTCAAGTATATTCCATTGTTGGCCCACTAAATGTTTGTTCTTTGATGTAGGGAGAACTACAGTGATTCAGAACATCTCATGGTTAGAATTCCAGTGCCTCAAGGATATTCCATTGTTGGCCCACTAACTGAAACGAAGTTTTGGATTTCATAGCAAATGGATCTGCTGAGCAGGTATAAACCATATGTTTGAAGTTCATGTTGATGTGGTAGTCTAACATGATAGGAAAGAGATTTGCAATGAAACTGACTTGCCTTTGTGTGAAGCATCAGATTTGTGTATATCTTTTTTTTTTCTAGTTTTATTATTGCATTTAGTATAGGCATTTCTGCTACGAATAAATGGGTATCCTTGTTGATCAGGCTGTTGACGGGACGAAAGTCGTGTGCTTAGAGTTGACGCTGGCAACAACTGATCTCGAATGTGGCGGCACAACAGATGAAATACTGAGAGATGCTGACGGGTTTGTTTCATGTCTACCCACTCTGGTGATGCTCAATTGAAGGTTCCTCAGACAATTCTGTTATCTTTATAGTTAGTGTGTTCTCTTATCTTCCCGGAATTAACTCCTTGATGTGTCTTTGGCAGAAATGTTTAAAAGGATCGGGGACAAGCAAAAATGCACAATTGGTCTATAAGAACTATATCGCATATATCAGTTGTATCCTCGGGTAATTTGGTTCACTGCTCTTAATTTTTTGGTTGCTAACATGCACAGATTTCATAGAAATGGCTTGTAAATGTTCCAGTAGTACCCTAGGAACCACTTGTCATGTTCACTAAATGATCCAAAATGATGTCATGTTGATATTTTTGCTCAGCTACACAACGCTAGTGAATCATTTAGAACATAGATTCTGAGATGCGTGTTTAGCCCAGGTCTGAATCTTGTTTCTGGATATTTTTGTTTTATTTTGTTTCATTCAGAATATGTGTGTAGCCTGAAGAAGTTCTTCTAGCATGCCCTTAACCACTCCTCCGCCTTCAGCTCTCAATCCTTCTTCAAAGTACAATTCGCTTTCCCTTATAGATAATACTAGCCTGGTGAACGATTCACGAAATCTATTTGCACGACCCGAGCCTCCAAATTTCGTCTATTCATTATCATATTCCAAAGATTATTGACCTAATCATCTCTTCTAGAGTTCCAAGTATTTATCATTCAGGTTACACGACGAACATAGAGGAGCCAAGAAATGATAGACTACCATCTGGTAAGCCAAACTCGGCATACCGTATTTATCTTTTGTCGCAGTACTAGGTGTTTATGTAGTGCATTTGTTTGAATTCCTGTGCCTCAACTATATTCCATTGTTGGCCCACTAAATGTTTGTACTTTGATGTAGGGTGAACTTCAATCATTCAGAACTTCTCATGGTCAGAATTCCAGTGCCTCAAGCAAATTCCGTTGTTGGCGGCACGAACTGGAACGAAGATTTGGATTTCATAGCAAATGGATCTGCGAAGCAGGTATAAACCATATATCTGAAATTCATGTTCATTTGGTAGTCTGACATGAGAGTAAAGAGATTATCAATGAAACTGACTTTCCTTTGTGTGAAGCATCAGCTTTGTGTATTTCTTTTTCTTTTTTCTGGTTTTATTATTGCATTTAGTATAGGCATTTCTGCTAATAAATGGGTATCCTTGTTGATCAGGCTGTTGACGGGACGAAAGTCGTGTGCTTAGAGTTGACGCTGGCAACAACTGATCTCGAATGTGGCGGCACAACAGATGAAATACTGAGAGATGCTGACGGGTTTGTTTCATGTCTACCCACTCTGGTGATGCTCAATTGAAGGTTCCTCAGACAATTCTGTTATCTTTATAGTTAGTGTGTTCTCTTATCTTCCCTGAATTAACTCATTGATGTGTCTTTGGCAGAAATGTTTAAAAGGATCGGGGACAAGCAAAAATGAACAATTGGTCTATAAGAACTATATCGCATATATCAGTTGTATCCTCGGGTAATTTGGTTCACTGCTCTTAATTTTTTGGTTGCTAATGTAATACCCGTAAAATTTATTACGGGATTTTGATGTAATTAACTATATGATTATGTTACTTAGAAATTTTATTTAGGTGAAGAATCTCAAAAATTCGGGTAAACATAGACAACTAAATAGAAGGAACACCCGAAAATGTTATGTTTGGACAAAAGAGGGCTAAAATTCGGGTGATGGCAGCATTAAGGTAAAGCCCAAATAAATTCGGGTGAAGCAATTTTCGGGTAAGAACAAAGGGAAGAATTCGGGTAAAGACAAAGTGAAATTCGGGTGAAGTGTAAATAATTTTCGGGCAAGACATTTCTTAACCTAAGAGGAAAAACTCATCACCTCCTTGTCACCTACTTATCATCATTTACCTCAAAGTATATCTATACCCCATTAAGTGAAAAACAGAGAACATTTTCGAAACCAAGAAAGGAGAAGAAAAGGGGAGAAGAAAACCTTCAAACTCAATAACCAACGATCGAGAGCTCGGAAAAATCATAGAACACGTAAACTTCGGACGTGAGGTAGGTGAAATCTTTCATCTACAAACATGAAAATATTATGTGTTTTATGTGATAACGTATTTTGTTATGATCTTACATGACTTACATGATGATTTGGTGAATTTTCGGGTGGCTATATGCGTTAAAAACCCAGATTTTTGGGTTTGAATCTATGTTACGTGTTATAGTTATATTTACATGGAAGTTGAATGAGTTAGGAATATTTTCGGGTAGATGTTATTCGGGCACTTGAATGTTTTCGGGTGTTTGAATAGTTTTTGGGCATAGTATTTTGTACTGTAGTCTGGAATTTATATAAATTCGGATAGGTATACGTTTCTGGGTCTTTAAAATTTTCGGACAAAATATTTTCGGGTAACAAGGTTTTCACAGAAAAAAAAATATATAATTTTCGGGTCTTTTAAAATATTCTGAGTCAGAAAGGAAATTCGGCGAATTGTGTTTATTTTCGGGTAAAGAGTTTCGGGCCTTCGAAAGATATTCGGGCTCAAGTTTTCGGCGTTTAAAACTAAGATTTTCGGATGGAACTGTCGGGCCACATTTTCGGGTCAATACATTTTCGGCGTCAGACTCATTTTCGGGCAGCAACTTTCGGGCTCGAATAAAATTCGGGTCTTTGTTCAAAAAAAAAAAAAAGTCTTTTGGAGGAAAATTATTTTTACATCATTGAATGAGAAAAATGTTCCGAGTCCAACGGGCATAGTCTATTTTAACGCCCGATTAAAAGTTTTCGAAATAAATTTTCCAGGTTCAAAATAATATTTTCAGGGAAGGTAGTTTTAATGTGTACTGTGGCATTTCATTTGTATATCACACATGCATTTCATATCAGTACGAGTGAGTGATGACCGTGTGGACACGGTGACACTTTATAGTGTCAACGAGCGGGGTAGATCGTGATCGCGTTGATGATTCGTAGAAGAATCGAGGTTAGTACTCATATATGACACCTGACGGCAGACAGGCGTGATCGATCTGTCTACTCGGGCGTGAACGTCCCGAGGTGCAAAACCGTCTTTTATGTTATTTTCACGGAAGGAGCGACCTGGTAGGGCAGTAGCGTGAACGTCTAAACGCTATCAGTGTAGGCTACCGTCTTTTATATTATTTTCGCGGAAGGAGCGACCTGGTAGGGCAGTAGCGTGATCGTCTAAACGCTATCAGTGTAGGCTACCGTGATTGTTATGGGCGCGCGAGGTGTCGAGTCTAACCTAGGGCCCTGTGTCGAGATATGATAAGATGGATTGAGAGGAAAAAGTCGAGCGTGCATTTATGGTGAGATATTTTGGGATGATGGGTGAGCGCACGCTGCATTCATGCATGTTTTCACCTACTGGGCAATCGCTCAGTTTTATGTGTTGTAGGTACGACCGAGTCCGACGTCGAGGTACGTCGCGACTGAGGCAGGCTGATGGCGGTAACTCCACGGACTTTTGAGAGCGAGGTTGTACATGGATGAAGACCTGTGGAGCGGCATTAGGGCGTTTTGATATTTTGAATATTTTGGGGCTACGGCCTTTGTAAATATACGACTTTGTAACCCTATGTACTATAATATATTCTATTTTAAGAAAAAGTTTTTGTAAAATAGGTCTTCCGCGGCTTTCGTTGCGGAAATCCGCCACTAATAGTATTTAGAAAATGAGGGTCGTCACAGGCTAACATGCACAGATTTCATAGAAATGGCTTGTAAATGTTCCAGTAGTACCCTAGGAACCACTTGTCATGTTCACTAAATGATCCAAAATGATGTCATGTTGATATTTTTGCTCAGCTACACAACGCTAGTGAATCATTTCGAACATACATCGGAGATGCTTGTTTAGCCCATGTTTTAATTTTATTTCTGAATATATTTTTTTTTATTTTGTTTCATTCAGAATATATGTACAGCTTAATATATACATTATTCTGGCAGATGGAGATAAATGATGTAGCCTGAAGAAGTCCTTCTAGCATGCCCTTAACCCCTCCTCCGCCTTCGGCTCTCAATCCTTCTTCAAAGTACAGTTCGCTTTCCCTTATAGATAATACCAGCCTGGTGAACGATTCACGAAATCTAATTGCACGACCCGAGCCTCCAAATTTCGTCTATTCATTATCATATTCCAAAGATTATTGACCTAATCATCTCTTCTAGAGTTCCAAGTATTTATCATTCAGGTTACACGATGAACATAGAGGAGCCAAGAAATGATAGACTACCATCTGGTAAGCCAAACTCGGCATATCGTATTTATCTTATGTTGCAGTACTAAGTGTTTATGTAGTGCGTTTGTTTGAATTCCACTGCCTCAAGTATATTCCATTGTTGGCCCACTAAATGTTTGTTCTTTGATGTAGGGAGAACTACAGTGATTCAAAACTTCTCATGGTTAGAATTCCAGTGCCTCAAGCAAATTCCATTGTTGGCGGCATGAACTGGAACGAAGATTTGGATTTCATAGCAAATGGATCTGCGAAGCAGGTATAAACCATATGTCTGAAATTCATGTTCATTTGGTAGTCTGACATGAGAGTAAAGAGATTATCAATGAAACTGACTTTCCTTTGTGTGAAGCATCAGCTTTGTGTATTTTTTTTTTTTTCTGGTTTTATTATTGCATTTAGTATAGGCATTTCTGCTACTAATAAATGGGTATCCTTGTTGATCAGGCCGTTGAGGGGACGAAAGTCGTGTGCTTAGAGTTGACGCTGGCAACAACTGATCTCGAATGTGGCGGTTTAACAGATGAAATACTGAGAGATGCTGACGGGCTTGTTTCATGTCTACCCACTCTGGTGATGCTCAATTGAGGGTTCCTCATACACTTCTGTTATCTTTATAGTTAGTGTGTTCTCTTATCTTCCCTGAATTAACTCCTTGATCTGTCTTTGGTAGAAATGTTTAAAAGGATTGGGGACAAAAAAAAGTGCTAAATTGGTCTATAAGAACTATATCGCATATATCAGTTGTATCCTCGGGTAATTTGGTTCACTGCTCTTAATTTTTTGGTTGCTTACATGCACAGATATCGTAGAAATGGCTTGTAAATGTTCCAGTAGTACCCTAGGAACCACTTGTCATGTTCACTAAATGTTCCAAAATGATGTCATGTTGATATTTTTGCTCAGCTACACAACGCTAGTGAATCATTTCGAACATACATTTTGAGATGCTTGTTTAGCCCAGGTCTGAATCTTGTTTCTGAATTTTTTTTTTTATTTTGTTTCATTCAGAATATGTGTAAAGCTTAATATATACATTATTCTGGCATATGGAGATAAATGATGTAGCCTAAAGAAGTCCTTCTAGCATGTCCATAACCACTCCTCCGCCTTCGGCTCTCAATCCTTCTTCAAAGAACAGTTCGCTTTTCCTTATAGATAATACCAGCCTGGTGAACGATTCACTAAATCTAATCGCACGACCCGAGCCTCCAAATTTCGTCTATTCACTATCATATTCCAAAGATTATTGACCTAATCATCTCTTCTAGAGTTCCAAGTATTTATCATTCAGGTTACACGATGAACATAGAGGAGCCAAGAAATGATAGACTACCATCTGGTAAGCCAAACTCGGCATATCGTATTTATCTTATGTTGCAGTACTAAGTGTTTATGTAGTGCGTTTGTTTGAATTCCACTGCCTCAAGTATATTCCATTGTTGGCCCACTAAATGTTTGTTCTTTGATGTAGGGAGAACTACAGTGATTCAGAACTTCTCATGGTTAGAATTCCAGTGCCTCAAGCAAATTCCATTGTTGGCGGCATGAACTGGAACGAAGATTTGGATTTCATAGCAAATGGATCTGCGAAGCAGGTATAAACCATATGTCTGAAATTCATGTTCATTTGGTAGTCTGACATGAGAGTAAAGAGATTATCAATGAAACTGACTTTCCTTTGTGTGAAGCATCAGCTTTGTGTATTTCTTTTTCTTTTTTCTGGTTTTATTATTGCATTTAGTATAGGCATTTCTGCTACTAATAAATGGGTATCCTTGTTGATCAGGCCGTTGAGGGGACGAAAGTCGTGTGCTTAGAGTTGACGCTGGCAACAACTGATCTCGAATGTGGCGGTTTAACAGATGAAATACTGAGAGATGCTGACGGGCTTGTTTCATGTCTACCCACTCTGGTGATGCTCAATTGAGGGTTCCTCAGACACTTCTGTTATCTTTATAGTTAGTGTGTTCTCTTATCTTCCCTGAATTAACTCCTTGATCTGTCTTTGGTAGAAATGTTTAAAAGGATTGGGGACAAAAAAAAGTGCTAAATTGGTCTATAAGAACTATATCGCATATATCAGTTGTATCCTCGGGTAATTTGGTTCACTGCTCTTAATTTTTTGGTTGCTTACATGCACAGATATCGTAGAAATGGCTTGTAAATGTTCCAGTAGTACCCTAGGAACCACTTGTCATGTTCACTAAATGTTCCAAAATGATGTCATGTTGATATTTTTGCTCAGCTACACAACGCTAGTGAATCATTTCGAACATACATTTTGAGATGCTTGTTTAGCCCAGGTCTGAATCTTGTTTCTGAATTTTTTTTTTTATTTTGTTTCAGTCAGAATATGTGTAAAGCTTAATATATACATTATTCTGGCAGATGGAGATAAATGATGTAGCCTAAAGAAGTCCTTCTAGCATGTCCATAACCACTCCTCCGCCTTCGGCTCTCAATCCTTTTTCAAAGAACAGTTCGCTTTTCCTTATAGATAATACCAGCCTGGTGAACGATTCACTAAATCTAATCGCACGACCCGAGCCTCCAAATTTCGTCTATTCACTATCATATTCCAAAGATTATTGACCTAATCATCTCTTCTAGAGTTCCAAGTATTTATCATTCAGGTTACACGATGAACATAGAGGAGCCAAGAAATGATAGACTACCATCTGGTAAGCCAAACTCGGCATATCGTATTTATCTTATGTTGCAGTACTAAGTGTTTATGTAGTGCGTTTGTTTGAATTCCACTGCCTCAAGTATATTCCATTGTTGGCCCACTAAATGTTTGTTCTTTGATGTAGGGAGAACTACAGTGATTCAGAACTTCTCATGGTTAGAATTCCAGTGCCTCAAGCAAATTCCATTGTTGGCGGCACGAACTGGAACGAAGATTTGGATTTCATAGCAAATGGATCTGCGAAGCAGGTATAAACCATATGTCTGAAATTCATGTTCATTTGGTAGTCTGACATGAGAGTAAAGAGATTATCAATGAAACTGACTTTCCTTTGTGTGAAGCATCAGCTTTGTGTATTTCTTTTTCTTTTTTCTGGTTTTATTATTGCATTTAGTATAGGCATTTCTGCTACTAATAAATGGGTATCCTTGTTGATCAGGCCGTTGAGGGGACGAAAGTCGTGTGCTTAGAGTTGACGCTGGCAACAACTGATCTCGAATGTGGCGGTTTAACAGATGAAATACTGAGAGATGCTGACGGGCTTGTTTCATGTCTACCCACTCTGGTGATGCTCAATTGAGGGTTCCTCATACACTTCTGTTATCTTTATAGTTAGTGTGTTCTCTTATCTTCCCTGAATTAACTCCTTGATCTGTCTTTGGTAGAAATGTTTAAAAGGATTGGGGACAAAAAAAAGTGCTAAATTGGTCTATAAGAACTATATCGCATATATCAGTTGTATCCTCGGGTAATTTGGTTCACTGCTCTTAATTTTTTGGTTGCTTACATGCACAGATATCGTAGAAATGGCTTGTAAATGTTCCAGTAGTACCCTAGGAACCACTTGTCATGTTCACTAAATGTTCCAAAATGATGTCATGTTGATATTTTTGCTCAGCTACACAACGCTAGTGAATCATTTCGAACATACATTTTGAGATGCTTGTTTAGCCCAGGTCTGAATCTTGTTTCTGAATTTTTTTTTTATTTTGTTTCAGTCAGAATATGTGTAAAGCTTAATATATACATTATTCTGGCAGATGGAGATAAATGATGTAGCCTCAAGAAGTCCTTCTAGCATGTCCATAACCACTCCTCCGCCTTCGGCTCTCAATCCTTCTTCAAAGAATAGTTCGCTTTTCCTTATAGATAATACCAGCCTGGTGAACGATTCACTAAATCTAATCGCACGACCCGAGCCTCCAAATTTCGTCTATTCACTATCATATTCCAAAGATTATTGACCTAATCATCTCTTCTAGAGTTCCAAGTATTTATCATTCAGGTTACACGATGAACATAGAGGAGCCAAGAAATGATAGACTACCATCTGGTATGCCAAACTCGGCATATCGTATTTATCTTATGTTTTTTGGAATAAATCCCGTTTTATATATAAATATGTAACTGTACAGAAAACAAAAAGTGATAGAATGTCTCAGCGACCACTACCACGCAACTTGCCAGACCCGCCTTATAGCAGCTCTCTGCAAAGAAAATTTCGCAGAGAGGCCATTAAGACGCATACAGACTAAATCAACCACACACATAATCAATCTCTCAGGGGACATGATGGTGCCCTCCCGCCACCGTTGATTGCGTGCCATCCAGATATGATATACAAGCGAAGCGAGGATGTGCCTATTCGCAGCCATAAGCAGGTGATTACTCCGCCAGCGTAATGAAGCCCAGACGATGCCGTGCGGCCACTCCCTGTAGGGCCACGCCCATCGGACTCGAAGGCGCTGAAGGCGAAGGCACCGTCGCGAAAACGGACAATCAAAGAACAGGTGCTGGGTCGTCTCGACCACCAATGCATCACATAGCACACAGGCCGAGGTTCCCGCCCGAAGGGACACCCACGGCTTATCTCTCATCGAAAGACGCTCGCGTACTGCCAGCCAGAGGATGAACTCATGCCGCGGGACCCGAAGTGGGCCACCAAACAGGTTGGCCCACCCAACAGGTTGGCGCCGCGGCCGGATGGTCTGCTGAATCAGCCGTGAGGACGGGAGCCCATCAACGGAGTTCTTCCAGTAAAAAGAATCCCGCCTGGTCGGATCAACAGGAGGGAGCTCCCGACTGAGCTCGAGATATTCGACCGTGGACCGGCCGGGCCAATCCCACCCATACTCAGTTATCACCTCGCAAAGGCGAGAGCCAGTGGGGAAGCCCATCGCAATAGGGCCCCGCGGAAAGCGCTCCAATAAGGGGCCAGACGGCATCCACGGATCCTCCCACGGCCAGATTGATGACCCATCCCCAATACGCAACTCCACATGCTGTCGGAACTCCGGACGTAGCTTCATCAATTTGCGCCAGCTCCACGATGTAGTCTGCGAAATAGGAACTGTCCAAAAGGAGCGTGTGCGGAGTCGAGTACGATATATCCACTCCACCCAGATGGACCCCGGGGAGCGGGAGATGAGTCGCCAAAGTAGCTGAAAAAGGAGCACCCTATTTTCCGAAGCCACCGAGCGGATACCCAAGCCCCCTTCCGCCACAGGCAGACAGATGTCATCCCAGGCTACTTTGGCAGAGGTGCCACCCCATAAGAACTGCCGGAACTTACCCTCAAGGGCCCGAACAATGCCCTTGGGTAGCAGGAAAACACCCGACCAATAAAGATGCAACGACTGAAGGACTGACTTTATTAGTTGCACCCGGCCAGCATATGAAAGGGATCGATTAAGCCACGAGCCTAATCGTATATCCACCTTCTGCAATAAAGGAGCGCAGTCCGCCAGTGACAGTCTTGAGGCCAGCAGTGGTACTCCTAGGTAGCGTACGGGGAGAGTACCTAAAGGAAAACCCAAGATGGGCTGCATCTGGCCCAGTAAACCCTCTTCCCGTCGGGGGAGAAACATCGAGCTCTTAGCCGGATTAGGAGAGAGGCCCGAGAGAACCGAGAATCGATCCAGCGATGTCTTGAAAACCCCAACCGAGACTGCATCGGCGTGGCAAAAAAGGAGAAGGTCATCAGCAAAGAGTAGCATGGGTAGGGAGATATCGGCACACCGCCAGTGGAATTGGAACCGAGGCTCCGCCCTAATATAGTCATCAACAATGCCATGAAGCACTTCCATAACCAAGGTAAATAGGTATGGGGAAATGGGGTCGCCCTGACGGAGGCCTCGCTTCCCAGCAAAATAACCCGTGACCCGGCCATTGACATTAATGGAGAAGGTCGTCGTCGTCAGACAGATGCGAACCCACTCAATGAAACGTGGGTGAAACCCCATAGCCTGCATCGTCGCCAGTAGGAAACTCCACTCCACCTTGTCATAGGCCTTCGCCAGATCAACCTTAAAGAGAACACGTGGTGGGTGGCCCCGACTAGCATATCCATGGCAGAGCTCCTGAGCTAGTAGAATGTTATCACTAATGCGCCGGCCAGGGACGAAGGCAGTCTGTGACTCATGAACCAGCCCCGGGAGTGAGGTCTTCAACCGATTAGCAATGATTTTGGATATCACCTTATAGAGAACATTACAACAAGAGATGGGCCTAAAGTCCGTGGCCCGCCGCGGGGAGTCGCACTTCGGTATCAGGGTAAGCAGAGTGCTATTAAGGCCCTTCAAGAGACGACCCGTAAGGAAGAAATCACGAACCGCATGGATAATGTCGGCCCCAACAATCTCCCAGGCAGCCTTGAAAAAAGCTGCGGTATAGCCGTCAGGTCCCGGCGCCTTCTCGTCCCCCATGGAGAAAAGCGCCTGGCGAACTTCCACATCCTCGAGGTCGCGAACCATAGCATCAGCCGCAGCGGGGGATAGCCTCCTGGTCAGCAGATGGTGGAGATCAGGCAGGAGGACCGGAGTCGAGCGCACTGACTGGCCCAGCAGGCCCTCATAGAATCGTAGCAGCTCACCTTCCACCCCTTCAGGTGTGGTCAAGAGGGTGCCATCAGAGGCCTCCAGAGAAAGAATGTGGTTAGCAGCCCGACGGACCGCAACCTTTTTGAAGAAAAAGGAGGTACACTGATCGCCATCCTGCAGCCAGGCCAGCTTAGCCCGTTGGGACATGGCTGTCTGCTCCATCTCAACGGCCCGTGCGTACAGGGAACGACACGTGCGCTCAAGTACGTGAAACCGCTCCTCAAGAGGGAAGAGAGCCGTAAACTGCGCACGACGCCCAAGAAATGCATGGCCTCCTTTACATTGGCGGCTAGGTCTCCCTTGGCACGCCTCATCTGAGAGAACGTCGGCTTCAACAGCTTCAGGCGATGGACGACAGCATACATCGGGTGGTCATTGAGCGAAATCGCCCAGACCCGACGGACCTCATCAAAAAACCGCGGGTCCTTAAGCAAGAAGTTCTCGAAGCGAAAACACGTGCCTCGCGCGAGAACCGGAGCCTCGCCCAAAGTCAGTGGTGAGTGATCGGATGTAGCCGGCAGCTCGCAATGCACACACGCGTCAGCATGAGTGACAAACCACTGGGGGTTCGCCAACATACGGTCCAGCCGTTGCCAGATGGCGGCAGAGCCGAGTTGCTGATTATGCCACGTAAACGCCTGACCCGTCGATGGTATACAGGCCAGGTCGGCACGGACCAAGAGAGACCGTAAATCCTCCATGTCATGGGTGTTCGGTGCGCCCCCCCAGCTCTCAGTAACATTGAGGATGGCATTAAAATCACCAGCCACCAACCACGCATCCTCAACATGAGAGGAGGAGAACTGAACTAACTCCTCCCACAGGCGAGCCCGCTCAACACGGGTCGATTTCCCATAAACAAATGATACAAAAAGCACCAGACCTGTGGTCACGAGCTCCACACGGCAATGGATAGCCTGGTCGGACGTAGCCAATACTGTAACTCGGAGGGAGAAAGGATCCCAGCCGACCCAAATCCGAGTACCAGGGCCGGCTCCATAGTCAAAATACCAAGTCCAAGTGGGTCGCAACCCACGAGAAAGACGGATAGCATTCTGCGGCGCTACTCTCGTCTCAAGAAGCCCAACTAACGGGATTCGCGTTCTCGTAAGCCAATCTCCTACTGCCCTCCTGTGATCTTGTCGATTAAGACCACGAACGTTCCAAGATCCGAGCCGTATCATGGATCACCACCAGGGCGGGCTGCATCTACTTTAGGGCCCGTAAAGTCGATCACATCCATAGCATCAGGTTCTAGCCTACCCAGGACAGCGAACGCATTATGGTCCGTCTGAGAAAGATCGTAAGGCTGCTTGGGAGGGGAGCGGTCCCGCGGGGAAGAAGACGGAGCTGGTTTGTGGCCTCCATTGGACGGGGCTACGCGACGGATAATAGGGGAAGCAGCAGAAGGTGTGACTCGTAGAGCCTTGCCTTTGGCACCCACTTGGCGCCATTCCGTGACCCGGCCCCCACCCACCTTAGAGGGACGGTAGGCATTCAGATAAAGCCCAGGCGACACCGTCTGAGCTACCCTGCCTGTCGAGGTACTAGTAATCGGTAGCCCACCCTGAAGCGCAGGCCTAGGTTCTTGAGTCTGCCCGTGCTTCGGGCGCTGCAGCCGGGGTCGGACAGAAGCCGTCGGCTGCGGCGTAGGCTGTTGGGGACAATGAGTCGGGCCATGCGTTCACGTGTCACAGGCGGCGCACTTAGACGGCTGCCATTCATACTCAATTCGTACCGGTATAAGGCCCGCCACTCCACCATCCGCCGTCGGCATGCGTAGATGGAGAACGTCAATAAAAGGATCAGCCAGCCGCTTCATGACACAAACGCGTGCAAAATCAATACGCTCTCCATCCGTCGTAATACCATCCGTAAAAAGCGGTTTGCCCACTGCACTAGCTATAACACCTAGGCCCTCGGCCGTCCAAAACTCACCGGGGACATTCCAGAGCTTAACCCATAAGGGAACTTCGACAACCTCGCGACGCTCAAAGGACAGTCCCGGCCGCCATGCTTCGAGAAAAAGGGGCTGCCCATTGAGAAGCCAAGGGCCGCCATCAAGAACGGCATGCATTGCCGTAGCTGAAGCAAACCGAAACTTGAAAAACCCATTAATGGTAGCCCGCACTTCCACAAGACCATTCCAACGAGCTCGCCAATATCGTTCAACAACGGGGAAGTAAGGTTTACGACCTAAGAAATAGCCCACCAACGTATGTTCCCAACGGGCAAATCCTTTCTGAGCAATATCCCACGTAGGGGAGACTTCAACGATCCCATTCGTTGTAATAGGTGGAGTGTAGGACAATGGAATCTTTCGACCAGCTTTGGCTATAGGGCCACCAAGAGAACGAGACGGGGAGCCCACCAGCTTTGCCGCAAAGGTGGGAGGGGGCTGGGCGTATCCCCGGCGGCGCACGGCAACCGGATCGCTGCCAGCAATCGCACCAAAACCATGGGAATTAGGAGCTTCCGGCATGAAGACATCCGAGCTGTGGGCACCATGGGAAGTAGGAGGCGTCCCAGCAGCAGATTCAGCAACCCGTGTCGTGCGAGTCGACTGGACCCCAAGATGATCATCCGGCACAGGAAGGGGGCTGTGTGCACCTACGGGAGACACGGGATCATCCTCAGACTGCCCAGCGACGGCCTGCGAGGGCTGAGCAGGCACCGCCGTCCTCTCCTCGTCGCCACGAGCATGCGACCCTTCGTCTCCCACCATGGCCTGATCATCGCCCAGCCCCGTTGGCACCAAGGGGAACGGGCCAACAGGATCACCCACCGCAGCAACAGTGGGCCGAGCCACAACCACCGACTCAGCCGCCACCGAACGTCCAAACCGTGGGCCATAAGGACTCGACGCCAAGCGTCGGGACAACCGGCCAGCCACAGGCGGGTCCCTTCGTGTTGGCAAGGAGCGCGAACCATCGCGTAGTAGGGGCAGGTCCGGCGCGGGCTGGGCGGCAGCCGAGGAACCGGCAAGCGTCGTCAATCCAATGATCTTATCGACGAGTCCCTTGAAGCGAACCCCGTCGAATTCCGTCGAGAAGCGAGGATATGCCCCGCCCAGGCTGGCAAGGTCCGGCATGGCTGCCACCACAGGTGGGCAGTCGGCCGGAACACCATCGGAGTCGGCCTCCATGAAAGGTGGCGGATCGATCGTGACAACCCGAAGAGTCACGCGAGTTGGCTAGAGAGAATATGAAGTCAAAGAGTCACTCCTTGATCTTTGCTTTCAAGAAAGTTCTTTATCTTATGTTGCAGTACTAAGTGTTTATGTAGTGCGTTTGTTTGAATTCCACTGCCTCAAGTATATTCCATTGTTGGCCCACTAAATGTTTGTTCTTTGATGTAGGGAGAACTACAGTGATTCAGAACTTCTCATGGTTAGAATTCCAGTGCCTCAAGCAAATTCCATTGTTGGCGGCACGAACTGGAACGAAGATTTGGATTTCATAGCAAATGGATCTGCGAAGCAGGTATAAACCATATGTCTGAAATTCATGTTCATTTGGTAGTCTGACATGAGAGTAAAGAGATTATCAATGAAACTGACTTTCCTTTGTGTGAAGCATCAGCTTTGTGTATTTCTTTTTCTTTTTTCTGGTTTTATTATTGCATTTAGTATAGGCATTTCTGCTACTAATAACTGGGTATCCTTGTTGATCAGGCCGTTGAGGGGACGAAAGTCGTGTGCTTAGAGTTGACGCTGGCAACAACTGATCTCGAATGTGGCGGTTTAACAGATGAAATACTGAGAGATGCTGACGGGCTTGTTTCATGTCTACCCACTCTGGTGATGCTCAATTGAGGGTTCCTCATACACTTCTGTTATCTTTATAGTTAGTGTGTTCTCTTATCTTCCCTGAATTAACTCCTTGATCTGTCTTTGGTAGAAATGTTTAAAAGGATTGGGGACAAAAAAAAGTGCTAAATTGGTCTATAAGAACTATATCGCATATATCAGTTGTATCCTCGGGTAATTTGGTTCACTGCTCTTAATTTTTTGGTAGCTTACATGCACATATATCGTAGAAATGGCTTGTAAATGTTCCAGTAGTACCCTAGGAACCACTTGTCATGTTCACTAAATGTTCCAAAATGATGTCATGTTGATATTTTTGCTCAGCTACACAACGCTAGTGAATCATTTCGAACATACATTTTGAGATGCTTGTTTAGCCCAGGTCTGAATCTTGTTTCTGAATTTTTTTTTTATTTTGTTTCATTCAGAATATGTGTAAAGCTTAATATATACATTATTCTGGCAGATGGAGATAAATGATGTAGCCTAAAGAAGTCCTTCTAGCATGTCCATAACCACTCCTCCGCCTTCGGCTCTCAATCCTTCTTCAAAGAATAGTTCGCTTTTCCTTATAGATAATACCAGCCTGGTGAACGATTCACTAAATCTAATCGCACGACCCGAGCCTCCAAATTTCGTCTATTCACTATCATATTCCAAAGATTATTGACCTAATCATCTCTTCTAGAGTTCCAAGTATTTATCATTCAGGTTACACGATGAACATAGAGGAGCCAAGAAATGATAGACTACCATCTGGTAAGCCAAACTCGGCATATCGTATTTATCTTATGTTGCAGTACTAAGTGTTTATGTAGTGCGTTTGTTTGAATTCCACTGCCTCAAGTATATTCCATTGTTGGCCCACTAAATGTTTGTTCTTTGATGTAGGGAGAACTACAGTGATTCAGAACTTCTCATGGTTAGAATTCCAGTGCCTCAAGCAAATTCCATTGTTGGCGGCACGAACTGGAACGAAGATTTGGATTTCATAGCAAATGGATCTGCGAAGCAGGTATAAACCATATGTCTGAAACTGTTCACAAATTTTCTCTCCTAATTTTCTCTCTTCTCTCTCCTCACGAAACCCTAGCTGCGTCATCATCTTCTCAGCCGGATTTTCTCCTTTCTCTCAATTTCCTCTCGACGATCACGCTGCCCTTGGTGATCTTGGTGATTCCCGTGTTGTCCTCCATCGCCGGGATCAAACGGCGATGGGAGGATGCTGATTCCTTCGGTTGTTTTACGATTTGCATTTTAAAAAAAAAAAAAAAATTATTTCATGGATCTAGTATGCAATATGGAGCAGACCCGCCGAGATTGGGAGATCCTTGGATCGCCGCCGGACTATGGCATCATCAGGAACGCTGTTGAAGAATTTGATGATCGGTTCGACGTTGCAGCGTTTGAAGCCCTTGTAGGGCGGGTCTATGGAGGATCGGCAGATCAACCCTCTCGCCCCACATCATCGGCGCCCACGCCGCCGCCGCCGGTCACTCAATCACGGACCCCTGCGCTGCCAGTTCAGCATAATATGGTCCACATCCTTCGTCCCAGACGTGCGACTGACTTCACGGTCCCCCTACGTGATCGGCGCACTCGTGGATTGCCGCTGCATCGTGGCACGCCCCCGCCGCCGTGCCACATACCATCAATTGCCTCTGATGGATCTGACGACGATGAGCCACCGTCGTCGTTGACCGGCAGCCTGATCAGACACATTAGCCCTTTGCCGAATGATCCTGGGCCTAGGGTTTCGCCTAACAGGCCTGTTCCTGTTCAGGCGCCGCAAGCTTCATCACCTCCGCTCATGACGACGATGGACCGGGCCTAGGCCCACGATATTACGGGGGAGACGCCGCCTCTGACTGAGCCGCCCCTAATGCTAGGGTTTCATCTACAGCGCCGATCATGGGACATGGCGCGCCACCATCGTCAAGCCCCGAACGCCCGACGTCTTACGCAGCAGTGATGATGGGCAAGGCGAACAATCATCAGCCGCGCCGTATGGAGCGACTTGCACTCTCGTATACACCGCCGACTCTTGTGGATGGGATCGCCATGGCGTGTCCATCATGGGACGTAGCTCGCCGCGGGACGGCGAGATGGGAGCACACACTTGTTGGATATTTCCTCGGGAAACGACCATATTTCCCATTCGTCGAACGATTTGCACGACAAACATGGGCTGGTATTGATGAAGTTCGGGCTGCCCCTAACGGTTTTTTTAAATTCAGGTTTACATCGGCCGATGCCATGGCTGCGGTGCTCGAGGGAGGCCCATGGCTCATGCAAGGACAGCCCATCTTCCTTGACACTTGGAGAGTGGGGATGTCATTCGAAAAACCTGAGCACTCGGAGGCCCCATTATGGGTCAAGATGCGGCACATCCCGTCAGAATTTTGGACGAAGGAAGGTCTTAGTATCATCGCTAGTGTTCTTGGACGCCCCTTATTTGCCGACGAGATGACGACTAGGATGGAACGCCTTGAGTATGCAAGGGTCTGTATAATGAAGAGACTTGATGAACCGTTCGTCAACCAAGTTAGTGTCCGCCTACCACGCGAGGATGGTGGAACGGCGGGGCTGGCTACAGTGCAGGTTGACTACGAGTGGAGGCCTAAGCAATGCACATCTTGTCATTCGTGGGGACACGCAGCCTGCCCTACAACTAAACAGGCGGCCCCCACACCGAAGGGGAAGCCACGTCAGGAATGGAGGCCACGACCAAAAGGAAAGGAAAAGATGGAGCTGACACACTTGGCCGGCGCGGCGAACCCTCCCCTCCAGATTTTCGACCCACGGCCTACGCCACGGCAGCCCAACGATGGCGGTTTTATGAGCTATGATAACACTACGCGGCAGCACCACACCATCTTGGGGAAGGCCAATGTTGGCTGCTCTACGAGCTATGACCCCAACCCCTTTGTTATACTTGGGGATTTGGGGGATGATACCAACGACATGCAGGGTCCTATAGCAGCCCTCCTTGAGGGTTGTCCATGATCCCAGTTGCATCCTGGAACGTACGTGGTCTAAACAGGTTAGATCACAGATGGGCGGTGAGAGATTTGATTTCTAGGCACGGACTTTTGCTTATTGGACTTTTGGAGACGAGGGTGATGGATCAAAATGCTGATTCGCTTGCGAATTCCATCCGGCCGTGGAGGTGGTTCTACGACTATGACAATGGGCCTGCGGCGCGTATTTGGGTTGGATGGGACCCGCAATTCTTGGATGTCACGGTGGAAGCGACTCACACCCAAGCAGTGCACTGTCGGATTCGCATATTAGCTGAGCGTGTGGAGTTCTCTGTTACCTTTGTATATGGGCTGAATACTAGTGGGGCACGGCGTGACTTGTGGGCAGACTTGGTGGCGGCTTCGGAGCTTAAAGTAGATGTACCGTGGGTGGTGATGGGCGACTTCAATGCTATCATAGACGCCACAGAAGCACGGGGAGGGTCTCCTTCAGGGGGATGTCCTGACATGAACGCATGCGTTGTTGAGGCGGAGCTCCTTGACTTGCCCCGGCTTGGGGCGTTCTATACCTGGTATAACCAGCGTAGTGGGCTGGCTGGAATCTGGAGACGCCTTGACAGGATGCTTGGCAACCCAACTTGGTTCACGAGATTTGGGGACTTCCCATATCGGTGTGCATTGCCAGCCACATCCGATCACTCACCGATTATCTTGGAGGCAAATCAGCCGACGCGAGGTAAGGGGAACATGTTTCGGTTCGATAACTTCCTTGTACACGATCCTAGGTATTCTACGATACTCACGGATGTTTGGAGGACCCACATAACTGGACGGCCCATGTTTGTGGTGAGTAAGAAGCTGAAGGCTTTGAAGCGGGAACTCAAGAAGCTACGGCGTGATAAGGGGGACCTCAATCGTAATGTAGTTGAGGCACGCGGCTTCCTCGAATCGGTCCAGACTCTGGTATCAGAGTATCCTATGGATCCTCACCTTCTCTACCTGGAGAAGCGGTGCCGCTTGGTCTATGCTAAGGCCGTGGATCTCGAGCATTCAGCCTTGGTGCAATGGGCTAAGGTGACATGGTTGAAGGACGGGGACCAATGCACGGCGTTCTTCTTCAAAAGGGTGGCATCTCGACGGGCGGGAAATCGCATATTATCTCTTGAAACCGCGGATGGGACGTTACTAGAATCCGAGGAACAAGTGAAGGAGGAACTCGTCAGCTTCTACACTGATCTGTTGGGTAAGACCACTCATACCACCCCCCTAACCCCGCACGATATTGCTCCGTACCTGGAGCGCACACTTACTGGGGCCGTGGCGGATGACATGGTGAGATCGGTCACGGACGGAGAAATCAAGAGTGCTATTGACTCCATTGGGAATAATAAGGCCCCGGGGCCTGATGGGTTTTCGGCCCTTTTTTACAAACGGAGTTGGGATACCATAGGGGAGGATATTACACTTGCAGTGAAGGAATTCTTCAGAACGGGTCACCTTTTGGGTGAACTTAACTCTACACTCATCACTCTCATACCTAAGGGCGGGAGCCCACGGATGGCGAAGGACTTTAGGCCGATCTCGTGCTGCAATGTGTTGTACAAGGTTATCTCGAAAGTACTAGCAAATCGACTTCGGGGCTGCCTTGGTGACCTAGTACATCCCACCCAAACGGCTTTTATCCCCGGGCGATGGATATCGGATAATATTTTGCTGGCTCAGGAGATTTGCCATGGATACAAGAGTGCGGGATTGCCCGATCGGGTGGCGTTCAAGGTGGACCTTGCAAAGGCGTATGATAAAGTGGAGTGGGATTTCCTCCTCGCCACCCTTGAGGCGCTTCACTTTCACCCTACCTTTGTGGGGTGGATTCGTTCATGCCTTACCACGCCTTGTTTCTCGATCAATATTAATGGCAGCCCAGCTGGCTACTTCAGAGGGAGGTGGGGGCTGCGACAGGGTGATCCGATTTCCCCATATTTGTTCACCTTGGTCATGGAGGTGTTACATGGCATTGTCGCCGAACATATCAGGAGGAGCGACACCTTTCGATACCACTGGCGTTGTGAGGTCACCTCTCTATTTATGCTTACTTTTGCATTCGATTCACTGGGTGGCCACGAGTAACGGCGTTCTTTCCACGAGATCGGCGAGGGAAGCACTACGGCTGAAACTGCCACGGGTGCAGTGGTACTCACTCTTTGGTGGCCCGATTGCTGTCCCTAGGCACGAGTTCATCCTTTGGCTTGCCATCCGAGATAGACTTTCTACTCGGGACAAACCGTGGGTGGCAGCTGCCGCTGGGACATCTACTTGCTTGCTTTGTGACGCGGATGTTGGGGAGACGGTCCGGCATTTTTTCTTCGAGTGCTCCTATGCGAGGCGGTGCCTTCGACTGATGCAAGCCAAGCTGCGCTTTCCTTGGCCCATGAGTGACTGGTTTGAGGGCGTACTTTGGGCGGCTCATAGGTGGCGGGGGAACCACTTGGCGTGGGCGGGCCCCAGGCATGTGCTCGCCTCGCTCGTTTATCATTTATGGGCGGAGCGGAATAGGCGTTGGAGGGAGGGACAGTTACGCCCCCCCCAGCAGCTGGCGAATGACATTGAGACCCTGCTGTGTCTTCGCCTATCTACCTTGTCACCCCATTACCAGCTGCAGACCTGTGCACTACGACGGGTGTGGCGGATTGCTTGGTAGTTAGAGTGCTAGTTCCTTCTCTCTACATTATGCTTGTTTGCCCTACGCGTTAGTTGATAATCCTGTATGGGGCTTGGTTTGCATGCGGGTTGATGCTTCTCGAAGGCAATGTATGTTTGCAATTGTGCATACTTTCATTGTACTTTGTTTGATGTGGGGGTATGCCCCCACTGAGGCTGTATTCTACTTTTATTTATATTTATAACAGGACCCTTTACCAAAAAAAAAAAAAAAAAAAAAAAAAAAAAAAAAAAAAAAACCATATGTCTGAAATTCATGTTCATTTGGTAGTCTGACATGAGAGTAAAGAGATTATCAATGAAACTGACTTTCCTTTGTGTGAAGCATCAGCTTTGTGTATTTCTTTTTCTTTTTTCTGGTTTTATTATTGCATTTAGTATAGGCATTTCTGCTACTAATAAATGGGTATCCTTGTTGATCAGGCCGTTGAGGGGACGAAAGTCGTGTGCTTAGAGTTGACGCTGGCAACAACTGATCTCGAATGTGGCGGTTTAACAGATGAAATACTGAGAGATGCTGACGGGCTTGTTTCATGTCTACCCACTCTGGTGATGCTCAATTGAAGGTTCCTCAGACAATTCTGTTATCTTTATAGTTAGTGTGTTCTCTTATCTTCCCTGAATTAACTCCTTGATGTGTCTTTGGCAGAAATGTTTAAAAGGATCGGGGACAAGCAAAAATGCACAATTGGTCTATAAGAACTATATCGCATATATCAGTTGTATCCTCGGGTAATTTGGTTCACTGCTCTTAATTTTTTGGTTGCTAACATGCACAGATTTCATCGAAATGGCTTGTAAATGTTCCAGTAGTACCCTAGGAACCACTTGTCATGTTCACTAAATGATCCAAAATGATGTCATGTTGATATTTTTGCTCAGCTACACAACGCTAGTGAATCATTTCGAACATACATCGGAGATGCTTGTTTAGCCCATGTTTTAATTTTATTTCTGAATATATTTTTTTTTATTTTGTTTCATTCAGAATATGTGTAAAGCTTAATATATACATTATTCTGGCAGATGGAGATAAATGATGTAGCCTGAAGAAGTCCTTCTAGCATGCCCTTAACCACTCCTCCGCCTTCGGCTCTCAATCCTTCTTCAAAGTACAGTTCGCTTTCCCTTATAGATAATACCAGCCTGGTGAACGATTCACTAAATCTAATCGCACGACCCGAGCCTCCAAATTTCGTCTATTCACTATCATATTCCAAAGATTATTGACCTAATCATCTCTTCTAGAGTTCCAAGTATTTATCATTCAGGTTACACGATGAACATAGAGGAGCCAAGAAATGATAGACTACCATCTGGTAAGCCAAACTCGGCATATCGTATTTATCTTATGTTGCAGTACTAAGTGTTTATGTAGTGCGTTTGTTTGAATTCCACTGCCTCAAGTATATTCCATTGTTGGCCCACTAAATGTTTGTTCTTTGATGTAGGGAGAACTACAGTGATTCAGAACTTCTCATGGTTAGAATTCCAGTGCCTCAAGCAAATTCCATTGTTGGCGGCACGAACTGGAACGAAGATTTGGATTTCATAGCAAATCGATCTGCGAAGCAGGTATAAACCATATGTCTGAAATTCATGTTCATTTGGTAGTCTGACATGAGAGTAAAGAGATTATCAATGAAACTGACTTTCCTTTGTGTGAAGCATCAGCTTTGTGTATTTCTTTTTCTTTTTTCTGGTTTTATTATTGCATTTAGTATAGGCATTTCTGCTACTAATAAATGGGTATCCTTGTTGATCAGGCCGTTGAGGGGACGAAAGTCGTGTGCTTAGAGTTGACGCTGGCAACAACTGATCTCGAATGTGGCGGTTTAACAGATGAAATACTGAGAGATGCTGACGGGCTTGTTTCATGTCTACCCACTCTGGTGATGCTCAATTGAAGGTTCCTCAGACAATTCTGTTATCTTTATAGTTAGTGTGTTCCCTTATCTTCCCTGAATTAACTCCTTGATCTGTCTTTGGTAGAAATGTTTAAAAGGATTGGGGACAAAAAAAAGTGCTCAATTGGTCTATAAGAACTATATCGCATATATCAGTTGTATCCTCGGGTAATTTGGTTCACTGCTCTTAATTTTTTGGTTGCTTACATGCACAGATATCGTAGAAATGGCTTGTAAATGTTCCAGTAGTACCCTAGGAACCACTTGTCATGTTCACTAAATGTTCCAAAATGATGTCATGTTGATATTTTTGCTCAGCTACACAACGCTAGTGAATCATTTCGAACATACATTCTGAGATGCTTGTTTAGCCCAGGTCTGAATCTTGTTTCTGAATTTTTTTTTTATTTTGTTTCATTCAGAATATGTGTAAAGCTTAATATATACATTATTCTGGCAGATGGAGGTAAATGATGTAGCCTGAAGAAGTCCTTCTAGCATGCCCTTAACCACTCCTCCGCCTTCGGCTCTCAATCCTTCTTCAAAGTACAGTTCGCTTTCCCTTATAGATAATACCAGCCTGGTGAACGATTCACGAAATCTAATTGCACGACCCGAGCCTCCAAATTTCGTCTATTCATTATCATATTCCAAAGATTATTGACCTAATCATCTCTTCTAGAGTTCCAAGTATTTATCATTCAGGTTAGACAATGAACATAGAGGAGCCAAGAAATGATAGACTACCATCTGGTAAGCCAAACTCGTCATATCGTATTTATCTTATGTTGCAGTACTAAGTGTTTATGTAGTGCGTTTGTTTGAATTCCACTGCCTCAAGTATATTCCATTGTTGGCCCACTAAATGTTTGTTCTTTGATGTAGGGAGAACTACAGTGATTCAGAACTTCTCATGGTTAGAATTCCAGTGCCTCAAGCAAATTCCATTGTTGGCGGCACGAACTGGAACGAAGATTTGGATTTCATAGCAAATCGATCTGCGAAGCAGGTATAAACCATATGTCTGAAATTCATGTTCATTTGGTAGTCTGACATGAGAGTAAAGAGATTATCAATGAAACTGACTTTCCTTTGTGTGAAGCATCAGCTTTGTGTATTTCTTTTTCTTTTTTCTGGTTTTATTATTGCATTTAGTATAGGCATTTCTGCTACTAATAAATGGGTATCCTTGTTGATCAGGCCGTTGAGGGGACGAAAGTCGTGTGCTTAGAGTTGACGCTGGCAACAACCGATCTCGAATGTGGCGGTTTAACAGATGAAATACTGAGAGATGCTGACGGGCTTGTTTCATGTCTACCCACTCTGGTGATGCTCAATTGAGGGTTCCTCAGACACTTCTGTTATCTTTATAGTTAGTGTGTTCCCTTATCTTCCCTGAATTAACTCCTTGATCTGTCTTTGGTAGAAATGTTTAAAAGGATTGGGGACAAAAAAAAGTGCTCAATTGGACTATAAGAACTATATCGCATATATCAGTTGTATCCTCGGGTAATTTGGTTCACTGCTCTTAATTTTTTGGTTGCTTACATGCACAGATATCGTAGAAATGGCTTGTAAATGTTCCAGTAGTACCCTAGGAACCACTTGTCATGTTCACTAAATGTTCCAAAATGATGTCATGTTGATATTTTTGCTCAGCTACACAACGCTAGTGAATCATTTCGAACATACATTCTGAGATGCTTGTTTAGCTCAGGTCTGAATCTTGTTTCTGAATTTTTTTTTTATTTTGTTTCATTCAGAATATGTGTAAAGCTTAATATATACATTATTCTGGCATATGGAGATAAATGATGTAGCCTAAAGAAGTCCTTCTAGCATGTCCATAACCACTCCTCCGCCTTCGGCTCTCAATCCTTCTTCAAAGAACAGTTCGCTTTTCCTTATAGATAATACCAGCCTGGTGAACGATTCACTAAATCTAATCGCACGACCCGAGCCTCCAAATTTCGTCTATTCACTATCATATTCCAAAGATTATTGACCTAATCATCTCTTCTAGAGTTCCAAGTATTTATCATTCAGGTTACACGATGAACATAGAGGAGCCAAGAAATGATAGACTACCATCTGGTAAGCCAAACTCGGCATATCGTATTTATCTTATGTTGCAGTACTAAGTGTTTATGTAGTGCGTTTGTTTGAATTCCACTGCCTCAAGTATATTCCATTGTTGGCCCACTAAATGTTTGTTCTTTGATGTAGGGAGAACTACAGTGATTCAGAACTTCTCATGGTTAGAATTCCAGTGCCTCAAGCAAATTCCATTGTTGGCGGCACGAACTGGAACGAAGATTTGGATTTCATAGCAAATAGATCTGCGAAGCAGGTATAAACCATATGTCTGAAATTCATGTTCATTTGGTAGTCTGACATGAGAGTAAAGAGATTATCAATGAAACTGACTTTCCTTTGTGTGAAGCATCAGCTTTGTGTATTTCTTTTTCTTTTTTCTGGTTTTATTATTGCATTTAGTATAGGCATTTCTGCTACTAATAAATGGGTATCCTTGTTGATCAGGCCGTTGAGGGGACGAAAGTCGTGTGCTTAGAGTTGACGCTAGCAACAACTGATCTCGAATGTGGCGGTTTAACAGATGAAATACTGAGAGATGCTGACGGGCTTGTTTCATGTCTACCCACTCTGGTGATGCTCAATTGAAGGTTCCTCAGACAATTCTGTTATCTTTATAGTTAGTGTGTTCCTTATCTTCCCTGAATTAACTCCTTGATCTGTCTTTGGTAGAAATGTTTAAAAGGATTGGGGACAAAAAAAAGTGCTCAATTGGTCTATAAGAACTATATCGCATATATCAGTTGTATCCTCGGGTAATTTGGTTCACTGCTCTTAATTTTTTGGTTGCTTACATGCACATATATCGTAGAAATGGCTTGTAAATGTTCCAGTAGTACCCTAGGAACCACTTGTCATGTTCACTAAATGTTCCAAAATGATGTCATGTTGATATTTTTGCTCAGCTACACAACGCTAGTGAATCATTTCGAACATACATTCTGAGATGCTTGTTTAGCCCAGGTCTGAATCTTGTTTCTGAATTTTTTTTTTATTTTGTTTCATTCAGAATATGTGTAAAGCTTAATATATACATTATTCTGGCAGATGGAGATAAATGATGTAGCCTGAAGAAGTCCTTCTAGCATGCCCTTAACCACTCCTCCGCCTTCGGCTCTCAATCCTTCTTCAAAGTACAGTTCGCTTTCCCTTATAGATAATACCAGCCTGGTGAACGATTCACGAAATCTAATTGCACGACCCGAGCCTCCAAATTTCGTCTATTCATTATCATATTCCAAAGATTATTGACCTAATCATCTCTTCTAGAGTTCCAAGTATTTATCATTCAGGTTACACGACGAACATAGAGGAGCCAAGAAATGATAGACTACCATCTGGTAAGCCAAACTCGGCATACCGTATTTATCTTTTGTCGCAGTACTAGGTGTTTATGTAGTGCATTTGTTTGAATTCCTGTGCCTCAAGTATATTCCATTGTTGGCCCACTAAATGTTTGTACTTTGATGTAGGGAGAACTTCAATCATTCAGAACTTCTCATGGTTAGAATTCCAGTGCCTCAAGCAAATTCCATTGTTGGCGGCACGAACTGGAACGAAGATTTGGATTTCATAGAAAATGGATCTGCGGAGCAGGTATAAACCATATGTCTGAAATTCATGTTCATTTGGTAGTCTTACATGAGAGTAAAGAGATTATCAATGAAACTGACTTTCCTTTGTGTGAAGCATCAGCTTTGTGTATTTCTTTTTCTTTTTTCTGGTTTTATTATTGCATTTAGTATAGGCATTTCTGCTACTAATAAATGGGTATCCTTGTTGATCAGGCCGTTGAGGGGACGAAAGTCGTGTGCTTAGAGTTGACGCTGGCAACAAGTGATCTCGAATGTGGCGGTTTAACAGATGAAATACTGAGAGATGCTGACGGGCTTGTTTCATGTCTACCCACTCTGGTGATGCTCAATTGAGGGTTCCTCAGACAATTCTGTTATCTTTATAGTTAGTGTGTTCCCTTATCTTCCCTGAATTAACTCCTTGATCTGTCTTTGGTAGAAATGTTTAAAAGGATTGGGGACAAAAAAAAGTGCTCAATTGGACTATAAGAACTATATCGCATATATCAGTTGTATCCTCGGGTAATTTGGTTCACTGCTCTTAATTTTTTGGTTGCTTACATGCACAGATATCGTAGAAATGGCTTGTAAATGTTCCAGTAGTACCCTAGGAACCACTTGTCATGTTCACTAAATGTTCCAAAATGATGTCATGTTGATATTTTTGCTCAGCTACACAAAGCTAGTGAATCATTTCGAACATACATTCTGAGATGCTTGTTTAGCCCAGGTCTGAATCTTGTTTCTGAATTTTTTTTTTATTTTGTTTCATTCAGAATATGTGTAAAGCTTAATATATACATTATTCTGGCAGATGGAGATAAATGATGTAGCCTAAAGAAGTCCTTCTAGCATGTCCATAACCACTCCTCCGCCTTCGGCTCTCAATCCTTCTTCAAAGAACAGTTCGCTTTTCCTTATAGATAATACCAGCCTGGTGAACGATTCACTAAATCTAATCGCACGACCCGAGCCTCCAAATTTCGTCTATTCACTATCATATTCCAAAGATTATTGACCTAATCATCTCTTCTAGAGTTCCAAGTATTTATCATTCAGGTTACACGATGAACATAGAGGAGCCAAGAAATGATAGACTACCATCTGGTAAGCCAAACTCGGCATATCGTATTTATCTTATGTTGCAGTACTAAGTGTTTATGTAGTGCGTTTGTTTGAATTCCACTGCCTCAAGTATATTCCATTGTTGGCCCACTAAATGTTTGTTCTTTGATGTAGGGAGAACTACAGTGATTCAGAACTTCTCATGGTTAGAATTCCAGTGCCTCAAGCAAATTCCATTGTTGGCGGCACGAACTGGAACGAAGATTTGGATTTCATAGCAAATAGATCTGCGAAGCAGGTATAAACCATATGTCTGAAATTCATGTTCATTTGGTAGTCTGACATGAGAGTAAAGAGATTATCAATGAAACTGACTTTCCTTTGTGTGAAGCATCAGCTTTGTGTATTTCTTTTTCTTTTTTCTGGTTTTATTATTGCATTTAGTATAGGCATTTCTGCTACTAATAAATGGGTATCCTTGTTGATCAGGCCGTTGAGGGGACGAAAGTCGTGTGCTTAGAGTTGACGCTAGCAACAACTGATCTCGAATGTGGCGGTTTAACAGATGAAATACTGAGAGATGCTGACGGGCTTGTTTCATGTCTACCCACTCTGGTGATGCTCAATTGAAGGTTCCTCAGACAATTCTGTTATCTTTATAGTTAGTGTGTTCTCTTATCTTCCCTGAATTAACTCCTTGATGTGTCTTTGGCAGAAATGTTTAAAAGGATCGGGGACAAGCAAAAATGCACAATTGGTCTATAAGAACTATATCGCATATATCAGTTGTATCCTCGGGTAATTTGGTTCACTGCTCTTAATTTTTTGGTTGCTAACATGCACAGATTTCATAGAAATGGCTTGTAAATGTTCCAGTAGTACCCTAGGAACCACTTGTCATGTTCACTAAATGATCCAAAATGATGTCATGTTGATATTTTTGCTCAGCTACACAACGCTAGTGAATCATTTCGAACATACATCGGAGATGCTTGTTTAGCCCATGTTTTAATTTTATTTCTGAATATTTTTTTTATTTTGTTTCATTCAGAATATGTGTACAGCTTAAGATATACATTATTCTGGCAGATGGAGATAAATGATGTAGCCTGAAGAAGTCCTTCTAGCATGCCCTTAACCACTCCTCCGCCTTCGGCTCTCAATCCTTCTTCAAAGTACAGTTCGCTTTCCCTTATAGATAATACCAGCCTGGTGAACGATTCACGAAATCTAATTGCACGACCCGAGCCTCCAAATTTCGTCTATTCATTATCATATTCCAAAGATTATTGACCTAATCATCTCTTCTAGAGTTCCAAGTATTTATCATTCAGGTTACACGACGAACATAGAGGAGCCAAGAAATGATAGACTACCATCTGATAAGCCAAACTCGGCACACCGTATTTATCTTTTGTCGCAGTACTAGGTAATTATGTAGTGCATTTGTTTGAATTCCTGTGCCTCAAGTATATTCCATTGTTGGCCCACTAAATGTTTGTACTTTAATGTAGGGAGAACTTCAATCATTCAGAACTTCTCATGGTTAGAATTCCAATGCCTCAAGCAAATTCCATTGTTGGCGGCACAAACTGGAACGAAGATTTGGATTTCATAGAAAATGGATCTGCGGAGCAGGTATAAACCATATGTCTGAAATTCATGTTCATTTGGTAGTCTTACATGAGAGTAAAGAGATTATCAATGAAACTGACTTTCCTTTGTGTGAAGCATCGGCTTTGTGTATTTCTTTTTCTTTTTTCTGGTTTTATTATTGCATTTAGTATAGGCATTTCTGCTACTAATAAATGGGTATCCTTGTTGATCAGGCCGTTGAGGGGACGAAAGTCGTGTGCTTAGAGTTGACGCTGGCAACAACTGATCTCGAATGTGGCGGTTTAACAGATGAAATACTGAGAGATGCTGACGGGCTTGTTTCATGTCTACCCACTCTGGTGATGCTCAATTGAGGGTTCCTCAGACACTTCTGTTATCTTTATAGTTAGTGTGTTCTCTTATCTTCCCTGAATTAACTCCTTGATCTGTCTTTGGTAGAAATGTTTAAAAGGATTGGGGACAAAAAAAAGTGCTCAATTGGTCTATAAGAACTATATCGCATATATCAGTTGTATCCTCGGGTAATTTGGTTCACTGCTCTTAATTTTTTGGTTGCTTACATGCACAGATATCGTAGAAATGGCTTGTAAATGTTCCAGTAGTACCCTAGGAACCACTTGTCATGTTCACTAAATGTTCCAAAATGATGTCATGTTGATATTTTTGCTCAGCTACACAACGCTAGTGAATCATTTCGAACATACATTCTGAGGTGCTTGTTTAGCCCAGGTCTGAATCTTGTTTCTGAATTTTTTTTTTATTTTGTTTCATTCAGAATATGTGTAAAGCTTAATATATACATTATTCTGGCAGATGGAGATAAATGATGTAGCCTAAAGAAGTCCTTCTAGCATGTCCATAACCACTCCTCCGCCTTCGGCTCTCAATCCTTCTTCAAAGAACAGTTCGCTTTTCCTTATAGATAATACCAGCCTGGTGAACGATTCACTAAATCTAATCGCACGACCCGAGCCTCCAAATTTCGTCTATTCACTATCATATTCCAAAGATTATTGACCTAATCATCTCTTCTAGAGTTCCAAGTATTTATCATTCAGGTTACACGATGAACATAGAGGAGCCAAGAAATGATAGACTACCATCTGGTAAGCCAAACTCGGCATATCGTATTTATCTTATGTTGCAGTACTAAGTGTTTATGTAGTGCGTTTGTTTGAATTCCACTGCCTCAAGTATATTCCATTGTTGGCCCACTAAATGTTTGTTCTTTGATGTAGGGAGAACTACAGTGATTCAGAACTTCTCATGGTTAGAATTCCAGTGCCTCAAGCAAATTCCATTGTTGGCGGCACGAACTGGAACGAAGATTTGGATTTCATAGCAAATAGATCTGCGAAGCAGGTATAAACCATATGTCTGAAATTCATGTTCATTTGGTAGTCTGACATGAGAGTAAAGAGATTATCAATGAAACTGACTTTCCTTTGTGTGAAGCATCAGCTTTGTGTATTTCTTTTTCTTTTTTCTGGTTTTATTATTGCATTTAGTATAGGCATTTCTGCTACTAATAAATGGGTATCCTTGTTGATCAGGCCGTTGAGGGGACGAAAGTCGTGTGCTTAGAGTTGACGCTAGCAACAACTGATCTCGAATGTGGCGGTTTAACAGATGAAATACTGAGAGATGCTGACGGGCTTGTTTCATGTCTACCCACTCTGGTGATGCTCAATTGAAGGTTCCTCAGACAATTCTGTTATCTTTATAGTTAGTGTGTTCTCTTATCTTCCCTGAATTAACTCCTTGATGTGTCTTTGGCAGAAATGTTTAAAAGGATCGGGGACAAGCAAAAATGCACAATTGGTCTATAAGAACTATATCGCATATATCAGTTGTATCCTCGGGTAATTTGGTTCACTGCTCTTAATTTTTTGGTTGCTAACATGCACAGATTTCATAGAAATGGCTTGTAAATGTTCCAGTAGTACCCTAGGAACCACTTGTCATGTTCACTAAATGATCCAAAATGATGTCATGTTGATATTTTTGCTCAGCTACACAACGCTAGTGAATCATTTCGAACATACATCGGAGATGCTTGTTTAGCCCATGTTTTAATTTTATTTCTGAATATATTTTTCTTTATTTTGTTTCATTCAGAATATGTGTACAGCTTAAGATATACATTATTCTGGCAGATGGAGATAAATGATGTAGCCTGAAGAAGTCCTTCTAGCATGCCCTTAACCACTCCTCCGCCTTCGGCTCTCAATCCTTCTTCAAAGTACAGTTCGCTTTCCCTTATAGATAATACCAGCCTGGTGAACGATTCACGAAATCTAATTGCACGACCCGAGCCTCCAAATTTCGTCTATTCATTATCATATTCCAAAGATTATTGACCTAATCATCTCTTCTAGAGTTCCAAGTATTTATCATTCAGGTTACACGACGAACATAGAGGAGCCAAGAAATGATAGACTACCATCTGATAAGCCAAACTCGGCACACCGTATTTATCTTTTGTCGCAGTACTAGGTAATTATGTAGTGCATTTGTTTGAATTCCTGTGCCTCAAGTATATTCCATTGTTGGCCCACTAAATGTTTGTACTTTAATGTAGGGAGAACTTCAATCATTCAGAACTTCTCATGGTTAGAATTCCAATGCCTCAAGCAAATTCCATTGTTGGCGGCACAAACTGGAACGAAGATTTGGATTTCATAGAAAATGGATCTGCGGAGCAGGTATAAACCATATGTCTGAAATTCATGTTCATTTGGTAGTCTTACATGAGAGTAAAGAGATTATCAATGAAACTGACTTTCCTTTGTGTGAAGCATCGGCTTTGTGTATTTCTTTTTCTTTTTTCTGGTTTTATTATTGCATTTAGTATAGGCATTTCTGCTACTAATAAATGGGTATCCTTGTTGATCAGGCCGTTGAGGGGACGAAAGTCGTGTGCTTAGAGTTGACGCTGGCAACAACTGATCTCGAATGTGGCGGTTTAACAGATGAAATACTGAGAGATGCTGACGGGCTTGTTTCATGTCTACCCACTCTGGTGATGCTCAATTGAGGGTTCCTCAGACACTTCTGTTATCTTTATAGTTAGTGTGTTCTCTTATCTTCCCTGAATTAACTCCTTGATCTGTCTTTGGTAGAAATGTTTAAAAGGATTGGGGACAAAAAAAAGTGCTCAATTGGTCTATAAGAACTATATCGCATATATCAGTTGTATCCTCGGGTAATTTGGTTCACTGCTCTTAATTTTTTGGTTGCTTACATGCACAGATATCGTAGAAATGGCTTGTAAATGTTCCAGTAGTACCCTAGGAACCACTTGTCATGTTCACTAAATGTTCCAAAATGATGTCATGTTGATATTTTTGCTCAGCTACACAACGCTAGTGAATCATTTCGAACATACATTCTGAGGTGCTTGTTTAGCCCAGGTCTGAATCTTGTTTCTGAATTTTTTTTTTATTTTGTTTCATTCAGAATATGTGTAAAGCTTAATATATACATTATTCTGGCAGATGGAGATAAATGATGTAGCCTAAAGAAGTCCTTCTAGCATGTCCATAACCACTCCTCCGCCTTCGGCTCTCAATCCTTCTTCAAAGAACAGTTCGCTTTTCCTTATAGATAATACCAGCCTGGTGAACGATTCACTAAATCTAATCGCACGACCCGAGCCTCCAAATTTCGTCTATTCACTATCATATTCCAAAGATTATTGACCTAATCATCTCTTCTAGAGTTCCAAGTATTTATCATTCAGGTTACACGATGAACATAGAGGAGCCAAGAAATGATAGACTACCATCTGGTAAGCCAAACTCGGCATATCGTATTTATCTTATGTTGCAGTACTAAGTGTTTATGTAGTGCGTTTGTTTGAATTCCACTGCCTCAAGTATATTCCATTGTTGGCCCACTAAATGTTTGTTCTTTGATGTAGGGAGAACTACAGTGATTCAGAACTTCTCATGGTTAGAATTCCAGTGCCTCAAGCAAATTCCATTGTTGGCGGCACGAACTGGAACGAAGATTTGGATTTCATAGCAAATAGATCTGCGAAGCAGGTATAAACCATATGTCTGAAATTCATGTTCATTTGGTAGTCTGACATGAGAGTAAAGAGATTATCAATGAAACTGACTTTCCTTTGTGTGAAGCATCAGCTTTGTGTATTTCTTTTTCTTTTTTCTGGTTTTATTATTGCATTTAGTATAGGCATTTCTGCTACTAATAAATGGGTATCCTTGTTGATCAGGCCGTTGAGGGGACGAAAGTCGTGTGCTTAGAGTTGACGCTAGCAACAACTGATCTCGAATGTGGCGGTTTAACAGATGAAATACTGAGAGATGCTGACGGGCTTGTTTCATGTCTACCCACTCTGGTGATGCTCAATTGAAGGTTCCTCAGACAATTCTGTTATCTTTATAGTTAGTGTGTTCTCTTATCTTCCCTGAATTAACTCCTTGATGTGTCTTTGGCAGAAATGTTTAAAAGGATCGGGGACAAGCAAAAATGCACAATTGGTCTATAAGAACTATATCGCATATATCAGTTGTATCCTCGGGTAATTTGGTTCACTGCTCTTAATTTTTTGGTTGCTAACATGCACAGATTTCATAGAAATGGCTTGTAAATGTTCCAGTAGTACCCTAGGAACCACTTGTCATGTTCACTAAATGATCCAAAATGATGTCATGTTGATATTTTTGCTCAGCTACACAACGCTAGTGAATCATTTCGAACATACATCGGAGATGCTTGTTTAGCCCATGTTTTAATTTTATTTCTGAATATATTTTCTTTATTTTGTTTCATTCAGAATATGTGTACAGCTTAAGATATACATTATTCTGGCAGATGGAGATAAATGATGTAGCCTGAAGAAGTCCTTCTAGCATGCCCTTAACCACTCCTCCGCCTTCGGCTCTCAATCCTTCTTCAAAGTACAGTTCGCTTTCCCTTATAGATAATACCAGCCTGGTGAACGATTCACGAAATCTAATTGCACGACCCGAGCCTCCAAATTTCGTCTATTCATTATCATATTCCAAAGATTATTGACCTAATCATCTCTTCTAGAGTTCCAAGTATTTATCATTCAGGTTACACGACGAACATAGAGGAGCCAAGAAATGATAGACTACCATCTGATAAGCCAAACTCGGCATACCGTATTTATCTTTTGTCGCAGTACTAGGTAATTATGTAGTGCATTTGTTTGAATTCCTGTGCCTCAAGTATATTCCATTGTTGGCCCACTAAATGTTTGTACTTTAATGTAGGGAGAACTTCAATCATTCAGAACTTCTCATGGTTAGAATTCCAATGCCTCAAGCAAATTCCATTGTTGGCGGCACGAACTGGAACGAAGATTTGGATTTCATAGAAAATGGATCTGCGGAGCAGGTATAAACCATATGTCTGAAATTCATGTTCATTTGGTAGTCTTACATGAGAGTAAAGAGATTATCAATGAAACTGACTTTCCTTTGTGTGAAGCATCAGCTTTGTGTATTTCTTTTTCTTTTTTCTGGTTTTATTATTGCATTTAGTATAGGCATTTCTGCTACTAATAAATGGGTATCCTTGTTGATCAGGCCGTTGAGGGGACGAAAGTCGTGTGCTTAGAGTTGACGCTGGCAACAACTGATCTCGAATGTGGCGGTTTAACAGATGAAATACTGAGAGATGCTGACGGGCTTGATTCATGTCTACCCACTCTGGTGATGCTCAATTGAGGGTTCCTCAGACACTTCTGTTATCTTTATAGTTAGTGTGTTCTCTTATCTTCCCTGAATTAACTCCTTGATCTGTCTTTGGTAGAAATGTTTAAAAGGATTGGGGACAAAAAAAAGTGCTCAATTGGTCTATAAGAACTATATCGCATATATCAGTTGTATCCTCGGGTAATTTGGTTCACTGCTCTTAATTTTTTGGTTGCTTACATGCACAGATATCGTAGAAATGGCTTGTAAATGTTCCAGTAGTACCCTAGGAACCACTTGTCATGTTCACTAAATGTTCCAAAATGATGTCATGTTGATATTTTTGCTCAGCTACACAACGCTAGTGAATCATTTCGAACATACATTCTGAGGTGCTTGTTTAGCCCAGGTCTGAATCTTGTTTCTGAATTTTTTTTTTATTTTGTTTCATTCAGAATATGTGTAAAGCTTAATATATACATTATTCTGGCAGATGGAGATAAATGATGTAGCCTAAAGAAGTCCTTCTAGCATGTCCATAACCACTCCTCCGCCTTCGGCTCTCAATCCTTCTTCAAAGAACAGTTCGCTTTTCCTTATAGATAATACCAGCCTGGTGAACGATTCACTAAATCTAATCGCACGACCCGAGCCTCCAAATTTCGTCTATTCACTATCATATTCCAAAGATTATTGACCTAATCATCTCTTCTAGAGTTCCAAGTATTTATCATTCAAGTTACACGATGAACATAGAGGAGCCAAGAAATGATAGACTACCATCTGGTAAGCCAAACTCGGCATATCGTATTTATCTTATGTTGCAGTACTAAGTGTTTATGTAGTGCGTTTGTTTGAATTCCACTGCCTCAATTATATTCCATTGTTGGCCCACTAAATGTTTGTTCTTTGATGTAGGGAGAACTACAGTGATTCAGAACTTCTCATGGTTAGAATTCCAGTGCCTCAAGCAAATTCCATTGTTAGCGGCACGAACTGGAACGAATATTTGGATTTCATAGCAAATGGATCTGCGAAGCAGGTATAAACCATATGTCTGAAATTCATGTTCATTTGGTAGTCTGACATGAGAGTAAAGAGATTATCAATGAAACTGAGTTTCCTTTGTGTGAAGCATCAGCTTTGTGTATTTCTTTTTCTTTTTTCTGGTTTTATTATTGCATTTAGTATAGGCATTTCTGCTACTAATAAATGGGTATCCTTGTTGATCAGGCCGTTGAGGGGACGAAAGTCGTGTGCTTAGAGTTGACGCTGGCAACAACTGATCTCGAATGTGGCGGTTTAACAGATGAAATACTGAGAGATGCTGACGGGCTTGTTTCATGTCTACCCACTCTGGTGATGCTCAATTGAGGGTTCCTCAGACAATTCTGTTATCTTTATAGTTAGTGTGTTCTCTTATCTTCCCTGAATTAACTCCTTGATGTGTCTTTGGCAGAAATGTTTAAAAGGATCGGGGACAAGCAAAAATGCACAATTGGTCTATAAGAACTATATCGCATATATCAGTTGTATCCTCGGGTAATTTGGTTCACTGCTCTTAATTTTTTGGTTGCTAACATGCACAGATTTAATAGAAATGGCTTGTAAATGTTCCAATAGTACCCTAGGAGCCACTTGTCATGTTCACTAAATGATCCAAAATGATGTCATCTTGATATTTTTGCTCAGCTACACAACGCTAGTGAATCATTTCGAACATACATCGGAGATGCTTGTTTAGCCCAGGTCTGAATCTTGTTTCTGAATTTTTTTTTTATTTTGTTTCAGTCAGAATATGTGTACAGCTGAGATAAATGATGTAGCCTGAAGAAGTCCTTCTAGCATGCCCTTAACCACTCCTCCGCCTTCGGCTCTCAATCCTTCTTCAAAGTACAGTTCGCTTTCCCTTATAGATAATACCAGCCTGGTGAACGATTCACGAAATCTAATTGCACGACCCGAGCCTCGAAATTTCGTCAATTCACTATCTTATTCCAAAGATTATTGACCTAATCATCTCTTCTAGGGTTCCAAGTATTTATCATTCAGGTTACACGGTGAACATAGAGGAGCCAAGAAATGATAGACTACCATCTGGTAAGCCAAACTCAGCATATCGTATTTATCTTATGTTGCAGTACTAAGTGTTTATGTAGTGCGTTAGTTTGAATTCTTTTGCCTCAAGTATATTCCATTGTTGGCCCACTAAATGTTTGTTCTTTGATGTAGGGAGAACTACAGTGATTCAGAACATCTCATGGTTAGAATTCCAGTGCCTCAAGGATATTCCATTGTTGGCCCACTAACTGAAATGAAGTTTTGGATTTCATAGCAAATGGATCTGCTGAGCAGGTATAAACCATATGTTTGAAGTTCATGTTGATGTGGTAGTCTAACATGATAGGAAAGAGATTTGCAATGAAACTGACTTACCTTTGTGTGAAGCATCAGATTTGTGTATTTCTTTTTTTTTTTCTAGTTTTATTATTGCATTTAGTATAGGCATTTCTGCTACTAATAAATGGGTATCCTTGTTGATCTGTCTGTTGAGGGGACGAAAGTCGTGTCCTTAGAGTTGATGCAGGCAACAACTGATCTCGAATGTGGCGGCACAACAGATGAAATACTGAAAGATGCTGACGGGCTTGTTTCATGTCTACCCACTCTGGTGATGCTCAATTGAAGGTTCCTCAGACAATTTTGTTACCTTTATAGTTAGTGTGTTCTCTTATCTTCCCTGAATTAACTCCTTGATGTGTCTTTGGGAGAAATGTTAAAAAGGATTGGGGACAAACAAAAATGCTCAATCGGTCTATAAGAACTATATCGCGTATATCAGTTGTATCCTCGGGTAATTTAGTTCACTTCTCTTAATTTTTTTGTTGCTAACATGCACAGTTATCAAAGAAATAGCTTGTCAATGTTCCAGTAGTGCCCTAGGAACCACTTGTCCTTTTCACTAGATGTTCCAAAATGATGTCAGGTTGATATTTTTGCTCAGCTACACAACACTAGTGAAGCATTTCAAACATACATCGGAGATGCTTGTTTAGCCCATGTCTGAATCTTATTCCTGAATATTTTTTTTTATTTTGTTTCATTCAGAATATGTCTACAGCATAATATATACATTATTCTGGCAGATGGAGAGAAATGTTGTAGCCTGAAGAAGTCCTTCTAGGATGCCATTAACCACTCCTCCGCCTTCGGCTCTCAATCCTTCTTCAAAGTACGGTTCGCTTAAGCTAATGTAAGCCAGAATAAATCAACGGAGAGGCAGCATGTGGAACCCTGCCAGGAATTTTCTCTCCTAATTTTCTCGCTTCTCTCTCCTCACGAAACCCTAGCTGCGTCATCATCTTCTCAGCCGGATTTTCTCCTTTCTCTCAATTTTCTCTCGACGATCACGCTGCCCTTGGTGATCTTGGTGATTCCCGTGTTGTCCTCCATCGCCGGGATCAAACGGCGATGGGAGGATGCTGATTCCTTCGGTTGTTTTACGATTTGCATTTTAAAAAAAAAAAAAAAATTATTTCATGGATCTAGTATGCAATATGGAGCAGACCCGCCGAGATTGGGAGATCCTTGGATCGCCGCCGGACTATGGCATCATCAGGAACGCTGTTGAAGAATTTGATGACCGGTTCGACGTTGCAGCGTTTGAAGCCCTTGTAGGGCGGGTCTATGGAGGATCGACAGATCAACCCTCTCGCCCCACATCATCGGCGCCCACGCCGCCGCCGCCGGTCACTCAATCACGGACCCCTGCGCTGCCAGTTCAGCATAATATGGTCCACATCCTTCGTCCCAGACGTGCGACTGACTTCACGGTCCCCCTACGTGATCGGCCCACTCGTGGATTGCCGCTGCGTCGTGGCACGCCCCCGCCGCCGTGCCACATACCCTCAATTGCCTCTGATGGATCTGACGACGATGAGCCACCGTCGTCGTTGACCGGCAGCCTGATCAGACACATTAGCCCTTTGCCGAATGATCCTGGGCCTAGGGTTTCGCCTAACAGTCCTGTTCCTGTTCAGGCGCCGCGAGCTTCATCACCTCCGCTCATGACGACGATGGACCGGGCCCAGGCCCACGATATTACGGGGGAGACGCCGCCTCTGACTGAACCGCCTCGAAATAGGTCGGGTACTGCCGCCCCTAATGCTAGGGTTTCATCTACAGCGCCGATCATGGGACATGGCGCGCCACCATCGTCAAGCCCCGAACGCCCGACGTCTTACGCAGCAGTGATGATGGGCAAGGCGAACAATCATCAGCCGCGCCGTATGGAGCGACTTGCACTCTCGTATACACCGCCGACTCTTGTGGATGGGATCGCCATGGCGTGTCCATCATGGGACGATGCTTGGCAACCCAACTTGGTTCACGAGATTTGGGGACTTCCCATATCGGTGTGCATTGCCAGCCACATCCGATCACTCACCGATTATCTTGGAGGCAAATCAGCCGACGCGAGGTAAGGGGAACATGTTTCGGTTCGATAACTTCCTTGTACACGATCCTAGGTATTCTACGATACTCACGGATGTTTGGAGGACCCACATAACTGGACGGCCCATGTTTGTGGTGAGTAAGAAGCTGAAGGCTTTGAAGCGGGAACTCAAGAAGCTACGGCGTGATAAGGGGGACCTCAATCGTAATGTAGTTGAGGCACGCGGCTTCCTCGAATCGGTCCAGACTCTGGTATCAGAGTATCCTATGGATCCTCACCTTCTCTACCTGGAGAAGCGGTGCCGCTTGGTCTATGCTAAGGCCGTGGATCTCGAGCATTCAGCCTTGGTGCAATGGGCTAAGGTGACATGGTTGAAGGACGGGGACCAATGCACGGCGTTCTTCTTCAAAAGGGTGGCATCTCGACGGGCGGGAAATCGCATATTATCTCTTGAAACCGCGGATGGGACGTTACTAGAATCCGAGGAACAAGTGAAGGAGGAACTCGTCAGCTTCTACACTGATCTGTTGGGTAAGACCACTCATACCACCCCCCTAACCCCGCACGATATTGCTCCGTACCTGGAGCGCACACTTACTGGGGCCGTGGCGGATGACATGGTGAGATCGGTCACGGACGGAGAAATCAAGAGTGCTATTGACTCCATTGGGAATAATAAGGCCCCGGGGCCTGATGGGTTTTCGGCCCTTTTTTACAAACGGAGTTGGGATACCATAGGGGAGGATATTACACTTGCAGTGAAGGAATTCTTCAGAACGGGTCACCTTTTGGGTGAACTTAACTCTACACTCATCACTCTCATACCTAAGGGCGGGAGCCCACGGATGGCGAAGGACTTTAGGCCGATCTCGTGCTGCAATGTGTTGTACAAGGTTATCTCGAAAGTACTAGCAAATCGACTTCGGGGCTGCCTTGGTGACCTAGTACATCCCACCCAAACGGCTTTTATCCCCGGGCGACGGATATCGGATAATATTTTGCTGGCTCAGGAGATTTGCCATGGATACAAGAGTGCGGGATTGCCCGATCGGGTGGCGTTCAAGGTGGACCTTGCAAAGGCGTATGATAAAGTGGAGTGGGATTTCCTCCTCGCCACCCTTGAGGCGCTTCACTTTCACCCTACCTTTGTGGGGTGGATTCGTTCATGCCTTACCACGCCTTGTTTCTCGATCAATATTAATGGCAGCCCAGCTGGCTACTTCAGAGGGAGGCGGGGGCTGCGACAGGGTGATCCGATTTCCCCATATTTGTTCACCTTGGTCATGGAGGTGTTACATGGCATTGTCGCCGAACATATCAGGATGAGCGACACCTTTCGATACCACTGGCGTTGTGAGGTCACCTCTCTCTTTATGCTTACTTTTGCATTCGATTCACTGGGTGGCCACGAGTAACGGCGTTCTTTCCACGAGATCGGCGAGGGAAGCACTACGGCTGAAACTGCCACGGGTGCAGTGGTACTCACTCTTTGGTGGCCCGATTGCTGTCCCTAGGCACGAGTTCATCCTTTGGCTTGCCATCCGAGATAGACTTTCTACTCGGGACAAACCGTGGGTGGCAGCTGCCGCTGGGACATCTACTTGCTTGCTTTGTGACGCGGATGTTGGGGAGACGGTCCGGCATTTTTTCTTCGAGTGCTCCTATGCGAGGCGGTGCCTTCGACTGATGCAAGCCAAGCTGCGCTTTACTTGGCCCATGAGTGACTGGTTTGAGGGCGTACTTTGGGCGGCTCATAGGTGGCGGGGGAACCACTTGGCGTGGGCGGGCCCCAGGCATGTGCTCGCCTCGCTCGTTTATCATTTATGGGCGGAGCGGAATAGGCGTTGGAGGGAGGGACAGTTACGCCCCCCCCCAGCAGCTGGCGAATGACATTGAGACCCTGCTGTGTCTTCGCCTATCTACCTTGTCACCCCATTACCAGCTGCAGACCTGTGCACTACGACGGGTGTGGCGGATTGCTTGGTAGTTAGAGTGCTAGTTCCTTCTCTCTACATTATGCTTGTTTGCCCTACGCGTTAGTTGCTAATCCTGTATGGGGCTTGGTTTGCATGCGGGTTGATGCTTCTCGAAGGCAATGTATGTTCGCTATTGTGCATACTTTCATTGTACTTTGTTTGATGTGGGGGTATGCCCCCACTGAGGCTGTATTCTACTTTTATTTATATTTATAACAGGACCCTTTACCAAAAAAAAAAAAAAAAAAAAAAAAAGTACGGTTCGCTTTCCCTTATAGATAATACCAGCCTAGTGAACGATTCACGAAATCTACACGACCCTAGCCTCCTAATTTCGTCTATGTACAATCATATTCCCAAGATTATTGACTTAATCATCTCTTCTAGAGCTCCAAGTATTTATCATTCAGGTTACACGACGAACATAGAGGAGCCAAGAAATGATAGACTACCATCTGGTAAGCCAAACTCGGCATACCGTATTTATCTTTTGTCGCAGTACTAGGTGTTTATGTAGTGCATTTGTTTGAATTCCTGTGCCTCAAGTATATTCCATTGTTGGCCCACTAAATGTTTGTACTTTGATGTAGGGAGAACTTCAATCATTCAGAACTTCTCATGGTTAGAATTCCAGTGCCTCAAGCAAATTCCATTGTTGGCGGCACGAACTGGAACGAAGATTTGGATTTCATAGAAATGGATCTGCGGAGCAGGTATAAACCATATGTCTGAAATTCATGTTCATTTGGTAGTCTTACATGAGAGTAAAGAGATTATCAATGAAACTGACTTTCCTTTGTGTGAAGCATCAGCTTTGTGTATTTCTTTTTCTTTTTTCTGGTTTTATTATTGCATTTAGTATAGGCATTTCTGCTACTAATAAATGGGTATCCTTGTTGATCAGGCCGTTGAGGGGACGAAAGTCGTGTGCTTAGAGTTGACGCTGGCAACAACTGATCTCGAATGTGGCGGTTTAACAGATGAAATACTGAGAGATGCTGACGGGCTTGTTTCATGTCTACCCACTCTGGTGATGCTCAATTGAGGGTTCCTCAGACACTTCAGTTATCTTTATAGTTAGTGCTCTTATCTTCCCTGAATTAACTCCTTGATGTGTCTTTGGCAGAAATGTTTAAAAGGATCGGGGACAAGCAAAAATGCACAATTGGTCTATAAGAACTATATCGCATATATCAGTTGTATCCTCGGGTAATTTGGTTCACTGCTCTTAATTTTTTGGTTGCTAGCATGCACAGATATCATAGAAATGGCTTGTAAATGTTCCAGTAGTACATCAGGCAGATCAAATGATAAAAAAGCTAGGCGAATTTTCTCTCTCTAGGCGAATTTGAATTTTCTCAAGTTCTTTACGTCCGATCATCATCGTCTCCGGCCGAATCCGTAAGGAGGAGGCCGGCCGGTGGTTGGGTGATAGGGCAGACACGATTTCCGGTTTGACGTTGGGGTTGGTTTCGGGTGGAGTTGGCTACGTGATCCATAACCGATTGCCATGGCGTCAACATCCGATGGTTCTGGCCCCGCATCTGGGGGCCTGATCGACGGTGGCCGACGTGCTGGGGTGCCAACTGGGTCTGGTGTGACTGGTCACGGGGCGAGGATCGGTGATTGTGCGACAAACGGAGGTGGCTGCAAGCTAGGGTTTGGCGCTTTTGCCACGGGCGCATCTGGGATGGCGGCGATCGGTGGTTGTCGAGGGTCTGAGCCGATCGGCGATGCTGCCGATCCTTGTACGAAGGCGGGGATGACCAGAGCTGAGTCGACGTTAGGTACCACCCTATTAGGGTTTCATGAGCGCGAAACGTGTTCAGCGACGGGATCCGTCGCGGTGATTCAGGGCGGCGGAACGATGGGATCTGGAGATGCTACAGCGACGGGATCCATGGTGGTGATGAAGGGGGATGCTGAGACAGCGCCATGCCGTGGTGATACGGGGTTGCCAAATCGTGACAGCCCAACGACGAACCCTGGTGCAACCGGTAAGGTGGGTGCGGACTTGAGGGATCGGACTGTGACGGCGGCTGGACCTATTCTGCCGGACCTGGACGCGCTGAGGGTAGCGTACCCGGCGTTTGCAGCGTCGTTTTCTTCAAATTGAAGTGAAGGCTACCATTAACGGTTTCTTCAAATTCCGGTTCGGAAGGGGGTGGTAGCAAGTGGGATAGGTCGGCCACTGTTTGCAGATCGGGTCACTGCAAAACGAGCTCGTATCGACTACGCCCGAGTTTGTATCATGAAGGCCTTGGACACCTCTTTTGTGGACCGCCTGCTTATACGCCTTCCACAAGATGGGGGCGGGACGTTGGGCGAGGTGCCAGTCCGTGTGGAGTATGAATGGAAGCCTACCAAATGCATGGACTGTTCCACCTGGGCGCACGGTGATGGACAATGCCCAAAGAAGCAAGGTCTGCCACGGCCAGGGTCACGACGTAATGCACGGCGAGGCACTGGGGAAGACGATCGGGCTGGAAGACGCGGGAAAGAGGCTAGGGCTGGTTCGACCATGGGGAAGGGGGAGGAGGCTCGTGTTGCCCTGATCAATCGGCAAGTGATTGATGCGAGGCGTGGGAACGGGGTACACACCATGCTGCGGCCTTTAATACGACAGGATCAGCAGCAACGAGGGGTTGAGTGGCGCCAAGTTGGTGCTAAAGGAAAGGTGGTGAGGACTTGTGGGACGGTAGACCAGCCACCCATTGTACTAGCCACGCAGCCATCTCGAGGGGACTCTAGCACGGCTCGCGATGCGACACAGGGGCAGCGAGAGGGCGAGGGTGGGAGCGGGGACCATAACTCGTTTGCGGTATTGGATGGACTGGAAGGTAACGACATGGCAATGACTCTATATACGGGCCCTGAAGCACGCGCAGCCCGACCCTGGGTTGCTCCATGATACAGCTCGCCTCCTGGAATGTGCGTGGTCTTAATAAGCAAGACCACAGGGTAGCGGTGGGGGAGTTGATTGCACGAGAAGGATTGAGCATGATAGGACTTTTGGAGACACGAGTATCGGTTGCCAATGCGGGGAGAATTTCGAGTGGCGTTCGTTCGCGTTGGTCTTGGTTCTTTGATTATGATGACGGGCCAGCTACTCGCATCTGGGTGGGATGGGATCCATTTCTGGTGAGTGTTGAAGTGCTCCAGTTCTCGACGCAAGCCATTCACTGTCGAGTTCAGGACATTGCCACGAAAGAGGGGTTATACATTTCTTTCATCTATGGTCAGTCACGGCGGGAGGAAAGACAGTCCTTATGGGAGGAGCTGACGAGTTTCAGCGCCTCACGTACGGAGGATGCATGGCTAGTCCTCGGTGATTTTAATGCGATTCTACATGATGCTGAGGGCCGGGGCGGAATGCCATCTACGCAGGACATGACAGAGTTCCAGGCATGCTTGGTCAGTGCCGATCTGGCTACAATCCCGACGACGGGCCAGATCTTCACATGGTATAATCAGCAGCGATCGACTGCGGGCATTTGGAGGCGATTAGACCGGATGCTTGGAAACCCGCAATGGTTTGCACGATGGCCAGACGTACTTTGTCGGTGTGGCCTGCCTGCGACGTCTGACCATTCGCCCGTCATACTAGGGACGGCGGTGCAGCGACCAAGGAAGTTTTTTTTTTTTTGGGGAAAGTTCCGTATATATATATATAAATATGAAAGAGTACATCGAACAAAGGCGCCTACCACGCAACACGCCACAAACGTCGAATAGCCGCACATTGCAAAACACACTTTGCAGCTGTGCCAGTGAGACGTAAACACACTAAATCAACAACGCATGCAACCAAACTATCAGGAGAAGGGATAATACCCTCCCGCCAACACCGGTTCCGCGCCATCCAGATATGATAAACCAACGAAGCAAGAAGGTGCCGATTCGCGGCGAAAAGAAGGTGAGCCCGCCTCCAGCGCATAGCTGCCCAAGCAATGCCGTGCTGCCACTCCGCATATGGCCAGGCCCACCGAACCTGACGACGAAGAAGGCTAAGGCAGCGGCGCGAAAAACGACAGTCAAAGAAAAGGTGCTGAACCGTTTCGACGACCGACTCATCGCAAAAGACACAAGCCGAAGTTCCCGCACGCTGAGCCACCCATGGCTTATCGCGCGTCGAGAGACGCTCACGGATAGCCAACCATAAAATAAACTCATGTCGGGGGACACGTAGCGGGCCACCAAACAGAGAAGCCCAGGCCACAGGGGGTCGCCTAGTCCGAATCGTCTGCCTAATCAAGCTAGCGGTCGGCTGACCATCAATGGAACCTCTCCAAAAGAAAGCGTCCGGGCGGTCCGGATCAACCGAAGGCAGCTCCGAGCTGAAGTCAAGAAACTCCACCGTGGTCTGGGCCGGCCAGTCCCACCCCTCCGAAGAAATCACCTCAGATAGGCGTGATCGAGTGGGTAGCCCCATCGCAATAGGACCACGTGGAAACCGGTCTAACAAAGCCCCCGAGAAAAGCCAAGGATCCTCCCACAGCCAAATAGAGGAACCATCCCCAATCCGAAAGTCCACAAGCCGTCTGAACTCATGTCTTAGGTGCAACAACTTCCGCCAACTCCACGACGTAGTCGGCGACACAGGGATAGTCCAGAAAGAGCGAGAGCGGAGTCGCTGACTATAAATCCACGCCACCCAAATAGAATCTCTCGGGCGAGTGACTAAACGCCAAAGAAGCTGAAGGAGCAGCACCCTATTATCAGTAGCCACCGAGCGGAGGCCCAAGCCACCTTCCTCCCGAGGAAGGCATATATCGTCCCACGCAACCTTAGCAGCCGAGCCGCCCCATAGAAAGTGGCGAAACTTACCCTCGAGGGCACGAACAATACCCTTGGGCAGCAGAAACACCCCAGACCAAAAAGGATGCAGTGCCTGTAGGACCGACTTAATCAGTTGAACCCTCCCAGCATAGGAGAGGGACTGATTCAGCCAACCGCCCAAACGGCCATCCACCTTATGCAGCAGCGGGGCGCAGTCCGACAGGGACAATCGAGAAGCCAAGAGAGGCACCCCAAGATAGCGAACTGGGAGTGCAGCTAATGGGAAACCCAAAATGGGCTGCAGCTGCTCAAGAAGACCCTCAGCACTCCTAGAAAGAAACATGGAGCTCTTAGTCGAATTAGGCGCAAGGCCGGACAGGACCGAGAAACGATCCAACGCAGCCTTAAACACCCCCACAGACACCACATCAGCCCGACAAAACAAGAGAAGATCATCAGCAAACATCAGCATGGGGAGCGACAAATCAGCACACCGCCAGTGAAAACCAAACCGAGGCTCCTCCTGAATACACTTAGCCACAATACCATGTAAGACCTCCATAACCAAAGTGAACAGATACGGGGAGATGGGGTCCCCCTGACGTAGTCCACGACGACCCGAGAAGTAGCCAGATGAACGGCCATTGACGTTAATGGAAAACGTCGTCGTCGTCAGGCAGGCGCGAATCCACTCAATAAAGAGAGGGGGAAAACCCATAGCCTGCAACGTTGCCAACATAAAACACCATTCCACCTTATCGTAGGCCTTCGCGAGGTCAACCTTAAAGAGCGCACGAGGTGGGTGGCTAGTACTAGTATAGCCGTGGCATATCTCTTGGGCGAGTAGAATATTATCACTGATGTGGCGACCAGGGATAAAAGCCGTCTGAGACTCATGAACCAGCCCGGGAAGCGAGGCTTTCAACCGGTTCGCAAGGATCTTAGAGATAACCTTGTAGAGCACATTGCAACAAGAAATAGGGCGAAAGTCCGTTGCCCTGCGTGGCGAGTCGCACTTCGGAATCAATGTAATCAGAGTGCTGTTTAGGCCCTTAAGAAGTCGGCCCGTAGCGAAAAAATCCCGGACAGCACCGATAAGAGCAGGCCCAACAATCCCCCAAGCAGCTTTGAAAAAAGCTGCCGTATAGCCGTCCGGCCCCGGCGCCTTCTCATCCCCCATAGAGAAGAGTGCCTGATGAACCTCGATTTCCTCCAAGGGACAGACCAGGGCCGCAGCCGCGGCGGAGGAAACCCGACGGGCGATGAAGGGGTGAACATCAGGTAAAAGAACCGGAGAAAGACGACCCGTCTGACCCAAGAGGCCCTCATAAAACCTCAATAGCTCACCCTCAACTGCCGCAGGTGAGTCTAACAGAGTACCGTCAGCCGTCTCCAAAATAGGGATACGATTTGTGGCCCTGCGAACGGCCACCTTCCTAAAAAAGTAGGACGTGCACTGGTCACCGTCCCGAAGCCAGGCCAGCTTGGCTCGCTGGGAAAGGGCCGTCTGCTCAATCTCAACAGCCCGGGCGTAAAGGCCACGGCATAAACGCTCCAGCGCACGGAACCGATCGTCAAGCGGGTAGATGGACGTAAACTGCTGCACAAGGCCTAAGAAGTGCATGGCCTCAGTGACATTAGCCGCCAAGTCACCCTTGGAGCGGCGCATACGCGTAAAGACCGGCTTCAACATCTTCAGACGCTGAACCACAGAAAACATTGGGTGGTCGGGCAACGGAATATCCCAAGCCCTCTGAACCTCGTCAAAAAACGCGGGCTCCTGAATCAGGAAATTCTCAAACCGAAAGCGAGTACCCCGCACAACAGCCGGAGCTTCACCCAAAGATAGTGGTGAATGGTCCGAGGTCGCGGGTACGCCACAACACACATGAGCATCGGCATGGGACACAAACCACTGCGGATTCGCCAACATACGATCCAGCTTCCGCCAAATCGCTGCTGCGCCCGTCTGCTGATTATGCCACGTAAACTCCTGGCCAGTCGCAGGGATACAAGCAAGATCTGCCCGAACCAGAAGGGACCTAAAGTCAGCCATGTCAAGACGATGTGGGACTCCCCCCGACTCTCGGAGACACTGAGGATGGCGTTAAAATCCCCAGCCACCACCCACGCATCATCCACATGAGAGGAAGAAAACTGCACCAGGTCTTCCCACAGCGAAGCCCGGTCGACCCGGGTGGACTTCCCATAGACAAAGGAAACAAGCATCGTCATACCTGTGGCGACAAGCACCACGCGGCAATGGACTGCCTGGTCGGTGGTAGCAAACACCGAGACGCGAAGACAAGCCGGGTCCCAACCAACCCAAATCCTAGTACCCGGGCCACTATCATAGTCAAAAAACCAAGTCCACCTGTGACGCAAGCCATTAGAAATACGGGTAGCATTCAGCGCAGCAACCCTTGTCTCAAGGAGGCCAACCAAAGGAAGACGCATACTCCTAATCCAATCGCCCACTGCTCGTCTGTGGTCTTGGCGATTAAGACCACGCACATTCCACGAGCCGAATCTGATCATGGATCACCACCGGTGCGGGCTGCAGCAACATCAGGGCCCGGAGAGAAGGAAGTATCCATGGAGTCGGTGTTGAGGGAGTGGAGAAGCGCAAAGGCATTCTGATCCGCCTGCGCCACATCATCTTGAGTCAAGAGCGTAAGGCGGCCATGCGCGGGGCGTTCTGTAATGACCACCCCTGAGCCTCTTAGGGGAGGCTTATGCGAAGGGCGGGACGAACCCGCTGTAGTGGCTGAAACCCGAACAGCCTGACCACGGGCACCAACTTGGCGCCACTCACTCATCGTAGCCGTCGGCGCAACAGAGGGGACTGCCGAGGCCACAAGGTGGGGAGAACGACCCGAGTGAGGCACGGGCACCTGTTGCGTACGGGTGGGACGAGCTGCATGCGGCATGGGCGGCACGGATGCCTTATGCGAAGGTGGAGGGTGCGTCCGTGGCTGGGAAGGACGTCCATGCACGCTCCTGGGCGGGCGTGGCGTAGAGGTCTTAGGACAATGCGAGGGGCCATGGGACCACGTCTCACACGAGGAACATCGAGAAGGCTTCCACTCATAATCAATACGGACGGGAATAAGAGCCGCCACCCCTCCCTCAGCCGTGGGGACGCGAAGATGAAGAACATCAATAAACGGGTCCGCGAGTTGCTTTAGAACACACACCCGAGCGAAATCGATACGCTCACCATCAGCCGTAATACCGTCCGTGAACAAAGGCTTACCCACGGCACTGGCAATCACGCCAAGCCCAGCCGGTGTCCAGAATTCTCCGGGGACATTCCATAGCTTCACCCAAAGTGGGACCTCCGTAATATCACGCCTCTCAAACGACATCCCCGGGCGCCACTCCTCAAGAAACAGCGGCTGCCCGTTCAGGATCCACGGGCCGCCCTCAAGGACGTCACGCATGGCAAGCCCTGATTCGAACCGAAACTTGAAAAACCCATTGATAGTCGCACGGACTTCAACGAGCCCTGTCCAGCGTGCCCTCCAATGACGGTCAACTGTGGGAAAGTACGGTTTCCGGCCAAGGAAAAAACCCACCAAGGTGTTGTCCCAGCGCTGAAAACCGAGGCGAGCGATCTCCCATGAAGGCGCTACTTCAAGAATCCCGTTAACCACTCCCGCGGGGGGAGTATAGGATAACGGCACCCGGCGATGAGCACGGTCCCGACTCTTATGAGTCGACGGTCGGGAGGAGCCATGATTGTCTCCCATAACCACCCGCGCATACGAGCCACCGGAAACATCGCGACCCCTAGGCGCTTGCGCGGCCACCACCTGCCCACCAGTCGGGTTGCCCATCCCCGGCAAAAGAAGTCCCGGCGAGTGAGGTGCAGCCTCGAGAGCAGGATCGACATCAGCCCCGTTGCGAGGGGGATCGGGCTGGCCAGCTTCCGCCATCAGATCATCATTGACCGCCGCATCATCCGCCACGACCACCTGAACCACCGGCGGCACACCAAGCGTCACGGCTGGAAGCATAGGGTCGGGTGACTCTTCAGCTTCCACACCAGCCATGGCAGCTGCATGAATCGATCCAGCCACCATGAGGGGGTCCGGAGCCACCGAAGCAGCAGGATCGCTGCCGCCAGCCACGAGCGGGTCCATCGGAGCAGCTCCCGATCGCCGGGCAGAACGAGAAACATAAGGCAAAGTGGAGTTGCGCCGTGCAACCCGGCCTGAAGGCACAACTTCACCCCGGGAGGCGAAAGACCGCGGGCCACCATGCGTCGTGGGTTGATCAGAGCCGAGGGGGGCAGGATGCTCAGGGCCGGCTGGCGACGTGAGCCCTATAATCCGGTTAGCGAGCCCGGTGAAGCGATCCACATCAAACTCCCGATGGAAACGAGGATAATCCGAGCCCAGCCCTTCGAAGTCCGGCTGGGTAGTATCCACCGGCGGAGTGGTGGCAAGGTGGCCGTCGGAGCCCGGCTCCATGATGTCGGAAGACGAAAGGTTGGCTAGAGAGGAGAGTGCAAAAATCGCCTAGCTAGAGTGAGATGTTTGCCTATTCAATGCGACCAAGGAAGTTGATGTTTCGCTTTGACAATTTCCTTACAAAGACGGGATCGTTTATGGAGGTGGTGGGCCATGCATGGCAAGCGCCCATAATAGGCCATCCGATGTATGTTCTGACTCGACGACTGAAGTTACTCAAGCCGGTTTTCCTACAGATGAAGAAGGCTAAAGGCGACTTACGGGCGAATGTTCTGGAGGCGCGTCACTTTCTTGATCTCGCGCAGGACTTCTTGGCGAGATTTCCGGAGGAGGCAGGTTTTTTCGAACTGGAACGCATCTGTCGTGAGATATATACTCAAGCCGTGGAGGTCGAGTACATGGCACTGTCGCAACGGGCTAAGATTGCGTGGCTCAAGGATGGTGATCAATGTTCGTCGTACTTCTTTAGAAGGGTGGCCATGCGTAGGGCCACTAATCGGATACTTTCACTGGAGAATGCCAGCGGTGACTTATTGGATGATGCTGAACAGGTGGAGGCGGAGCTGCTGGGATTTTATCAGGACCTTCTGGGTAATACTGCCCACGTAACACCGATCACTGTGGATGCCGTCCAGCCGACCATCACAAGGAAGCTCTCCCCAGCAGATGCGCAGAGGATGATTAGGCCTGTGGGGCCAAGGGAGGTGCGAATAGCGCTGTTCTCTATGGGAGATGAGAAAGCGCCGGGCCCAGATGGGTACACGGTCGCTTTCTTTAAGGAGGCTTGGTCCGTTATGGGTAGTGATGTTGTGACGGCTGTTCAGGATTTCTTCGAGACAGGCAGGCTGCTTAAGGGACTCAACAGTACGTTGATTACGTTGATCCCCAAATGCGACTCACCTCGGCGGGCGACAGACTTTAGGCCCATATCATGTTGCAATGTGTTGTACAACCTTATCTCGAAAATCCTGGCCAATAGGATGAAGGATTGCTTACCAGGGCTAGTCCATGGCACCCAGACGGCCTTCATTCCTGGACGACGCATTAGTGATAATATTCTCTTGGCGCAGGAGCTTTGCCTAGGGTACAATGCCATGGGAAAACCACCGAGGGCGATGTTTAAGGTGGATCTGGCCAAGGCTTATGACAAGGTTGAGTGGAGCTGCGTCCTTGCTGTCCTCGAGGCCATGGGCTTTCACGACACGTATATAGGTTGGATACGTGCATGTCTTACCTCCACAGCATTCTCGCTCAACCTTAATGGGCAGGCAGTGGGCTTTTTTCCGGGTAAGCGAGGGTTACGTCAGGGCGACCCCATATCTCCTTATCTCTTTACTCTGGTCATGGAAATGCTACACGGATTGCTAGTGTTGGGTATTTCTGAGGAGCCGCGGTTCCACTATCATTGGCGTTGCGAGGCCTTGGGCCTAGCGTCGCTTGCTTTTGCCGACGACTTATTGTTGTTTAGCCATGCGGACCCAATTTCTATCGGGGTCCTGAGGGAGGCATTGGAGAGGTTTGCGACTTTATCTGGGCTCTATCCTAATCTGACGAAGAGCGAGATGTTTCTCTCGCGGCGGGCAGAAGGCATGACAGCCCAGATTCTTGGCTTGATGGGCTATAGAGTGGGACGGCTACCGGTTCGGTATTTGGGGGTCCCCCTCACTACATCACGGTTATCCATTGATGACTGCGGCCCTCTGCTTAGGCGAGTTGATCAGAGATTGGGGTCATGGCTTAATCGCTCGCTCTCTTATGCAGGTAGAGTGCAGTTGGTGAAGTCGGTACTTCAGGCCATACATGCATACTGGTCAGGGGTATTTCTACTCCCTAAGGGGGTTATCCGTGTGCTGGAGGCGACATTCAGGAAGTTTCTATGGGGAGGCTCGGCGAAGGTTACATGGGAGGTGCTATGTCTACCCATATCAGAGGGAGGACTTGGTCTACGATCTATTGCAGTGGACAATCGGGTCCTCCTTATGAGGCAGCTATGGAGTGTACTTGTGCGCACGCGAGATTCGATTTGGGTTGATTGGCTTTACAGGACGAGGTTACACTCTCGCTCGGTGTGGGACCTTCAGATCTCGGCCACTACCTCATGGACGTGGACAAAGATACTGCAGCTGAGGCCATTGCTTCGGCCTTTTCTTACATTTAGAGTCGGGGATGGGGATGCGTTTTGGCTATGGAAAGATCCGTGGCTGATGACGACACCTCTTCTTGAGCGATTTCCACGTGGCCCCATTGCGATGGGATTACATGTTGATACTAGACTGAGTGCGGTCATCCATGACAAATCTTGGGCTTGGCCTGGACAAGGATCGGTGGAGTACCTTGAGATACGTGGTATGTTGCCAGTAATCGCCCAGGAGGGGGGGGGGATGCCATTCGATGGACAGGTGCAGCTGATGGGATCATGACGACTGCATTAGCGAGGGAAGTGACGAGGCTTCGTAGGCCACAGGTACCATGGGCGGTCCTTTTTGGAGGCCCGATGCGGATCCCGAGGCATGAGTTCATATTATGGTTGGGACTGCATGATCGACTGTCGACGAGGGATAATCCATGGGTGGCCAACATAGCGGGTACGCCAGCGTGTATGCTATGTGATGAGCTCCATTATGAGACGCGGCATCATCTTTTCTTTTTTTTTTGGTAAAGGGTCCTGTTATAAATATAAATAAAAGTAGAATACAGCCTCAGTGGGGGCATACCCCCACATCAAACAAAGTACAATGAAAGTATGCACAATAGCAAACATACATTGCCTTCGAGAAGCATCAACCCGCATGCAAACCAAGCCCCATACAGGATTATCAACTAACGCGTAGGGCAAGCAGCATCTTTTCTTTGACTGCTCATACTCGCGCCGCTGCCTTTGGCTCTTGAGACGGCGAATACGGTGGCCCTGGTGTTATAGAGAATGGGAAGTGGGCGTTCGATGGGCAGCGGCTGGATGGAGAGGGTGCCATCTTATGCACACGGTTGCGAGGCATGTACTTGCCTCACTGGTGTACCATATTTGGCAGGCGAGAAATAGAAGGTGGCGGGAAGGGATTGTCGATACGCCAGAGAGAGTTGTGGGAAGTGTGCTCGCATTGATTGCCTTGCGACTGCGGGGTCTTGCACCACAATATGCATTACAGCAGGCGGCCATTAGGCGGGCTTGGCGCATAGCTTGGTAGGTTATAGCTTGGTTTTTTTGTATGTCGGCTCGTAGGTATCCTTGTTGATCTGTCTGTTGAGGGGACGAAAGTCGTGTCCTTAGAGTTGATGCAGGCAACAACTGATCTCGAATGTGGCGGCACAACAGATGAAATACTGAAAGATGCTGACGGGCTTGTTTCATGTCTACCCACTCTGGTGATGCTCAATTGAAGGTTCCTCAGACAATTTTGTTACCTTTATAGTTAGTGTGTTCTCTTATCTTCCCTGAATTAACTCCTTGATGTGTCTTTGGGAGAAATGTTAAAAAGGATTGGGGACAAACAAAAATGCTCAATCGGTCTATAAGAACTATATCGCGTACATCAGTTGTATCCTCGGGTAATTTAGTTCACTTCTCTTATTTTTTTTGTTGCTAACATGCACAGTTATCAAAGAAATAGCTTGTCAATGTTCTAGTAGTACCCTAGGAACCACTTGTCCTTTTCACTAGATGTTCCAAAATGATGTCAGGTTGATATTTTTGCTCAGCTACACAACGCTAGTGAAGCATTTCAAACATACATCGGAGATGCTTGTTTAGCCCATGTCTGAATATTATTCCTGAATATTTTTTTTTATTTTGTTTCATACAGAATATGTCTACAGCATAATATGTACATTATTCTGGCAGATGGAGAGAAATGTTGTAGCCTGAAGAAGTCCTTCTAGGATGCCATTAACCACTCCTCCGCCTTCGGCTCTCAATCCTTCTTCAAAGTACGGTTCGCTTTCCCTTATAGATAATACCAGCCTAGTGAACGATTCACAAAATCTACACGACCCTAGCCTCCTAATTTCGTCTATGTACAATCATATTCCCAAGATTATTGACTTAATCATCTCTTCTAGAGCTCCAAGTATTTATCATTCAGGTTACACGACGAACATAGAGGAGCCAAGAAATGATAGACTACCATCTGGTAAGCCAAACTCGGCATACCGTATTTATCTTTTGTCGCAGTACTAGGTGTTTATGTAGTGCATTTGTTTGAATTCCTGTGCCTCAAGTATATTCCATTGTTGGCCCACTAAATGTTTGTACTTTGATGTAGGGAGAACTTCAATCATTCAGAACTTCTCATGGTTAGAATTCCAGTGCCTCAAGCAAATTCCATTGTTGGCGGCACGAACTGGAACGAAGATTTGGATTTCATAGAAAATGGATCTGCGGAGCAGGTATAAACCATATGTCTGAAATTCATGTTCATTTGGTAGTCTTACATGAGAGTAAAGAGATTATCAATGAAACTGACTTTCCTTTGTGTGAAGCATCAGCTTTGTGTATTTCTTTTTCTTTTTTCTGGTTTTATTATTGCATTTAGTATAGGCATTTCTGCTACTAATAAATGGGTATCCTTGTTGATCAGGCCGTTGAGGGGACGAAAGTCGTGTGCTTAGAGTTGACGCTGGCAACAACTGATCTCGAATGTGGCGGTTTAACAGATGAAATACTGAGAGATGCTGACGGGCTTGTTTCATGTCTACCCACTCTGGTGATGCTCAATTGAGGGTTCCTCAGACACTTCTGTTATCTTTATAGTTAGTGTGTTCTCTTATCTTCCCTGAATTAACTCCTTGATGTGTCTTTGGGAGAAATGTTTAAAAGGATTGGGGACAAGCAAAAATGCACAATTGGTCTATAAGAACTATATCGCATATATCAGTTGTATCCTCGGGTAATTTGGTTCACTGCTCTTAATTTTTTGGTTACTAACATGCACAGATATCGTAGAAATGGCTTGTAAATGTTCCAGTAGTACCCTAGGAACCACTTGTCATGTTCACTAAATGATCCAAAATGATGTCATGTTGATATTTTTGCTCAGCTACACAACGCTAGTGAATCATTTCGAACATACATTCTGAGATGCTTGTTTAGCCCAGGTCTGAATCTTGTTTCTGGATATTTTTTTTTTATTTTGTTTCATTCAGAATATGTGTACAGCTTAATATATACATTATTCTGGCGGATGGAGATAAATGTTGTAGCCTGAAGAAGTTCTTCTAGCATGCCCTTAACCACTCCTCCGCCTTCAGCTCTCAATCCTTCTTCAAAGTACAGTTCGCATTCCCTTATAGATAATACCAGCCTGGTGAACGATTCCCGAAATCTATTTTCACGACCCGAGCCTCCAAATTTCGTCTATTCATTATCATATTCCAAAGATTATTGACCTAATCATCTCTTCTAGAGTTCCAAGTATTTATCACTCAGGTTACACGACGAACATAGAGGAGCCAAGAAATGATAGACTACCATCTGGTAAGCCAAACTCGGCATACCGTATTTATCTTTTGTCGCAGTACTAGGTGTTTATGTAGTGCATTTGTTTGAATTCCTGTGCCTCAAGTATATTCCATTGTTGGCCCACTAAATGTTTGTACTTTGATGTAGGGAGAACTTCAATCATTCAGAACTTCTCATGGTTAGAAATCCAGTGCCTCAAGCAAATTCCATTGTTGGCGGCACGAACTGGAACGAAGATTTGGATTTCATAGAAAATGGATATGCGGAACAGGTATAAACCATATGTCTGAAATTCATGTTCATTTGGTAGTCTTACATGAGAGTAAAGAGATTATCAATGAAACTGACTCTCCTTTGTGTGAAGCATCAGCTTTGTGTATTTCTTTTTCTTTTTTCTGGTTTTATTATTGCATTTAGTATAGGCATTTCTGCTACTAATAAATGGGTATCCTTGTTGATCAGGCCGTTGAGGGGACGAAAGTCGTGTGCTTAGAGTTGACGCTGGCAACAACTGATCTCGAATGTGGCGGTTTAACAGATGAAATACTGAGAGATGCTGACGGGCTTGTTTCATGTCTACCCACTCTGGTGATGCTCAATTGAGGGTTCCTCAGACACTTCAGTTATCTTTATAGTTAGTGTGTTCTCTTATCTTCCCTGAATTAACTCCTTGATGTGTCTTTGGCAGAAATGTTTAAAAGGATCGGGGACAAGCAAAAATGCACAATTGGTCTATAAGAACTATATCGCATATATCAGTTGTATCCTTGGGTAATTTGGTTCACTGCTCTTAATTGTTTGGTTGCTTACATGCACAGATATCGTAGAAATGGCTTGTAAATGTTCCAGTAGTACCCTAGGAACCACTTGTCATGTTCACTAAATGTTCCAAAATGATGTCATGTTGATGTTTTTGCTCAGCTACACAACTCTAGTGAATCAGTTCGAACATACATTCTGAGATGCTTGTTTAGCCCAGGTCTGAATCTTGTTTCTGAATTTTTTTTTTATTTTGTTTCATTCAGAATATGTGTAAAGCTTAATATATACATTATTCTGGCAGATGGAGATAAATGATGTAGCCTAAAGAAGTCCTTCTAGCATGTCCATAACCACTCCTCCGCCTTCGGCTCTCAATCCTTCTTCAAAGGACAGTTCGCTTTTCCTTATAGATAATACCAGCCTGGTGAACGATTCACTAAATCTAATCGCACGACCCGAGCCTCCAAATTTCGTCTATTCACTATCATATTCCAAAGATTATTGACCTAATCATCTCTTCTAGAGTTCCAAGTATTTATCATTCAGGTTACACGATGAACATAGAGGAGCCAAGAAATGATAGACTACCATCTGGTAAGCCAAACTCGGCATATCGTATTTATCTTATGTTGCAGTACTAAGCATTTATGTAGTGCGTTTGTTTGAATTCCAGTGCCTCAAGTATATTCCATTGTTGGCCCACTAAATGTTTGTTCTTTAATGTAGGGAGAACTACAGTGATTCAGAACATCTCATGGTTAGAATTCCAGTGCCTCAAGGATATTCCATTGTTGGCCCACTATCAGAAACGAAGTTTTGGATTTCATAGCAAATGATTCTGCTGAGCAGGAATAAACCATATGTCTGAAGTTCATGTTGATGTGGTAGAGCCTAACATGATAGTAACGACATTTGCAATGTAACTGACTTGCCTTTGTGTGAAGCATCAGATTAGTGTATTTTTTTTTTTTCTAATTTTATTATTGCATTTATTTTTTTTTTTTTTTGGTGTAAATATTATTGCATTTAGTATAAGCATTTCTGCTACTAATAAATGGGTATCCTTGTTGATCAGGCCGTTGAGGGGACGAAAGTCGTGTGCTTAGAGTTGACGCTGGCAACAACTGATCTCGAATGTGGCGGTTTAACAGATGAAATACTGAGAGATGCTGACGGGCTTGTTTCATGTCTACCCACTCTGGTGATGCTCAATTGAGGGTTCCTCAGACACTTCAGTTATCTTTATAGTTAGTGTGTTCTCTTATCTTCCCTGAATTAACTCCTTGATGTGTCTTTGGCAGAAATGTTTAAAAGGATCGGGGACAAGCAAAAATGCACAATTGGTCTATAAGAACTATATCGCATATATCAGTTGTATCCTTGGGTAATTTGGTTCACTGCTCTTAATTGTTTGGTTGCTTACATGCACAGATATCGTAGAAATGGCTTGTAAATGTTCCAGTAGTACCCTAGGAACCACTTGTCATGTTCACTAAATGTTCCAAAATGATGTCATGTTGATATTTTTGCTCAGCTACACAACTCTAGTGAATCATTTCGAACATACATTCTGAGATGCTTGTTTAGCCCAGGTCTGAATCTTGTTTCTGAATTTTTTTTTTATTTTGTTTCATTCAGAATATGTGTAAAGCTTAATATATACATTATTCTGGCAGATGGAGATAAATGATGTAGCCTAAAGAAGTCCTTCTAGCATGTCCATAACCACTCCTCCGCCTTCGGCTCTCAATCCTTCTTCAAAGGACAGTTCGCTTTTCCTTATAGATAATACCAGCCTGGTGAACGATTCACTAAATCTAATCGCACGACCCGAGCCTCCAAATTTCGTCTATTCACTATCATATTCCAAAGATTATTGACCTAATCATCTCTTCTAGAGTTCCAAGTATTTATCATTCAGGTTACACGATGAACATAGAGGAGCCAAGAAATGATAGACTACCATCTGGTAAGCCAAACTCGGCATATCGTATTTATCTTATGTTGCAGTACTAAGTATTTATGTAGTGCGTTTGTTTGAATTCCAGTGCCTCAAGTATATTCCATTGTTGGCCCACTAAATGTTTGTTCTTTAATGTAGGGAGAACTACAGTGATTCAGAACATCTCATGGTTAGAATTCCAGTGCCTCAAGGATATTCCATTGTTGGCCCACTATCAGAAACGAAGTTTTGGATTTCATAGCAAATGATTCTGCTGAGCAGGAATAAACCATATGTCTGAAGTTCATGTTGATGTGGTAGAGTCTAACATGATAGTAACGACATTTGCAATGTAACTGACTTGCCTTTGTGTGAAGCATCAGATTAGTGTATTTTTTTTTTTTCTAATTTTATTATTGCATTTATTTTTTTTTTTTTTGGTGTAAATATTATTGCATTTAGTATAAGCATTTCTGCTACTAATAAATGGGTATCCTTGTTGATCAGGCCGTTGAGGGGACGAAAGTCGTGTGCTTAGAGTTGACGCTGGCAACAACTGATCTCGAATGTGGCGGTTTAACAGATGAAATACTGAGAGATGCTGACGGGCTTGTTTCATGTCTACCCACTCTGGTGATGCTCAATTGAGGGTTCCTCAGACACTTCAGTTATCTTTATAGTTAGTGTGTTCTCTTATCTTCCCTGAATTAACTCCTTGATGTGTCTTTGGCAGAAATGTTTAAAAGGATCGGGGACAAGCAAAAATGCACAATTGGTCTATAAGAACTATATCGCATATATCAGTTGTATCCTTGGGTAATTTGGTTCACTGCTCTTAATTGTTTGGTTGCTTACATGCACAGATATCGTAGAAATGGCTTGTAAATGTTCCAGTAGTACCCTAGGAACCACTTGTCATGTTCACTAAATGTTCCAAAATGATGTCATGTTGATATTTTTGCTCAGCTACACAACTCTAGTGAATCATTTCGAACATACATTCTGAGATGCTTGTTTAGCCCAGGTCTGAATCTTGTTTCTGAATATATTTTTTTCTTTTCTTTCATTCAGAATATGTGTAAAGCTTAATATATACATTATTCATGCAGATGGAGATAAATGTTGTGGCCTGAAGAAGTCCTTCTAGCATGCCCTTAACCACTCCTCCGCCTTCGGCTCTCAATCCTTCTTCAAAGTACGGTTCGCTTTCCCCTAGAGATAATACCAGCCTGGTCAACGATTCACGAAATTTAATGGCACGACTCGAGCCTCCAAATTTCGTCTAGTCACTATCATATTCCCAAGATGATTGACCTAAGGGTGAAAACATCTCTCCTAGAGTTCCAAGTGTTTGGTAACTTAAATTTTTTTATCTGCATATCTAATTTAGCTGAACAAAGTGGTGAACTTTCAAATTCTATTACCGTACCCAACTTTAACAGTTAACTTACCGAAAATCGCTCTCCAAGCAGATGAAAGATGTCAAATGCGTGCTTTTCCCTGGTCCAAATATATTTTAGCATGGCTATATTTATCTTTATGTGCCGTTTCGATTCGTTATTTTTGTCATTGATGTATGGAGAACTACAGTCACTCTGAAGTTCTCTTTTTTTTTTTTTTGGTAAATGGTCCCGAGTTATATATAAATATAAATGAGAGTATACAGAATGAGTAGGGGCATACCCCCACAAGCACTCGGCCTATGAGCCGACATACAAAAAAACCAAGCTATAACCTACCAAGCTATGCGCCAAGCCCGCCTAATGGCCGCCTGCTGTAATGCATATTGTGGTGCAAGACCCCGCAGTCGCAAGGCAATCAATGCGAGCACACTTCCCACAACTCTCTCTGGCGTATCGACAATCCCTTCCCGCCACCGTCTATTCCTCGCCTGCCAAATATGGTACACCAGGGAGGCAAGTACATGCCGCGCAGCCGCATGCATAAGATGGCACCCTCTCCATCGAGCCGCTGCCCATCGAACACTCACTTCCCATTCTCTATAACACCAGGGCCACCGAATACGCCGTCTCAAGAGCCGAAGGCATCGGCGTGAGTATGAGCAGTCAAAGAAAAGATGCTGCCGCGTCTCATAATGGAGCTCATCACATAGCATACACGCTGGCGTACCCGCTATGTTGGCCACCCATGGCTTATCCCTCGTCGACAGTCGATCATGCAGTCCTAACCATAATATGAACTCATGCCTCGGGATCCGCATCGGGCCTCCAAAAAGAGCCGCCCATGGTACCTGTGGCCTACGAAGCCTCGTCACTTCCCTCGCTAATGCAGTCGTCATGATCCCATCAGCTGCACCTGTCCATCGAATGGCATCCCCCCCTCCTGGGCGATTACTGGCAACATACCACGGATCTCAAGGTACTCCACCGATCCCTGTCCAGGCCAAGCCCAAGATTTGTCATGGATGACCGCACTCACTCTAGTATCAACATGTAATCCCATCGCAATGGGGCCACGTGGAAATCGCTCAAGAAGAGGTGTCGTCATCAGCCACGGATCTTTCCATAGCCAAAACGCATCCCCATCCCCGACTCTAAATGTAAGAAAAGGTCGAAGCAATGGCCTCAGCTGCAGTATCTTTCTCCACGTCCATGAGGTAGTGGCCGAGATCTGAATGTCCCACACCGAGCGAGAGTGCAACCTCGTCCTGTAAAGCCAATCAACCCAAATCGAATCTCGCGTGCGCACAAGGACACTCCATAGCTGCCTCATAAGGAGGACCCGATTATCCACGGCAATAGATCGTAAACCAAGGCCTCCCTCTGATATGGGTAGACATAGCACCGCCCATGTAACCTTCGCCGAGCCTCCCCATAGAAACTTCCTGAATGTCGCCTCCAGCACACGGATAACCCCCTTAGGGAGTAGAAATACCCCTGACCAGTATGCATGTATGGCCTGAAGTACCGACTTCACCAACTGCACTCTACCTGCATAAGAGAGCGAGCGATTAAGCCATGACCCCAATCTCTGATCAACTCGCCTAAGCAGAGGGCCGCAGTCATCAATGGACAACCGTGATGTAGTGAGGGGGACCCCCAAATACCGAACTGGTAGCCGTCCCACTTTATAGCCCATTAAGCCAAGAATTTGGGCTGTCATGCCTTCTGCCCGCCGCGAGAGAAACATCTCGCTCTTCGTCGGATTAGGATAGAGCCCAGAGAAAGTCGCAAACCTCTCCAATGCCTCCCTCAGGACCCCGATAGAATTGGGTCCGCATGGCTAAACAACAATAAGTCATCGGCAAAAGCAAGCGATGCTAGGCCCACAGCCTCGCAACGCCAATGATAGTGAAACCGCGGCTCCTCAGCAATACCCAACACTAGCAAGCCGTGTAGTATTTCCATGACCAGCGTAAAGAGATAAGGAGATATGGGGTCGCCCTGACGTAACCCTCGCTTACCCGGAAAAAACCCACTGCCTGCCCATTAAGGTTGAGCGAAAATGCTGTGGAGGTAAGACATGCACGTATCCAACCTATATACGTGTCGTGAAACCCCATGGCCTCGAGGACAGCAAGGATGCAGCTCCACTCAACCTTGTCATAAGCCTTGGCCAGATCCACCTTAAACATCGCCCTCGGTGGTTTTCCCATGGCATTGTACCCTAGGCAAAGCTCCTGCGCCAAGAGAATATTATCACTAATGCGTCGTCCAGGAATGAAGGCCGTCTGGGTGCCATGGACTAGCCCTGGTAAGCAATCCTTCATCCTATTGGCCAAGATTTTCGAGATAATCTTGTACAACACATTGCAACATGATATGGGCCTAAAGTCTGTCGCCCGCCGGGGTGAGTCGCATTTGGGGATCAACGTAATCAACGTACTGTTGAGTCCCTTTAGCAGCCTGCCTGTCTCAAAGAAATCCTGGACAGCCATCACAACATCTCTACCCACAACGGACCAAGCCTTCTTAAAGAATGCGGCCGTGTACCCATCTGGGCCCGGCGCTTTCTCATCTCCCATAGAGAACAACGCTATTCGCACCTCCCTAGGCCCCACAGGCCTAATCATCCTCTGCGCATCTGCTGGGGAGAGCTTCCTTGTGATGGTCGGCTGGACAGCATCCACAGTGATCGGTGTTACGTGGGCAGTAGTACCCAGAAGGTCCTGATAAAATCCCAGCAGCTCTGCCTCCACCTGTTCAACATCATCCAATAAGTCACCCCTCGCATTTTCCAGTGAAAGTATCCGATTAGTGGCCCTACGCATGGCCACCCTTCTAAAGAAGTACGACGAACATTGATCACCATCCTTGAGCCACGCAAGCTTAGCCCGTTGCGACAGTGCCATGTACTCTACCTCCACGGCTCGAGTATATATCTCACGACAGAGGCGGTCCAGTTCGATGAAACCTGCCACTCTGAAGTTCTCATGGATTGAATTCCGGTGCTTCAAGCAAATTCCATTGTTGGCGCCACGAACTGGAACGAAGATTTGGATTTCATAGCAAATGGATCTGTTGAGCAGGTATAAACCATATATCTGAAATTCATGTTCATGTGGTACTCTGACATGATGGGTCAACTGAAGGTTCCTCAGACACGAGTCCGCTATCTTTAGAGTTTGTGCTTTGTCCTATATTCCCTGAATTAACTCCTTGATGTGCTTGAGAACAGCAATAATTGGAAGCATTGTTTAAAAAGATTGGGGACAAGCAAACATGCTCAATTGGTGGTCTATACAAACTATAACGCAGTTGTATACTCAGGTATTTTGGTTCACTGCTCTAACTAACATACACAGTTCTCATTGAAATGGTTTGTCACTAAATATTTCAAAATGATGCCAGGTTGATATTTTTGCTTAGATACACAATGCTAGTGAAGGATTTCGAACATACATCAGAGATGGTTTATCCCAGTTCTGAATCTTATGTCTGAATATATATTTTTTCTATTATGTATACAACTTAATATATACATTCTTCTGGCAGATGAAGAGAAATGTTGTAGCTGAAAGAAGTCCGAAGTCCTATCATGCCCTTATCTACTACTCCACCTTTGGCTCTCAACCCTTACCAATGTTTTTTTTTTCGTTATCACAGGTGGCAAAGACTTGATTTTATCTTTCATCTTGGATACTGAAGAGCTGCTGCCGATGACAAACCACTGAGGATTGTTATACAAACTACTGCCGGCAACGACTCGTCCCACCTTGCCTGAAGTGTTGCTTGAAGTAGCCGTGCATGCCCTTACTTCGATCTCACACCAACGAAACAGCAGTCCCGCCAAAGCCAATGGTCCTTTGTTGCTTGAAGTAGCCGTGCACGCCCTTACTTCGATCTCGCACCAGCGAAATACGAACGACAGGAACACGATATTTATGAGATTGCCTCACTGGAGATTGCTAGTTTAAAAGGCTTCGGGTTTCATGGGAGAGATTCTATTAAGCCTATTTCATTACCACACATTTCCTTTCTTTTTTTTTTGTGAACATGGTTTCTGGTGGGGGCGATCGACCATTCTCGTGTTTTGCCAAGTAGGTGGGGGCGATCGACCTCTCTAAAGGAACTCTAGTGTTTTGCCAAGTAGTGAGTGTTCCGAACACAAGAATAAAATCGAGAGGCACGAGATGTTGTTGGAGCAACAACCCCTATTTATAGGGTTTCGTTCGAGTCAAGTGCATGTACATATTTTATTGTGTGCAACGAATGGGAACACCTCAATTCTCAAAGACCAAAAGATTCAATGTAACTTATTTAACATATGCAAAAGATATTTTATCCGAAGATCTTATCATAATAAATATATTATTATATCTCTGCAAGTTACATCACGCGCTGCACCTATATTAAAATATTGTGCATGCCCTAATATTATAGCATGTCAAAAACCATGCTGCGTGTCTTTGCCCTTTAGCACAAATGTTGATGAACTATTTCTAAAGTCCAACAGTGAGCGACATTATTACCTCATCGTTTCGCAAAAGAGAAGTAAACTGATTGGAAATAATTTGAGAGCTTAAATCATTCATCGACACATAGTCTTCACCACATCTTTTCCGTCGATAATAGAGAGGCAATCTCCTTAAACAATAAAAGAGCTCCACCTTTGCGCCGAAGTCAATAGGGCGACTCTAGTTTCAACAATTTTCGAATCAAACTTATCCGAAAAAATCTCGTCCACCATCCCAAGCACCTCCCATCCGAGTCACGGGCTACAATCCCTATTGTTGCTCCGCCTTGCTTAGCATGCAATGCACCATCGAAATTTAATTTCACGATATGAGCTGCGGGCAGCCTCCATAAAATTGGCTCCAAGATATTTATCGTTCCTGACAGGGGCAAAGAATTATTCGAGTGACATCTCACGTTTTACTGGTAGCGAAATCATGTGATAAGTTAGGATATTACGTGATATTTATACCCGTAAATTTGCATATTTGGTCGTTATCTATTTAAATATTCTCGAATATCTTATGTTTGCGTGTTATTTCTTATTTGATACATATTGGAACAAAAGCGAGAAAAATTGGGGAGTTATGATCATTTTGGGAGTCTTGGGATTCCTTTCGCAACTTTTAGGAGTATTGAAGCAGCTTTGTATCAATTAGTGAAATATGGAAAGACTTTAAACATGGAAAGAGAAGATAAGAGATTAAAGTGGAGGATCCTTATTTCTTTAAATCAAGAAGAGAATAGTTTCCATGTCAAGGTTCAAGGCTTACACACATTGAAAGAAGGATCTCATGCAACTTAACCCTCAAGAAGCCACTCCAATAAAAAGGACAACCGTCACAACTCTCAAACTCTCTCACCACACGAGAAACCCTCTCTGAGGGCACCTCTCGAAGCCCACACAGCTACATCACCAAGAACACACCTCTTGCAACCCTGACGGCTGCCACCTCCCACATCTTGATTGGTCATTATTACCTCATCGCTTCGAAAAAGAAAAGTAAACTGATTGGAAATAATTTGAGAGCTTAAATCATCGAGTATTTCCCACACATAGTCTTCACCACATCTTCTCCGTCGATACTAGAGAGGCAATCTCCTTAAACAATAATAGAGCTCCACCATTGCGCCAAAGTCAATAGGGCGAGGCGACTCTAGTTTCAACAATTTTCGAATCAAACTTATCCGAAAAAATCTCGTCCACCATCCCAAGCACCTCCCATCCGAGTCACGGGCTACAATCCCTACTGTTGCTCCGCCTTGCTTAGCATGCAATGCACCATCGAAATTTAATTTCACGATATGAGCTGCGGGCAGCCTCCACAGAATTGGCTCCAAGATATTTATCGTTCCTGACAGGGGCAAAGAATTATTCGAGTGACAACTCACATTTTACTGGTAGCGAAATCATGTGATAAGTTAGGATATTACGTGATATTTATACCCGTAAATTTTCATATTTGGTCGTTATCTATTTAAATATTCTCGAATATCTTATGTTTGCGTGTTATTTCTTATTTGATACATATTGGAACAAAAGCGAGAAAAATTGGGGAGTTATGATTATTTTGGGAGTCTTGGGAGTCCTTTCGCAACTTTTAGGAGTATTGAAGCAGCTTTGTATCAATTAGTGAAATATGGAAAGACTTTAAACATGGAAAGAGAAGATAAGAGATTAAAGTGGAGGATCCTTATTTCTTTAAATCAAGAAGAGAATAGTTTCCATGTCAAGGTTCAAGGCTTACACACATTGAAAGAAGGATCTCATGCAACTTAACCCTCAAGAAGCCACTCCAATAAAAAGGACAACCGTCACAACTCCCAAACTCTCTCACCACACGAGAAACCCTCTCTGAGGGCACCTCTCGAAGCCCACACAGCTACATCACCAAGAACACACCTCTTGCAACCCTGACGGCTGCCACCTCCCACATCTTGATTGGTCATTATTACCTCATCGCTTCGAAAAAGAGAAGTAAACTGATTGGAAATAATTTGAGAGCTTAAATCATTCATCGAGTATTTCCCACACATAGTCTTCACCACATCTTCTCCGTCGATACTAGAGAGGCAATCTCCTTAAACAATAATAGAGCTCCACCTTTGCGCCAAAGTCAATAGGGCGAGGTGACTCTAGTTTCAACAATTTTCGAATCAAACTTATCCGAAAAAATCTCGTCCACCATCCCAAGCACCTCCCATCCGAGTCACGGGCTACAATCCCTACTGTTGCTCCGCCTTGCTTAGCATGCAATGCACCATCGAAATTTAATTTCACGATATGAGCTGCGGGCAGCCTCCACAGAATTGGCTCCAAGATATTTATCGTTCCTGACAGGGGCAAAGAATTATTCGAGTGACAACTCACATTTTACTGGTAGCAAAATCATGTGATAAGTTAGGATATTACGTGATATTTATACCCGTAAATTTTCATATTTGGTCGTTATCTATTTAAATATTCTCGAATATCTTATGTTTGCGTGTTATTTCTTATTTGATACATATTGGAACAAAAGCGAGAAAAATTGGGGAGTTATGATTATTTTGGGAGTCTTGGGAGTCCTTTCGCAACTTTTAGGAGTATTGAAGCAGCTTTGTATCAATTAGTGAAATATGGAAAGACTTTAAACATGGAAAGAGAAGATAAGAGATTAAAGTGGAGGATCCTTATTTCTTTAAATCAAGAAGAGAATAGTTTCCATGTCAAGGTTCAAGGCTTACACACATTGAAAGAAGGATCTCATGCAACTTAACCCTCAAGAAGCCACTCCAATAAAAAGGACAACCGTCACAACTCTCAAACTCTCTCACCACACGAGAAACCCTCTCTGAGGGCACCTCTCGAAGCCCACACAGCTACATCACCAAGAACACACCTCTTGCAACCCTGACGGCTGCCACCTCCCACATCTTGATTGGTCATTATTACCTCATCGCTTCGAAAAAGAGAAGTAAACTGATTGGAAATAATTTGAGAGCTTAAATCATTCATCGAGTATTTCCCACACATAGTCTTCACCACATCTTCTCCGTCGATACTAGAGAGGCAATCTCCTTAAACAATAATAGAGCTCCACCATTGCGCCAAAGTCAATAGGGCGAGGCGACTCTAGTTTCAACAATTTTCGAATCAAACTTATCCGAAAAAATCTCGTCCACCATCCCAAGCACCTCCCATCCGAGTCACGGGCTACAATCCCTACTGTTGCTCCGCCTTGCTTAGCATGCAATGCACCATCGAAATTTAATTTCACGATATGAGCTGCGGGCAGCCTCCACAGAATTGGCTCCAAGATATTTATCGTTCCTGACAGGGGCAAAGAATTATTCGAGTGACAACTCACATTTTACTGGTAGCGAAATCATGTGATAAGTTAGGATATTACGTGATATTTATACCCGTAAATTTTCATATTTGGTCGTTATCTATTTAAATATTCTCGAATATCTTATGTTTGCGTGTTAGTTCTTATTTGATACATATTGGAACAAAAGCGAGAAAAATTGGGGAGTTATGATTATTTTGGGAGTCTTGGGAGTCCTTTCGCAACTTTTAGGAGTATTGAAGCAGCTTTGTATCAATTAGTGAAATATGGAAAGACTTTAAACATGGAAAGAGAAGATAAGAGACGAATGCAAGAGATAGAAAGGCATGTTGAACCTATCCTTCTTCCATACTCACAGCGAGTCCATTGTGCTTACGCACGAGTGGAGCGTCTTCAATGCGAGTTGTGCGTGGAGTTTCGCCTAAACAGGTAAGTTAAATAGTGGCGTTTGTTGTTTTCGACTCCCTCCTGCCTTCGGAAAGGGTCAACAACAAAATGGAGTACGGAGGGGCACAACCGCTGACGTGGGTGCCACCCGGGAAGACTTCCAACGTCTGCGGGGAGAATTACGAGATCCAGGGGGAGCGGGAGCGACGTCTATCTTCGGGTTATAAAGGCCAGATAAGCATCCACGCTAATGGGCCGTAATGACTCTTTTTCTTTTATTCCGCCAGGATTTATCTAAATATGCATCTGCAGTCGTTGCAGCTAAAGAAACGGAGGAAGGAGGAGGACAAGACCAGACATAAAATTAAAAAAAAGGATTTGTTTAGACCCCTATCGCTACCGGTCAAGCTTCTTTTGATATGGAGCTTTCCCCGAATTCTCTTGAGGTCGGGGTTGAAGAATCTGGGTACTCAACAATGGGTTAAGCCTTTAGCTACGGCTGTTGGGGCAAGTCAGTCTTTAACAGCCTAAACAAAAACTAAACTAACCTTAATGCCTCCAGGCAGGAGTCTTGGGTAAAACGGTCATATCATAGCAGAAGACGAATGTACAACGCAGCCACCAAGAGACATGCCTCAAGGTAGCCACAGGCAGCATACTGCCAAACAAAGCATCCAGAAGAGAAACATGGAAAGGACGCACACAACACATCCCGAACATGAACCAAACAGACACTGGTCACGTCAAAACAAGCCCAAACAAAGAGCACACCAACAACAACTACAAAGGCAATCAAACAACACACAGCAAAAAACAACTAAAAATCAAAAATCAACCACGAGAAGCGACTACCAAGCCACACGCCAAAGGCGGCGAACAGCACGGGTCTGCAACGCCCACCTCGAAGGAAGTGTAGCAAGCCTCATCAAAGCAGTATGAACCATCACATGGACAAGCTGCTCAGGAGTTCCGCAGGTCCCCTCCCAGCATCTCTTATTGCGCTCCTGCCAGAGATGGTAGGCAAGAGACGCTAACAAGTGCCGCGAAGCAAGGTGGCAGAGATGACGGCCACGCCAACGCCTCGAGGCCCAAGCAATACCTAAGCTCCAGCTCCTGTGCGGCCAGCTCCACCGCGTCATATGACGTAAAAGCTGCACGCACCGTCTCGAGAACTGACAATCAAAGAAAAGGTGCGAGGTCGACTCCACTTCCAATGAATCACAAAGGCAACAGTACATCGAATGAGCGGCTGTCGCAACCCAAGGCTTATCCCTAGTAGCAAGCCTATCCCTAACAGCCAACCAAAGGATGAAATCGAACCGTGGAATCTTCAGCGGAACCCCAAAGAGGGCAGCCCACTGGACAGGTGGACGCCTAGTCCTGATCGCCACCCAAGCCGAGCTAGTAGAAAACTTGCCGGTCGAGCTGGCCATCTAGCGGAAAGAGTCCATGTCAGTCGAGTAACACTGGGGGAGATCAAGGTGGAACTCCAAGTATTCAGCAGAAGTCTGAGCCGGCCAAGACCACCCCGTAGAGGAAATAACCGTGCTCAGCCGCGCATCAATAGGAATACCCATCACTAAAGGTCCACGGGGGAATCTACTCACCAAAGGGTCGGTGTAAAGCCAAGGGTCTTTCCAAACCCAAAAATCACTCCCATTCCCGACCCTAAACTGAATCAGCTGTCGCAGCTCGCCACGCAGCTTGAGAAGCTTCCTCCAACTCCACGATGCATTCGCCACAGGCGTACACTGCCATAACGACCTACGGTGGAGCCTCTCATGATACAGCTAGGTAACCCAAATAGACTCCGGATCGCGGGTGATAATACTCCATAAGTTCTTCATCATAAGGGCTTTGTTATCCACCTGAATAGGTCAGATACCAAGGCCCCCTTCCTTGGTCGGCAAGCACACCTCCTCCCACGCTACCTTAGCAGCCGAGCCAGCCCATAAGAAGGAACGAAATCTCTGCTCAATAGTCCTGATGACGCCCTTGGGCAGCAAGAGGACCCCCGTCCAGTAGAGATACAAAGCCCCCAAAACAGAGCGAATAAGCTGAACACGTCCCACATAAGAGAGGGACTTGTTCAACCAAGAGCCAATCCGCTGCTAGTCTTCCCCACCGAAAGAGTTATTCTCGGAAGGAGGGAAATGACATAAGAGGGGATTCCCACTCTCTTCTCTGGTATTGATGCCACCTCAAAACCTATATTCTCTGAAGATTTCCTCTCCGTCTCCATCTTTGTCGAGATTCTTTCCTGGCTTGATGAAGTTCTGTTACTCGCAGCAACTCTTCGAACCTATACTAGCTCCTTAAACTCCTATCCTTTAAAGACATGATGAATCAGAAGAGCTACTTTCAGTCTTAGCACTAGCGTGGGTGAGTGGTTTCTTTTATTGAGCACAGGCCCTTCCACCACTGCTTAGGCGAGCTCTCCTATCTAAGGGAAAATCTCTCTTTCACTCCTCCCCTAACCTTTTAGCCTTGCTTGTCCCCTCCAAACCTTTCTTGTGATGAAAGAAAAGAGGTTGATGTACCATCAGGTGTGGAAACTTTACTGGCTTCGGTTGAATACCCAAAGTCCTACCCAGGAAAAACCTTCCTCTTCTTTCAGTTCTAGTGGCATCTTCGGACCTATTCCTTAAGGTCGGATCTAGTAATTCCAACTAAAGGAATTCAACAACTAGGGGCATCCCCATTGTTAGCTTCCCTTCGATCCTCATACCATACTGAGCTGCCTAGCTCCAAGACTTGTAGTTGAGCCTATTACTAACCTTTTTTTTTTTTTTTTTTTTTTGGAATTTTCCATATATTACGTAATAAAAGATACAAAAGGAAGTAAAACGGTAACAGGCTACCGTGTACAAGCAAATCACCAAGCTACACGCCAAACTCTACGTAGGGCAATAAGTTGTAAACAAAAACGAGCATGAAGAGTAGAAAGACGTAGGCAAGCTAAACGCACAACCTCCTCTATCACCCGTTCCGGCCGGCTGATCCTGCCCTCACTCCAGCGACGATTCCGTTCCATCCAAATATGGTAAACAGTAGACGCAAGCAGGTGGCGAAATGCCATGTTAGCCAAATGGTCACTACGCCACCGCAAGGATGCCCAAGAGATGCCACGCTTCCAGTCGGAAAAGGGCCAGCTAAAGCGAGTCTTCCTACGTAGGAGAGTGATGCACCTTCTTGAGAAGGGGCAGTCAAAGAAAAGGTGATTCACCGTCTCAATCGCCTGGGAATCACAGAGGATGCACATAGATGAGCCTCCAAGTTGCGCCACCCATGCCTTATCCTTAGTGGACAGGCGATCACGAATGCCAAGCCAAAGAATAAACTCGTGTCGGGGGATGTGAAGAGCACCCCCAAATAGGTACGCCCACATGACGCGCTCTCGTCGCGGATGTAGCGCAGCCCTGGCAGAGGCCGTAGAGAACCGTCCATCTCCGGTGCGGGACCAAAGAATCACATCTCGCGAGTGGGGATCAATCGTCGGAAGCGATGGAGCAATCTCTAAGTACTCCGTGGTCATTTGCGCAGGCCAGTTCCATCCTTCTGGGGAGATCACAGCACTAAGCATCGTATCCGAAGGCATCCCCATGGCGAGTGGTGCCCGCGGAAACCGCTCAAGAAGGGGGGTCTCTGAGAGCCAGGGGTCCAGCCATAGCCATATCGAAGATCCATCACCCACCTTGAAGCGAATGAGAGGCCGAAGTATAGAACGTAGCTTCAGGATTTTCCGCCAACTCCACGAGGTAGAGGTCGAAACGCGGACAGTCCATATGGATTTCTCCCGTAGCCTGGTATCATAGAGCCACATGGTCCAGATGGAGGATGGGTCGCGCCGCACAACACTCCATAGCTGCTTAAGAATAAGGGCCTTATTATCGACCTCAATCGAGCGGATGCCAAGGCCACCCTCTGAACGTGGGCAACATACATCAATCCAAGCTACCTTGGCCGTAGATGATGCCCATAAGAAGTTCCGCATCTTAGCCTCCAACGCCTTGATTACCCCTTTCGGTAGCATGAAAACCCCAGACCAGTAGAGATGAATCGCCGAGATGACGGATCGGATAAGCTGGATCCGACCCGCATAGGATAAGGAGCGATTCAGCCAAGATCCTAATCGTCTGTCTACCTCCAGTAATAGCGGCTGGCAATCATGAAGCGTGAGACGTGAGGTAATGAGAGGCAACCCCAAATAGCGTACTGGCAAATGGCCCAGTCGAAACCCCGTAATGGACTCCAATAATGGGGCCAATGGCTCGGCGCGCTTTGATAGGAAAAGCTCGCTCTTCCTAGGATTGGCATGAAGTCCAGAAAGTTGCCCAAAATACGCCAAGGATTCCTTGAGTACCATCACCGAATTCACGTCAGCATGACAGAAAAGGAGGATATCGTCAGCAAAGGAGAGAAGGGCAAGGGATGAGGCCTCGCAACGCCAATGGAATCGAAACCCAGGCCCAGTCGAGATGCGATGCTGCAGAATCCCACGAAATACCTCCATGACAAGTGTGAAGAGATAGGGTGCTATAGGGTCGCCTTGCCGTAAGCCGCGCTTCCCCGGGAAGAAACCCTCCGCACAACCATTAAGATTCAGAGAGAAGAAAGTGGAGGTCAAGCAACACCGAATCCAATGGGTGAAGATGGGGTGGAAATTCATAGCCTCCAATGCAGTAAGGATGAACGACCATTCCACCTTATCATAGGCTTTCGCCAGATCAACCTTAAGCAGGGCTCGAGGGGGGAAATGTAGATTCCTGTAGCCATGACAGAGCTCTTGGGCCAAGCGGATGTTATCAATGATCCTCCGCCCAGGGATAAAGGCCGTCTGCGAGATATGGACAAGCGTCGGGAGAACTCGCTTTAGGCGATTGGCAAGCACCTTAGAAATAATTTTATAAAGCACATTACAGCAGGAGATTGGCCGATAATCCGAAGGAAACCTCGGGGAGTCACCCTTAGGGATAAGGGTGATGAGTGTACAGTTCAGCTCCTTCACGAAGACACCAGTGCGGAAGAATTCCTGTACGGCAAGCTGCACATCATCTCCGATTATGTGCCAAGCAGCCTTAAAGAAGGCTGCCGTATAGCCATCTGGACCAGGAGCCTTGTCATCCCCCATGGAAAAGAGTGCCTCTTTGACCTCAGGATTGTCAATGGGGCCAATCATCAAGAGTGACTCGTCCGTCGCCAGCGGACGGGATATGAATCCGCGTAAAGATTCCACGTCCACTGCCGGGGCAGCCGTGGTGCCCAGTAAATCCGTGTAGAAACGAATGAGCTCCTCCTTGACGCTAGCATGACCGTCAATAGATCCACCATCGGCAGCTTCCAGAGAATGAATACGGTTCAATGCCCGACGCATTGCCACACGCTTGAAGAAAAAGGAGGTGCATTGATCACCATCCTTAAGCCATGCAAGCTTCGCCCGCTGAGATAAGAAAGACTGTTCCATCTCAACCGCTGCTGCGTATAGTGTACGACAAACCCCTTCAAAAGTATGGAATCGAGTATCAGCCGGAAAGTCATACGCAAACCGCTGGCTCAGATCAAGAAAATGGCGCGCATCAACCACATTCTGATGGAGGTCACCCTTGTCCCGTCTTCATTGCTTGAGGTGGGGCTTCAGAAGCTTAAGTCGTTTAAGAAGACGGAACATGGGACAGCCTCGTAGGCGGCGATCCCAGACATCTCGAACAATCGGTAGAAATCGCGAGTCCTTAGCGAGAAAATTGTCAAAACGGAAGACTGAGCCCCTTGTGGCCACGCAATTCCTGCCAAGTAGGATGATGGGCGAGTGGTCCGATGTGGCAGGAAGAGCGCAATGATAATGCATGCCCTCGTAGCGGACAAGCCAGGTCGGATTAACCAGCATACGATCAAGTCGGCGCCAAATAGCTCTGTCCCCACATTGACGATTATGCCAAGTGAGGAACTGACCCGTCATCGGCAGAAGGGCAAGGTCAGCCGCGACCACGCATGAGGTTAGCTCGACAAAGTCAGCTGCAGTCGGGTTCCCTCCACGGGCCTCATTTGGAGCAGCAATGACGTTGAAATCTCCCAACACGATCCAAGCCTCCAAGGTAAGTGCCGGGGATAAATGAACGAGATCATCCCAAAGGCTAGTACGCTCCTCCCTACGATTGCGGCCATAGAGAAAAGTAACAAAGAATGATTCTTGATCAGCCAGAGATACAACCCGACAGTGGATGGCCTGATCATGAAAGGCATCAACAGTAACTGTAACTGTAGATGGGTCCCAACCAAGCCAGATGCGTGCCCCGGGACCAGAGTAGTAGTCAAAAAACCAAGTCCATTGTGGACATATCGATGTAGAGATAAAGGATGCGTTGCAGGCAGCAACCCGCGTTTCGAGTAGCCCTATGAGTCGAATGGAATACCGCGAGATAAGGTCCCCCACCGCCCTGCCATGGTCCCGACGGTTGAGACCACGAACGTTCCAAGCACCTAGTGGAATCATAAAGAATCATGTCGGGCCGTCATGCTTTCAGGGCCCAAAGAAGTCTCGCCATCCTCAGATGAGGACTGTAAAATGGCGAAGGAGTTCTTAACATTCACCAATTGCTGAGGGTCATGACGGGGAGAATGGTTGTCCGTAGTAGTGGTAACCAGCTTGCCTTTGCCCCTGTCAACTTGACGCCAAACCTGTGGCTGTTGCTGGCCTGCCTTCGTGCGTGGTGGGTCATGGGGAGCCCTCGTCGTCCAAGTGGACGCGCTGCATTTGAAGTATTCAATCCCGATGGTGTCGTTGGGCAGCCAACAGAGGTATGATTCCAGGAGCCGCAGTGGATGCATTTTGAAGGCTTCCATTCGTACGTTACACGGACTGGAACCACCCCGGTACTTTCACCATGTGCCGAAGGGAGCCGAATATTGAAATGGTCAATAAACGGATCATCCAGCTTCTTGAGCACACAGATGCGTGCATAGTCAATGCGGTTGCCGTTAGCGGTCACACCATCGGCAAACAGGGGTCGACCCACCCCACTAGCGATAACACCCAATCCAGCAGGAGTCCAGAATTCGCTAGGCACGTTCCAGAGCTTAACCCAAAGTGGGACCTCGACAAGATCACGTTTGGCAAAGGACAGCCCCGGTCGCCATTTCTCAAGGAACAGGGGTTGGCCCCGCAAGAGCCAAGGCCCTCCTTCTAAGACCCCATGCATCGCCTCAGAGTTGGCAAATCTGAATTTGAAGAAACCGTTTATGGTAGCCTTAACCTCCACCAAATCGGACCAGATCGAGCGCACAAAGCGTTCGACAAAGGGAAAGTAGGGTCTCTTTCCGAGGAAATAGCCCACCAGCGTGTGTTCCCAGCGCGCGAAGCCCTGACGCACAACTTCCCATGTCGGAGAGACTACCGCCACACCATCAACAATAGCTGGCGCCGTATACATAAGGGGAATGCGCGTTATGGTTTCCTGGCGATTGCCTTGCGCTGTCCCGTCCTTGGTCACCGAGGCGAAAGATCGCAGTGCCGTGGCCGGGGGTGCGGTTGATGCAAAAGCCCCGGTGGTGTTCGCTGGGGTAGGACAAGGCTCATCATGAGAAACCCTAGCGCTGTCGTCGGAGCTTGGGTGGCGGCCCAATTTGGTAGGAGAGACCCTAGCCGCCATAGGGTTGTCTCCATGATCCACCACAGCCATGTGCCCCTGTTTTGACGGCGGAGGGGTGCCCGGCCGGCGCCGAAGTAAGCTGACGCGTGGGAAGCGTTCATCCCTCAGGGGTTGGATGATCGTACGTGGGATATCTCCCGAGGGGTACAGCCGTGTATCATCGGTGGATAAAACCCTAGTACCCTTAACGGGCCTAGGGTTAGGGTTAGGGCACGGAGCAGCAGATGTGCCATCTGCCGTTGGAAGAACGCCTGCCGGCTGAGAGGAGAGGCAGCAGCAGTCGACGAAGGGTGTCCAGCCGCCTCAACGCGCGGCGGCAGCGCCTTAACGGGCCTAGGACTTGTGGTTACGGAAGGAGCGTTGGCCGTCGGGGCAGCCACCAGTTTGCCACCCGGCTTCTTGCCCGCCCCAGCACATGGCGGCGTCGATGTGTCAGCCCAGGAGAGGCGCCCTATTACTAACCTTTCCTAGCGTATGGGGAATACAAGGGGGAATCCTCACAGTCAGATCGCTATGAGTGAAAGAAGAAAGATAATTTAGAGTTTACCGTAGCTACTTCTTCCCCTGGCAAGACTTTGAAAGTTGAGGAAGAGAAAGAAGTTCCCCTCCAATCCAACACTTTTTCGTATCTAATAGCTTCTTCGAGCCTTGTTCGATCGAGAAAAAGTTTTTGAAAAAGAGAAGATCGATTCAAGTACAAGCAACTAGCCATGTTAGACCAATCTCCTCGCTAAGCTCCCGGTATGTGGCTGGGGCCGGAAGGAGAAAGGGAAGCAAGAACTCTGGCAAGCATGGTTGCAGTCAAAGGGTTGAAAGCAGGCAGATGGAAGGAGTAGGCTCTTTCACTAGAATCAATCCTCTGGTACTACTTCCTTTCTCTGTCTTTGATTAATAGCAATTCCTCTCTCTGATAGTCAAGGCAGTTAAGCCAAGCGCAAGCTGAGTAAACTTGTTCAGCTTTACTGCAAGTCTAAAGAGAGGGAGGGTGCCGTATGTAGTTCGCTATTAGCTCGCAACAATCTCTTCACTCGCATAGTAAACTGTGCTCGCCCTAGTCAAATCCAGATTTTCTTTCTTTGCGCTTACGGTAAGCAAGTCTATTAGTACACAACACTCGTTTCTAAAAGACGAATAACTGACTTTACTGACGAGCGATGTGCTTTGTCTTTTGGTTTTGAACTTCTAACATTTAAATTACTCTTAAGTCAGAACTCAAATCTTCTGCCTTAAGAAAGTCCAGTGCTAGTCGATCAAGGGCGATTAGGTCTGGCTTCCTTTATAAGGGAAAGAAGAGAATTCCCTGTTTATATCTTCAGGCCTTTGAAAACTCTAGCAAATAGGGTTTACTGAACCACCTGGAACTCTTGTTTTTAGGCTTGGACGGCCCGATTGAAAGATAGATAAGAGATCCGCTATTATATGTACACTCTTAGAGGAGAAATAACCCACTAGAACGAAATTCTTCCTGCTCCCTCCGCATAGGACAGTAATAATAGAACTTCGTTGCGCCTTGAAGCAATAAATAAAATCTTCCTAGCAAGCATCCCATTTTGAATGAAAAAAGCGCCAAAGCCTAAGACTGCAGAGGAAAAGTGTACTCTAGGGAAAGGAATCGATCTCTCTTTCGTTTAAGACTAGTTAGAGCATAAGGGTTAGCGGAATCGTAAACCAAAGAAATTTCCCTGTGATATCAAGAATAGGGAAGGAGAAATTACCATCTTTCTCTATAGTACGAAGCACTCGTAGCACTTGCTGGGATCAATTCTTGGATGACTGAAAGGCATTCTAACAACTTAGAATCTTCCGAAAAAACCTATTCTTACAACGAAACTATAATATGTAGTGTAGCTAACACAGAGCGGTAAGAAGAAGAGAGTGAGAGTAGGCAAAGAATGAAGAAAAGAAGATAGAGAAGAATCTTCCCTGCGGGGCTAGTAACAGAGAAAGAAAAGAAAAAATATAGTAAGTAGTTGAAGAAGGAAAGAAAGGACGATTTCAACATTCTAATCCTTTTCTACTCAATCCAAACGACGACCACGTTGAGTCAAGACGGACCTTGTCAACCCATATGTTGGTAAGGCCTTCTAGGTTGGCTCAAACTCTAAACCCTGGTCGAGGGGAAGAGTTCGGATCCATGGACAGTACCTATCCTATGGAATATGATATTGTCTCCTTAAACTCTGAGGTATAAGATAGGACCATATCCGTCGGTGGGGTCACGATTGATTAAAAAGTGGCCTTAGTCAGCTAGCAGCACGATTTTCGATATTGATCAAACTGGAAAAATGAGTCCACCTTCGGGTACGGCGCCCAAGCCCTGTGAAATGCAGGTATTATTCACGGTAAGCTGGATCTTGTGAGGGAAAATCCATCCTGTGTATGATAGCCAGTAGATATCTTTTTCACCAGTATAAGTCCCAGTGCTTCACCCCTAAGTTCTATCCCTAGTCTTGCCTATGTTGAGGTTGGAGGCCATCCAATTGCAGTCTTAAGCCCATTAGTTGGATGGTTCCACTGCTAAGACGTATCTCATTAAGTGCGTTGACAATGAATATATAGAAAGACTAGATTGATTGTTTAGGTCACTATAAAGGTATCATAATTCATGTTCATGGGCTTTTGTTTATGAATACTCATCATGATTCACCCATAGTGAAGGTTGCTACTTTTGTAGACCAGCGGTCCCATGTAGAAGTTGAAAAAACACATTCTGATTAAGTCAAACAGGGCATAGAAACCGTTTCACTAGGAGACTTCATGGCATTGAAATGATCAAAGATCAAACCAAAGTTCCGTGCACCATTGGTTCCTACTTTCTGGCTATCAAAATCGAGGAGGTTCGGAATCAAGCGCAACGCAGTTCTTGCCCGAGACGGCGGGGTTTCGATACTACATAGTCGCTCGGTAGTTCTGCCGGTTCTGAAGCTTACCTTCCCTTCTTCCTTTTGCAGTAACCTTAGCTATTGAATCCGGTGCGAATGCTCTCGTACAAGTACCCGCGGTTGATGGTTTAATGAAAGACCTTCTCTTCAGCAAGTTAGGATGCAAGAACGATGTGAGTTTATTTGATATAGATTAGATGAATCTAAACGAAAAGTGGTACTTTCTCTTTGCCTTACCGTCTTTTCTCAGCGGATCAGCCACATCGAAGTAAGGTTAGTGACGGGAACTTACTTAGCTATCTTTTGGTCAGGTTTTCTAGGGGTTGGTTCCTCTACTAGAAATAGGTTTTGAACGCCTCATTTCTCTTACTTTCGGTGCTTATCTTCAATCATAAGATGGTCACCCGCCCTAAGCAAGATCGGTTCAGCAGGCCAATTCACGCATCTTCCGCAGCCCTTTATGGAAATGCTCGCCTTCGTCTTTTTTTCATCCGGTTCTATCGAGTGCCTAGTGAATGGGGTGAAGATACAACGTACCCCTATTCCTTCCTATCTATCCAGGAGGGGGTCTAGCCCTTTTTATTCCTATGCCCGGCCAAGCCTTTGAAGTCGTATAGCGAGGAACCCCAGTCTTTGAGGTCTAGTCCCATTCGCCTACTAGCCTTATTCAGATGGCTAAGGGGCTATTTCCTTCTTCTTTGATGCTTGGGACTGTGGAAACTCCTCAATCGCAGGAAAGGAAGAATTTGATCTTTCTTACCTTGGTTGTTAAAGTGACTTCCGGGTGTACGTGTCTCAGAAGCGAGATCAACCCAGTAGTTTTCAATGTCTTATGTAATGAAGGTTTTCAATCTTTGAATATTGAATCTAGCTAGGGCTGAGCGTAGTAATAGTAACTCAATGGAGAGGAAGTTATATAAAGGTATATATAGCATCGGAAATGGGGTTAGGGGGTCAAAGAAGACCTAATAGGAGGTTTTGTTGCCTCTCTTGAGTCCAAAAAGGGAATAAGAAATTGGCTTTCACTCAAAAATAGCAGCTAAATTTAGGAAGAAAATGGAAAGAACTATTCTGCCATCATCGAACATACTCTCTCCTTCAGCTCATCGCACCGAGCTTCCTTGCACTATGTGTGTAACGGACTATTATCGGATTGGACACGTCTATAGCTAAAGGAACGTACAGTGAGCCGTAGCGGAAGATCGACCATTAGGAAAGGGCTAGACCTCTTCTCTCCTTCGGTCCCGCTTGCAGCCTCCTGGAATGCTGGATACTTACCTATTATCTTGCTTAGTCGAGGAACGATGTCCACTAACCTTCTAACCATATGGGTATCTTACTCTTGAAAAAAAACATTTAACCCCGCCATTATTTATATGTAATTGTTCGTTCGCTTGACCTGGGAGTTCGTGAAATACCCTCCCTTTATTAGTAAGCCCCTGCGGGAAACCACAACATAGTGTGGTAAACAAAACCCTGCCGACCTTGGCTATCGCCTTTCCGCACCGAAATCATCTCACTCAAGCCTTCTCCGCCCTTATCTTAGGGCGGATGCTTTAGCTCCCGCTATTCCTACTGAAAAAGCTTCGAATAGCTCTCTTTCCTCTTCACTTCACTAGTAGCCCTATTCGCTGAGCTAGTTGCATCAGGTATTCCCAAAACAGCGTAAAAAACTACAGCGGATGGTAGCATCGGTTGCGGTTGCCGCTCTATCTATTCTGTTAGTTCCATAGCCGCGCTTCCTACTAGTCAGATAGGAACAACTAACTGCCTAGCTAGCTAGCTACAAGAAGAGAGCTACGAGCTAATAGCAATTTAGATCATCATACAAACTCGATTCCCCGAAAACAACTTCCTTCTGCTTCATAGTCGCTATGTTCTCGCTTTTGTGGGGTCTCAACTGCGGCGATTTATGCCTACCAGAATAAACCAATATAAGTAAAAGCAGCTTCTTCCAGCAAACTACCAACTTTGCCATTTATAGAAATCTCGAAGGAAGATGAAAATGAATCCTGGAATTGGATTACCTACTCGGGCCGGTCTTATTCAAATAAACCGAGAAGGGCTGCTTCCTACCTATCTTAGGGATCACAGAAATGATTATCTTGTTCATGGCAATCAATGTAGCTAAAAGTGGAACGTATCCACTGCTGCGTAGAATAGGAGCGATAGGCCCTACTGGACGTGGAAATGCAAATCTGTTATAGGAAGGCATCACCAGTCCGTCTACCAAAACTCGACCTAAGTCCCCCAGGCTAGGAAAGCGGCACATACCAGGTCGAAATGTGAGTTCATCGCCGAATTCGGAGTAGTTCAAATCAAAGAGTTCAAGATATGCGGATTAAGCGAGTTCAGTCGTGGGCAAAAGGAATGAAATGCTCGTACACAAGCCAAGGGATGAACTTCATTCTGGTGTCATAGAATAAGGGGTCTCACCCATAAATGAGATTCCCACAGAGCGGTAACAAGGAAGAGCTATTAGCTTGTCGGCGTAACGAAAGAACTATCGAATGGTAGGCTTTAACTAACTGCTTCCATACTTAGAGAAGGATTTGCTGCTTTTCTTTTGTTGTCTACTTTGACTGTCCATACTAAGAACCCTTCCCCTGTATGGAGCCACCATCACTGTATAGTATAGCATACATGAACCTATTCGAACAAACATTGTCACTCTCTCTAAAAAATGCTCTCACCTCTCTCTAAAAAAAACCCTAGCATCTTAGACACGCACGGCCACCGTTCCTTTCACGACCATCCTTGCTTCGCCGACCACCGCCACCTTGTAGTCACCGGCGGTTATCTAGCTGCCTCCCTCGCCGGGATCAAACGGTGGGTGGAGGGCTTGTGGAAGGGGCGACACGGCTTGAAACCCTAGGTTTGTCTTTGGAGACCTTTCACCTTCCGTTCTCTCTTCTCGGCCTCTTGACTTCTTCGTCGTCGGCCGGAAGGAGGAGTGGGCCAGGGCTGTTGTTTGTTCGTGTGAGGCCTTCTGCTTTGCCTTGTTGGACCGCGAGCGGCGATCGTTCGTCTTCATGGCTTCCAGCTCTTCTTTGTGCGGCTCGATGGTTACTTCAAGGATGCCGCGAGCGGACTGCCGTGCTGAGCCACCTGACTTCGAGGCTTTGGGACGTAATATCCCGGAGTTTAACCGTCTGTTTGACGTGTCTGCTTTTGAGGGGCTTATCAGCCGGGTGCTTGGTGATAAAGGAGGGTTGCGAGACCCTAGCTTTATTGCTTTGGATGGGGTCGTGGCTGGTTCGGCGGATGGCACGCGCGACCCTCGTTCCTTCACTGCTGGTGTTGCCACGACCGAGACTACCTCTAGTACCATGGTAGTTCAGGTTGGTGCAGGAGTATCCCCAGCTAATGTGGAAGATTCGGTGGCTTCTCTGGCGCGAAATAGGGAGGTTAGTTCGTCGGGGCATACCTTGGGTGCATCGAAGTCGGCAGCGGCCATTGTGGCTGAGATTCCTAAAGGAAACATGGAGGTTATAGGCAGGATGGGCAGGCCACACTTGGGATGGACGGAGATTAGACCAATTCGTGATCCTGCTATTGCTTCGAATAGGTGTGGTCTTGTGCGGCCGGGAACGCCTATTCACCCGCGAGCTACCAAAAGCTCGATGAGGGTCCAACATAGGGCTGGAAACGTTAAGGGTGTTGAGAGTATGATCGAGATATTGGAAAAGGGTCAGGGGCCTTTTGGGAGTGAGCCTATTGGGACGAAGCCGGCTGATTTGGAGGAGACCACGTGCGCTGATGATGTGGTGCATGGAATGGATATGGTTGTGAAGAATGTGGAAGGCGATGAGGGGACATCTACCACTCCCTCTGTTCGTTCATTTCACGATGCTATTAGCGAAGGGTCACGACCGGTGGGTATGCATGTGAGTAAAGGCCAACGAATTTCGTTGACTTATACTCCGCCTACTGCGGTTGATGGGGTGGTGGAGGTGTGTCCATCATGGGAAATGGCCAAAAAGGGGTTCGCAAGGTAGGCTAATACATTGGTTGGCTTTTTCCTTGGTCGACGACCCTTTTTTCCATTTGTCTAAAAGTTTGCTCGTGCAACTTGGGCACAGGTTGTGGAGGTTCGGGCTACGAGTAACGGTTTCTTCCGCTTTCGGTTTGCCACTTTCGAAGCTATGAACGAGGTGCTCGAAGGGGGTCCTTGGCTACTTGAGGGACAACCTTTATTTCTTGAGGCATGGAGGCCTGGTATGTCTTTTTTTTTTTGGGAAATTTCATTTTATATATATATATATATTTTTTTTTTTTTTTTTTTTTTGGGGGGAATTTCACTATATTAATAATCATAAAGGGGTACATATTGTACCAAACAGGATAAAATAAAGAAAAGTCAATTCTCCCACGGCACTCTCCATAAGCGTCGGACACCGCAAAGCTGAAGCTGATGTTTCCCCGAAACTGTCGACAAGCGATGGAGGACAACGTGAACAACATCTCTAGTGATCATATCCGTTGTCCTGTGTTCGCCAGCATGCCATCGTCGATTTCTTTCATTCCAAATTTGATATACAAGAGACGCCAAAAGCTGTCGGAATGCTTGATGTAGTAAGTGATTGGACCGCCACTTCATAGAACTCCATTGTATGCCCTGCGTCCAGTCACTATACGGTCATACGAACCTAGTCTGTCTCCGAATGAGTCGCAAGCAATCTGTAGAAAACGCGCAAGTAAAGAAAAGATGGGGAACCGATTCAACAGCCATATTACACAATAAGCACATCGAGGAATGTGCGGCTGCTGCAATCCAGTACTTGTCCCTCGTCGCTAGACGTTCCCGAATGGCGAGCCACAAAATAAACTCATGCTTAGGAATGCGTAGTGGCCCTTCTAAAAGTGCATACCACACCACCTTCGGTCTATGCTGACGAATAGCCTCCCTAGCCGCCCTTGTGGAGAAGGCCCCATCCGATGTCCCTACCCATACGATGGTATCACTATCAGCCGGGGAAATAGGCAGCAACTGACAAGAAATCGACAATCCCTCCATAGTAGTAGCTGCGGGCCACGCCCAACCCTCCTCTGTGATAACCTCACTTAATCGACTATCCAAAGGTAATCCCATAACCATGGGGCCCCTTGGATATCTCGAAATAAGCGGCATGCGATCCAGCCAGGGATCAAGCCATAACCATAGAGTACGTCCATTCCCAATGCGAAATGTAATCAGACGAAGCATATTATCGCGAACTTTGAGGAGTTGACGCCAACTCCATGCCGTACAACTATTCCTTCCAATAGTCCAGATAGATTTATTCCGCAATCGGGAACCATAGAGCCATAGAACCCAAATAGATGATGTATCCTGTTGAAGGATAGCCCAAAGGAGTCGCAACATAAGGGCAGAATTAGATTCCATCAGCGATGGAATATCAAGGCCACCCTCCTCTTTAGGTACACATATATCAGCCCATGCCACCTTTGCTGTCGATCCAGCCCACAGAAAACGCTGAAATCGTTGCTCAATATCCCGAAGGACTGTCGTTGGTAGAACAAAGACTCCAGCCCAATAGAGATGAAGCGATGATAACATAGATTTAATCAACTGGACTCGACCAGCATAAGATAATGTAAGATTGACCCATGACCCCAGTCTAGCTTCCACCTTCTGCACAAGAGGGGCACAGTCCTTGATAGTAAGCTTCGAGTCGATTAATGGAACTCCCAGATATCGCATCGGGAGCGTCCCCATATCAAACCCCATTATGGCGTGAAAAGTAGACGCCATATGCATGGCCCTTCGTGAAAGAAACATATGACTTTTAAGAATATTTGCATGCAGCCCTGAGAGCTTCCCAAAAACAGTAAGTCCCTCATGGAACACCTGGACTGAGGCCTCATCAGCATGACAGAATAATAACAGATCATCTGCGAAAGTGAGCATAAAAAGCCTCAAATCCTCACATTGCCAGTGAAAACGAAAAGTAGTCGATTGGCGCGTAAGTCGATCAATGATACCATGGAGGACATTCATGACAAGGGTGAATAAATATGGTGAGATCGGATCTCCTTGTCTCAATCCCCTCCGTCCGTCAAAAAAACCCTCCGCACAACCATGTATATTCAAAGAGAAATATGGTGTGGTAATGCAGCACCTAATCCACCAAATAAAGATTGGGTCGAACTGGAGTACTTCCATGACAAGTAAAACAAAGTCCCATTCAACCTTGTCATATATGCCTTGGCGAGATCCACCTTGAAAGAAACTCGCTCCGGAAGGCTTTTCCGCCTATAACCACAGCAAATTTCCTGGGCGAGGAGGAAATTATCTGTAATATGCCGCCCCGGAACAAATGCCGTCTGGGTAGGATGAATCAACTTTGGCAGAAAATCTCGTAGTCTATTTGCCAGCACCTTTGATATGACCTTGTAAAGGACATTACAACAAGAGATGGGCCGTAGATTCATTGAGCGCCGCGGTGTGGAACACTTTGGAATCAGAGTGACCATCGTAGAGTTTAGTCCTTTTTGTAGATGTCCTGTTCGAAAGAAGTCTTGGACAGACAATATCCTCGCCAATAATCCCCCATGCTGCCCTATAAAAGCCCGCCGTGAACCCATCAGGACCAGGCGCCTTATCCTTATGAATTGAAAAGAGCGCATCTTTAATCTCAAGGCCGGAGACATGTCGAACCATCCCCCTCGCCTCTTCTGACGTCAGCGTAGTCGTGATGTAAGGAAGGATATCACTTACCGTACTGGGTATATCTCGCGCAGAAGTACCAAAAAGCTCCCCGTAATATCTAAGAAGTTCAGATCGAACTTGTTCCTCCCCTTCATATGTCTGCCCCTGCTCGCCCTCAAGAAAATAAACGCGATTAATAGCGCGTCTTGCCGTAATTTTTTGAAGAAGAAAGACGAACATTGATCCCCATCAGATAGCCATGCAAGTTTAGCCCTTTGCGCAAGCGCTGCATGCTCCATATCAACCGCCTTAGATAAGATAAAGCGACAACACTTCTCCATCTTCTGAAATCTAGGTTCAAATGGATATGCAAAGAGGTACTCTTGGCTGATTTCGAGAAAGGCCCTTGCTTCAGCCACATTTTGTGCTAGGTGTCCTTTCGAACATCTTAGCAGTTTTAGCATTGGTTTCAGCATCTTCAATCGCTGCATCACCCAAAACATAGGATAGCCCGACACAGGACGCCGCCAAACCTCCTCAACAATAGGCATGAACATACACATTTTATATATATAGAAACGAAAACGGAAGACGCACATGAACATACTCATGCTGCGTGGCAAAGTTCCCTACCATGCTACTTTCCAAATTCTACGTAGCGCAACAAGTTGTAGATTAAATCTCACAGGTAACGTAGATAAGCGCATGCAGACGATACAAAGAACCTCAGCCACAATCTGCTCCGGCGTTCTTTGACTATTTTCCCGCCATCGCCGGTTCCTCTCGAGCCAGATGTGATAAACCAGAGATGATAGCAGGTGCCTATTCACCGAGTGGTGAAGATGCCGCCCACGCCACTTCTGCGCCGCCCAAGAATAGCCCCGTCGCCACTCCCGAAATGGCCATTTCCAACCCGTTTGATTCCGTAGGAGCTGCTGGCACCTTCGGGCAAACTGGCAATCAAAGAAAATGTGATTGGTCGACTCGGGATTCTGTCCATCACATAGAAGAACGGTCGAATTCGCTATTGCCGCCACCCAAGCTTTTTCTCTAGTCGACAGGCGTTCCCGTATCGCTAACCAAAGGATGAACTCAAAGCGGGGAACGCGCAAAGGACCTCCAAATAAGTCTGCCCAAAAGACCGGTACCTGTCGTGGACGTAATGCTTCATATGCAGAAGCCATCGAAAAGCCACCCGAATGATACGCAAGCCATACAAAGGAGTCCTGCTCATCAGGGTGAACCTCTGGTAGCAGTCGCCTAATCTCCATGTATTACACCGTAAACTGTCCCGGCCATTGCCAACCATCAGCCCCCACAACTCTACTCAGATTTGCCTCGCGGGGAATCCCTATGGCAATAGTGGCCCTGGGAAAGCGCTCAAGAAGGGGAGTAGTGGTCGCCCAGGGATCAAGCCATAGCCAAATCGATGTGCCACTCCCGATCCTAAAGGAGATAAGGGATCGCAGCACAGGCCGAAGCGTTGGGAGCTTACGCCATCCCCACGCTGCTGCCATAGTAGGACGAATATGCCAAATAGATGTGGCCGACAGCCGTGTACCATAGACCCAAGATACCCATTATTCAAAAACTTATATCAAGAGAAACGAAAACCTAAAGTAAAAGCAAAGTAAGAGAAGTTGACACCTCATATTTTAATCAGTAGCTTACTAAGCAATTTTTTTTTTTTTTTGGTAGCAAGTCCCATTTTATATATATAAATAAGGAGTACAACAAATGAGTGGAAGCAATGCTTCGCACAGACTACCAGTAACAGGCTACTGGAGAACAGTAAGCTTAAAGCAAACCAACATAAAAGACTACCAAGCAACCCGCCATAAACGACGAATTGCAGCCTTCTGCAGAGCATGTCTCTCGCCAATGGTCTCCATCCGCGCACAGAGCATCCCAAGGACCGAAGCCACCACATGAGCCGGAGTAGAGCGAATATTGTCCCGCCATCTTCGATTTCGCTCCTGCCAAATATGATAAACAAGGGAGGCAAGAACATGTCGATAGGAAGCATGCAGTAAGTGCTGCCCACGCCATTTCCGTGCCGCCCAAAGAACGCCCAACCGCCAATCATCGTAAGCCAAATGCCACCTTATCTTTCTCCGAAGTAGCTGTGTACATCTCATAGAGAAATCGCATGTGAAGAAAAGATGGCTAATCGTCTCGCTGCTCCCTGCATCACAGAGTAGACAAGTGTTCGTTTCTGCTCGCTGTGCCACCCATGGTAAACTGCGGACCGACAGCCGCTCACGTATAGCTAGCCAGAGAATAAACTCATGACGGGGTATACGAAGACATCCTCCGAAGAGGGTAGCCCAGAGAACCCTATCCCGACGTGGTCTTATGACCTCTCTAACAGCTCTCGCCGAAAACCGTCCATCCGAGGACCCCGTCCATCTAATCCTGTCAGGTATAAGAGGGTCCACTAACGGCAGCAAAGGGCATATATCAAGGAACTCCGTGGAAGATTGGGCCGGCCACGACCATCCCTGAAGTGTAATGACAGCACTAAGGCGTGAATCATGAGGCAGGCCCATCACCAAAGGTCCTCGAGGAAACCTCTCAATCAGCGGGGACGTCAATAGCCAAGGATCTTTCCAAAGCCAGATGGACTGCCCATTTCCCACCTGAAATGTAATAAAAGATCGAAGAAGAGGGCGAAGCTTAAGCATCTTCTTCCAGCTCCAAGAGTCGTTACTAGAGGGGCGGAGTTCCCAAATCGACCGATTACTGAGTCTATTATGATATAGCCAGTCAACCCAAATCGAGCCTGCCTCCCGCGAAACCACACTCCAAAGGTGTTTGAGAAGCAATGCCCGGTTATCCGCCTCAATAGACCTGATGCCGAGTCCTCCCTCGGCAACTGGTACAGAAATAGTATCCCAGGCCACTCTCGGTGGAGAACCAGCCCATAGAAAGGTGCGAAATCGTGATTCCAAGGCCTTGATAATACTCTTAGGTAGGAGGAAAACTCCTGCCCAATAGACATATAAGGATGATAAGACGGACTTGATTAACTGAACCTTTCCCGCATAAGATAGGGATCTGTTCAGCCATGAACCCAGTCGTCTATCCACCTTCTGCAGCAGAGGCGTACAGTCGGTAATAGAGAGTCGAGCTGTAACCAAAGGTACGCCCAAGTAACGTACGGGCAGTTGCCCACGTGGAAACCCCGTAAGGGCATGGATGCGCTCCGCCTGTGGTTCGGCCCTTTTAGCCACAAACATCTCGCTCTTTAATAGACTCGGTTGCAGCCCCGAGTACGTAGCAAAATCTTCCAAAGCTGCCTTTAGGACTCCCACCGAGACCTCATCCGCGTGGCTGAACAGAAGAAGATCATCCGCGAAGGAAAGCATGGTCAGAGAAGATGCTTCGCACCTCCAATGAAATCGGAAGCGCGGCTCCTGGCTAATGCGGTAGGAGACCATCCCCCGTAGGACCTCCATGACCAGTGTAAAAAGATATGGTGATAACGGATCCCCCTGGCGCAGACCCCGTTTACCATGAAAGAACCCCGCCGGCGAGCCATGAAGATTAATCGAGAACGTCGTTGTAGTCATACAGCATCTGACCCAATGAACGAAAGTTGGATGAAAACCCATGGTCTCCAGTGCTGCGAGGACGAAACTCCACTCGACTTTATCGTAAGCTTTGGCCAGATCCACCTTGAAAACAACTCTCGACGGATGGCTGATATTATTGTATCCCCGACATAGCTCCTGGGCAAGTAAGATATTATCGCTGATCTTGCGGCCTGGAATAAAAGCAGTTTGGGTGGGATGGACCAAAGACCCAAGAGAGGGCTTATGTCGATTGGCAATAACTTTTGATATCACCTTGAAGATGACATTACAACATGAAATCGGCCGAAAATCCGAGGCCTTCCGCGGCGAGTCTCCTTTAGGGATAAGAGTGATAAACGTACTATTGATACCTTTCAGGAGACGACCACTCTGAAAGAAATCCCTTACAGCTTCAATCAGGTCATTGCCAATAATGTCCCAAGCGGCCTTAAAGAAACCCGCTGTATAACCATCAGGTCCTGGCGCTTTTTCATCCCCCATCGAGAAAAGGGCCTCCTTGATTTCTACAGACTCAACCTCGCGCACCATATGAGATGCAGCATCAGCCGCAAGTCGTGAGGTAACAAAATGATCAAGATCCAAGGGCCTAACCGGTTCGAGGCGCGCAGATTGTCCCAATAGAGCATGATAGAACTGAACTAGTTCGGTACGAACCGGCTCCTCCCCCTGTATTAACTCCCCGCTATCAGTCTCAAGCATAAAGATCCGGTTCGCCGCGCGACGAAGGGCAACTTTCCTAAAGAAATAGGAAGTACACTGGTCCCCGTCCTTGAGCCACGCCAACTTTGCACGTTGCGAAAGCGCAGATTGTTCCATCTCAACAGCCCAGGCATAGAGAGATCGACAGGCACGTTCCAAATCATGAAAAACCGCCTCCGCTGGGTAACGGCTCGCAAAGTGCTGACTGATATCAAGGAATCTCTTCGCTTCAGTTACATTTCCGGTCAGATCCCCTTTCTCCTTCCGCATTTGGCGAAAAACCGGCTTAAGGAGTTTAAGCCTACTGGTGAATCGGTACATCGGAAAACCCATCTGATGCATATCCCAAGCCCTCTGCACCTGCTTAAGGAAGGACGCATCCCGAGACAGGAAATTATCAAACCTAAAAGATGTCCTGCGGATACTCCCATGAGCTGCCCCAAGAAGTAACGGGCTATGGTCCGAAGTCCCCGGTAAACCAACGCGGTATGTAGTGTCCGGATAGAAGGAGAACCACACCGGGTTGCCAAGGACCCTATCCAACCTCCGCCAGATTCCCGACTCAGCCCGCTGCTGATTGTACCAAGTGAAAAACTGTCCCGTCGAAGGGAGAGTAGTCAAGTCAGCCCGGGTAGTACAATCACGCAAATCAGCCATATCCCGGCTATTCGCACTGCCACCCCGCCCTTCGGCAGCCTCAAGAATCGTATTGAAATCCCCCATGACTAGCCAAGGATCCTCAGCACGCGCTATCGAGGAAACAACAATATCCTCCCATAGCTCAACCCTTTCCTCCCGCCTATTCCTACCATAAATGAAGGAAATAAAAGTAGTAGAAGTCGTGTCAAGCGAGAGCACCTTACAATGTATAGATTGGGATGTCATAGCCAGAACAGAAATGCGAAGCACCGAAGTATCCCAGCCCACCCATATACGCGACCCCGGACCCATGTCGTAATCAAAAAACCAACTCCACAACGGTCTAATCCTACCAGAAATCGCAGCCGCATTCATAGTAGAAACCCTCGTCTCCAAAAAGCCAACTAATTTCAGGCCATAGCACGTAATCAACTCCCCTGCCGCCCGTCCATGGTCTCTTTTATTGAGACCACGTACATTCCAAACGCCAGCTTGTATCATGGATTCACGTCATTCCGGGCTGCTGGACCCGTAGAAGTGGAAAGAGAACCATCACCATACTCCGATAAATTAAGAAGCGCACTAAACTGATTTTGATCAGCCAAGGAGGTATGAGCCGGACTGTCCTTGTGGGTAGGGTCAGTTCGTTGTTGTTTATCTAGACTCAGCTGCACCTGGTGAAGCACCACCTTCTTCGCCTTACCATTCGCTCCCACCTGTCGCCATTCGAAAAGAGGTTTAGGCATCGGCTTGGCACTCTTATGCGTGGCCTTATCAGAAGATTTAGGCGCAATCATTCCTCGCTGGGCACCAACGCCTTGCAGATTCGGAGCAGATCGTGTACGACGTGAACAAGAGGCGGAATGTGTCCACGAGGCACATTCCGTACATTTAGTAGGGCGCCACTCGTACTCAACTCTAACATCAACATTCCCTGCCGAGCCTCCATTGGACGTTGGAAGCCGTAAACTAAAGATATCGATGAAAGGTTCGCTAAGATTCTTCATCACACAGATCCGCGCGTAGTCGATCCTCTCCATATCTGTAGTGACCCGATCAGTGAATAAAGGCCGCCCCACTGCACTCGCCACTACTCCAAGTCCAGCCGTAGTCCAAAACTCACCCGGTACATTCCGCAACCTAACCCAAAGCGGAATTTCACCATGGTCCGTCTTGTCAAAAGACATGCCCGGTCTCCATAACTCTAAAAATAGCGGCTGCCCATTCATGAGCCACGGACCGCCATCTAGAACCGCATTCATATCATCCGCCGACGTAAACCGAAACTTGAAGAATCCAGTTTGTGTCGCTCGCACCTCAACCAGTCCAGGCCATTCCTTGCGAAAGAACCGTTCGACGAACGGAAAATATGGTTTCCTGCCCAAAAAGTGCCCAACCAGCGTAAACTCCCATTTCGAAAAACCTTGTTTAGCAATATCCCAAGAAGGGCAGACCTCGGGTTTCCCTTCCACCAAAGCCGGGGCTGTGTATGACAACATAACCCTTCCACGCCGAGTGCCATTCGTACCAGAACCAGCTCCATTTAGAACCGAAACAAACGAAGGTTTCTGCGGCCCAATCGGCACTTCCCGTGGTTCGGTTTCCCTCACTTCCGAGATGGTATCTTCTGTCGAACCAACCTCAACATCTAAAGGTGAGATCTCAGCCAATCGGATAGTAGGAGACGAAACCCTAGAATTAGAGATCGGCCCACTATACGGAATAAGGGCCCCTTTGGCCGTCTGCATACCATCAGCCGGAGATGAAGGTGCCGACGACGATCTGCTCCGCCCGGCATAGGACCCATATCGATCAGGCCCTGTCGAAGAAACCCCAGGACCGTTTCCAAATTTTGGCCCGTTAGGAGAAACCCTAGGGCCAAAATCGCCGCAATTCAGCGGCACCACCGTTGTCGCCGGATCAGCTGGAGAAGTCGCCATCGCTGCTGCTCCTGAAGCACCATCAATCGCATCAATATCAGAACTGTCATCAACGAGGCTGTTTTTGGCGGGTGGCGGCGTTCCAGGTCTACGTGGGAAAAATCGATCAATACGTGGATCACGCAAAGGCTCAATGATCGTGAATTGCTGCCGATCCCGGTTTCGTTCGCGGAGAAGAGGCGACCCCGGACGACGAAGAGACGCCTGAAACGACAATCCCACAGTTGCTGATCTGCCTTGTGTCAAGCCCGTATCCGCCATCTTCAATAAATCTCCTTCGCTAGCCATGATCGTCCCTCCATCCTTCCGGATAGATCCATCTGACCCAGCCGTAGATGACGACGATCTTGAAACTCCCCTAACACGATTCATAAGAGTTTCAAACGCCGTGATGTCGAATTGTTCACCAAATTCCGGAAATTTATCCTTAATCGCAATATTATTCATTCTCTCAAGGGAAAAAACTCAAGAACAGTAAAGTCTTCAAAGCTTTGTTACGAATCATAGGCTAAATATACAAGTGAAAGGAGAATTAAAAAGGTATATACATAAGTAAACATATACAAAATCCTTATTTAAATTATGTTTTCTTTCGTATAAGGGTTCAAATGTAATTATTTTCAGGGTATAGGGAACGAATATAAGGATATATGTGTTCTCATTCATAAGGTATGATTTCGTTAAGTATTTGATGTTTAGATGAAGGAATGATTTTTATCGATCATATAGAAGAGTATCGAAACTTTAATATGTTATCCGAAAGTTGTTAGAACCCTAATATATTGCTTGAAAAATTTAAAGGTATTCAAATAAGTATGTATCCGAAATTTAAAGATTTTTCGGATAGAAATGTTACCCAAAAAGTTAAACAATATTCGATTAAACATGTTATTCGAAATGTATTTGAATAAACATGTCACCCGAAAATTTGAGTTAAAATAAAGATGGTATCCGAAAAATGCAGGGCTATTCGAATAAACATGTTATTCAAAAAGTATTCGAATAAACATGTCGCCCGAAAATGTGAGTTATTTATATAGAAATGCTACCCGAAAAGTTAAAGATTATTCGAATAAACATGTTATTCGAAAGTTATTCGAATAAACATGTTATCCGAAAATGTATGTCACCCGAAAAGTCATATTATTAAAAGATGATCCGAAAATGTATGTTACCCGAAAATATTAGGTATCAAAGGGAAAACAGTCAGGTTCATGTCATTTATAGAAATGCATGCAGAATATGTTCATAGACTGCATATTGATTTGTGAACCGATATGGTTATAGGTCGAGACCCCGAAAAAGGCAAGGACAGAGCCGACTGAAAAAGGAAAGGCTGTGAGTATGATCGGCAACGTGTACCTTATGTGCCTATGTGATTCGATGTTAGTTTTCATGAAATCTTTGAAATTATGATGTTCTGATATGCTTATTTGCAGTATCTCTTGCAATATGATTTACCGAGTATGTGATATACGTGAAAAGTGATGAATTATGTGGTATACATGAACTGTATGAATTGATTTGATTTGTACGACTTTATGTCATATGTCATGTGCATTCATATGTTACAAAAAGGGAGAAACCGTTATAACTGCTACGGCTTCGGATGATGCGATGTATTATGCCACGGTTACGTCCCTACAAATCGGGGGATGACAGAGTCCTGTACAGGCACCAAAAGAAAGAAATGCCTACAGAGTCCCATGCATGGGCACACATATGATCGATAGTTCGTTGACGGGCGGGTTCATAACGGGAGTATCATCATATAGAATTGCATATGTTATAGGAATCATGGGAACGATTGTTATATGTTTGATGATTTGACGGCATGACATTACGATGGAAATGATGATGATACGAATTCGATGATGACACGAATTCAATGGAAAAGACGATGTTATGAATTCGATGAATTGAACAATTGGTTATATGATAGAAATCCGTACATGACAAAATGATGATTATGTGAATCTCATATGCTCATGACTTTATGTTTATAGATTTACATGTTACGATCATACTCTGAATAGTTGTTTTCACAGTGGCTGTAGTTAACGAACGAGCTATTTTAAAGTAAAGCTTCTGCGTACAGACATGGATTCAAGGTCGGCCGGCTACGCTTTCATCCTGCTTCCCTCTGTTCATCGTCTGCATATAGTATAAGAAAAATCTTATCTGCTTTTGTATGTGAATACATGTATATTACGTGTGTGATAAGCGATACGTCTGGATGTACGCACCCGTTCGCATGTTATGTAAAGGTTTGTGAAATGCGAAAAATTTGATGCATGAAATGTATGCATGGTAAGGGATAGGAACGGGGGCGTTACATGATTATGGTATCAGAGCCTAGGTTTTAGGTTCTGTAGACAATTGCATGTTATATGTGACTTTGATAGTTGCCCTGAACATCTTTTTGCATATTTAGGCAAAGGGCAATGAATGAACCCATGCATATAGAACACGATGAACCTACGATAGAGGGAGGAGGAAGAACGGTCGTACCAGAATCACATTAATCTCATACGCTTATGCAATATGAGTATGAAAATCCCCTGACAATCCCCCGTGAACGACGATATGATAAGTTAAGAAAGATGGGTGCTGTAGATTTTATGGGTACGACAAATCCCGCTGAGGCGGAGACATGGTTGAAGAGAACCGAAAGAGTGCTGAATATGATGCGATGCACGCCGGAGGAAAAGTTTGACTATGCGGTATCACTCTTACAAGGACACGCGTATGAATGGTGGGAAACTATTCCAAACAGCATGGTTCAACCACCAGTGCTGACTTGGGAGGACTTTTTGAGAGAATTTAATGACACCTACATGCCCGAAGTCTATAAAGATCAGAAGGAGAAAGAATTCCTTGAATTAAAACAAGGAAACAAATCGGTAGCTGAATATGAAGTACTGTTTAACCAGTTATCCCATTATGCCTCTCATATGGTCGCCACTGAAAGAAATAAATGCCGAAGGTTTGAGGCAGGACTTCGATATACGATTCGAAATCGCATTACTCCATCAGACATGGAATCGTATGGAAAGTTAAGAGCGGCGGTGATACGCGCTGAAAGGTTGGAGATGGAATCCCGCAATTTTCAAAGCACTAAAAGAAGACAAGGCGAGGAATCGTCTAGTGGGAAAATGAAGAGAACTTATATTGTGCCTAAACCTACAAATGTACAACAAAGGGGTCCGACCAGGAGTATGGTGGGCGAAACAAGATCAGTTGGTCGAGGTATAGAGACTTCGCAACCGGTACCGGCATGTGCACACTGTGGAAAGAATCACAGGGGCGTTTGTAGATGGCTTACGGGCGAATGTTTTAGATGTGGGCAACCAGGGCAATTTGGCTAGAAATTGCCAAGCAATGCAAGAAGAGCCCACTATTGATCAATCTAGAGTTAGTGGAACTTCCACAAATCGTGGAAAGGGAAGAGGTCGAGGACAATATGTGTAATACCCGTAAAATCTTAATACGGGGATTACACATAATGAAGTTAATTTTGGGCAAACCCGATCTTGTGCAATTGAGCCCAAATAATAGTTGGGCCCAAACCCGATAAAGAAGGGAAAAGGATGGGCTGAAAAATAATCGGAACCAAAGGGCCTAATGGCCCAATGGCCCAGTTTCTTTACAATAAAGAAAAGTTTTCTTCACATGGGGGGAAAGACACGTTGCCCATAACTCATCTACATGCTTAGTATAAAACAACCTACAAAGGAAAACTGATCTCTTATTATTCAAGCCAAGCAGAGACAAACAAGGGAAGAAAGAAGTAACCTGGCAGAAGGATTTCTAGCGAACAACAGTCCAGAAAATTCGTAAGATAGCTAGGACGTGAGGTAGGTGAAACCTACAACCCCAAAAAATCGTTCTTAACAGCTTTAATATTCATGGTGAAAGGATCACCAAGTTTCCTTTTAAAATTTATAAGCTGCTTTGTGTGTTATATGATGTTGTTTTAAACCCAAAATATGGGTTTTCTTTAGCTGTGCGTGTTTATATTCATGTTTTCTGGAAATATTATGAAGTTTATATATATATAATTAGGTTTTGCACTGAAAAGGATTTTTCATCTAAGTTACTGTTCAAAATTTTGTTTTCGCGACTTGAATTAGGTTTTCGCAGCATGAGATAGGTTTTCGCTACCTAAAAGAGGCTTTTCGCCACTTATTGTTCGCGAACTGAGCTTTTCGCCACTTAGTGTTCGCGAACAAAGCTTTTCGCCACTTATTGTTCGCGAAATTGAGCTTTTCGCTAGTCACTGTTCAAAATAAAAAAGGTTTTTCGCGAACCAAAGCTTTTCGCCACTTATTGTTCGCGAAATTGAGCTTTTCGCTAGTCACTGTTCAAAATAAAAAAGGTTTTTCGCGAACCAAAGCTTTTCGCCACTTTTCATGAGGTTAAAACTTTTCGCCACTTAGAAAACTTTTCGCCAGGTCAACTTTTAGTGGGCTTTTCACGGGCCTGGTGGGAATACTTTGAGTCTTAGTCCAAATTTCAACCCAAATCTTTTAATATAAAGTATTTTCGAGATTTTGAGGATATGATTTAAATGTATGATTTAATAATTTTGGTGTTGTTCATATATACGAAATATGGCTTAGGATTTGTTGTGCATACATTCACAATAAGTCATGACGAGAGTAATGATCGCATTTGTGCGATGGGGGAGTGTATGCCTTTCTTTGGCAGTGATAAGTGAGGTTAAGACTCGTAGGTGCACCTGACGGGAGACAGACGTGATCGATCTGTCTACTCAGGCTTGAGCAACCTGAGGTGCCCACCGTCGTAGGATGGCTCGACTTGACGGGAGATAGACGTGATCGATCTATCTACCCGGGTACAGCGTGAAAACGCGACTCGGGGTGCCCACCGCCATGAGATGTGATTTCCGAGTCTGTGTGACCGGATGATTGATGTGGTATTACGCGCGAGGTGCCGAGTCTAACCTAGGGCCCTGATTTATTGAGATACGAGAAAATGAGCGTGCATTTGTCATGTGAGATATTGGGATTTGGGGACATGTGCATGCATGCATTGCATTATTTTGTGTTCACCTACTGGGCATTTTTGCTCAGGGTTACGTGTTTTATAGGTACTAATGAGTAATCGGCTGGTGGCGGTGACTCCACGGGCTTTTGGGGGCGGATGCAGTACATGGGACGCGACCTGTGGAGGCGTAGGATTATTTTGATATTTTGGGGTTTCGGCCCGTTGTAAAGACCTTTGTAAAACGACTCTTTTATATATTGTATAATATACTATTTTGTTTTTGTAAAATGGGCTTTCCGCGGCTTTCGTTGCGGAAAATCCGCCAATTATCCTTTATTAAAAAGTGGGGTCGTCTCAGGTGGTATCAGAGCATAGGCTTTAGATTCTGAAGACTGTCCATGTACTGCTGCCCAAAAGCCGGGAGAACCAACCGTGCCTGTAAGTTTTAAGTTCTGACGAAAGTATGTGGAAAATGATTATATGCTTATGTGTGTCTGTGATTGAAGAATATTTACAAGATGCCTAGAGGACGACCGAGTCGTGAATATGTTGAGGAGTCGAGCCAAAGAGGCGAGCCCGAAACCCCTACACGCGAACATGATACTGTCAATAGACTGACCGAACTGATTCAGCGTCAGTCGGAGCAGATTAATAACCTTATACACCATCGAAGCTCGTCGGAGCATCGTCCTTCCCCGCAGCCCGACCGGGTAGAAATAATCGGGGAGCGATTCCGAAAACTGAATCCTCCCATCTTTACCGAGGCCGCCAACCCTGCGGTGGCTGAGGACTGGATAGGCACTATAGAGGACATGTTCATCTATAGCAGAGTGCCTGATAATGAGAAGGTACTTTGCGCCGTTTCCCTCCTACGGGAGAACGCGCGCTATTGGTGGAACACTGTAAAGGTGTTGGAAGACCCAATCACCATGACGTGGGACAGGTTCATGGAGCTGTTCTTCACCAAATATTTCACCGCCCACGAACAGGAGCAACGTATGCTCCAATTCATGAATTTACGACAAGGAAGCATGCCGGTGGCGGAATACATCCGTCGCTTTGAAGAGTTGTCCCGTTTTGCTTCGTGTCTTGTGGCAACCAACACCCTGAAGGTAACTCGATTTATTCAGGGACTCAAGCCCGAAATCTATCGGGATTTGAGCATAGCCGGCGCACGACAGCTGGAATTTATGCAAGTTACCGAACGCGCCTTAATTGCCGAGCAAGCAGAGCGGGTAGTTGTGGAAGCACAGGAAGCGAGGAAAAGGAGAGAGAATCAACAAGGCGGAGGGGGAAACAAGAAGCGCCAATTCTTTGGCAAAGGGCAGTCTAGCCAAGGAAACCGACCGGGCCAACAAAACTGGCGCCCGAGGCCGAATCAAGGGCCGACAAATATCTCTAATCGACCTCAGAATGTTACGCCCCAATGCCAGGAATGCGGGCGCTATCACTTTGAGGTCTGCTATGGAGTAAGGCAACCTCCGCAGTGCTACCAGTGTGGAAAGGTGGGGCATTACGCCAGGGCATGCACGGAGAGACAACCCCTGGTGCAGAATCAGCCCCAACCGTTGATCCGACCTCCACCTGTACCAGCACGGGCCTTTACATTAACAAAAGAGGAGGCGGAGACAAACCCCGATGTGGTGACGGGTACGTTGAATATTTACCATGTCCCGACTTCTATTTTAATTGACTCGGGAGCCACACATTCTTTTGTGTCGGCTGATTTCGTGACAAGGGTCGGAATATATCCTACCCATTCTAAAAATGATTATTTAGTTAGTTTGCCACATGGGAACCCGACTCGAACCAATTTAGTAATAGAAAAGTGCCCAATAAATATGAAGGGTAGGGAATTGTTAGTCAATCTAATTGTAATCCCGATGAATGATTACGACATCATATTCGGGATGGATTGGCTTTCGAAATACGGAGCCGTAATTGATTGTTCTAGGAAAGTCGTAAGATTTCAATCACCCGAAGGAGGAGAGTTCGTCTTTTCGGGAAAGGTGAGCAAGGATAGAATTCCCCGAATATCTGCCTTGAAGGCTCAGCGACTTTTAAATACTGGTTGCGAGTCCTATTTTGTGTTTGCTATGAAAGCCGAGGAATCCCCTTTACCAAAACTTGAGGAGGTTCCTATCATAAACGAATATTCCGACGTGTTTCCCGACGACCTTCCGGGTTTACCCCCTGAAAGAGAGATCGAATTCAAAGTCGATCTTGTGCCTGGGGCTGCCCCGATATCGAAAGTCCCATATCGAATAGCGTCGAACGAGCTACGGGAATTGAAGGAACAGTTGGAGGAGCTGTTACTGAAGGGATTTATCCAACCGAGCTTCTCTCCATGGGGAGCACCAGTTCTTTTCGTTCGTAAGAAAGACGGGTCGATGAGATTGTGTATCGATTATCGTGAGCTGAATAAGATCACGATAAAGAATAAGTATCCGTTGCCGAGGATCGAGGATTTATTCGACCAATTGCAAGGGGCAACGGTATTCTCTAAGATCGACCTGCGTTCTGGGTATCACCAGTTAAAGATCCGTGAAGCAGACGTCCCCAAAACTGCGTTCAGCACGAGGTACGGCCATTTCGAGTTTCTGGTCATGCCTTTCGGGTTGACGAATGCTCCAGCCGCTTTCATGGATCTGATGAATCGGGTATTTAAGAATTTCCTAGACCGCTTCGTGATCGTCTTTATAGACGATATCCTTATTTATTCAAAAACGAAGGATGAACATGAGGAGCATCTAAGAACAATTCTAGGAATTTTACAGGAGAAACAACTCTATGCCAAATTTCAGAAATGTGAATTTTGGCTCGATCGAGTGGCCTTTCTCGGACACGTCATCTCGGGAGATGGAATTTCTGTAGACCCCAGCAAAATCGAGGCAGTCAGTAATTGGCCACGCCCAACTACACCTACCGAAGTACGAAGTTTCCTTGGGCTTGCAGGCTATTACCGAAAGTTTATAGCCGACTTTTCGAGTATTGCCTCGACCCTGACTAGCCTGACGAAAAAGAACGTGCCCCTCAAATGGACTGAGGCCTGCGAACAAAGCTTTCAGGAGCTGAAGAAACGACTCACTTCTGCTCCCATTCTTACCATGCCCTCAGGATCCGGAGGCTTCTCGGTGTATAGCGATGCATCGAAGAATGGCCTCGGCTGTGTACTTATGCAAAACGGGAAAGTGATTGCCTACGCTTCCCGACAACTCAAGAACTACGAGAAGAACTACCCGACCCATGACCTCGAACTTGCCGCCGTGGTATTCGCATTGAAAATTTGGCGGCATTATCTTTACGGAGAACGGTGCGAGATTTATACAGACCATAAAAGTCTGAAATATTTCTTCACCCAAAAAGATCTGAACATGAGGCAACGACGATGGCTTGAACTGGTGAAGGATTACGATTGTGTTATCAACTATCATCCGGGGAAAGCCAACGTGGTAGCCGACGCTCTAAGTCGAAAGACTATGAGCACAGAATTGAGCCAAATAGGAGTTGAAGTAATCAATTACGGGGAAATCGAGGCCCGACTGGCAGCGTTGACTATCAAACCAACGTTGCTAGATCAAATCGTGGAGGCTCAGAAGAGTGACGAAACCTACCTCAAAATTCGGAATAAGCAGAACGAAGATGCAGTACCCGACTACCAATTTTGGGAAGACGGAAGCTTAAGATTTCGAGGCCGTCTTTATGTGCCGAATAATGAAGAGATTCGTCGTGCCCTTCTATCAGAAGCCCATTCCACAACATACTCTGTGCATCCCGGTGCCACAAAGATGTACCGAGATTTGCGAACGACCTACTGGTGGCCCAGAATGAAAACGGATATCGCAACTTTTGTGAGTCGCTGCATTACCTGCCAACAGATCAAAGCCGAACATCAACGACCGGCAGGCATGCTACAGCCACTGCCTGTTCCAGAATGGAAATGGGATCACATCACTATGGACTTCGTCGTTGGGATGCCAAAGACGACGAAGGGCAACGACGCCATTTGGGTGATCGTTGATCGCTTAACTAAATCCGCCCATTTTCTACCGATCAATTCTACATTCTCCCTGGAACGATATGCGGAATTGTACATTCAAGAAATTGTTCGACTCCACGGAATCCCTCTTTCAATAGTCTCGGATCGAGATTCGAAATTTCTATCAAATTTCTGGCAGAGTCTGCAGAAAGCCATGGGGACTAAGTTGTCATTCAGCACGGCATACCATCCCCAAACTGACGGACAATCGGAACGAACGATCCAGACACTAGAAGATATGTTACGGGCTTGTGTGCTGGATTTCAAAGGAAATTGGAGTAAGTACCTGCCCTTGATCGAATTCTCTTATAATAACAGCTTTCACGCTTCGATTGGAATGGCGCCGTATGAAGCTTTGTACGGACGTAAATGCCGATCCCCAGCTCATTGGGACGAGATCGGTGAACGAGCGCTACTAGGTCCCGAAATAGTTCGAGAAATGACGGAAGCTGTTGCAAAGATTCGGGAGAGAATGTAGACGGCCCAAAGCCGTCAGAAAAGTTACGCTGATCATTGTCGACGACCATTAGAATTCGCGGAAGATGATTGGGTATTCTTGAAGATATCCCCAATGAAAGGCGTGAAGAGATTCGGACAAAAAGGAAAGTTAAGTCCGAGATATATTGGACCTTTTAGAATTTTAAAGCGTATCGGCGAAGTAGCATATCAGCTCGAATTGCCGACATCACTGGCACAAGTTCATGACGTTTTTCATGTATCGACTTTACAAAAATACGTTGCGGACCCCAGCCATGTGCTACAAAATAAAGCCCTTCATCAACGGTTGAAGCCGGACTTAAGTTACGAAGAGAAGCCGGTGGCAACCTTGATGTATGAAGTGAAGCGACTTCGGAATAAAAGTATTCCGTTAGTCAAAGTTTTGTGGCGCAATCAGGCAATCGAAGAAGCCACGTGGGAACGAGAAGACGAAATGCGGCAAAAGTACCCCGATTTATTTTCAGCTGCCTAAATTTCGGGGACGAAATTTCTTGAAGGGGAGGAGGATGTAATACCCGTAAAATCTTAATACGGGGATTACACATAATGAAGTTAATTTTGGGCAAACCCGATCTTGTGCAATTGAGCCCAAATAATAGTTGGGCCCAAACCCGATAAAGAAGGGAAAAGGATGGGCTGAAAAATAATCGGAACCAAAGGGCCTAATGGCCCAATGGCCAAGTTTCTTTACAATAAAGAAAAGTTTTCTTCACATGGGGGGAAAGACACGTTGCCCATAACTCGTCTACATGCTTAGTATAAAACAACCTACTAAGGAAAACTGATCTCTTATTATTCAAGCCAAGTAGAGACAAACAAGGGAAGAAAGAAGTAACCTGGCAGAAGGATTTCTAGCGAACAACAGTCCAGAAAATTCGTAAGATAGCTAGGACGTGAGGTAGGTGAAACCTACAACCCCGAAAAATCGTTCTTAACAGCTTTAATATTCATGGTGAAAGGATCACCAAGTTTCCTTTTAAAATTTATAAGCTGCTTTGTGTGTTATATGATGTTGTTTTAAACCCAAAATATGGGTTTTCTTTAGCTGTGCGTGTTTATATTCATGTTTTCTGGAAATATTATGAAGTTTATATATATATAATTAGGGTTTTGCACTGAAAAGGATTTTTCATCTAAGTTACTGTTCAAAATTTTGTTTTCGCGACTTGAATTAGGTTTTCGCAGCATGAGATAGGTTTTCGGTACCTAAAAGAGGCTTTTCGCCACTTATTGTTCGCGAACTGAGCTTTTCGCCACTTAGTGTTCGCGAACAAAGCTTTTCGCCACTTATTGTTCGCGAAATTGAGCTTTTCGCTAGTCACTGTTCAAAATAAAAAAGGTTTTTCGCGAACCAAAGCTTTTCGCCACTTTTCATGAGGTTAAAACTTTTCGCCACTTAGAAAACTTTTCGCCAGGTCAACTTTTAGTGGGCTTTTCACGGGCCTGGTGGGAATACTTTGAGTCTTAGTCCAAATTTCAACCCAAATCTTTTAATATAAAGTATTTTCGAGATTTTGAGGATATGATTTAAATGTATGATTTAATAATTTTGGTGTTGTTCATATATACGAAATATGGCTTAGGATTTGTTGTGCATACATTCACAATAAGTCATGACGAGAGTAATGATCGCATTTGTGCGATGGGGGAGTGTATGCCTTTCTTTGGCAGTGATAAGTGAGGTTAAGACTCGTAGGTGCACCTGACGGGAGACAGACGTGATCGATCTGTCTACTCAGGCTTGAGCAACCTGAGGTGCCCACCGTCGTAGGATGGCTCGACTTGACGGGAGATAGACGTGATCGATCTATCTACCCGGGTACAGCGTGAAAACGCGACTCGGGGTGCCCACCGCCATGAGATGTGATTTCCGAGTCTGTGTGACCGGATGATTGATGTGGTATTACACGCGAGGTGCCGAGTCTAACCTAGGGCCCTGATTTATTGAGATACGAGAAAATGAGCGTGCATTTGTCATGTGAGATATTGGGATTTGGGGACATGTGCACGCATGCATTGCATTATTTTGTGTTCACCTACTGGGCATTTTGCTCAGGGTTACGTGTTTTATAGGTACTAATGAGTAGACGGCTGGTGGCGGTGACTCCACGGGCTTTTGGGGGCGGATGCAGTACATGGGACGCGACCTGTGGAGGCGTAGGATTATTTTGATATTTTGGGGTTTCGGCCCGTTGTAAAGACCTTTGTAAAACGACTCTTTTATATATTGTATAATATACTATTTTGTTTTTGTAAAATGGGCTTTCCGCGGCTTTCGTTGCGGAAAATCCGCCAATTATCCTTTATTAAAAAGTGGGGTCGTCTCAATATGGTACCAGTACGGGAAGGGAAACAGAAGGCAGACCACCAACACAGGCTCGAATCTTTACGATGACTCGGGAGGAAGCCAAAGAGGAGCCACAAATTATCACGGGTAAAATATCTATCTGTGATATTGATGCATATGCTTTATTCGATCCAGGCGCAACACATTCATTCATTTCACGAACATTTGCATCATTATTATCTGATAGACCCGAACCCCTCGGATATGACCTATACGTTCGACTTCCGACGGGGGAAGTAGTTATAGTAAACATGGTATACCCGGGATGTCAAATTCTCGTTGAAGGAGTAGAAATGCGGGCGACCTTATTAGTTATTGCCCTAATGGATTTCGATGTAATATTGGGCATGGACTGGTTGTCAAGGTATCGGGCAAAACTTGATTGCTTTCTAAAGGAGATTGAATTTTCCCCTTTAAATCAATCTCATATAGTATTCAAAGGAGAAAAGAGTGTCCGGACAGCATATCAAATATCGAGCTTGACAGCCTCTAAAATGATGAATAAAGGGTGTGAAGGTTATTTGACTGATGCTATAGATACCCGATTATGCGAATTGAAGGTGGGAGATATTCCAGTAATTAGTGAATATCCAGGTTTTTTTCCCGATGAATTGCCTGGATTACCACCGGATCGAGATACAGAATTCACCATTGAACTTCAACCAGGCACGGCGCCGATTTCTATTTCGCCGTATCGAATGACACCGATCGAATTAAATGAATTGAAGATACAGTTGAAGGAACTAATTGACAAAGGATATATACGACCGAGTGTATCGCCTTGGGGAGCACCTGTGCTATTTGTTAAGAAGAAAGACGGTACGTTTAGACTGTGTATTGACTACCGTCAACTGAATAAGGTAACGGTAAAGAACAAATATCCGTTATGAATTCGTACAGACTGTGTATTGAACAATTGGTTATATGATAGAAATGCGTACATGACAAAATGATGATTATGTGAATCTCATATGCTCATGACTTTATGTTTATAGATTTACATGTTACGATCATACTCTGAATAGTTGTTTTCACAATGGCTGTAGTTAACGAACGAGCTATTTTAAAGTAAAGCTTCCGCGTACAGACATGGATTGAAGGTCGGCCGGCTACGCTTTCATCCTGCTTCCCTATGTTCATCGTCTGCATATAGTATAAGAAAAATCTTATCTGCTTTTGTATGTGAATACATGTATATTACGTGTGTGATAAGCGATACATCTGGATGTACGCACCCGTTCGCATGTTATGTATAGGTTTGTGAAATGCGAAAAATTTGATGCATGAAATGTATGCATGATAAGGGATAGGAACGGGGGCGTTACAAAAAGTGATTAGACCGGTTAGAATAATAAACATAGGGCACCACTACGTAAAACCGACCAGAGATGGAATTCGGTTTCGTATGTGTGGTTTCCGAGACCTTAGGTGCCGAAAGCGTCTAAACTCAGGGAAATTCATAAATCCAAATGCGTGCGGAGTAACTACAGTCATATAGAAATATAGGGATTGGTTCACTATCGCATAGGGTTGCTAGTTACGTGAATAACTGGTAGCACGTATGTTAGGAATTTCTACCTTGAGATTCATGTTGATTAGATAGAATTGATTGCATGAAGACGTATAATTAATCCATGTCGAGTATGTGCTTTAATCACGTTTGTCGCTTATTGATTTTCAAACCATTATCTTTATTTGCTTTTGTTTTCTTATTTGCGTTCTCTTTTAATTCATCAAATCTTTATCAAAAATATATATATTTAATCTAAATTAGGATTCAGAATATTTTCTTAGAATTAATCGAGCTGTCTTCGTGGATCAATACTCGGACTTCGTTTGTTTTACTACTTGCACGACCTAGTAGACACTTGTTAGTATTCGAGCGTGTCAATATGTTGGATGTAACAAAACTGGGACAGAATTTTTAAGTTTTTCACATGAACATTTTGACGATAGTAAAGAACATTTCGATCAAAATTAAACAATTTGTTCCAAATTCAGCTATAATTATATCAATTAATCATCGATTAATCATCGCAAACAGTATCACATACATCATCGCAAACACCTAAGCAAGCAGCACACGCAAGAATGAGAAGAACAGTGTAAATTGCGATGAACAGTAACTATCGTAAACTATAATTCATCTTTAATCGAAAACAATTTCAGCTCAAAATCTATCAATTCTTAACACGTTTGCTCTGATACCACATGTAATTCCCAGTTTTGTTACATCCAACATATATTCATATATCGATTCATACAACAACATATATTTTGAGATTGATTCATTACATATTATTGAAGAACTCAAGCATTGATTAAATCGAGATTTACCTTGATGATGATTAAGCGCGCGGAAGCTCTCGGGATTAATTTCTCAATCAATCTTCATTCATTTCCAAATCCTCTCTACAATACACCTCACTTTCCCTCCCTACAATTAAACCTAGTTTTGCTAATGATGAGAGAGAAACCTAACCTAGAGAGAGAATTTCTACCTTGAGTTGTGTGTATTCTACACACACTCTACCTATATATACCAAAGCACATCTTTGGTATATTTACACTTTAGTCCCTATATTTACATAAAATACAATTTTTTTTTTTGGGAAAAGTTCACTAATGTAAATGAGGAAAAGTACATCAGCGTCAAAACGCACCAACCCTTAACAGGCTACGGGCTAACAAATGGTCAAACAAACTACCAAGCAATTCGCCACAGACGGCGCAAAGCAAGACGTTGCAAAGTAAATCTAGAAGAAATAGTGCTCAAGCGCATACAAAGGGTGTTGACAATAGTGTCAACAATCAAAAAATCATCACGCTCATTCCCTTCCTTCCAGCGTCGATTCCGTTCCTGCCATATATGGTAAACGATCGACGCCAAAACATGGCGGTAAGCACTGTGCATCAAGTGGCTGCCTCGCCATCTCTGGGCAGCCCATTGAACACCCAAAGCCCACTCTCTATAGGGCCACATGAATCTGAGCTTGTGGCGAAGTCGCATCATGCAACGACTAGAGAAAGGACAGTCGAAGAAGAGGTGTTCAATGGTCTCCGTTGCCCCAGTCCGACATAAGATGCATGTCGTTTCCCCAGCTGCCGCCGCAATCCATGGTTTGTCTCGTGTCGCAAGTCTACCCCGTATTGTCATCCAAAGTATGAACTCATGTCGGGGCACGCGAAGAGGTTCCCCAAATAGGGCAGCCCAAGGCACAGGGTCATGCCGTTGTCGTAACGAGTTCCGCGCCAAGGAGTTACTAAAAAGGCCATTGGAGTCCCCAATCCACGAGTAAGTATCAGTCGCTAGATAATTAGTCGCTGGTAGCTCCCGACTGATCTCCAAATACTCTGCGGTAAATTGACCGGGCCATCTCCAGCCCACCTCATCAATGACGCAACTGAGGCGTGAATTGAGCGGGAGGCCCATAACGACAGGACCTCGTGGAAAGCGATCGCTAAGTGGCCCTGTCGAAAGCCACGGATCCTGCCAAAGTAGAAAAGTCGCGCCATTACCAATATGGCACTGGATCAATGGTCGGATAGTTGGGCGCAATTTCAGCAGCTTGTTCCAACTCCAGGCCGCCGTTGATGAAGGTCGAATCGTCCAAATCGATTTGTGCGCCAAGCGGGTATGATGGATCCATTGGACCCAAATTGAAGACTCATCCCTCCTAAGCAGCCTCCATAACTGGCCTAAGAGAAAAACTCGATTATCCGTCTTGATGGATCGGATGCCAAGTCCTCCTTCCGCGACCGGGAGGCAAACATCCGCCCAAGCAACCTTGGCTGTGGATCCTGCGCAAAGAAACCGGCGAATCCGCATCTCGAGCTCCCGAATAATGCCCTTAGGTAACAAAAACACCCCAGCCCAGTACACATGAAACGCCAACAGCACGGACTTGATAAGCTGAACCCGTCCGGCATATGAGAGAGACAAATTCAGCCAGGACCCAAGCCGGCGATCCAGTCGTTGAAGTATCAGAGCGCAATCTAGACGAGTAAGCCGCGAGGTAATGAGGGGTACACCGAGATATCGCACAGGTAGAGTACCTTCTGAGAAACCCATAATCGCCTGAAAAGCAGAGCTAGACGAGTAAGCCGCGAGGTAATGAGGGGTACACCGAGATATCGCACAGGTAGAGTACTTTCTGAGAAACCCATAATCGCCTGAAAAGCAGAGGAGAGGCGTTCGGCACGGCGGGATATGAACATTTCGCTCTTGGTATCGTTCGCTCGTAGACCCGAGAGTGTCGCGAAATGTTCCAAGCCTTCCTTTATAACTCCAACTGAGGTAACGTCGGCATGCGAGAATAGTAGTAAATCATCCGCAAATGTAAGCATGAACAGGGACGTGGCTTCACAGCGCCAATGAAATTGGAAACCGCTGTTAGCCATAATAATCTGCTGTAGAATACCGTGGAGAACGTCCATGACCATAGTGAAGATATACGGTGAAATAGGATCACCCTGGCGCAGACCACGCCTCCCAGCGAAGAATCCTTCAGCTCGGCCGTTTATATTAATGGAGAAGCCGGTTGTCGTGAGGCAGCTACGGATCCATCCAATATACGTCGGATGGAAACTCAGCGCTTCGAAGATAGCGAGGATGAAGTCCCATTCGACTCGATCATAGGCCTTTGCAAGGTCGACCTTAAAAGCCACCCGTTCGGGAAGATGTTTGCTCCTATACCCATGGCAGATTTCCTGGGCCAAAAGTATATTGTCAGAGATGCGCCGCCCCGGTATGAAGGCCGTCTGTGTGGGATGCACCAGATCGCCCAAGTGGTCTTTCAGGCGTTCAGCTAGAATCTTCGATATGATCTTGTATAGCACATTACAGCAGGAAATGGGCCGATAGTCCGCTGCCCGTCGCGGTGATTCTCCTTTGGGAATGAGTGTAATGAGAGTGCTGTTAAGCTCCTTCAGAAGAAACCCTGTGCGAAAGAATTCCAGGATAGCATGCGTAACATCCCCTCCCACGATGTCCCATGCGGCGCGAAAGAAGGCCGAGGTGAATCCGTCTGGGCCTGGTGCTTTATCCTCCCCAATGGAGTGGAGCGCGGATTTCACCTCACTTGGGGTCACTGGCCGGACCAGGTGGGCCGCATCAGCCATGCTCAATCGCCGCGGCAAGAAGGCTGCCACGTCCGCTGCGCCAATGGGAATGGCACATGTAGACTCGCCAAGCATCGCCTGATAGTATCTGATCAACTCATGAGCCACCTGTACTTCACCCTCCACGAGGCCGCCATTGGCGTCCTCTAGCGAGAAAATACGATTAGCCACTCGTCGCGTCGCAATCTTCTTAAAGAAGAAGGCCGAGCATTGATCACCGTCCTTCAGCCAGGAAATCTTTGACCGTTGCCGTAGTATGCTCCATTTCCACCGCATGCGCGTAAAGGTGACGGCACGATCGCTCAAGGTCATGGAATCGACGTTCACGAGGATACCTCGTGGTAAACTCCTGGGCCAAGTGCAGGTACGACTTAGCCATATCAACATTCCTCGTGAGATCTCCTTTCGCCAGCCGCAGGAGCTTCAGACGTGGTTTGAGCAACTTCAGGCGCTGAAGCACAGAATACATAGGGTAACCTGGAACGGTCGTTTGCCATGCATGCTCCACTAAAGGAAGAAAGCGCTCATCACCGACAAGAAAATTGGCAAAGCGAAAACACGATCCCCGCCTTCTCTCCCTACGCGCTGGTTGAAGTACCAACGGGTTATGGTCCGATGTCGCAGGCATGTCGCTTCTGTAGTGAATATCCGCGAACATAGTGAACCACATCGGATTAGCCACCATCCGATCAAGTCTCCGCCATATCAATTCCAAAAAAAAAAAGTCTCCGCCATATCGCAGCCGGCCCTTGTTGATGGTTGTGCCACGTAAAGAAAGGCCCCATGGTGGGACAGGTGCTAGGTCTGCCGCAATGAAACAAGTAGCCAAGTCGTCGCAATCAATAGAATTTGGTGCTCCACCCCGTGCTTCATGCGGACTGAGAATTGCATTAAAGTCACCCATAACGATCCATGGAACCCCAGCCCGTGTTTGGGAGGTGCTCTCCAAATCTGCCGATAACTCCCGCCGTTCGTTACGATGATTTCTCCCATAGATAAAGGAAGCATAGAACGTTACCCGATCAGCGAGAGAGTCAATCTTGCAATGTAGCGCCTGGGAAGAGAATGAGTCGACCGTGACTGCCGCGTATCTAGAATCCCAGCCAATCCAAATGCGCGTTCCAGGTCCAGCCTCGTAATCATAATACCAACTCCATGCCTTGATAGAATTAGATATTGAGTCTGCGTTTTGGGCCGATACCCTAGTCTCCAGAAGTCCAATGATTTTCAAATCCCATCGCTGAATCAAATCTCTTACCGCCCACCTATGGTCTGATTTATTCAGACCTCGCACATTCCATACAGCCGTAAGGATCATAAGGACACCGTTTTAAGGGTGCTCAGGCCCTTGCTTGTGGTTTGCTCGTCGATCCGCGACTCATGCATCATGTCGTTGAAGATTGTCCTCGGCCCAACACCGCTATCAACTATGGCATCCTCCAAAGTTTTTGTCAAAACTTCAAAGCGATTCGTGGAATTCGAATGTGAACCATGTGGTTTTTGCCGAGGTGGCGACCGCTGGCCATTGGGTTTCTCATTCCGTGGTAGAGTTGCCGCACTGTTCAGGCCGGGGTTTGGACCATGGGTCCACTTCCCAACCACTCGCCACTCCGTTCGCTGTGGTTGATGTGCTTTCGGCTTAGCCACCGCCGCTGGACGAGGACGCTGAGGGCAAGTAACTTCCCCATGAGTGTAAGATGCGCACACCTTACATGGGTTAGGCCGCCATTCATATTCAACGCGCACCTCAATCTCCCTCAAGTAACTTCCATCCGGCGTGGGGAGTCGAAGCGTAAGCTGATCAAGGTATGGCTCATCGAGTTTCTTCAAAACACAAACCCATCCAACCACTTGCCACAACCCTTGTCACGTCCTACCCAACCAACAGCCCGATCAACCATCCTCGCGCCGCCGTTCCCTTTCACCTTGGTGACGCCGGCGACGTCTTTTCAGACCTCCTTCGCCGGGTTCAGACGGCGGGTGGACGGTTTCTTCTTTCCTCCTTTTCTTCTAGGGTTTCTTGCGTGCGGACCTTTGAGTGAGGGCGTGGGTTCGGTTCGTCGACCTGCTTGTCTGCCGCCGGCCACCACTTGGTCCGGCGTCGTTTCGGACCGGCAGTGATAGGGGAGAGAGGGTGCGGAAGCGACGGCTGTTGTGGAGGCTACGTGATCCATAACGGATTGCCATGGCGTCACCATCCGATGGCTCTGGTCCCGCATCTGGGGGCCTGATCGACGGTGGCCGATGTGCTGGGGTGCCGCCTGGGTCTGGTGTGACTGGTCGTGGGGTGAGGATCGGTGATGGTGCGACAAACGGAGGTGGCTGCAAGCTAGGGTTTGGCGCTTTTGCCACAGGCGCATCTGGGATGGCGGCGATCGGTGGTTGTCGCGGGTCTGCACCGATCGGCGATGCTGCCGATCCTTGTCCGAAGGCGGGGATGACCAGAGCTGCGTCGACGTTAGGTACCACCCTATTAGGGTTTCATGAGCGCGAAACGTCTTCAGTGACGGGATCCGTCGCGGTGATGAAGGGCGGCGACACGTTGGGATCTGGCGATGCTACAGCGACGGGATCCATGGTGGTGATGAAGGGGGATGCTGCGACAGCGCCATGCCGGGGCGATACGGGGTTCCCAAGCCCAACGACGAACCCTGGTGCAACTGGTAAGGTGGGTGCGGACTTGAGGGATCGGACTGAGACGGCGGCTCGACCTATTCTGCCGGACCTGGACGCGCTGAGGGTGGCGTACCCGGCGTTTGCAACGGCGTTTGACTTTGAAAAATTCCGGGACCTAATGGGCCGGTTGGATGAGACGAGGGCAGCCCCGAGGCCACAGATTCAGGAACCGGTGGCTCCGCAGCCGGTGGTGCAGCAGGAGATGGTGCTGCAAACGGTGCAGCCACCGGTCCGGGTTGGGCAGGGAGGCAGCTACACGTATAAAGGAACCCTGCGAAACGCCTCACCTTTCCTAACCCGTCGGACGAGATGGGGTCGCGACGATACGCCGCCACCTCAGTTGAAGCCACGACGTGCCTTACTTCTGGGCGGTGATGTACCCAAAGCTGATATTGCGGATGGGGCTGATAATAGCCAGGAGGCTGAGGATAACGCAGTACGGGTCGATGTGGCAAGAGCACGGGATGGTGAGGAGGAAGGTTCGGGGCAGCCAAACCACGGACCTGTTCACCGTTTTGCACTAACATATACTCCGCCGCTTGTGATGGGTGAGGTTCCCGTGGTGGCACCATCATGGGACGTCGCGAAGAAGGGGTTTACCCGATGGGAGCATACGTTAGTGGGGTATTTCTTAGGAAAGAAACCCTATTTTGTTTCTGTCGAACGTTTCCTACGAACTACGTGGAAGGGACTAATTGAAGTGAAGGCTACCATTAACGGTTTCTTCAAATTCCGGTTCGGCACGGAAATTGCGATGAACGAGGTATTGGAAGGGGGGCCTTGGCTCATGCGTGGTCAACCACTACTGTTGGAGCCATGGCGTCCGGGCATGTCGTTTGAACGGAAGGAGTTAACCGAGGTCCCGTTATGGGTCAAGCTGTGGAATGTACCGGGCGAGTTTTGGACGCGTGATGGCTTGGGGGTGGTAGCAAGTGGGATAGGTCGGCCACTGTTTGCAGATGGGTCACGGCAAAACGGGCTCGTATTGACTACGCCCGAGTTTGTATCATGAAGGCCTTGGACACCTCTTTTGTGGACCGCCTGCTTATCCGCATTCCACAAGATGGGGGCGGGACGTTGGGCGAGGTGCCAGTCCGTGTGGAGTATGAATGGAGGCCTACCAAATGCATGGACTGTTCCACCTGGGCGCACGGTGATGGACAATGCCCACAGAAGCAAGGTCTGCCACGGCCAGGGTCACGACGTAATACACGGCGCGGCACTGGGGAAGACGATCGGGCTGGAAGACGCGGGAAAGAGGCTAGGGCTGGTTCGACCATGGGGAAGGGGGAGGAGGTTCCCCTGCTCCATCGGCAAGTGATTGATGCGAGGCGTGGGAACGGGGTACACACCATGCCGCGGCCTTCAAAACGACAGGATCAGCAGCAACGCGGGGTTGAGTGGACCCAAGTTGGTGCTAAAGGAAATGTGGTGAGGACTCGTGGGACGGTAGCCCAGCTACCATTGTACTAGCCACGCAGCCATCTCGAGGGGAATCTAGCACGGCTCGCGCTGCGACACCAGGGCAGCGCGAGGGTAAGGGTGGGAGCGGGGATCATAACTCGTTTGCGGTTTTGGATGGACTGGAAGGTAACGACATGGCAATGACTCTATATACGGGCCCTGACGCACACGCAGCCCGAACCTGGGTTGCTCCATGATACAGCTCGCCTCCTGGAATGTGCGTGGTCTTAATAAGCAAGACCACAGGGTAGCGGTGGGGGAGTTGATTGCACGAGAAGGATTGAGCCTGATAGGACTTTTGGAGACACGAGTATCGGTTGCCAATGCGGGGAGAATTTCGAGTGGCGTTCGTTCGCGTTGGTCTTGGTTCTTTGATTATGATGACGGGCCAGCTACCCGCCTCTGGGTGGGATGGGATCCATCTCTGGTGAGTGTTGAAGTGCTCCAGTTCTCGACGCAAGCCATCCACTGTCGAGTTCAGGACATTGCCACGAAAGAGGGGTCATACATTTCTTTCATCTATGGTCAGTCACGGCGGGAGGAAAGACAGTCCTTATAGGAGGAGCTGACGAGTTTCAGCGCCTCACGAACGGAGGATGGATGGCTAGTCCTCGGTGATTTTAATGCGATTCTACATGATGCTGAAGGCCGGGGCGGCATGCCATCTACGCAGGACATGACAGAGTTCCAGGCATGCTTGGTCAGTGCCGATCTGGCTACAATCCCGACGACGGGCCAGATTTTCACATGGTATAATCAGCAGCGATCGACTGCGGGCATTTGGTGGCGATTAGACCGGATGCTTGGAAACCCGCAATGGTTTGCACGGTGGCCAGACGTACTCTGTCGGTGTGGCCTGCCTGCGACGTCTGACCATTCGCCCGTCATACTAGGGACGGCGGTACAGCGACCCAGGAAGTTGATGTTTCGCTTTGACAATTTCCTTACAAAGACGGGATCGTTTATGGAGGTGGTGGGCCATGCCTGGCAAGTGCCCATAATAGGCCATCCGATGTATGTTCTGACTCGCCGACTGAAGTTACTCAAGCCGGTTTTCCAACAGATGAAGAAGGCTAAAGGCGACTTACGGGCGAATGTTCTGGAGGCGCGTCACTTTCTTGATCTCGCGCAGGAATTCTTGGCGCGATTTCCGGAGGAGGCAGGTTTCTTCGAACTGGACCGCCTCTGTCGTGAGATATATACTCGAGCCGTGGAGGTAGAGTACATGGCACTGTCGCAACGGGCTAAGCTTGCGTGGCTCAAGGATGGTGATCAATGTTCGTCGTACTTCTTTAGAAGGGTGGCCATGCGTAGGGCCACTAATCGGATACTTTCACTGGAAAATGCGCGGGGTGACTTATTGGATGATGTTGAACAGGTGGAGGCAGAGCTGCTGGGATTTTATCAGGACCTTCTGGGTACTACTGCCCACGTAACACCGATCACTGTGGATGCTGTCCAGCCGACCATCACAAGGAAGCTCTCCCCAGCAGATGCGCAGAGGATGATTAGGCCTGTGGGGCCTAGGGAGGTGCGAATAGCGTTGTTCTCTATGGGAGATGAGAAAGCGCCGGGCCCAGATGGGTACACGGCCGCATTCTTTAAGAAGGCTTGGTCCGTTGTGGGTAGAGATGTTGTGACGGCTGTCCAGGATTTCTTTGAGACAGGCAGGCTGCTAAAGGGACTCAACAGTACGTTGATTACGTTGATCCCCAAATGCGACTCACCTCGGCGGGCGACAGACTTTAGGCCCATATCATGTTGCAATGTGTTGTACAAGATTATCTCGAAAATCTTGGCCAATAGGATGAAGGATTGCTTACCAGGGCTAGTCCATGGCACCCAGACGGCCTTCATTCCTGGACGACGCATTAGTGATAATATTCTCTTGGCGCAGGAGCTTTGCCTAGGGTACAATGCCATGGGAAAACCACCGAGGGCGATGTTTAAGGTGGATCTGGCCAAGGCTTATGACAAGGTTGAGTGGAGCTGCGTCCTTGCTGTCCTCGAGGCCATGGGGTTTCACGACACGTATATAGGTTGGATACGTGCATATCTTACCTCCACAGCATTTTCGCTCAACCTTAATGGGCAGGCAGTGGGTTTTTGTCCGGGTAAGCGAGGGTTACGTCAGGGCGACCCCATATCTCCTTATCTCTTTACGCTGGTCATGGAAATACTACACGGCTTGCTAGTGTTGGGTATTGCTGAGGAGCCGCGGTTTCACTATCATTGGCGTTGCGAGGCTGTGGGCCTAGCATCGCTTGCTTTTGCCGATGACTTATTGTTGTTTAGCCATGCGGACCCAATTTCTATCGGGGTCCTGAGGGAGGCATTGGAGAGGTTTGCGACGTTCTCTGGGCTCTATCCTAATCCGACGAAGAGCGAGATGTTTCTCTCGCGGCGGGCAGAAGGCATGACAGCCCAAATTCTTGGCTTAATGGGCTATAAAGTGGGACGGCTACCAGTTCGGTATTTGGGGGTCCCCCTCACTACATCACGGTTGTCCATTGATGACTGCGGCCCTCTGCTTAGGCGAGTTGATCAGAGATTGGGGTCATGGCTTAATCGCTCGCTCTCTTATGCAGGTAGAGTGCAGTTGGTGAAGTCGGTACTTCAGGCCATACATGCATACTGGTCAGGGGTATTTCTACTCCCTAAGGGGCTTATCCGTGTGCTGGAGGCGACATTCAGGAAGTTTCTATGGGGAGGCTCGGCGAAGGTTACATGGGCGGTGCTATGTCTACCCATATCAGAGGGAGGCCTTGGTTTACGATCTATTGCCGTGGATAATCGGGTCCTCCTTATGAGGCAGCTATGGAGTGTCCTTGTGCGCACGCGAGATTCGATTTGGGTTGATTGGCTTTACAGGACGAGGTTGCACTCTCGCTCGGTGTGGGACATTCAGATCTCGGCCACTACCTCATGGACGTGGAGAAAGATACTGCAGCTGAGACCATTGTTCGACCTTTTCTTACATTTAGAGTCAGGGATGGGGATGCGTTTTGGCTATGGAAAGATCCGTGGCTGATGACGACACCTCTTCTTGAGCGATTTCCACGTGGCCCCATTGCGATGGGATTACATGTTGATACTAGAGTGAGTGCGGTCATCCATGACAAATCTTGGGCTTGGCCTGGACAGGGATCGGTGGAGTACCTTGAGATCCGTGGTATGTTGCCAGTAATCGCCCAGGAGGGGGGGGATGCCATTCGATGGACAGGTGCAGCTGATGGGATCATGACGACTGCATTAGCGAGGGAAGTGACGAGGCTTCGTAGGCCACAGGTACCATGGGCGGCTCTTTTTGGAGGCCCGATGCGGATCCCGAGGCATGAGTTCATATTATGGTTAGGACTACATGATCGACTGTCGACGAGGGATAAGCCATGGGTGGCCAACATAGCGGGTACGCCAGCGTGTATGCTATGTGATGAGCTCCATTATGAGACGCGGCAGCATCTTTTCTTTGACTGCTCATACTCGCGCCGATGCCTTCGGCTCTTGAGACGGCGTATTCGGTGGCCCTGGTGTTATAGAGAATGGGAAGTGAGTGTTCGATGGGCAGCGGCTCGATGGAGAGGGTGCCATCTTATGCATGCGGCTGCACGGCATGTACTTGCCTCCCTGGTGTACCATATTTGGTAGGCGAGGAATAGACGGTGGCGGGAAGGGATTGTCGATACGCCAGAGAGAGTTGTGGGAAGTGTGCTCGCATTGATTGCCTTGCGACTGCGGGGTCTTGCACCACAATATGCATTACAGCAGGCGGCCATTAGGCGGGCTTGGCGCATAGCTTGGTAGGTTATAGCTTGGTTTTTTTGTATGTCGGCTCATAGGCCGAGTGCTTGTGGGGGTATGCCCCTACTCATTCTGTATACTCTCATTTATATTTATATATAACTCGGGACCATTTACCAAAAAAAAAAACACAAACCCTAGCATATTCAATACGCTCCATACTAAGAGTCATCGCATCGGGGAAAAGTGGCTTGCCAACCGCACTCGCAATTAGTCCTAGCCCTTCCGGGGTCCAAAATTCCGACGGCAACTCACGGAATCGCACCCATAACGGAACTTCCTCATGTTCCTGCTTAGCAAGGGTCATCCCAGCCCGCCATTCTTGGAGGAACAGTGGCTGCCCTTGGTACAGATATGGCCCACCCTCAATAGCCGTAGTCATCGCGTCGGCGGAACGAAACCGGAGCTTAAAGAATCCAGTCGAGGTGGCACGCACTTCCACCAAATCGGTCCATAGGGCTCTGAAAAACTTCTCAGCCATCGGGAAATAGGGTTTGCGCCCGAGAAAGTAGCCCACTAGAGTATGTTCCCATCTCGCCATGCCCTTCGCTGCCACATCCCATGGTGGCTGAACCACCACCTTTCCCGAACTGAGGATCGGCGGAGTGTATTGCAGACGAACACGCTCATGAGTGCGTGGATGTTTGAGCCCTTGCACCACCTTAGCGAATGTGTGCGTCGTAGCAGCCCATGGCCGTTCAGACACGGGTCTCGTTGTGGCTGTAGGGGCTGTGATTCGCGCGCTAGGGTTTCAGCCGATGATCGAGCAGGCCCCTTTGAAACGATCGCTAGGGTTTCAGCCGGTGGATGCAAGGTTTCAACAGGGACGATCGGTGCTGGCTGACACGGTGCGGCAGCCCCGACAATCTGCAGGCCCAAATCAGTAACGTGGGTCTCATCCTCAGAATCTGAATCAACTACATCAGAATCGCGTCGGGGAGGTGGCGGCGTCCCCTTGCGAAGAATCACCGGAGGTCGGATGGTCTGATCGCGCAAGGGCTGATCGACTGCACGACAAATACCCTGGGCATCCAATCGACCACTGACCCATCCAAACAACTCCCCAAATTCGGCAGAATTGAAACGAGCCCCAAACGATGGATAATCCCGTGGGAGTGACTCAAGGGACTCGAGAGGCGGTTGCGGCGACGATCCTTCAGCCGACGTGGATGATGAGGAGAGCATCGATCCACACATAGAACTCGTCGACATACTTGTAGAAGAAGGAAACCGAAAACGAAAAAAACGTGAAACAAAACTCGAAGGGAGATCGTCTGAACCCTCCCCCTCCGGCTAGGAATCCGGCGAGGAGGCAGCTACCACCAGAGATGGAATTCGGTTTCTTCAGGATCTTCTCTAAGTAGAGGGCTTGGGATAGGCCGATCGTGCGCTTCGCTCGATCCCGAAATAAGCGAATCCCTAGGATATACACCGCTTCTCCTATGTCTTTCATGGAGAATTCGGTCGAAAGCCACGCTTTCACCGAAGAGAGCATGCCTACATCGTTTCCTATTAATAGGATGTCATCTTCGTACAATACGAGAAACGATATCATACTCCCACTGCTCTTTTTGTAGACGCACGGTTCGTCTACATTTTTCTCAAAACGTAGATTCCAACTACGAGATGCCTGTTTCAGTCCATAAATGGACCGCCGTTTTGACGTCCATTTGCCAGATTCAGTTTGCACACTTTCTGAGCATCTGCATGCGACTCAAAACCCCGTGGCTGTTCCATATAGATCTCCTCCTTGAGGAATCCATTTAGGAACGCCGTTTTGACGTCCATTTGCCAGATCTCATAGTCGTAGTGAGAGGCTATTGCAAGTAGAATTCGTATGGATTTGATCATAGCAACAGGCGAGAAGGTCTCCTCATAGTCGACCCCTTCCTTCTGGTTATAGCCCTTGGCAACCAGCCTGGCTTTGTACGTCTCAACTTGTCCGTCAGATCCAATCTTTCTCTTCTAGATCCATTTGCATCCAATCGGTCTAAAATCGTTTGGAAGATCCACTAGAGTCCAGACATTGTTAGCATACATCGAATCCATTTTCACTTTCATAGCCTCAACCCATCTCGTCGAGTCTATGTCAGTCATTGCCTGATCGAAAGTTAAAGGATTTTCTCTAAGAAGTGCCTTTGTCACAGCATAGCCATGCTGGATTTGTGCCATGCCATAATACCTCTCAGGTTGGCGTGACTCTCTTTCGGATCGGTGCAATACTGGTTTTATTGGTTGTTCGCTTGGACCATCCAATACTATATCCTGTGAGGGCGTTTCGGTCGACTCTTCCAGAGTCACCTCTCGCCCAACGCCACATTCTCGAATGAACTCATCCTCGAGAAAATGTGCGTGTAGGCTCACAATGATCCTCTGATCCTCGTGGAAGTAGAATAGGTACCCCATGGAATCCTCTTGGTATCCTACAAAACGACCCTTCACGGCTCTTGGCTCCAACTTTTCTGTTTTTAACTTTTTTACATAGGCGGGGCAACCCCAAATCCTAATGTGATTCAAGTTCGGTAAACGGCCAGTCCATATCTGATACGGAATGCCATTTTCAACAGACTTTGATGGACACCGGTTCAGGGTGAACGCTGCTGTTAAAAGCGCGTAACCCCACAATGATAATGGTAAGTCCGTATAGCTCAGCATAGATCGAACCATATCTAATAAGGTCCGATTTCTGCGTTCAGCCACGCCATTCAACTGTGGCGTGCCGGGAGGAGTCATCTGTGATATGATCCCGTTCTTCTTCAAGAACCGATCAAACTCGATACTCATGTACTCGCCTCCTCGATCCGATCGACGGCTTTAATGAGTTTCCCAGTTTGTTTTTCCACTAATGCCTTAAACTCCTTGAACTTTTCAAGAGTTTCAGCCTTATACCTTAACAGATACACTAGCCCGTAATGGCTGTGATCATCCGTGAAGGTAACAAAATAGTGGAAATCACCTCGAGCCTTTATATTGAAAGGTCCGCAAACGTCCATATGAATTAAACCGAGAATTTCAGTGGCTCTATTAAATTTCCCGGTGAAGGGCGATCGAGTCATCTTACCCCGAAGACAAGATTCATACGTTAGATAGGGGTCTGATCCCAATGGCTTAATAATGCCAGTTTTCTCCAACTCGTGAATTTTGCGTTCTCCAGCATGACTCAATCGGAGATGCCATAGATATCTCGCGTTTGTTTCTAACTTTCGTTTGTTGGTGATTGCGTTCACAGATTTTTCGGTATGAAGGTTTAAATAGTAAATACCATTTAAACGAGTTGGTGTTCCAACAATTTTGTTTCGAAACAAAATATTGCATTTATTTCCTTGAAAATTAAATACATAACCACTCCCGCTTAAAACAAGAATGGAGACAATGTTCTTTAACCCCCGGGGAATTACAAGTACATTATCTAACAGCAACATAAAACCAGTATCTAAACATAGTTTTTTCGATCCCACGTGGCTTGCCGAGACACTATGTCCGCTCCCCACGTTGATCATCACATCCATGTCCTCGAGCCTCCTACTTCGTTCCAGATCCTGCGACATCACGGAGATGTGAGAACTGGCTCCAGAATCCAAGATCCATGAAGTAGAGTATACAGGCATAGAACATACAGTTTCTAAACCATATAATTCTTTACCTGAAGCAGCCTGCTCACCTTTGAGCTTGGGACAATCCCTCTTCCAGTGCCCCAGCACACCGCAATGAAGGCATTTGACCGTTGGCTTCGGACCGGTTTGTTTTGACTTCTTCTTTTTGTCAGAAGTCAGCCTCGAAGGCCATCACTTGTTCAACATCTTTTGCCCTTCGCGGGCTTAGTGGTTGCCACAAGCGCCGTCTGTTTCCCCTTCATCATCTGAGACTGTGCTGACACCAACTGATTTAACAGTTCAGATAAAGTCAGCTGCTTGTCATTCAGATTGAAGTTCACTATGAACGAATTGAAGGAGGGGGGCAGCGACTGCAGAATCAGATCGCATTGGAGATTACAATCAATAAGAAAGTCGAGAGTCTCCAATCTCTCAATCATATTGATCATTTTCAACACGTGATCTCCAACGTTTTCGCCCTCAGACATCCTCGAGCGAAAGAGTTGTTCCGATATCGAATATCGAACTGTCCTAGACGGTGTACCATACAATTCTTTCACATGCAGCAATATCTGGCGTGCATCCGCCACGTGATCATGGCTACACTGCAGAGCATTGCTCATTGACCCGATTACATATGACTTCACGATTTGTTCGTCCTTGTTCCGCTTATCGTAAGCAGTACGAACTTCATCGCTAGCGTCAGCCCCTGGGGCCGGCAGCATTTCAGAGTCTAACACATAAGTCAGCGATTCAATCCCGAGAACTATTCTCAGATTGCGTAACCAATCAACGTAGTTTGACCCAGTCAAACGGTTTTCTTTGAGCAGTATGTTTAGTGCGGAAGACATTTTGTAATTGAGAGAAATACACAAATCTGCAGAAAATAAGACTTGTTAGATCGCTGTATAGTTCATCGAACGCAAACAAGGACTTTTGTTTCGTTTGACTCCCACTATCTTTTCTTAAACCCCATACTCCCATTAGAGGTTTTGGAAGCTCGTTGATACCTTTGATAGTGGAGTTGATGTCCCCGTAAGCTTAAGCAAACCTCAACCTCTGACGTTTTATTGATTTGCCCAAGCCAACGAAGTCGCGTTCCACACGAACTCGTCTCACGAGTGTTTCAACTATCTTTGTCTCAGTCAGTGACCCCCGCCGGCTAACCCGAAACAAGGCGGTATAACTGTCTAAGTGCCACCTATCAACTTTGCTCGAACCGCACACTTGAACCTCGTCTTTCGGACGTAGGTGTGGTCTTGGCGAGCGGCGTTTGACCGCACCCGAATAAGCCGAAACAAAAGCGAATGCAAGGCGCCGGCTAACCCGAAACCAAAACTTGCATTGACTTTTGTAACAGCCGATCCGAGCTTGATAGAAGACAGGGATTCAAATCCCTTTGCTCACTTAGTATTCCATCGGGAGATACATTCGAGGTCTCATAGCATGAAAATAAGCACGAGCACGTTTATGCGTTATTTAAATAACTAACCCTAGGAAAGCCATCTAAACGGACAATACGCGAACTATCTATACTTGTCCTATTACATGGGTCGTATACGACCGGGGTCTTCGATCTTCCCATCCTCAGACCACCATGGACATCGAACAACCCATCCTTGTTGCCTCGCAACGAATAGTCGCCTTTTATCTAACTCTATCTAATAAAGCGATAAAATACAACACGTGGGGAATTATTTCCCGTACATCCCGTAATCCATGTACATACCGGGGGGCAGCATACGACCCTTAAACAAATAACCCGGATAACGTAAGTCCGCGATATTGTCCCACATAAACATGCAACACACAATTTTGACGTTGGTTGTCGACCGATGTCACGAGCGACGTAAGTTTAAAACGTTTGTCGACTGCACGTTCGCCACATCGGCTTTCGAGGCGTTCGGTCGAACCCGATCTTGAGCCGTAGCTCTGATACCACTGTTGGGGTGAGCCCGTTTCGACCGACGGTGGCCTTAGGGGAAGCAGAAGCGATCCCGTAGTGTATTTGCCGAAGTTTAAATTTTTATCATTTAAACTCGCACGAACACGTCCCGGGAGCGGCCCGAGGACCTGAGCACCCCGGCCCGAGGCCTCGGGAGGCAATGGCAGGCCTCTGCCATGGCCCACGGCCTGAGACACCACGGCCCACGGCCGTGGGTCAGCTGTGGCTGAGAGCAATTATGGTCCACGGCCTGGTGCACCAAGCTCCACGGCCGTGGACCGTTCGGGGCGAGAATGGGCAGGGGCTGTAATGGCTCCACGGCCTGGTGCAGCCCCTCCCATGGCCGTGGGTCTGGGTTCAATCCAGCCCAGCCCTGGTCCATGGCCGTGGGCCTTCATGTCTCAGGTGGGGGACCTCGGCCGAAAGCCGAAATCTCTCATTTCGAACCCCGAAATGATTTCCGATCAATTCCAAACTTTATACCATGACTCCATACATGTCTTAAGACATTATAATGGATTATTCGAGGTCATTCAAGACCTTTTCAAGATTGATCAAATCAACCTAATTTAAAGGTTCGAAACCTTACCCTTGTTGCGCGTGGCTAGTTCGTCACAACACGGCGTTCGAAAATGCGAAGATTGAGCAAATCCTTCTTCGTCTCGGACTGTCCCGAGCAAGTTCGAAACGCCGATACGCTCTCTTTGGCACCTCGGAGCAACCCACGGATGGCTAGAGTTGCTAGGAGGAGGTTCTAACTTAGCTATGAAGCTTAAGTTGAACTTGGACACAAGTTTTCTTTTTCCTCTCTTTCTCCCTCAAGATCCTTGATCTTTTCTTGTTTGAAACCTTTCACTTAACTCATCTAATGAGCCTTAGACGTTTTGTTTAGAGGAGAAAGAAGAAGAAATCTTCAAAGTGGACCAAAACAAACATGGTTGGTAATAAAAGACATTTTAAGTCACAATGACTATGTCATATATTCCTTCAACCACCCAATTTCGTTTTTTTTTTTGTAACTGGTCATCAAAAAAGAAAGGAAATGTACAAAGCAGCACCAAGAGACAAGCCTCAAGGACATCCACAGGCGGCATCCCGCCAAACAAGCTCCCCCAACACAGAAGGAGCAACACAAAGCCAAGGTGAAAACATGCGAAGATCACACATCACACATCAGCAAACAGAACCAAAAGCAGCAACAAACCACAACAACACAAACACCAGACTCCAAACAGAAAACTACCAAGCAACTCTCCAAAGGCGTCTGATCGCCGTCGCTTGCAGCGCCCACTTCGGAGAAAGAGTAGAGAGCCTCCTCGAGGCAACAAGAACAATCTCCTGCACAATACGATCAGGAGTCGACTCCGTCCCAATTTCGTTTTTTTTTTTTGGAGCAAGTCCCATTTTATATATAATAAATAAGGAAGGAGTACAAAAAAATGAGTGGAAGCAATGCTTCGCACAGACTACCAGTAACAGGCTACTGGAGAACAGTAAGCTTAAAGCAAACCAACATATAAGACTACCAAGCAACCCGCCATAAACGACGAATTGCAGCCTTCTGCAAAGCATGTCTCTCGCCAATGATCTCCATCCTCGTACAGATCAGCCCAAGGACCGAAGCCACCACATGAGCCGGAGTAGAGCGAATATTGTCCCGCCATCTTCTATTTCGCTCCTGCCAATTTCGTTTTTGTCCATCAAAGTAGGTTAGTGACACTTTAGTAAACCTTTAATCAAGTGTAGGCCATGCCAAGATTTATGGTTTTGCAATTGGGCCCTTGGAAAAATGGAATTAGTTCGATTGAGTCCGAATGATTATAATTTGATCAAATAGATCCAATCCAATTAATCCAAATTCTAATCAAGCCCAAACTTAGTTGATAAATTAAGTACTTGATCCAATCACATGTCTTAAAACCTAGAATTTCCTCTCTTCTCTCTCATCACGAAACCCTAGAAACCCCTAAAACTTTCACGGCCATTCATAGCAGGCAAAGGCGGTTTCCTCGACTGTTGTTGCCGGTTTGATCTCCCCTTGACTACCTTCGTGGGCCAGCCGCCGCCGGGATCAAACGGCGGTGGACGGTGTTGATTTTTGAATTTGCGATTCACCTTTTCAAATTCTGGGTTTTTCTTGGTTTGATACATGGCTACATCGAGTATGATGTGTGGATCGTCGACATCATCCATGCCGGATCGAGGGACGACGTTGTTAACGCCGGAATTGGAAAAATTCCCGGGTTATGGCTCATACTTAAAGGAGGATGCGTTCGATTCACTAGTGACGAAGCGAAGAGGGGGATCTACCAACTCTATTGTTGATTGGGCGAAAGCAGCAGCGGATTGTGATTTGGCTCCGATCAGCGATGGAAATTCGACGGCGAGGATCACGGCAATGGGCCGATGTGATGGGCCTGATCGAAACCCTAGCAGGATAGCGAATTCTGGGGTGGTGGCTGAGAAGGTCGTCTCCGGGGCTGATCAGGAGGCTGCGATGAAGATATTGGGAGCGATTGGGCAGAACCCTAACGAAGTCATTAGGGCTGCGCCTGCACCGACGATTGAGCAAGTCTTTGATCGTGTCATCCCGGATCTTAATATGATCCGGGCCAAATACCCGGAATTCGGCGAGCAGTTTGATGTTAAGGTGTTCGAATCCCTCATGAAACGTGTCCGGGGTGAAACGGAAATCGATAGGGACAATTCAGCCTCGTCGTTGGAGAGATTGGAGAATCCGACTACGGAGATGATGACGGAGATGATGGAGGCGAACACTAACAACCGGGGAAGGAATATTCGACACGATATTGGGGAAGGATTAGTGACCGGGGATCAAAGGGGCTCCCCGGGGAGTCACAAATCGAGCCGAGAGCGTAGATCGTATACGGTGATCGAGCCGCTTCGTGATCCTAAACCAGGATCTTTGCTCCGACGAGGCACACCTCCTCCATCTTGGAATGCTTTGCTGGATGATTGCTCCGATGAAGGTGAGGAGGCGGCTGAATCGGACATGAGGGAACGAACGGCGCTGGTGGTGGCGGATGATTCGGTGGCGATCGCGACCGGCATTGACGGGCCTAGGGTTTCCACTGTCGGGCCTAGGGTGTCATCCCACGGGCCTAGGGTTTCCGATGGTGAGCCTATGCAAAATAAGGGGCCTAGGGTTTCATTCGCAAACCCCTTGGGCGGTCAAGACGCGGCGAAGTATGGTGCTGACTCCGGGGATAGTACGAGGGTTCGACCTAGGGTTTTCGATCGGCTTGGACCGAGGGCTCCTGGACAAGGCTCGGGCTCGTTCGCTTCGGTTCTCCAAGGCACACATGCGCGGCAGCCCTCTGAACGAGTGCGACGGGAGCTTCAAGAGAGGGTGTGCTTGGACTATACACCACCATTGATGATTGATGGAATCGCCGAGGTCTGCCCGACATGGGAAGTAGCCAAGCAATGCGAAGTGGGAATTCACTCTTGTGGGATATTTTTTGGGACGCAAACCGTACTTCCCGCTGGTGGACAAGTTTTTCCGTAATTTATGGGCTGATTTAATCGAAGTGCGAACGACGCAAAATGGTTTCTTCAAATTCCGTTTTGCGTCCGCTGAGAGTATGCATGCTGTGCTGGATGGCGGCCCTTGGCTCATGCATGGCAAACCCATATTTCTTGAGGTATGGAGGCCGGGCATGTCTTTCGACAAGGCTGATCACACTGAGGTTCCGTTATGGGTTCGTCTCTGGAATGTCCCGGGGGAGTTCTGGACACATGCGGGGCTTGGAGTGGTGGCGAGTGCGATTGGGCGTCCTCTCTTTACGGACAGGGTGACTACCACTATGGAGAGGATAGACTTTGCGCGGGTGTGTATTATGAAGAATCTCAACGACCCATTTGCGGAGAAGTTCAACATCCGTTTGCCCGCTGCGGAAGGTGGTTCGGCCGGGGTAGTGCAGGTTCGGGTGGAATACGAATGGCGACCTACGAAGTGTACGGGATGTAACTCGTGGACGCATTCGTCGAGCGTGTGTCCCCATCTCAAGCAAACTATGGCTGCCCGTGAATCGGAGAGAGCGTCTACGGACATGAGAGCGTCTCGTACGCCAAGGTTTGTTGATAAAAGACCTAGCTTTGAGTGGAGGCAGGTTGGGTCCAATGGCAAAGCTAGATTGGTGGATGCTAATCTGATGGGCCCAAGCACAAGTGGGACTAATCAGCGGCAAGAACGGCATGAGAGGAACAGGGCGGATGTTCAGGATGGGGAAATTGCGCGCAATCCTTTCCACATCTTGGCTGATCTCGAATCCAACGGGGAAGAACTTTCTACTTCTACGGGTCCTAACATAGCAGCCCGCCTGAAGGTGACCCCATGATACAAACCGCAGTGTGGAATGTACGTGGTCTCAACAAACGAGACCATGGAAGGGCGGCGAGGGAGCTAATTTTTCAACACGGGCTGAAGTTGGTGGCTTTATTAGAAACGAGGGTGTCTATTGTGAATGCGGCGAATATAGCAGAGGGAGTTAGGCCGCAATGGAGTTGGTTTTACGATTATGATGTGGGACCCGGCTCGAGAATATGGGTAGGCTGGGATTCTTCGGTTCTTCGAGTCTCGATTCTGGCCATGACGACCCAATCTATCCATTGTGAGGTGATCTCCTTGGCTACGAACCTAACTACATTTATATCCTTTATATATGGGCGAAATCGGACAGAGGAAAGAAGCGCACTCTGGGAGGATATTGTTGGTTTTTCATCACTACGGGTGGATGATCCTTGGATCGTATTGGGTGACTTTAATACTATTCTGGATGCTGCCGAGGGCCGTGGTGGGACAGCGAACCAACGGGATATGGCTGATTTGCGCGCATGTTTGACACAGGCGGACTTAACCACTTTGCCTTTTATGGGGCAATTCTTCACGTGGTATAATCAGCAAAGAGCGGATTCTGGAATCTGGCGCAGACTGGATAGAGTCCTTGGCAACACGGTGTGGTTTTCACTTTTCCCGAACACAACTTACCTTTCTGATTTACCGAGGACGTCAGACCATAGTCCCTTAATCCTTGGGGCTGCTCATGATCGAAGCCGGGGAAAGTCTTTTCGCTTCGATAATTTTCTTTCCCGCGAGCCGGCTTTCCTTCAAAAAGTTCAGCAAGCGTGGGAAACGCAGATTGAGGGCTTCCCGATGTATCGTTTCATAAGTAGATTGAAGCTTCTGAAACCGGTCTTTCTACAGATGCGCAAAGACAAAGGTGACCTGACGAGAAATGTCGTCGAGGCAAAGCACTTTCTTGACCTGAGTCAAATCTATGCGAGCCGCTTTCCCGATGAAGGTATCTTTCATAACCTTGAAAGGGTTTGTCGGGTCTTATATTCTAGGGCAGTGGGGATGGAACACTCGATGTTAGCGCAAGGCGAAATTGGCGTGGTTGAAAGATGGGGATCAGAATACTACTTTCTTTTTTAGGAAGGTTGCAATTCGGAGGGCTGCGAATCGGATATACTGCCTTGAGACCGTAACAGGCGATTTGGTTAATGGCGAGGAGGCGGTTAGAGAGGAATTGGTGCAGTTCTACAGCGCGTTATTGGGACAATCTGCGCGAACTGCGCCGGTTATATCTTCTCAGCTCGTTCCGTTTACTTATCACCGTCTTGGAAATGCGGAGGCGATGAGCATGACACGGCCGATTGAGGATATTGAGATCAAGGATGCGCTTTTCTCGATGGGAGACGAAAAGGCGCCTGGGCCGGATGGGTATACAGCGCGATTCTTCAAAGCGTCGTGGAGCATTATCGGGGCTGATCTTCTGGAGGCAGTCCGGGATTTCTTCGTGACAGGCCGCCTCTTGAAGGGTCTCAATAGCACCTCCATCACACTCATTCCGAAATGTGAGGCGCCGAGGAAGGCTTCGGATTTTAGACCTATCTCCTGTTGCAATGTCATCTACAAGGTAATTTCGAAGATCATTGCTAACCGCCTTAAGCCTCTTCTTGGATCACTTGTTCACCCTTCGCAGACGGCCTTTGTCCCGGGCCGGAAGATTAGTGATAATATCCTCCTTGCCCAGGAGCTTTGTCGGGGGTACAATAGCGCAAGTGGCCCGCCTCGCGTTACTTTCAAAGTTGATCTGGTTAAGGCATATGATCGGGTTGAGTGGAGTCTTGTCATCGCTGCAATGGAGAATATGGGTTTACACCCTACTTTCATTGGGTGGGTGAGGAGTTGTCTAACGACGCCAACGTTTTCGATCAACCTTCATGGCTCTTCGGCAGGATACTTTAGAGGTGCGCGGGGACTCAGGCAAGGGGACCCTCTATCGCCGTACTTATTTACGTTGGTCATGGAGATCTTACGAGGTATGGTGCGAGCCCGTATCAGCCAGGAGCCGAACTTCCGATACCACTGGCGGTGCGAGACGGCGGAACTTGCCATGCTTTCTTTTGCTGATGGCCTACTCTTATTTAGCCATGCGGATGACACCTCGGTGGGAGTATTGAAAGCAGCTTTGGATGATTTCGCTACACTTTTGGGGCTGCACCCAAGTCTAGTGAAGAGTGAGATGTTTGTGGCAAAGCGAGCTGAGCCACAACGGATGCGACTTCGTACCATTACAGGGTTCGCTCGGGGACAGCTCCCGGTTAGTTATTTGGGAGTCCCGCTGACCTCAGCGCGACTTTCCGTGGCGGACTGCTCTCCTCTTCTACAGAAGGTGGATAGAAGATTGGGGTCGTGGCTCAACAAGTCACTTTCGTATGCGGGAAAGGTACAGCTCATTAAGTCTGTCCTGTCCTCTTTGCACACTTACTGGGCAGGCGTCTTCCTTTTGCCCAAAGCCGTTATCCGTGATCTGGAAGCGAAGTTCAGGTCTTTCCTTTGGGCTGGGGCGCCGGCTAGGGTAGCATGGGCGGATATCTGTGTGCCTGTTGAAGAGGGGGGCCTAGGGATCAGGGCTATTGAAGCTGACAATCGGGCCTTACTTATGAAGCATCTTTGGCGCGTTGTTTCGAAGGCGCCGGAGTCGATTTGGGTCGCTTGGCTCTACCATAACCGCCTTTGCAACCGATCGATATGGGATATTAGCTCGACTAGTAATGATGGTTGGAGTTGGAAGAAGCTTCTCAAACTCCGGCCCCTCTTGCGCAGATTTATATCATTCCAGGTGGGTAATGGGGAGTCGTTCATGCTTTGGAAGGACCCATGGCTCCTTCCTTCCTCACTTATTGAGCGCTATCCACGTGGACCGATGGTGATGGGCCACCGGTTGATTCACGGCTGAGTGCGGTTATCACACACCGCGGATGGTCATGGCCAGCGCAGACCAGCACGGAATACCTTGATATTGGCCCGATGCTACCCCCGGTGGATCCGAGTACGTCAGATAGGGTACGATGGATGGCGAACCTGGATGGGCGCTTTTCTACCAGGACTGTGAGGGAAGCCATTCGGAGAAGGCGTGACAAGGTAGTTTGGGCGACCCTGTTTGGTGGACCTCTTCGCATCCCACGGCATGAGTTTATACTTTGGATGGCCATCCGCGAGCGACTATCGGTACGTAGCCTACCATGGGTGGCCCAGCGTGCGGGACGGACACATGTCTTCTATGCGAGATGGGGATCAGTGAGACGGTTGGCCATCTCTTCTTTTCTTGCGATTTTACAAAAAATTGCAGATTCCTTTTACGTAACAAAATCAAGTGGCGCATTCCTTATACGGGCTGGAGACGTGGCATACATTGGGCAGCCGTGAGATGGAGGGGTCAGCACCTGCTCTATGCTTCATATCGACATATCCTTGCGTCTCTTGTGTACCATATCTGGCAGGAGAGGAATAGGAGGTGGCGTGACAACATCCGTTCGTCACCTACCCGGGTGGTGGAATTGGTCTTGGGGCTGCTTTGGGACCGACTGGACACTATTGGGGAGAAGTACGCACTACAGAAGGCGGGGGTACGACGTGTGTGGAGAGTTGCGGGGTAGTCATTATGTTACGTTACTTTACTTTACTTTATTTTATTGTTCCCAGTAGCCTGTTACTGGTAGTCATTTGGATGATACATCCACTTAGCATGTAATCTTGCTTTTATCATATATATATACGGGACTTCCACCAAAAAAATCACATGTCTTAATCATTCCCGAGATCAAATTCGGAATTTAATTAAGTGTCTATACCCCGTATAGTCGTGCCACCGCGTCAACGAATTCTCAATTCATTACGCACCTTTGAAAAGTTTGTCCCGACCAATAGAGATTGTTATCCTTTTTAAGCGTGACTCACTTGGTTCGTCTCAACTAGCACAGGAGGTATCCGCGAGTCCGGTATTCGCCTAGCCAATCCCGCGGTACCAGACAGATCCTAATTGAGAATGAATTTTGATCCAATCTAAATTCTGTCGAATCGACTATAGATATCTGTTGAATATTCTTATGCCCTTCACATGCGTCCCGGTCAAGTGAGAGTCATGGTTAATGTCAAACTCACTAAACTCAACACTATGTTATAATTGAGACTGTCGTGATTACGAAACTACGCTCCGTGTCTCACACGAGCTAGTTTATATTGCTCCGGCCAGAGGCTTAGTAATCACCGTCCTCAATTATCTCATAGGACGTTAACCTCATATATGAGGTAGTGAATCCCGATAGCACTCAAAGCCCGGCAATCACCTCCGTAAAACCGACTGTATTTTGCCGCTGGCCCATACCCTTTATTAGAGCATTTAACGGGCCTAGCAAACTAGCGTCAAACCGAAATCACGGAAGCAAATCCGTCAATGAGCCTAACGGTCTAAGGCTGCTAGTCTTCGTTCGATCGTTGACATCCCCACGTTAAGCCACGCGATCGAAACGAATATCGAGCCATGTGTTCGAATACTCCGATGCCCCGATCGGCAATATTTCCATTACGACCTCCCATCTTCCCAAGATGATCGATTGACACAATCGTTGCGTTGGAGCCGTCAGCGGACAAGTCGTAATCGGTAATCTAGTCACCCCACTAGATTCCTAAGACTTGCGAACGTTTATTTAGTGTAGAGAATAAGATCCGATCGGTGTCGCCTCTCTCATCCCATGAGAATCGATCGATCAACTCGTGCACAAGGGTTTTATTTATTTACCACACTACCGGAAGCTAGTAGACTTTAAACTCAGTTAATAAATAACGAATGCCTCAAATTAATAAAATACAATATTTTATTAATTAAACAGTTACAATAAACCATTTATATTTTTCGAACTAATACAATAGGGGTCACCCTATTCAACTCAGTCCTCTGAACGGCATTCCGAGGGCATACCTCCTAACACGAGTGTGATCTCAAACTGCCTGATATTGTTTCTCAAATTGAGCCTTTCTTCAGTGGCAGTGATCACTTTCTCTGTAAGTTCTTCTTATTCGAGATCTAGTAGAAGTTTCGGTTGCAGCACCCTCTTCAGGACATCTAATTTTTTATGAAGACTTTGAGAACTTTCTTGAGCGTCCCGTCACAGTACATGTTGACTTCTGATAGGAGCATCACACGTTTCTAGTCTTCTAAGTTTTCGTAGATTACAGCCAGCTCAGGTTTGGTGACTACAAAATTTACTTCAAATCCATGAGCTGAAGCTGTTCTGTTCTTTGGTCCTGGCATGTTGACCTTGTTCATATTGTTCTCTATTCCGATCTGAATATCTTGTGCCGTATAGTACTTGACTTGCCTTAGCATAAGCTGCTTCATCGCGTCGAATCCAAGTCTGTAACGGAACTCTTTCAGGGAGAACTTCCTGTAGAGTCCGTACATATTGAGAATGTCTTGGAAACAAAGAAGTGGCAAGTCAGCCTCCGAAATCCTCTCGACTCTTTCTCTAGCTGAGTCGAAATCCACGAACTTGATGGTGTAGATCGGGAACTGAACACTGCAACCATAGCTGTGGTGTTCTACCTCAACTATGTCGGCGACTCTACCCTTGTCCCTGATCCTCATTTGATCTTGTCTGCTGTCACTCAATAGATTAATAACTTCCGTGCCAGCGTGTATAGATATGCCGTCGCTTCTGTTCCTTTGAGATGTGTGAGTCCCCGTAGCTTAAGTTCGTCAAGTTTCTTTATCTTATCCTCCCTTCTCCAAATGTGGTGCCGTATGTCTTCTAGATAGGGAGCTACAACTCTGCTATTCTCCCAGGCTGTATTCATCTTTCTTGTCCTTGATGACAAGCGTGGCAGAAGATCAATTATCTTGGATACTGCCTCTTGGAGCTTAGGTGGTTTGGTGTTGTAGTCTTCTCCCTCTTGAATCTCCGACGGCTCCATTTGGAAGATATCGAAGATGGACTGCTTGATTAAGTCTTTAATCTTTAGCATCCTCAGTGCAGTCTCATCCTCAGTTTCTGCCTCTTAGATGGTTGGTCTTGGAGCACATACTCTTCGACCACTTCATGCTAATTAATGTCTGGCAGGGAGGTGGAGGCTTCAGCAGCTTCGTGATGTGTCTGTGATGGCCCAAAGTCGGCTGCTGGTGCCTCCTAGTAGGTTTGGACTGGTGGAGAGGAAGGTCGTCATCTTGTTGTTCGTGGTGTAGACCTTGTACGACCTTTTGAAGAGGTGGATGGTGTGGTTGTTTTAGTGGCTTGGGTTGTGGTGGCTTACGTGACGCGAGGCCTCTTCTCTCCCTCAGGGCGATCTGGGTCTTCTGGATCGTCATGGTGGCATTTGGAACCCTGAGGTTCATCACGGCAAGTTGTGGTTGGTGGTGGTTGGGGTGATGGGGTTTGGATTCTCTTCAAGAGCTCTATCATGTTAGGGGTAACATCTTCTGACATGAGCCGAGACATGAGAATATCCCGTAGCTCAGGAAGGGGCATGGTGTATGGGTTGGGATATGGTGGTGGTGAGGAAAGGATGGGAATATGAGGCGGTGATGGTGGTGATGACCGAGAAGGCTCGAGGACGGGGGCTTTCTGCATCAAATCCCACGCTAGCCAAGAACGGGTTGCGCCGTCGAAGGATAGGGCATCTACTCATGGGCCTGTGACAGCCACGTCAACGAACATGATGGCCACGATGTCCAAGACGGTTTTTGCTGTTGTTCAGAATGCTTCCTTTGCTGAAGTCACCCGTGGTACTCACAACGGACGCAATTTGCGTAATTCGATACGTGATACAACACGTGCTAGGCTGGTGTTCACTCCACCTGTGACCGTAGATGGAGTTGTCGAGGTTCGCCCTACGTGGGATATTGTTAAGAAGGGGGTTGCAAGGTGGCAATTCACACTTGTTGGGTACTTTTTGGGGCGTAAACCTTACTTCCTGCTTGTAGAAAGGTACTTTCGATCCGTTTGGCCGAATGTAGTGGAAATTCGGGCCACGAACAACGGTTTCTTTAAGTTCAGATTTCCTTCAGAATCTGTGATGAATGAAGTCCTCGATGGTGGCCCTTGGCTGTTTCAGGGTCAGCCGTTATTCTTTGAAGAATGGCGACCCGGGATGTCATTTGAGAAACAAGAGCATACTGAGGTTCCCACGTGGGTAAAGCTTCGGAATGTTCCTAGTGAGTATTGGACTCCAGAAGGCCTTGGGGTTATTGCTAGTGCGGTTGGTACACCGTTGTTTGCGGATGCTATTACCACTAATGTTGAACGCATCGATTATGCAAGAATATGCGTTATGAAGGCGTTGGCGGATCCTTACCTCTCACGTTTTCGAGGTCGAATCCCTACTGAAGATGGTGAGGATATGGGTACTATTCAGGTCAAGGTCGAATACGAGTGGCGCCCAACTAGCTGTGAGAGCTGTGGTTCGATTATACATAGGACCAGCTCATGCCCTACTCGTCCTCCACAGGCTCCTACATCGGCGCGTACCGAGTCACGGAATAACCCTACCCCACGGGAGGTATGGCGTCGAGTTGAGAAGGGTAAAGAGGTAGTCATTAGAGGGGCATCTAATGTTGATCATGATATTCCAAATGATATACGCGCACCAATTAATTCTACTCGGCCTGCAACAGACTAATCTTGATGCCACACATACAAATTCCTTTGTTGTGCTACAATTCCTTGCTGATGGCGAGGACCTTTCGGGCTCTAAAAGCAATGCTGCCCGTGCAGTGGTGGATTAATGATCCCACTAAGTGCTTGGAATGTGCGTGGTCTCAACAAGTGGGATCACCGTAGGGCTGTAAATGATCTCATTACACGGCATTCGATTCAGCTTGTTAGCTTGTTTGAGACACGGCTTTCTTATAGTAATGCTACGTCTATGTCTACTACTATCCGTCCTAGCTGGTCGTGGTTCTTTGATTATGATGGTGGACCAGGAAATCGCATCTGGGTGGGCTGGGATGTGGCTGCTGTTTCGCTCACAATCGAGTCCTTTTTTTTTTTTTTTTTTTGGTTAAAGGTCACTAATAGAACGAAAAACGATTACAAAAGCGGTGCAAATAGGTCGCACTGCACCCACCGGTAACATGCTACCGGGTAACAACCAAAGGCAAAATCAAAACTCCCTACCAAACTATACGCCAAACCCGCCGTAACGCACATAGCTGAAGCTGATACTTGCTCGAAGTCGTAGACAAGCGCAAACAGAGCAGAGTCTCGATATCAGCAACGTTCTGATCAGGGGGTCGTCGCCTCCCCTCACACCATCTCGTATTACGCTCGAACCATAAATGATAAACCAAGGATGCAAGAGTATGTCGAAACACCATCCATGATAAATGCTGACCTCCCAATGAACTCCCGCAAACCAATCCCTCCGTGGCCATCCAAAGCGCAGTCTATCTTGCATCAGTGAGAGGCACCTTCGAGAGAAGGGGCACTCAAAGAACAAGTGACGTGTCGTCTCATCGATGTGAGAGTCACATAAGAGGCATGAAGTCATTCCCGCCGCAGCCGCCACCCATAGCTTGTCTCGCGTCGCCAATCTGTCTTTGTCGTGTTTTTCTCTAGCTGATCGTGAGACGTACTTTGTTAGCTTCGTTTATGGTCGCACTCGACGGGAGGAGCGAGCCTTATCATGGGAGGAACTCGTCCGATACTCGGCATCTCGGGAACTTGAGCCGTGGCTTGTTTGGGGGGATTTCAATGCTATTACTGGGATGAATGAGGCACGTGGCAGTGCCCCGAATGCATTGGAATTTGCTGATCTTGTGGGCTGCATGACGGATGCTGATCTAATGCACCTGCCTATGACTGCCATTTCTTCACTTGGTATAACCGCCAGCGGGGTGATGGGGCAATCTGGAGACGCTTGGATCGTGTGCTTGCTAATCCTACTTGGTTTACTCGTTATGCTGACCTGAGTTATCATTGTGATCTTTTTTTTTGGGGAAACGGTCATATCATAACAGAAGAGAAAAAACGAATGTACAAAGCAGCAATCACGAGACATGCCTCGAGAAAGCCACAGGCAGCAAACTGCCAGAACAAGCACCCTGCTGAGCAATCAAACAAGGAGCACCAACAAGGCCAGCAAAGCGAAACAGAAACAACAACAACCAATCAAGCCACGAAAAGCACAAAACAAGGACACAACCAAACTACCAAGCAACACGCCAAAGTCGCCGAACAGCGTGATCTCCCATCCACGTCTGATCATTCACCACTTATCCTAACGGGTCGGCTCCACCAGAGGGTTCGAGGATCTAGTTTCCGATTTGATAACTTCGTGACCTCTGATCGACAGTTCCTCCCTCTTGTCTCTCAGGTATGGAAGAAAACAGTTGACGGGTATCCAATGTATGTAGTGGTCAAGCGTCTAAAGTTGCTTAAACCTTTACTAAAGCAGCTTTGACGAGAAAAGGGTGACCTTCATCAGAATGTGGTTGAGGCGAAGAAATTCCTTGACCTGAGCCAGCAATTTACTTATGACTTCCCTAATGAAGGCCGATTCGTCGATTTAGAGGGAGCTTGCCGTGCCCTCTTTGCTCGGACAGTTGCTATTGAGTAGTCCTCCTTATCACAACGTGATAAATTAGCTTGGCTTAAGGACGGGGATCAATGTACCTCGTACTTCTTTAAAAGGGTTTCTATGCGTCGGGCCATTAACCGTATTTACTCCCTGGAGGATGCTGCTGGGAATCTTATTGAGGGATCTGAGCCGGTTAAGAATGAACTAATTCATTTCTATAAAGATCTACTGGGTAGTTCGTGTCATTCTACTCCTGTTGATGACTCAGCCATTCGCCCTTTCATTGATAAATCCCTTTCTACGGCTGCTGCCCTTGACTTAGTATGCCCGATTGAGGCTGGTGAGGTCAAGGAAGCGTTATTCTCTATGGGTGATGAAAAAGCACCAGGACCGGACGGATATACGGTGGCTTTCTTTAGGAGCGCATGGCAAATTATAGGTTCTGATATCACTGCGGCTGTGCAAGAATTTTTTCGGTCGGGAATCCTTCTTAAGGGACTGAATTGTACGCTTCTAACCCTTATCCTAAAAGGTGAGTCACCTAGACGGCCTTCAGGCTATTGGCCTATATCCTGCTGCAATGTTCTTTACAAAGTTTTTTTTTTGGAATAAATCCCGTTTTATATATAAATATGTAACTGTACAGAAAACAAAAAGTGATAGAATGTCTCAGCGACCACTACCACGCAACTTGCCAGACCCGCCTTATAGCAGTTCTCTGCAAAGAAAATTTCGCAGAGAGGCCATTAAGACGCATACAGACTAAATCAACCACACACATAATCAATCTCTCAGGGGACATGATGGTGCCCTCCCACCACCGTTGATTGCGTGCCATCCAGATATGATATACAAGCGAAGCGAGGATGTGCCTATTCGCAGCCATAAGCAGGTGATTACTCCGCCAGCGTAATGAAGCCCAGACGATGCCGTGCGGCCACTCCCTGTAGGGCCACGCCCATCGGACTCGAAGGCGCAGAAGGCGAAGGCACCGTCGCGAAAACGGACAATCAAAGAACAGGTGCTGGGTCGTCTCGAGCACCAATGCATCACATAGCACACAGGCCGAGGTTCCCGCCCGAAGGGACACCCACGGCTTATCTCTCGTCGAAAGACGCTCGCGTACTGCCAGCCAGAGGATGAACTCATGCCGCGGGACCCGAAGTGGGCCACCAAACAGGTTGGCCCACCCAACAGGTTGGCGCCGCGGCCGGATGGTCTGCTGAATCAGCCGCGAGGACGGGAGCCCATCAACGGAGTTCTTCCAGTAAAAAGAATCCCGCCTGGTCGGATCAACAGGAGGGAGCTCCCGACTGAGCTCGAGATATTCGACCGTGGACCGGCCGGGCCAATCCCACCCATACTCAGTTATCACCTCGCAAAGGCGAGAGCCAGTGGGGAGGCCCATCGCAATAGGGCCCCGCGGAAAGCGCTCCAATAAGGGGCCAGACGGCATCCACGGATCCTCCCACAGCCAGATTGATGACCCATCCCCAATACGCAACTCCACATGCTGTCGGAACTCCGGACGTAGCTTCATCAATTTGCGCCAGCTCCACGATGTAGTCTGCGAAATAGGAACTGTCCAAAAGGAGCGTGTGCGGAGTCGAGTACGATATATCCACTCCACCCAGATGGACCCCGGGGAGCGGGAGATGAGTCGCCAAAGTAGCTGAAAAAGGAGCACCCTATTTTCCGAAGCCACCGAGCGGATACCCAAGCCCCCTTCCGCCACAGGCAGACAGATGTCATCCCAGGCTACTTTGGCAGAGGTGCCACCCCATAAGAACTGCCGGAACTTACCCTCAAGGGCCCGAACAATGCCCTTGGGTAGCAGGAAAACACCCGACCAATAAAGATGCAACGACTGAAGGACTGACTTTATTAGTTGCACCCGGCCAGCATATGAAAGGGATCGATTAAGCCACGAGCCTAATCGTATATCCACCTTCTGCAATAAGGAGCGCAGTCCGCCAGTGACAGTCTTGAGGCCAGCAGTGGTACTCCTAGGTAGCGTACGGGGAGAGTACCTAAACGAAAACCCAAGATGGGCTGCAGCTGGCCCAGTAAACCCTCTTCCCGTCGGGGGAGAAACATCGAGCTCTTAGCCGGATTAGGAGGGAGGCCCGAGAGAACCGAGAATCGATCCAGCGATGTCTTGAAAACCCCAACCGAGACTGCAAAAAAGGAGAAGGTCATCAGCAAAGAGTAGCATGGGTAGGGAGATATCGGCACACCGCCAGTGGAATTGGAACCGAGGCTCCGCCCTAATACAGTCATCAACAATGCCATGAAGCACTTCCATAACCAAGGTAAATAGGTATGGGGAAATGGGGTCGCCCTGACGGGATCCGAAACCTACTTGATTATCTACCAGCAAATCGAAACGATAATCAAGAGGTCTTCACTTGAGTCTTCGATCGATGTTTGTATGTGTGTGTGTGAGTTTTGGCGCGCATAAAGTGAGAGTGAAGGAGAGAATTTTATCAAAGTATTTTCTATTCACTTTTTAATCTTTACACGTCAAACTTCTTTCCAAAACTCTACCCAATTCTATGAGGACCTTTACTATATATACCTTTCTGCACTAGGTATATATTTACAATACTAACCAATTACAAGAGGATTATGATGATGAACACAATAAATATTCCTAACACATGTGTCGCCCCACCCCAAACTAAATAGCACATTGTGTTAGGAATATTTATTGTGTTCATCATCATAATCCTCTTGTAATTGGTTAGTATTGTAAATATATACCTAGTGTAGAAAGGTATATATAGTAAAGGTCCTCATAGAATTGGGTAGAGTTTTGGAAAGAAGTTAGACGTGTAAAGATTGAAAAGTGAATAGAAATACTTTGATAAAATTCTCTCTCCTTCACTCTCACTTTACGCGCGCCAGCACACACATACAAACATCGATCGAAGACTCAAGTGAAGACCTCTTGATTATCGTTTCGATTTGCTGCAAGAATAATCGAGTAGATTTCGGATCCACTCTTCTAAGATCGAAAGGTTTCTCAATTGATTAAGGTTTGAATGTTGCTTCCGCGCGTTTATCATTGTGTTCGAACCTAAAGTGTGTGTTAATTACTTGTGTTGAATGATTTCTGGACCTACAATTGGTATCAGAGCATACTTGCGTGATTGATCGTAGGATAATTGAGGTTAATTCGATTGAATTTGCTGTGATTTTAATCAAAAAGTGTTCGACGTTCTTAAATGATGTCGACTTGTATTTTGGCTAATTGCACTTAATAGTGTTTATATCCTCTTAATTGAGTGTTAGGCATTGAGTATTGTGACATTTCATTCGATATTTTGATGTCAATTAGCTAAAATGAGGTGTAGATTGATTAAATTGACTGTTTTTGAAAGTTTACGGGCGATGAACTTGGTTTGCAAGTGATGAACTAGGTTTACGAGCGTAGAACTGTTATTTAAACCGTAAGTAACTGTCATTTTGAGCTGTTTACGAGCGTTGATTGTCTGTTTAAACAGCAAAGTCAACCTGATAACTATGCGGTCAAAGTAAAGTTTACGGGTATAAGTTTGCATTGTTCAAGTTTACAAGCGATATTCAATCGTAAACTAGGAAAAGCTGGGTTTACGATTCATCAAATCTGAGATTATCAGAGTTTACGAACGGATTTCAATCGTAAACCTACTAAATCCAGTTTACGAATCATCTCTTATCGTAAAGCACATAAATCAGTGTTTACGAGAAGTGTCAGTCGTAAACCTCCAAAGATCAATTTTACGAATCATTACTGATCGTAAACCTCTGGAATCACTGTTTACGAATAATTTTTATTCGTAAACTACAGTAGTGTACGTTTATGAATACTTGTCAATCGTAAACTATCCAAAAGACTGTTTACGAACCATTACTGATCGTAAACTTCTGGGATTCCTATTTACAGATCATTATCGATCGTAAACCTTTCCAAAATTTGTTTACGAATCAATTTTTTTTTTTTTTTTTTTTTTTTGGGAAACGGTCACTAAAATAAAAATAAAAAGGGGAACAATTTGTTCAGCAGAAGGACTGCGCCAACCAGTAACACAGTACCGGTGAAAAACCAAACGCACAAATGCAAAACAAATCAAAGATCAGATAAAACAGTGTCTACATGCGTTGCCAAGCAATGCGCCAAACGCGTCGTAGTGCGCAGACGTGGAGCTGATATTTCTTCGAAAGGGTAGATAATCGTAACCATAAGAGAGTCTCGATATCAGCAACAATCTGATCTGGTGTCCGTCGTCGTCCCTCCCGCCATCTTCTGTTGCGCTCAGCCCATAGATGATAAACAAGTGAAGATAAGACATGGCGAGGGCCCATCCATGCAAGATGCTGTCCCCGCCACCTTTGCGCAGCCCAATGAATTCCCTCGAACCAATCCATCAAAGGCCATCCAAAGCGAAGCTTATCCCGCACTAGCCGTAAACATCGTCTAGAGAAGGGGCACTCAAAAAACATGTGACGTGTCGTCTCTGCGACTTGAGCGTCGCACAAAAGGCACGAGGAGGTTCCTGGTGCCGCCGCAACCCATGGTTTGTCTCTCGTCGCCAGTCTGTTTACGAATCATTATCGATCGTAAACCTTCCTAGAACCTATTTGCGAATTATTATTGATCGTAAACCTTCCTAGAACCAGTTTACGCATCATTAACGATCGTAAACTCTTTCAAGATCTAGTTTACGAATATATAGCAATCGTAAACTGAACAATCTAAAGTTTACGAATCATCTGCATTTGTAAACAACTCAAGACAACGTTTACGAATACATTTCGATCGCAAACCTTCACAAGTCTACTGTTTCCGAATAAATATCATTCGTAAACTAACCATAAGTTAGGTTTACGAATATTTCACATTCGTAAACTTACTTAGTACAAGGTTTACAAATCAGTTTCCATCAGAGACAGTTTACGAATATCACTCATTCGTATACTAACATAAGATCGAATTAGTACCGGGGTTGTGCGCGTGGATCCCCCAAGAGGTTACTATAACATCGTATAAGCTCGTCTTTGACCGCCCCCTCTCCTTCAAAAGTATTGCCGTGGTCATCCTCAAGGCTGAAAATGCGATTCTGTGCCCGACGCATGGTAACCTTCTTGAAAAAGAACGAGGTACATTGATCCCCCTCCGATAACCAAGATAATTTTGCCCTTTGCGATAACGCAGATTGCTCCATCGTTACAGCTGCAGCATATAGGACACGACATGCCCTTTCCAATGCATGGAAGCGATCTTCATGCGGGTGACTATATGCAAAATGTTGGCTGATATCCAGGAAGATTTTTGCTTCCGTCACATTACGAGTCAGATTACCTTTGGCTCTTCGAAGGCTCTTAAACAGTGGTTTCATCAGTTTGATCTTTCTTATACTTGGAATAAGAGACAACCACCAATCTGGATCTTCCATATGCGTGTGACAATATCCAAAAACGCAGGGTCTTTTGTTAGGAAATTATCAAAGCGAAAGCAAGTGCCCCGGGGTCGAATCAATGGCGCCTTCCAAATTAGTGGGCAATGATCTGATGTGGCCGGTAGATCATAATGATAGTCTGTATCCGGGAACCGCCCAAACCAGCCCGGATTAGCCACCATTCGGTCAAGCCTTCGCCATATTGCCCTCTCAGAAAGTTGCTGGTTGAACCACGTAAACAGCTGACCCGTCACTGGTAAGGTCGTGAGATCAGCGGCTATAAGGCAGTTAGAAAGGTCCTCAAAATCTCGTGGATTGGGTACTCCTCCTGATGCATCCTGCTCTCCCACGATTGCGTTAAAATCTCCCATAACCAGCCAAGCTTCCCCAGCGCGTGATGCTGACATAGCAACAAGATCAGCCCAAAGTGGTCTACGTGTCTCCTGAGAATTCATGCCATAAAGAATAGGCACGTAGACGACACTGTGAGAGGGAAGTAAAGCCACCCTACAGTGAACCACTTGTTCACTAAATACCTCAATATGGACCTGAACATAGGTAGGATCCCAACCCACCCACATTCCTTTACCCGGACCAATATCATAATCATAAAACCAGCTCCATGTAGGTCGTATACGCGCTGAAATTGACGAGGCATTTTGGGCAGCAACTCTCGTCTCCACCAAACCAAGCAATTTGAGATTATTTTTTGTAATCACCTCCCCTACTGCTCTACTGTGGTCACATTTGTTTAGACCATGGACATTCCAAACTCCAAGGGGGATCATTATATAACAACCACATGATGGGCTGCATTGCTTTCAGGGCCCTCATAATTATCTTCCAACGATTGTAAAATAGCAAACTGGTTTACGTCCACCACTGACACATGATGCGTACTCTGCTCCTCATGATGCCGGATCAAGTGTGGTTGACGTTGTTTCACCAACGTGTTCTTCTGCTGATGATGACCTCGAACTGTCCCCTCCAGCTCCGATGATCTATTCGCATTCTCCCCCTCACGATGTTGCTTTCCTCCTTGATTTGGGGCAGGCCTTTTCACAGGCTGCCACTTCTGCTTAGTCTTAGAATGCTCCACTTTTTTTTTTTTTTTTTTTTTGGGGAATCGGTCATATCATAACAGAAGAGAAAAAAATGAATGTACAAAGCAGCAATCACGAGACATGCCTCGAGAAAACCACAGGCAGCAAACTGCCAGAACAAGCACCCTGCTGAGCAATCAACAAGGAGCACCAACAAGGCCAGCAGAGCGAAACAGAAACAACAACAACCAATCAAGCCTCGAAAAGCACAAAACAAGGACACAACCAAACTACCAAGCAACACGCCAAAGTCGCCGAACAGCACAGGTCTGCAACTCCCACTTCGAATGAAGCGTGGAGAGTCTCAGCACAGCAGTGTGAACCACCGCCTGGGCAAGCTGCTCCGGCGTCCCAATGATCCCCTCCCAGCATCTCTTGTTGCGTTCCCGCCAAATATGGTAAACAAGAGAGGCAAGCAGATGGCGAAAGGTGAGGTGACAGAGATGACGACCCCTCCAGCGCCTCGAAGCCCAAGCAATACCCAAGCTCCAGTTCTGGTACGGCCATCCCCAGCGGGTCTTGTACCTCAGCACCTGCACACAACGCCTCGAGAACTGGCACTCAAAGAATAAATGTGAGATCGTCTCCACCTCCAACGAGTCACACAAACAGCAATGCATCGTCTGGGCAACAGCCGCAACCCAAGGTTTATCCCTAGTAGCAAGCCGATCCCGAATCGCTAACCAAAGAATAAACTCAAAACGAGGGACCTTCAGCGGTCCTCCAAAGAGGGCAGCCCACTGAACCCGAATACGCCTACTCCGAATCGACTCGCGAGCCGAGGCAGTAGAGAACTTACCATCCGAAGTGCCCAACCAGCGGTAGGAATCAGCATCAGTGGGGGAACAGTGGGGCAGATGAGGATGAAACTCTAAATATTCCGTCGAGGTCTGCGCCGGCCAGTGCCACCCCGAAGAGGAAATAACAGAACTCAGGCGTGCATCAATGGGATCCCCACAATACGATCCAACCGCCTCCAAATACCCCTCCCCGCCCTCTGCTGATTGTACCAAGTGAAGAATTGGCCAATCATAGGAAGGGTAGTAAGGTCGGCCGAAGTAAGGCAAGACCTGAACTCCAAACACTCAGCAGAGGCTGAAGACCCTCCTCTAGCCTCACTGGCCTCAATCACCGCATTGAAGTCCCCCATAACGATCCACGGGTCCTCCGAGCGAAATTCAGCCATGGCAATCAAATCACCCCACAGGACAGAGCGCTCCTCCCTCGTGTTCTTGCCATAGACGAATGTGACAAAAAAGGTAGAGAGGTCAGCAAGCGAATGCACCTTGCAGTGAATTGCTTGCGTCGAGCACCTTTCCACAGAAACCCGAAGAAAGGAAGGATCCCAGCCAACCCAAATACGATTGCCAGGCCCAACATCATAGTCAAAGAACCACTGCCATGTATCCCGAACCAAAGAAGAAGTAAGGGCAGCATTGTGGATGGCCACCCTCGTCTCCACCAAACCCACCAAGCAAAGATTATGCCGGGAAATAAACTCGCGGACTGCCCGGCCGTGCTCCCATTTATTCAGTCCGCGCACATTCCAGACTCCGACTGGGATCATGGAACAACCCCGGGGAGGGCTGCAATGCAATCAGGGCCCGGTAAAGTAAGCACATCATCCTCACCCACAGTCTGAAGAATGGCAAATGTATTCAGTTGCCCCGCCTCCCCCCTCTCACTACTCTTCACCCCATCTGGAGACAGCTTCGTGAATGATGAGCTCGGGGCACTACAAGTCAAGGCATCACCTGCAATTACCTCCCTCTTGTCCTCCAGCACCTTTTTCCATTTATCCCTTCCTTTCATCTGCACCTTCTCCCTCGCACCCTTGTCCTTTCCAACCATACTAATCGCTGTCCGCCGTGACTTATCCTCCACCCTGCGTCCCTTGGGCATGGGCTGAACCCTCGATCCTACGTATCTAGGATGACTGGTAGCCCTAGGACAAGCCTCTACAGAATGACCAGTAGCCTGGCATCCCGAACACTTCGGCGGCCGCCACTCGTACTCCACCGAAACCCTAACATGCCCCTCAAACCCTCCAGACCGAGAAGGAACCCTAATGTTGAAATGCTCAAAATAGGGTTCAGCCACCTTCTTCATCACACAGACTCGTGCAAAGTCGATACGTGTCATGGACGTCGTGATCGAATCTGTGAAAAGAGGCCTCCCCACCGCACTAGCAACTATGCCAAGGCCCTCCTGCGTCCAAAACTCACTCGGCACGTTCCATAGCTTAATCCAGACAGGTATCTCCTCAGGTTCCTTCTTATCGAAGGACATGCCAGGTCGCCACGCCTCAAGAAATAAGGGCTGCCCCTGCAGCAGCCAAGGGCCCCCTTCGAGCACCACATTCATAGCAGCAGCTGAGGAAAATCGAAACCGGAAGAACCCGTTGCTCGTTGCCCGAACCTCCACCACATGCGCCCAAGACATGCGAGCAAACTTATCAACGAATGGGAAGTAAGGTCGTCGACCAAGGAAGTAGCCCACCAAGGTGTTTTCCCACCTAGCCAACCCCTTTTCAGCAACCTCCCATGAAGGGCAAACCTCAACAACCCCATCGATCATCAAAGGGGGAGTATAAGCCAACGGAATCCGTTGTCCCGCACTAGCAGGCCTACTGACAGGCCTCGGGCCCTCAATGGCCGCATCCCGAAATGACCTAATAGGCTGCTGGTTCGCCAGCCTACCTTGGCCAGCCACCTCCTTTATCCCTGGAACAGTCCCATGCACCACAACCTCCCGCGGGTTCAGTCCCAGCTCAGCCGGTCTCTCCCCATTAGCTTCACTCAAAAGAGGCTCATAAACCTTCTCCAATGTCTCGATCATACTCTCCACACCCCGATCCTCCCCAGTGTTCGACTCCAACGTAGGGCGCGGATGAATAGGCGTGCATGGACGTACAAGCGCACACCTGTTCGAGTCAATAGCCGGGTCCCGTAATGGCTGAGTCACACTCCATCTTGACGACTGCCGACGCTTCGTCGCAACATCAACCACAGCTCTCTCCTTAGTCACCTCAGCCGCAGCCCCTTTAGCAACCACCTTAACATTCGCAGCATGAGCAACACCCGCCTTAGCCACCTTCTCCGCAGCCTTAGTAGCTACCCGCGTCTCAGCTACGGAACCCGCAGCGTACTCAATAACTGCATACTCCATACCCTCTTGAGGTATCTTAGCTGCCACCTCCCTACCCACCATAGGGTCAGCCACCTCTCTTCCCATCATAGGGTTGAAAGCCACCAAGGCCGATGAAGAATTTTCACCCAAAAGGTTAGTCCCGGGAAAATCCAAAACAACATCAAGAGGACCAGCCGTGGTTCCCTCCGCCCCCACCCGCGGTCTATTCCCACCTGAAGCAACAACTCCGGCCGCCGTACAAACCGCGGAGCAGTCCAAACCAGCCATATTTTGCCTAACCGAAGAGCCATCCGCCCCATGAACCCTCTTGAGAAGGCCTTCAAAGGCAGCCACGTCAAACAACCGGTTGAAGTCCGGAATGTTACGTCCCATCGTCCCAAAATCCGGTGAATGGCCCAAGAAGTCAGCCCCCAACGTCGATGAAGAAGCCACCGACCCACATGAAGAAGAACTCGAAGCCATGAAGATAAGGAGACCTAAACCCTAGCACCCCGGTCACAAACCTCACGCCACCCAGCCTTGACCTTCTCCGCCGTCCCAGCTCAGCCCCGGAGCCCCAAAACCAACCGCAAACTCAAAGAAGAAGAGACGGCGCCGAGAAAGAAGGAAGAAGATGAAAGGTCTTTTAGGGTTTTTGAACGAAACCGCGAAGCCCCAACGTTCCAACCCACCGGAGCAGGCCCCACCACCACCAGCGCCGCCCTAGCACACCAAACAACCTTTGCGCAAATCCACCGAACCAGCTCCGGCCACTTCCGCAAGCTTTCACTTGGAGAAAACCCTAGAGAAGGCCAAGAGGTTGCCTTCCAAACGCCGTCTGATCCCGGCGATGGAGGCCGACGGGGACGTCACCGGCGTCAACACGGATGAAGTAAGGTACGTCGCTTGGGTGGGGAGTCGAGCTTGGCCGAGAAGGAAGGAAGAAGATGAAAGGGTTTTAGGGTTTGGATGGTAGAGAGAAAACGCTAGAGAGAGAAAGAAGAGAGAGGGTTTGATAGAATGCTCCACTTGTTGAGGTCTAACTTGTCCTTCATCTCGTACCGGAATTGCAGCGGGTTCTGCCCCATGTTGCCCTGGTCGCCACTCATATTCCACAGCAATTGTGATAACCCTCTGATCATCGGAGAATTCCGATGGCAGCCGCAAACGGAAAGACTCCCGATAAGGCTCCTCAAGTTTCTTCATGATGCAGACCCGCGCATAATCAATGCGTTCCATACGAGTGGTAATTGCATCCGTAAAAAGAGGGATTCCAACCGCGCTTGCAACAACCCCTAAACCTTCAGGTGTCCAGTATTCAGATGGTAAGTTGAGCAAACGAACCCAAGTTGGCACCTCAGTATGTACTTTCCGTTCTAGTGTCATCCCTAATCGCCATTCTTCCAAGAAAATTGGTTGGCCCTTGAGCAGCCACGGACCACCTTCCAGCGCTTCCAGTTTATGGGTTTCTTTTTTTTTTTTTTTTTTTGGTAAAATGTACCATATATAAATCAAACAGGAAAGTACAAAAAGCGCCCAAGAGAGATTCTCTCGCCACAGAAACCGGTAACATGCTACCGGGGACAAAGAGGCCAAGGCCCACAAACCAAAGTCGATTCATCCACAAGGATGACATCAACAGAACACATAAAAAAAAACACATAAAAAACACAGCAAAACAAAGCAGTCTACCAAGCAATCTGCCAAAGCCGTCGAAGTGCCTCAGCCTGCAATGTATACCGAGGTGGAACCAAGCTCAAGCGCATGCACGCAGTCCCTAAAATCATGGTTACGAGTCTCTCCGGCGAACCTCGCACATGATCTCTCCAACGCCTGTTCCACTCCTGCCAGATATGGTAGACAAGGGAGGCAAGCAGATGTCGACTCATCTCATGGTGAAGATGGGAGCTCCTCCAGCGCAAGGCCGCCCACTCGATGTCCTGTGTCCAGTCCTGATAAGGCCACCTCCAATGTGTCTTCCTTCGAAGCAAGTGAACGCATCTCCGGGCAAAGGTATACTCGAAAAATAGGTGCTTCACTGTCTCACCGGGTGAGTCACAGAGCAAGCAGACATCCGAACCCGCACGAAGTGCAACCCAAGCCTTATCACGCGTAGCCAACCTCTCCCGTATGGCCAGCCAAAGTATGAACTCATACCTCAGAACCCGTAGGGACCCACCAAACAACGGTGCCCAAGCCACCCTCGAAGCATGAGGACGGATCGCATCCCAAGCCAGTCGAGTAGAGAACATCCCATCAGCAGCACCATTCCACCGAACATAATCAGTGTCAAGTGGGTGGATGGCAGGTAACAATGGCTGGATATGAAGGAACTCCACAGAGGTCTGGGCGGGCCACCTCCAACCCGAAGGGGTCACAACCGCAGCAAGCCGAGAATCCCGAGGTAGACCAATAACCAAAGGTCCACGAGGTAAGCTCTCGATAAGTGGAGAATCCATCAGCCAAGGATCTTTCCACAACCAAATAGACTCACCATTACCAACTCTGAATGAGATAAGAGTCCGAAAGGTACCTCGTAGTTGGAGCAGCTTACGCCAGCTCCAAGCGTCCGAGGAAGTGGGCTGAACCTCCCAGAAAGAGTGGGCACGAAGTCTAGTGCTGAAAAGCCACTGGACCCAAATCGAGCCAGGATCACGAGAGATCACGCTCCACAGATGACGAAAGAGAAGCGCACGATTCACGACCGAAATAGGACGAATGCCGAGCCCGCCCTCATGCACAGGGCGACAGATCTCCTCCCACGCCACCTTGGCAGGAGAACCACCCCATAAGAACTTCCGAATACGGGTCTCCAACGCCTTCACGACCCCTTTCGGAAGGAGAAAGACACCATCCCAATAGAAATGCATGGCAGAGAGGACGGACTTGACGAGCTGTAATCGACCAGCGTAAGAAAGAGAGCGATTCAGCCAAGACCCCAAACGCTTATCCACAGACTGAAGGAGGGGATCGCAATCCACCAGCCTAAGTCTAGAGTGGATCAGAGGGACACCCAAGTAACGCACCGGGAGCTGTCCCCTATAGAAGCCCATGATGCCCAGGAGCTGCGTCGAGAGAGGCTCCGCCCTTTTGGACAAGAACATCTCGCTCTTAGCTGGATTGGGGTAAAGTCCAGACAAAGAGCCAAACACATGAAGGGCGTCTCGAAGGACACCAACCGATTGAGTATCCGCGTGGCTAAAGAGAAGAAGGTCGTCAGCAAAGATTAGCATCACCAGTCTGCAAGCCTCACACCTCCAATGGAACCGGAAATCCCCAGAAGCCTGGATACGAGCAACAACAACTCCATGCAAGACTTCCATCACCAACGTAAACAAGTAAGGAGAGAGAGGGTCACCTTGCCGAATACCCCTTTTCCCCTCAAAGAAGCCCTCTGGAGTACCGTTAACATTAACGGAGAATGCCGTCGTTGTAATACACTCCTCCACCCACTTGATGAATAATGGATGGAAACTCATAGCCCTGAGAACAGCAAGAATGAAGCTCCACTCCACCTTATCAAAGGCCTTCGCGAGATCGACCTTTAAGGCTGCACGAGGAGGGTGACTCTGACTCTGATAAACCCGACATATTTCCTGAGCCAAGAGGATGTTATCGCTGATGCGTCTCCCAGGGATAAAAGCAGTCTGTACGGGGTGCACAAGGCTAGCCAAGACCTGTTTGAGCCGGTTCAATAAGATCTTACAAATGATCTTATAAAGAATGTTACAGCACGAGATCGGTCGGAAGTCCGTCGCTTTCCGAGGGTTCGCACCCTTAGGGATGAGGGTGATGAGCGTACTGTTAACACCTTTGAGGAGGTGTCCAGTACGGAAGAAATCCGAAACAGCCCCAACAACATCCGATCCCAAAATTCCCCAAGCCGCCTTGTAGAAAGCGGCCGTGTAGCCATCCGGACCAGGGGCCTTCTCGTCTCCCATCGCAAAGACCACATCGCGAATCTTTTTTTTTTGGGGAAACGGTCATATCATAACAGAAGAGAAAAAACGAATGTACAAAGCAGCAATCACGAGACATGCCTCGAGAAAGCCACAGGCAGCAAACTGCCAGAACAAGCACCCTGCTGAGCAATCAAACAAGGAGCACCAACAAGGCCAGCAAAGCGAAACAGAAACAACAACAACCAATCAAGCCACGAAAAGCACAAAACAAGGACACAACCAAACTACCAAGCAACACGCCAAAGTCGCCAAAGTCACCGAACATCGCGAATCTCCTCCGCAGTAACGCTTCTCACCATCTCATCAGCATCACTCCGAGTCAGAGTGTTCGAAACAAACCCCTCCACATCAGCCTGCTGAACTGGATAAGGTCTGCCCGTCTGACCAAGAAGCTCCTGGTAGAAGCGAATAAGCTCATCTTTGACTGGAGTCGCCCCCTCAATCAAATGCTCTTCAGCACTCTCAAGCGAGAAAATTCGATTGCCCGCACGCCTGAGAGCCACCTTCTTAAAGAAGAAGGATGAGCACTGGTCACCATCCTTCAGCCAGGCCAATTTGGCCCGCTGAGAGAGCGCAGAGTGCTCCATCTCCACCGCACGCGCAAAAATCACCCGACAGATCCTCTCTAACTCATGGAAAAGAGACTCATCAGGATACCGATCTGAGAAGGTTTGGCTTAGGTCAAGAAATTGCCTAGCCTCCAGCACATTACGACTCAGGTCCCCTTTCGCCCGACGAAGTTCCTTAAGACGGGGCTTAAGTAGCTTCAGACGTCGAACAAGAGAGAACATGGGAAAACCGGCAGAAGGAGTGGACCAGATCTGCTCCACAATGTCCAAGAAGGCGGGGTCCTTAGTGAGAAGATTATCAAATCTGAAGAAGTCCTCCTACTTCCCCTATCAGCTAAGAGAATCAAGGGGGAATGATCTGAAGTAGCTGGCAAATCAGCCTGGTAGTGAAGGCCAGGAAATCTGGAGAACCAAGAAGGGTTCCCCACCATACGGTCAAGTCGACGCCAAATGCCAGCTTCCGCCCGCTGCTGATTATACCACGTAAAGAAGTGCCCAGTCGAGGGAAGTAGAGTCAAATCAGCATGGATAAAGCAGTCTCTCAGATCAACCACATCCTGGCTAATAGGGAAGCCCCCCCTCGCCTTCAGTTAGGTCAGTGATAGCATTGAAGTCCCCCAAGACAAGCCAGGGATCTCCAATGCGGGACTCGGAGGTCGCAATGAGTTCCTCCCACAGCAAAGTTCGGTCCTCCCTTCTATTCTTACAATAGATGAAGGAAAAGAAGACAATCTCCCGAATATCCAGCAACAAAGCTCTGCAGTGAACAGCCTGCTCAGAGAAACTCACGATAGAGACCTGAAGGAAAGTAGGGTCCCATCCCACCCAGATCCTCGTACCTGGTCCACCATTGTAATCAAAGAACCACTCCCATCTATCTCTAATACCAGATGATATAAGTGAAGCATTAGAGATAGAAACTCTAGTCTCAAGAAGCCCCACGAGCCTCAACTCAAACTTTGAAATATAATCCCGCACCGCCCTTCCATGGTCTCGCTTATTGAGACCACGCACATTCCAAACTCCTAACGGAATCATGGATCAACTCCGGACCGGGCTGCGTCATCAGGGCCCAAGATAATAGAGTCGTCATGCATGTTACGAAGAACATCAAAAGGATTTCGATCATTCCCGCCAGCACCATCAGTAGCCACGACCTCGGCCACGGATGCTTCTTCCCTTCCACCAATCATCGTGCCTGTTCCAACCTCCAAAATCCCCGTTGTCGCGCGGCTCGGCTCTCGTCGTACCGCGCCCGAGGTATCCGCTATAACGACTGCTTTGCCAAAAGCCCCCGCTTATCTCCACTCAACTCTGCGCTTCACTACATCATCTCCCGCATGAACTCGTCCCGAATTCACCCCTCCAGTATGAACTCGTCCCGAATTCACCCCTCCCGCTATCGCCTTGCCCTTATCTCCTGATCGCTGTTTTCCAACCCATCGCGTGGCCTGAGATCTGAGAACCTCCCGTCTAGTTCATGCCACTCCCGAGTGAGTCCATGTATCACACTCCTCACATTTGGAAGGCTTCCACTCATATTCCACCCGCACCGGTACAACCCCGGTCGAACTCCCATCCTCCCGAGGTAGACGGATATTGAACCGATCAGTAAATCCATCTGATAGCTTCTTTACGACACACACCCGTGCATAATCAATACGTGCCGTCCGCATCGTCACAGAATCGGCAAATAAAGGGCGCCCCACCGGACTAGCAACAATACCAAGACCCTCTTGAGTCCAAAACTCACTAGGGACGTTCCACAGCTTAACCCATAGAGGAACCTCCATATGCTCCTTTTTCTCAAAGGACATACCCGCCCTCCATACCTCCAAGAACAGTGGCTGCCCGTACATGAGCAACGGTCCACCCTCAAGTGCCGTATTCATCGCCGCCAAAGATGCAAATCGGAACTTAAAGAATCCGTTAATCGTCGCCCGAACCTCCACCAGCTCCGCCCAAATAGATCAAACAAAGCGTTCAACATGCGGGAAATAGGGCTTCTTGTCGAGGAAATATCCGACCAACGTGTGCTCCCATCTCGCAAAGCCCTTCTTAGCCACCTCCCAGGAGGGAGCCACCTCAGCCACACTATCAATCACGGCCGGAGGTGTGTAGGATAACATGACACGTTGATGTGTCCGCAGCGAAGGGCGTTTTCCAGTTAGGGCATCGGAGAAGCTTCGCTTACCCCCCAAAACCGCCACGGAAGGGACCTCCGCACCAACACCATCACCTTGCTTGGTCTGTACCGCATCTTCTTCACGCCGTGTAGGTGATCCAGAAACCCTAGGCCCGTCAAGCCTAAGGTGGTGGCCCATAACGTCAATAGAGGAAACCCTAGCCACCATAGGGGCCCCGCCGTCATCTACATCTCCTTGACGCACCGCCGTCATTCGCGTTTGGTCTCCTAGATCAGGAACCATGCTTCTGTTATCAGGCCCAAAGTGACGGCCCGAATTTGCATGCAGAGAAACCCTAGTTCTCAACGGATCAGCTTGCGGCCACGTGAGTTCGGCAGCCCCCAAGTCCGCCGGCATTGCCACTGAATACGTGGAGGTCCGTCCGGCCTTTGACGGCGGTGGAGTACCCGGTCTTTGCCTGAATAAACCCGTTCGGGGCAGACGTTCATCCCGTAGTGGTTGAATTATCGTGCGCGTTCCATTAGCGGGCTTAGAAAAGCCCGTTAACCCTTTAGCCACCACAACCCTAGTCCCTGCCGTCGTTTCCTTCGTGCAATCCGTCGATGATTCCACGACGGAATCCGTCACATTCACCTTCGCCGATGCATCCACCTCCACAAATGTTTGCTCCGCTATCTCATTGATCCGCGTCAGCTCCGCTAATTCTGTAGTAAGATTCATGTGATCCGCGTCATTAAATGTGGATAGACCCAAATCCTTCCGTAAATATCGCAGAATCTTTACCACACGAGGTTGATCTTTGCAGTTTTCTGCAAGATAGGCAAGATCTTCGACCGATATAGACTCATCTTCATCAGCATCTCGCGACTCACGTGACATGTGATCGGATCTCATCTCGGATCCATGCAACCGCCCCAATGTCCCACCATCGTCAGCCTTCGTGACACTAGAAGAACCGTTCACCACACGTTTCATAAGATCCGAGAACCGCACAATGTCGAAAGATTCTGCAAACTCCGGATATTCCTTGCCCAAGCCAAGAAGATCTGGCACTTTCATGGCCTCCTTGGCCATCGCAGAGTCCGTTGAAGCAGACAAATCCGCCATTAAATCGGAAAAATGATCAAAATCAAAGAACGTAAAATAAAACGAATAACGAACAAAGAGGAAACCCTCCAACCACCGTCTGATCCCGGTGTTGGAGGCCTAAGTTTGTCCCTGCTCGGCCAACAAAACACCGGATTTATATTGTGGAAACGTCGGCCGTTGGCCGGGAGAAAGATCGGAAAAGATGAAAAATTTTCGTGTGAAACCCTAGAGAGAGAAGAGAGCAAAATCGCCTAGAGAGAAATTTGAAGAATCCATTTGAGGTTGCACGCACTTCCACTAATCCCCGCCATACTGATCGGAAGAAGCGCTCCACACTCGGGAAAAACGGGCGTTTACCAAGGAAATACCCGACCAGCGTATGCTGCCATCTTTCACAACCCTTCCGAGCAATGTCTAACGGTGGACACACCTCAATCTCGCTCTCCACCACCGTAGGGGCAGTATACGTGCGTTTAACACGTTCAAACGTCCATGCCTTAGGTGGCGGAACTGCCTCACCCTTCGTAAGAATTGATACGAATGACGGCTTTGCCTGAGCTTGGCTATCATTACGCAGCAAGGAAGTAGTCACAACACTTGTAGCCATTCTGCTGGATGATGGATGCAATAACAGTACTATCCGTAAAAGAAACCCCTGAAACATTGAGGTGACGGCCCGAGAAGCCTCGAGAAGGATACCTAGCCGTCATAGGTTCCATGGGCCTTGTACTACCGGACAGCGACAGTGCCGTCGACGATGAATCAGTCCTAGCCAGTGGCGTGTCAAGATGTAAGGCCGCCTGCCCTATCAGCGCCGTCGTAATACCTGAGGCCTGTGGCAGGCCCAAAGTCTCTTCCAGGCTCGATAACACAGAAACCCTAGCCGTCAAAGTATCCATGCACGAACTAGGGTTTTCCGGCCCTTCCTCTTGGCAGCGGGCCTTGAATGGTGGTGGTGTCCCTGGGCGTCGCCGGAAATGCCCCTCCGTACCCAAGACTGGATCCCTGTGGGGTTGATAAATCGTGACACCAGCTTGCTCTCGAGACCTGTTAGGGATAGATCCGTGAACCCGATCAGATTGGCCATGAACATGATCCATCAATTCCCCAAATCGGGATACATCAAACGTCGCACCAAACTCGGGATAGAGTTGTCGCAGATTGTCAAGATCCGGCGGATGATACTTGAATTCTTTTTCCATTGATTGAGACGACGAAGACGTCGAGCCACACATAGAAGATGACGACGCCATAGCAAACAAATTTCAAGAGGATCTCCCTCCTCACACCGAGAAAGAAGCCGGCGAAGGAGGCCAAGCACCGTACGACACCGTCCGGCGATGTGCCGTATCCGGTGGCCTCCGATTATGGCCGGAGATCGCAAGGTTGAAGGCCGAGATGATGGGTTCTCACCGATTCTCTCTAGGGTTCTCTCTCTCTTCTACAGCACCCTTATTACCTTGATCCCTAAGCGAGATTCGCCGAGACATGTTGCTGACTTTAGACCGATCTCCTGTTGCAATGTCCTTTACAAGATCATTGCTAAGATTATTGCAAACAGGATTCGGCCTTTGCTTTCTAAGCTGGTCCACCCATCTCAGACCGCTTTTATTCCTAGGAGGCGTATTGGCGATAACATTCTTCTTGCGCAGGAAGTTTGTTGTGGCTACTTGAGTTGTCAGAAGCCTCCTCGTGTCGCTTTCAAAGTCGACCTTGCTAAGGCCTATGATAAGGTTGAGTGGAGTTTCCTATTTGCTACACTTGAGTGCATGGGTTTTCCCTTTGTTTTTATTGGCTGGATTCGGAGCTGTGTGACAACCACATGTTTTTCGATAAACATTAATGGTTGTCCTGAGGGCTTTTTTGCTGGAAAGCGGGGTCTTAGACAGGGAGACCCGCTTTCTCCTTATCTGTTCACTCTTGTTATGGAAGTCTTGCGGGGTATCGTGATGCAGTTTGTTAGGGCAAACCCTCTCTTCCGCTTTCATTGGCGTTGTGAGAGATCTACCTTAACGATGTTGACCTTTGCTGATGACTTGCTGTTGTTTTGTCATGCTGATCTTCACTTCGTGGGTGTGCTTAAGGCGGCCTTCGATTGTTTCACCTCGCTTTCTGGGTTAGCTCACAACCCTCATAAGAGTGAGATCTTTGTGTGCAGAAGTGCTAGTCAGTTCACTACTGCTTTTCAGACTTTGTTGGGCTTCTCTGTTGGCTCGCTCCCTGTGCGCTATCTTGGGGTTCCCCTGATTACTTCCAAACTCTCCCTGGCTGACTGTGCTCCTTTGATTGCCAAAGTGGACAGGAGGATTGGGTCGTGGTTGCACAGGTCCCTTTCTTATGCAGGACGGGTTCAGCTCATTCGATCCATTTTGGGAGATTTCCACGTCTACTGGTCCGGGGTTTTCTTACTGCCTAAGGGCGTCATCAGATCTATTGAGCAGAGGTTTCACAGCTTCCTTTTGGGCTGGTTCGACGTCTAAGGTGGCTTGGGAAGATGTTTGTTTACCCATCGCTGAAGGGGGTCTTGGCATCCGTCCTATTGAGGTGGATAATAAGGCTCTCATGATGAAGAATATTTGGAGTATCCTCACTCGTGATCCTGAGTCTATTTGGGTCACTTGGCTCTACCATGAGCGTCTTCAGCGTCGCTCCTTTTGGGATTGTACGCCTTCGTCTTCTGATGCTTGGAGTTGGAGGAAGCTTCTTAAGATTCGTTCGGATATTCGCCCCCTGATTCAGTTCTTGGTTGGGAACAGGAGGGATGTGAGGGTTTGGAAAGATCCTTCGCTGTTTCACGAGCCCTTGATCGAGCGGTTCCCAAGGGGGCCTCTGGTTATGGGACTCCCTTGGATGCTAGGCTTTGTTCGGTTATCTCTTCTTCTGGATGGAGATGGGCTGCGCAGACGTCCGTGGAGTACCTGGAGTTTCATCCTCACCTCCCCGAGTGCTCCCCATCCCAAGATGACTCTTACAGGTGGCTGAAGTCTCCGGACGGCCGATTCTCATCCCAGTCGGCTCGTGAGGCGATCAGACTTAGGCGCTCCCCTGTTCTGTGGGCGTCTCTCTTTGGGGGCCCTCTGAAGGTCCCCCGTTTCGAGTTCATTCTTTGGTTAGCCATTCGTGATCGACTGGCTACTAGGGACAAGCACTGGGTGGCCTCGGCCGCTCAATCGACTCACTGCTGCCTTTGTGATTCTAAGGCTGTGGAGACTGTTTCTCACTTGTTCTTTGACTGTAGTTTCTCGAGGAGCCACGTGCGGCTTCTTCGTGAGAGGACTAGGTGCAGATGGCCGAACATTGCTTGGCCTTTGGGTATCGCTTGGATGTCGAGATGGTGGAGAGCCCAAGCAATGCCCAAGCTCCAGTTCTGTTACGGCCAGCCCCATCAGGTCTTGTACCTCAGAACCTGCACACAACGCCTCGAGAACTGGCACTCAAAGAATAGGTGTGAGATCGTCTCCACCTCCAACGAGTCACACAAACAGCAATGCATTTTATGAGCAGCAGACGCAACCCAAGGTTTATCCCTTGTAGCGAGCCGATCCCGAACAGCTAACCAAAGGATAAACTCAAACCGAGGGACCTTCAGCGGTCCTCCAAAGAGGGCAGCCTACTGAACCCGAGTACGCCTACTCCGAATCGACTCGCGAGCTGAGACAGTAGAGAAGTTACCATCCGAAGAGCCCAACCAGCGGTAGGAATCAGCATCAGTGGGGGAACAATGGGGCAGATGAGGATGAAACTCTAAATATTCCGTCGAAGTCTGCGCCGGCCAGTGCCACCCCGAAGAAGAAATAACAGAGCTCAGGCGTGCATCAATGGGAATACCCATAACCAACGGCCCCCGAGGAAATCTGCTCACTAAGGGGTCAATGTACAACCAGGGGTCCTTCCAAACCCAAATATCTCTACCGTTCCCCACCCGAAACTGAATCAGCGGACGCATCTCACTGCGCAACTTGAGAAGCTTCCTCCAACTCCAAGAGGTATTAGCCGACGACGTGCACTGCCAAAACAACCTGCGGTGAAGTCTCTCATGATAAAGCCAGGTCACCCAAATAGACTCCTCGTCGTGCGTGATGATACTCCAAATATTCTTCATCATCAGAGCCTTGTTGTCCACCTCAATAGAGCGAATACCAAGGCCCCCTTCCGCGGCAGGCAAGCAAACCTCCTCCCACGCCACCTTAGCAGCCGAGCCCGCCCATAAGAATAAACGAAACTTCTGCTCAATAGCTCTGATGACACCCTTGGGCAGCAAGAACACCCCGGTCCAATAGAGATAAAGTGCTCCTAACACAGAGCGAATAAGCTGAACACGTCCCGTATAAGAGAGGGACTTATTCAGCCAAGAACCAATCCGCTGATCCACCTTCTCTAGCAAAGGGGCACAGTCCGCCTTAGTGAGCCTGGTAGTGATCAACGGGACTCCAAGATATCTCACAGGAAGAGAACCCAAAGAAAAACCCAACAAATCCAGTAAAACAGGAGTCAGATGCTCCGCACGACGCGAGACAAAGACTTCACTCTTACAAGGATTCGCCGCAAGCCCCGAGAGCGATGAAAAGCAAGTCAAAGCCGTATGAAGAACTCCCACAGAATGCAAATCAGCATGACAGAAGAGCAGCAGATCATCAGTAAAGGTCAGCATGGTCAAGGCAGACTTCTCGCACCGTCAATGATAGCGAAAGCATGGATCAGTCCTAACAAAGTGGGTCACAATGCCACACAATACCTCCATAACAAGCGTAAACAAATACGGCGAAAGCAGATCTCCCTGCCGTAAACCCCGCTTACCAGGGAAGAAACCCTCCGGACTACCATTGATGTTTATCGAAAAACATGTAGTAGTCACACAACTCCGAATCCAATTGGTAAACTCAGTAGGAAATCCCATAGCCTCAAGGGTGTCATCAGAGCTATCATACGCCTTATCCAGGTCCACCTTGAGAGCAACACGAGGGGGCTTATCGCGACTCAAGTAGCCATAGCAGATCTCCTGAGCAAGAAGGATGTTATCCCCAATACGTCTGCCAGGCATAAAAGTCGTCTGCGAGTGGTGAACCAGTTTGGCCATCAAAGGCCGAACCCTATTAGCAATGATCTTAGCAATGATCTTATATAAGACATTGCAACAGGAAATCGGCCTGTAATCACCCACATGCCTAGGCGAAGTCCTCTTAGGAATAAGAGTGATAAGAGTACTGTTCACGCCCTTGAGGAGGTGTCCACTAGTAAAGAACTCACGAACCGCCGCAATAACATCCTCCCCAATAATCATCCAGGCGCCTTATCATCCGCCAGAAGAAACACCACATCCCTAATCTCCCTATCCTCCACCCGCCTAATGAGCATGGCAGCATCCTCATGCGAAATGGAGCTCGTAATGTACTGTCGAACCTCCTCAACCACCACAGGAAGAGCTCGAGCAGATTGGCCCAAGATCTGCTGGTAATAGCTAATGAGTTCGTCACGAACCTGATCCTCCCCTTCCACCACCGACCCCTCATCATCTTCAAGGGAGAAGATGCGATTGTTTGCCCGTCGCATCTGAACCTTCTTGAAGAAAAAGGCAGAGGATTGGTCACCATCCTTGAGCCAAGCCAGCTTAGCCCGCTGAGAGAGTGCAGAGTGCTCCATCTCCACCGCACGCGCAAAGAGAGCCCGACAAAAACGCACCAGATCAACAAGCAGATCATGAGGAAACTGAGAAGAAAGAGTCTGGGCAACCTCCAAGAACAGTCGCACCTCCTCGACATTCCTGACAAGATTGCCCTTCCTACGACGCAGCTCCCTCAAGGGTTGTTTCAAGCCTCTAAGCTTCTGGGTAACCGAGTACATAAGGGTACCCCCCACTCTAGCCCTCCAGCCACGATCGACCAGCTCCAAAAAGAGGGGATCCTTAGTGAGAAAATTATCAAACCTGATGCAAGACTTCCTGGCAAACCCACCTCCCCTTCCAAGACAAGAGGCGAGTGATCAGAAGTCGCAGGAAGACAACTACGATACCGAATAAGAGGAAACCTAGAAAACGAAGAAGGGTTCCCCATAATATGATCCAACCGCCTCCAGCCCGCCCTCTGCTGATTGTACCAAGTGAAGAATTGGTCAATCATAGGAAGGGTAGTAAGATCAGCAGATGTAAGGCAAGACCTGAACTCCAAACACTCAGTTGAGACTGAAGACCCTCCTCTAGCCTCATTTGCCTCAATCACCGCATTGAAGTCCCCCATAATGATCCACGGGTCCTCCAAGCGAAGTTCAGCCATGGCAATCAGTTCCCCCCACAGGACAGCGCGCTCCTCCCGCGTGTTCTTGCCATAGACGAAGGTGACAAAGAAGGTAGAGAGATCAGTAAGCGAATGCACCTTGCAGTAATTGCTTGTGTCGAGCACCCTTCCACAGAAACCCGAAGCAAGGAAGGATCCCAGCCAACCCAAATGCGATTGCCAGGCCCAACATCATAGTCGAAAAACCACTGCCATGTATCCCGAACCCGAGACGAAGTAAGGGCAGCATTGTGGATGGCCACCCTCGTCTCCACCAAACCCACCAAACAAAGATTATGCCGTGAAATAAAGTCGCGGACTGCCCGTCCGTGCTCCCATTTATTCAGTCTGCGCACATTCCAGACTCCGACTGGGATCATGGAACAACCCCGGGGAGGGCTGCAATGCAATCAGGGCCCGGTAAAGTAAACAAATCATCCTCACCCACAGTCTGAAGAATCGAGAACATATTCAGCTGCACCACCTCCCCCTTCTCACTGCTCTTCTCCCCATCCCGAGGCGGCTTCGTGAATGATGAGCTCGGGGCACTACTAGTCAAGGCATCACCTGCAATTTCCTTCCTCTTCTCCTCCAGCACCTTCTTCCCCTTATCCCTCCCTTTCCTCTGCACCGTCTCCCTCGCAACCTTGTCCTCTCCAACCATACTCATTGCTGTCCGCCGTGACTTATCCTCCACCCTACGTCCCTTGGGCATGGGCTGAACCCTCGACCCTGCGTGTCTAGGATGACTGGTAGCCCAAGGACAAGCCTCTACGAAATGACCAGTAGCCTGGCATCCCGAGCACTTCGGCGCCCGCCACTCGTACTCCACCGAAACCCTAATATGCCCCTCAAACCTTCCAGACCGAGAAGGAACCCTAATGTTGAAATGCTCAATATAGGGTTCAACCACCTTCTTCATCACACAGACTCGTGCAAAGTCGATACGTGTCATGGACGTCGTGAACGAATCTATGAAAAGAGGCCTCTCCACCGCACTAGCAACTACGCCAAGGCCCTCCTGCGTCCAAAACTCACTCGGCACATTCCATAGCTTAATCCAGACAGGTATCTCCTCAGGTTCCTTCTTATCGAAGGACATGCCAGGTCGCCACAAGAAATAAGGGCTGCCCCTGAAGCAGTCAAGGGCCCCCTTCGAGCACCACATTCATAGCAGCCGCTGAGGAAAACCGAAAACGGAAGAACCCATTGCTCGTTGCCCGAACCTCCACCACCTGCGCCCAAGTCGTATGAGCAAACTTATCAACGAATGGGAAGTAAGGTCGTCGACCAAGAAAATAGCCCACCAAGGTGTTTTCCCACCTAGCCAACCCCTTTTCAGCAACCTCCCATGAAGGGCAAACGTCAACAACCCCATCAATCATCAAAGGGGGAGTATAAGCCAACGGAATCCGTTGTCCCGCAGTAACAGGCCTACTCTCAGGCCTCTGGCCCTCAATGGCCGCATCCCAAAAAGACCGAGTAGGCTGTTGATTCGCCAACCTACGTTGGCCCGTCGTCTCCTTAAGCCCCGGAGCCGTCCCATGCACCACCACATCTCGCGGGTTCATTCCCAAATCAACCAGTCTCTCCCCATGAGCATCGCTCAAAAGAGGCTCGTGGACCTTCTCCAAATGCTCAATCATGCTCTCCACACCTCGATCCACCTCATCATTTGAAACCAAGGTAGGGCGTGGATGAATAGGCGTGCATGGGCATACCAACGCACACCTGTTCGAGTCAATAGCCGGGTCCCGTAATGGCTGGGTCACACTCCTTCTCGACGACGGCCAACGTTTCACCGCAGCATTAACCACAGCTCTCTCCTTGGTCACCTCAGCCGCAACCACTTTGTTCACCGCAGCCTCCCTCATCCCTTTGGCCGCCATCTTCGAGGTCTTGGATGCCACCAAACCCTTATCAAACCCGGCAGCCACCATAGTCTTTGTCGCAGCCAGCATACGATCCTTAGGCTCTATAGTCGCCTTCACCGTAGCCCCCCCAACACCCATAGGGTATTCAGCCACGACAGCCATGGTCGAGGAGGAACCTCCTTCAAAAAGAAAAGTCTCGGGAAAACTCGAACCAGCCACACCCACCCGTGGCCCGTCCTTGCTTGAACCAGCACCTTCAACCACCGTTCTAGCCACAGAGCAACCCAAACCAGCCATAGTTTGCCTCGCCGAGGAGCCACCCGTCCCTTGAACCCTCATTAGAAGGTCTTCAAAGGCAGCCACATCAAACAACCGGTTAAACTCCAGTATGTTATGTCCCAACGCCCCAAAATCCGGCAAAAGCGGCATGAACTCAGCTCCCGACGTCGATGACGAAGCCATCGACCCACACGAAGAACTCGACGCCATAAAGGTGAAGAGTCACAAACCCAAGAATGTACCGCAACCTCCCGCGTCAGCCCTCAATCCTAAGACCACCTCCTCCCAAACAACCCAAAGAAAGGCCGGGATCAGCCCTGAACGAATAGCCGTCACCAAAAACCGGAAAAGATCTCTCGGCCAAAACTAGGCTTTTAAGAAAACCCTAGAGAAGAAGCGTGACTGTTCAACTTCAGCAACTCAAGCCCACGCGCCCCCAGCCCAGCCCCACTTTCCGCACCCTGCTAAGGCGGCACCGGACCCAAAGAAGGCCGCCGATGGACAGAACGGGCCAAGAAAAACAAACTAGGGTTTAGTGACTTTTCGACTTCACCACCTCGACCGTCTCCTTCGCACCCTCTCTACCTTCTCACTGCCGGTCCGAGACGACGTCGGACCAAGTGGTGGCCGGCGGCGGACAAGCAGACCCCGGAACACCCACCCAAAAACGAACCCGCACCCTCACGAAACCACTTGCACGTAACCTAAGAACCCTAGGGAGATGACCTTCCACCCGCCGTCTGAACCCGACGATGGAGGTCGGAGAATGCGTCGCCAGCGTCAACAAGATGAACGTGAGCAGCGGTGCGTGGAAAATGGGTCGAGCAGGTGGATCTCTAGGTGGATTCATGTGCGATTCTATTTATATTAATATAATATGAAATTTACCCCAAAAAAAAAATGGGTCGAGCACTTGGACGGAACAAGGGTTGTAGGTAGAGAGCAAAACGTAGAGAGAGAAAGTAAGAGAGAGACCAGATACTCAATTTAAAGTTAGTAAACAGAATTCCATACTCTTTTTGAGGGGTGTGAGCGCTTTAATAGGAGACGGCAAACTAGCAGTGGTGCCGTATCAAATAAGTTTTTCGTATTGACCTTGAGCTTAGGGTTTGCTACCCATAAGTCGTTATGTGAAACTTTCTTCAATTCTAGAGTTCCTTGATTACTGGCTCGAACGGAGTAGACTGATTCAAGAGAAGAGGCTTCGATTGAGCCCATGACCTTGCTTGAACTAGAAAACCTTGGACATCGGGGACTGATACAGGTGGTCGGCTTTAGCTTTTCTAAAGGCAATGAGGGAATCTCTTTACGCTGGTCATGGAAATACTACACGGCTTGCTAGTGTTGGGTATTGCTGAGGAGCCGCGGTTTCACTATCATTGGCGTTGCGAGGCTGTGGGCCTAGCATCGCTTGCTTTTGCCGATGACTTATTGTTGTTTAGCCATGCGGACCCAATTTCTATCGGGGTCCTGAGGGAGGCATTGGAGAGGTTTGCGACTTTCTCTGGGCTCTATCCTAATCCGACGAAGAGCGAGATGTTTCTCTCGCGGCGGGCAGAAGGCATGACAGCCCAAATTCTTGGCTTAATGGGCTATAAAGTGGGACGGCTACCAGTTCGGTATTTGGGGGTCCCCCTCACTACATCACGGTTGTCCATTGATGACTGCGGCCCTCTGCTTAGGCGAGTTGATCAGAGATTGGGGTCATGGCTTAATCGCTCGCTCTCTTATGCAGGTAGAGTGCAGTTGGTGAAGTCGGTACTTCAGGCCATACATGCATACTGGTCAGGGGTATTTCTACTCCCTAAGGGGGTTATCCGTGTGCTGGAGGCGACATTCAGGAAGTTTCTATGGGGAGGCTCGGCGAAGGTTACATGGGCGGTGCTATGTCTACCCATATCAGAGGGAGGCCTTGGTTTACGATCTATTGCCGTGGATAATCGGGTCCTCCTTATGAGGCAGCTATGGAGTGTCCTTGTGCGCACGCGAGATTCGATTTGGGTTGATTGGCTTTACAGGACGAGGTTACACTCTCGCTCGGTGTGGGACATTCAGATCTCGGCCACTACCTCATGGACGTGGAGAAAGATACTGCAGCTGAGGCCATTGCTTCGACCTTTTCTTACATTTAGAGTCGGGGATGGGGATGCGTTTTGGCTATGGAAAGATCCGTGGCTGATGACGACACCTCTTCTTGAGCGATTTCCACGTGGCCACATTGCGATGGGATTACATGTTGATACTAGAGTGAGTGCGGTCATCCATGACAAATCTTGGGCTTGGCCTGGACAGGGATCGGTGGAGTACCTTGAGATCCGTGGTATGTTGCCAGTAATCGCCCAGGAGGGGGGGGGATGCCATTCGATGGACAGGTGCAGCTGATGGGATCATGACGTCTGCATTAGCGAGGGAAGTGACGAGGCTTCGTAGGCCACAGGTACCATGGGCGGCTCTTTTTGGAGGCCCGATGCGGATCCCGAGGCATGAGTTCATATTATGGTTAGGACTGCATGATCGACTGTCGACGAGGGATAAGCCATGGGTGGCCAACATAGCGGGTACGCCAGCGTGTATGCTATGTGATGAGCTCCATTATGAGACGCGGCAGCATCTTTTCTTTGACTGCTCATACTCGCGCCGATGCCTTCGGCTCTTGAGACGGCGTATTCGGTGGCCCTGGTGTTATAGAGAATGGGAAGTGAGTGTTCGATGGGCAGCGGCTCGATGGAGAGGGTGCCATCTTATGCATGCGGCTGCGCGGCATGTACTTGCCTCCCTGGTGTACCATATTTGGCAGGCGAGGAATAGACGGTGGCGGGAAGGGATTGTCGATACGCCAGAGAGAGTTGTGGGAAGTGTGCTCGCATTGATTGCCTTGCGACTGCGGGGTCTTGCACCACAATATGCATTACAGCAGGCGGCCATTAGGCGGGCTTGGCGCATAGCTTGGTAGGTTATAGCTTGGTTTTTTTGTATGTCGGCTCATAGGCCGAGTGCTTGTGGGGGTATGCCCCTACTCATTCTGTATACTCTCATTTATATTTATATATAACTCGGGACCATTTACCAAAAAAAAAAAGGCAATGAGGGAAAGCTTTATAGTCATGATATGGGCAATTCACACTAATCGAATCTTGCATAGAATCCATAAATGAAGAAAGCATCTCAATTGGAGAGAAGTTAGTTTTCCCGATCATTTTGCTTGTCAACGAAATTCCACTCATAAGTAGGTTCACATCGAGGAAACTGGTAAAGAGTCTTATTCTTCTCCTTTCAACCCGACCTTGAGTTATGAAATAATTCAATAGCTCCGGGCAGGCTTCTCCCTCACTGCATTCCATGGCAAGCCCCCTACTAGATCCTACTATTCCTGATATTCCTACTGGATTTGAGCAACTGATGTCTCTTATAACCTTAGGCTGGCCTTTTCATCGTGTAGGTAGGATGGCAAGGATGCTTTCCATATTTATTCATGCAGGATGTCGGTCCTAGTTTCTGAATAGAAGCGTGGATCAGGGGCATGGGAGAAGAGATGTTGCCCCGCTTACCCCTTTCCTTTAGATCAATTGCATAATGGCGAATGCTGCGGCTGAAGCCCGAACTCACTAGATAGATAACATGGATTATATATGATAATAATATAGGGTAAATCAGGGCTTAATCTTGACTTATACAGCGGAGATCTTTAAAAATTACTTCTATCCCAGGTTCTTAATTTCCTTAAATAAAATAGGCACTCGGTCACCTTCCTAGCCCAGCTACTTTCCAGGAAATAAGAGCTAAGCCTAGGGCCTATTCCTTTCTTGCGAGATGCTTTGAATAGCTATCCTTTCGTACATGTGGAATGAGACTTTCCTTGGCGATTAGGCTCCTTGCTATAAAGAGTGAAGTGACCTTCGGGCAAGGAGAAGGTAAGTAAGAATAGGACCGGAAACAGGGGTCTGAAGGTAAGTAAGAATAGGACCGGAAACAGGGGTCTCAAGGAAACAATGGTCTCCAGCCTTGCATAGAACAGCCCAAGGACCGAAGCTACCACATGAGCCGGAGTAGAGCGAATATTGTCCCGCCATCTTCTATTTCGCTCCTGCCAAATATGATAAACGAGGGATGCAAGAACATATCGATAGGAAACATGTACTAGATGCTGCCCGCGCCATTTCCTCGCTGCCCAAGGAATGCCCAGCCGCCAATCATGGTATGCCAAATGCCACCTTATCTTTCTCCGAAGTAGCTGCGTACATCTCCTAGAGAAATCGCATGTGAAGAAAAGATGGCTAATCGTCTCGCTGCTCCCTGCATCACAGAGTAGACAAGTGTCCGTTCCCGCTCGATGTGCCACCCATGGTATACTGCGTACCGACAGCCGCTCACGTATAGCTAGCCAAAGAATAAATTCATGCCGGGGTATACGAAGACATCCTCCGAAGAGGGTAGCCCAGAGAACCCTATCCCGCCTTGGTCTTATGGCCTCTTTAACAGCTCTCGCCGAAAACCCTCCATCCGGGGACCCCGTCCATCTAATCCTGTCAGGTAGAAGCGGCTCCACCAATGGCAGCAAAGGGCATATATCAAGGAACTCCGTGGAGGATTGGGCCGGCCACGACCATCCCTGAAGTGTAATGACGGCACTGAGACGAGAATCATGAGGTAAGTCCATCACCAAAGGTCCTCTAGGAAACCTCTCAATCAGCGGGGAGGTCAATAGCCAAGGATCTTTCCAAAGCCAGATGGCCTGCCCATTCCCCACCTGAAATGAAATAAATGATCGAAGAAGAGGACGAAGCTTAAGCATCTTCTTCCAGCTCCAAGAGTCATTACTGGAAGGGCTGAGTTCCCAAAACGACCGATTACTTAGTCGATTGTGGTATAACCAGTCAACCCAAATCGAACCTGCCTCTCGTGACACCACATTCTAAAGGTGTTTGAGAAGCAACGCCCGGTTATCCACCTCAATTGACCTGATCCCGAGCCCTCCCTCGGTGACAGGGACAAAAATATTATCCCAGGCCACTCTCGGTGGAGAACCAGCCCATAGAAAGGTACGGAATCGTGATTCCAAAGCCTTGATAATACTCTTAGGTAGAAGGAATACTCCAGCCCAATAGACATGTAAGGATGATAAGACCGACTTGATTCATTGTACCTTTCCCGCATAAGATAAGGATCTGTTCAGCCATGAACCTAGTTGTCTATCCACCTTCTGCAGTAGAGGCGTACAATCGGCGATAGAAAGTCGAGCTGTAACCAAAGGTACGCCCAAGTAACGTACAGGCAGTTGCCCCCGTAGAAACCCAATAATGGCATGGATGCGCTCTGCCTGCGGTTCAGCCCTTTTATCCACAATCTCACTCTTCAATAGACTTGGTTGCAGCCCCGAGTACTTAGCAAAATCCTCCAAAGCCGCCTTCAGGACTCCCACCGAAACCTCATCCGTATGGCAGAAAAGAAGAAGATCATCCGCAAAGGAAAGCATGGCCAGCGAAGATGCTTCACACCTCCAGTGAAATCGGAAACGCGGCTCCTGGCTGATGCGGTATGAGACCATCCCCCGTAAGATCTCCATGACCAATGTAAAGATATATGGTGACAATGGATCCCCTTGGCGCAGACCCCGTTTACCATGAAAAACCCCGCCGGCGAGCCATGGAGATTAATCGAGAACGTCGTTGTGGTCATACAACATCTGATCCAATGAATGTAAGTTGGGTGAAAACCCATGGTCTCCATTGCTGCTAGGACGAAACTCCACTCGACTTTATCGTAAGCTTTGGCCAGATCCACCTTGAAAACAACTCTCGACGGATGGCTGGTATTATTGTATCCCCGACATAGCTCCTGGGCAAGTAAGATATTATCGCTGATCTTGGGCCGGGAATAAAAGCAGTTTGAGTGGGATGAACCAAAGATCCAAGAGAGGGCTTAAGCCGATTGGCAATAACTTTCGATATCACCTTGAAGATGACATTACAACATGAAATCGGCCTGAAGTCCGAGGCCTTCCGTGGCGATTCTCCTTTAGGGATGAGAGTAATAAACGTACTATTAATACCTTTCAGACGACGACCAGTCTAAAAGAAATCCCTTACAGCTTCAATCAGGTCATTGCCAATTATGCCCCAAGCGGCCTTAAAAAAACCCGCTGTATAACCATCAGGTCCTGGCGCTTTTTCATCCCCCATTGAAAAAAGCGCCTCCTTGATTTCCACAGGCTCAACCTCACGCACCATATGAGCTTCTTCAGCATGCTCAAGTCGTGAAGTAACAAAATGATCAAGGTCTAAGGGGCTAACCGGTTCGAGGCGCACAGACTGTCCCAATAGGGCATGATAGAACTGAACTAGTTCGGTACGAACTGCCTCTTCCCCTTGTATTAACTCCCCTCTATCAGTCTCGAGCATAAAGATCCGGTTCGCCATGCGACAAAGGGCAACTTTCCTAAAGAAATAGGAAGTACACTGTTCCCCGTCCTTGAGCCACGCCAGCTTTGTGCGTTGCGAAAGCGCAGATTGTTCCATCTCAACAGCCCATGCATAGAGAGACAGACAGATACGTTCCAACTCATGAAAAACCCCCTCCTCCGGGTATCGGCTCGCAAAGTTCTGGCTGATATCAAGGAACCGCTTCCCTTCAGTAACATTTCCGGTCAGATCCCCTTTCTCCTTCCACATTTTTCGAAAAACCGGCTTAAGGAGTTTAAGCCTTCTGGTGAATCGGTACATCGGGAAACCCATCAGATGCGTATCCCAAGCTAGATCAGTAGTTTATCTGGTACGAATTCCTACTTACTTTTTGATTTATTTAATTGGTAACGGAGGTATGCCAAAGGAAGCTCGAGCCAACCTATGTCTCAGTAGCTGCCCGAGAAAGGACCACTCAATCCAGACAGGTTCTCGCAACTGCCTTTCAGGACCTCCTACTTCCAAATAAATGGGAGCTTCCAACTTAGATTCATGAAGAGAGGACCCGTGTCGAGTCTATGAAAGAGTCGAGTGGAATTGATAAGATCAAAAGACCCGACTGAGCAGGAAGTGACCAAGTGCAGTTGACTACAGAACCTGCCCCGTCTATCTCATCGAGATCTAGAGGATGACACCTGACCCCTAAACAGATTCAGATCAGCTTTGACCAAACCTAGGGTTTACTATCGGTTCTTTATTTTATAAGGGTCGGGCCCACTATGAAGTGGGACGTGAGTCGTCACTTCTGCACTGGTTGCAAGAATTTCATACCTCTCGCACTCGCCAGCATAAGCGCATAAGATCGAAAGGAGTCTATGACAACCACTACTTTGTGACTCTTTCTTTACTGGATTGACATCATGAGAGACTTTATAGACAGATATGTGAGAAAGGAATTCATTGAATCTGATAACTACTTTTTATACCCTGATTCAAGGACAAATAGCCTAATTGCAGCGTGGATTTGCTACCAATATATATACTGGATTCTATGACATCTTGGTTCGCCTTCACCCTTTCCCGCTATTGATTTATCCCAATCCACTATTGTGATATATAAACTCTTTGGAGGACCACTGAAGGTTCCTCGTTTTGAGTTCATCCTGTGGTTGGCTATTAGAGATCGATTGGCTACTAGGAATAAGTCTTGGGTTGCCTTGGCTACTCAGTCGGGCCATTGTGTGCTTTGTGACTCTCTTGTGGTGGAGACGATTACCCACCTTTTCTTCGAGTTCTGCTTTTCGAGGCGATGCGTGCAGATTCTACGCCATCAGACCCAGTGGTGCTGGCCACGGAGGGCTTGGACCATTGACATTGCTTGGGCTTCAGAACGTTGGCGCAGTCACCATCTTTGTCACTTGGTTTCGCGGCACTTTCTTTCGTCTCTTGTGTACCATATTTGGCAGGAACGTAACAAGAGATGCTGGGAGGGGACTAGAGGGACACCCGATCAGCTTGTACAGTTGGTGGTTCATACTACTTCCATGAGGATATCCACTCTGACTTCGAAGTGGACGCTGCAGGCTGCTGCGGTTCGCCGCCTGTGGAGAGTTGCTTGGTAGTGGATTGGCTTATTTGGCTTGGTTTGACTTGTTTGGCTTGGTTGTCTTGTTTCTTGTTGTTTGACATGTCTCTGGTGTGTTGTTGTGTTGCCTTTGTGAGGCTTGTTGTTGCATGACCTTTATTGGTTCACGGTGGACCTTGTTTGTGTTGGTTCCCCTGTTGCTTGTCTAGCAGGGTGCTTGTCTTGGCAGTATGTTGCCTGTGGTTTCCTTGAGGACTGTCTCTTGGAAGCTGCATTGTATTCTTTTTCTAGTGATATTTGATGACCGTTTCCCCCAAAAAAAATAAGATTCAACGCATGTTAACCTATAACTTGCACTAACCTCAAGTTCTGCTGCTTAAGTCAGTCGTGGCCTTGTGGTTCAAATTGATGATAGCCTTTAATCACCAAAAAAACTCTCGGCGGAACTCCTTTTCGCTTGACCTCTGATCGACAGTTCCTCCCTCTTGTCTCTCAGGTATGGAAGAAAATAGTTGACGGGTATCCAATGTATGTAGTGCTCAAGTGTCTAAAGTTGCTTAACCCTTTACTAAAGCAGCTTCGACGGGAAAAGGGTGACCTTCATGAGAATGTGGTTGAGGCGAAGAAATTCCTTGACCTGAGCCAGCAATTTATTTATGACTTCCCTAATGAAGGCCAATTCGTCGATTTGGAGGGAGCTTGCCGTGCCCTCTTTGCTCGGACAGTTGCTATTGAGCAGTCCTCCTTATCACAACGTGCTAAATTAGCTTGGCTTAAGGACGGGGATCAATGTACCTCGTACTTCTTCAGAAGGGTTTCTATGCGTCGGGCCATTAACCGTATTTACTCCCTGGAGGATGCTGGTGGGAATCTTATTGAGGGATCTGAGCCGGTTAAGAACGAACTAATTTATTTCTATAAAGATCTACTGAGTTGTTCGTGTCATTCTACTCGTGTTGATGACTCAGCCATTTGCCCTTTCATTGATAAATCCCTTTCTATGGCAGCTGCCCTTGACTTACTATGCCTGATTAAGGCTGGTGAGGTCAAGGAAGCGTTATAAAAATCTCTATGGGTGATGAAAAAGCACCAGGACCGGACGGATATACGGTGGCTTTCTTTAGGAGCGCATGGAAAATTATAGGCTCTGATATCACTGCGGCTGTGCAAGAATTTTTTCGGTCGGGAATCCTTCTTAAGGGACTGAATTGTACGCTTATAACCCTTATCCCAAAAGGTGAGTCACCTAGACGGCCTTCAGACTATCGGCCTATATCCTGCTGCAATGTTCTTTGCAAAGTTATCTCTAAGGTGTTGGCCAATAGGTTGAAGCGTCATTTATCGGTATTGGTTCACCCTACACAGACCGCCTTCATCCCAGGAAGACGTATTACTGATAATATCTTATTGGCGCAAGAGATCTGCAGTGGGTATCGATGCATGAATCAACCTTCACGTGCTGCTTTCAAAGTTGACCTGGCGAAAGCCTATGATAAAGTCGAATGGTCCTTTATTCTTGCCACCTTGGTGGCTATGAATTTTCTTCCTATTTTCGTCAGTTGGGTCTGGGCGTGCCTCACCACTACTTGTTTCTCTATCAACCTTAATGGTGTGGCTGAAGGTTTCTTTGAAGGAAAGCGGGGACTAAGACAGGGGGATCCGATTGCTCCTTATCTCTTCACTCTTGTCATGGAGGTCCTGTGTGGTATTCTTGATCAGCGTATTCGCGTGTCGACTGAGTTCAAAGTGGGTATCGGTGCATGAATCAACCTTCACGTGCTGCTTTCAAAGTTGACCTGGCGAAAGCCTATGATAAAGTCGAATGGTCCTTTATTCTTGCCACCTTGGTGGCTATGAATATTCATCCTGTTTTCGTCAGTTCGGTCAGGGCGTGCCCTCACCATTACTTGTTTCTCTATCAACCTTAATGGTGTGGCTGAAGGTTTCTTTGAAGGAAAGCGGGGACTAAGACAGGGGGATCCGATTGCTCCTTATCTCTTCACTCTTATCATGGAGGTCCTGCGTGGTATTCTTGATCAGCGTATTCGCGTGTCGACTGAGTTCAGATTCCATTGGAGATGCGAAGCTACTTCTCTGGCCATGCTCACCTTCGCTGATGATCTTCTCCTCTTCTGTCATGCTGATGTCCCGTCGGTCGGTGTACTTAAAGGAGCTTTGGATACCTTTGGGCAGCTCTCTGGTTTGCATGCAAATGTAAGCAAGAGTGAGATGTTCGTTTCTCGTCGGGCTGAAAGTTCTTTTTTTTGGTAGCAAGTCCCATTTTATATATAATAAATAAGGAGTACAACAAATGAGTGGAAGCAATGCTTCGCACAGACTACCAGTAACAGGCTACTGGAGAACAGTAAGCTTAAAGCAAACCAACATAAAAGACTACCAAGCAACCCGCCATAAACGACGAATTGCAGCCTTCTGCAGAGCATGTCTCTCGCCAATGGTCTCCATCCGCGCACAGAGCATCCCAAGGACCGAAGCCACCACATGAGCCGGAGTAGAGCGAATATTGTCCCGCCATCTTCGATTTCGCTCCTGCCAAATATGATAAACAAGGGAGGCAAGAACATGTCGATAGGAAGCATGCAGTAAGTGCTGAAAGTTCCATCCCTCTTTTTGAGGCTTTGATGGGATTTCGCCTGGGTAATTTACCTGTTCGGTATCTGGGAGTCCCGCTTATCTCTTCACGACTTACTCTACTCGATTGTAAGCCGCTAGTGCAATCAGTTGATAAGCGACTTGGGTCTTGGCTGAATCGTTCGTTATCATATGCTGGCCGGGTACAGCTTATCAAATCTGTCCTGTCATCTCTTTATATGTTTTGGTCTGGTGTATTCCTGCTGCCCCGTGGTGTGGTGAAGGTACTAGAGGCCAAAATGCGTCACTTTCTATGGCGATCAGCTTCGGCTAAGGTGGCATGGAAGGCTATTTGCTGTCCCACTACTGAGGGCGGGCTGGGCATTCGGTCCATTGAGGCTGATAACAAGTCCCTAATGTTGAAACAATTGTGGAGTCTACTACGGCGAGACCCTAATTCGATCTGGACAATGTGGCTCTATACTACACGCCTTCGCCGAAAATCTATCTGGTCGATCCGGCCATCTTCTACCACATCTTGGAGCTGGCGCAAAATTCTGAAGTTGCGTCCCCTTATGCGCTCATTCATACGTTTCCGAGTGGGTGACGGATCATCTATATGGCTATAGAGGGACCCCTGGCTTTACCCTACCCCCTTACTTGATCGATTTCCACATGGTCCTTTAGTCCTTGGTATTCCACAAGATGCTCGACTAAATGTTGTAATCACGTCTGAAGGGTGGCAATGGCCTGCGATGACTACTATTGAGTTGCTGGAAATTAGCCGCGATCTTCCTGATGTGTTCCCGCATTTGCATGATCAGATAGTATGGACCTGCTCTCGAGATGGGAAGTTCTCTACGGCTTCTGCACGGGAGGAGCTGCGCGTGAAGTTTGAACCAGTTATATGGGCTAATCTCTTTGGCGGAGCAGTTAAGGTTCCACTTCATGAATTCATTCTTTGGCTGTCCATACGTGAACGCCTCTCTACGCGCGATAAGGATTGGGTTGCACAGATTGCTGGAACATCCTCCTGTACCCTGTGCGATATTGCGTCTCTTGAGACGCCGAATCATTTATTCTTTGATTGCACTTTCTCGAAGCAATGCCTATGTTTGCTTCGTCACAAGGTGCAGTTTCAATGGCCGTTTCGCGAATGGCAGCGTGGGATCTCATGGGCCTCTGTATGCTGGCAAAGTGGACATCTTATTCACCTAGCTTTGCGTTACCTTTTGGCATCCTTGGTTTACCATATTTGGCTGGAGCGTAACCGGCGTTGGAAAGATGGACAGAATCGGTCCCCATAACGGTTGGTGGAGGAGCTTCTTAGGATCGCTTGCTTGCGCCTTTCGATTGTCCATACTCGATTTGGATTGCAGCTATTAGCTTTACGTAAACAGTGGAGAATTGCTTGTTGATTTTTGTGCACGTTCGGTAGCATGTTACTGTTCCTGCATTTTGTCTCACTCTTTGTATCTTCTATATTATTATTAATATAAGGGAACATTCCAAAAAAAAAAATAGTACGCCCGGTTCACCAGGTTCTACCACTGCAGGGCCCAATCATAGTCAAAAGAAGATTTTGATCCTGGCTCAGAAGGAACGCTAGCTATATGCCTAACACATGCAAGTCGAACGTTGTTTTCGAGGAGCTGGGCGAAAACAGACGCTCAAATGGCTCCTAGCTAAAGGTAGCTTGTCTCGCCCAGGAGGTGAGAAGAGTTGAGAACAAAGTGGCGAACGGGTGCATAACGCGTGGGAATCTACCGAACAGTTCGGGCCAAATCCTGAAGAAAGCTAAAAAGCGCTGTTTGATGAGCCTGCGTAGTATTAGGTAGTTGGTCAGGTAAAGGCTGACCAAGCCAATGATGCTTAGCTGGTCTTTTTGGACGATCAGCCACACTGGGACTGAGACACGGCTCGGACTCCCATAGGGGCAGCAGTGGGGAATCTTGGACAATGGGCGAAAGCCCGATCCAGCAATATTGCGTGAGTGAAGAAGGGCAATGCCGCTTGTAAAGCTCTTTCATCGAGTGCGCGATCATGACAAGACTCAAGGAAGAAGCCCCGACTAACTCCGTGCCAGCAGCCACGATAAGATGGGGGGACAATATCGAGACTCTCTTATGCTTACGATTATCTACCCTTTCGAAGAAATATCAGCTCCAGGTCTGCGCACTACGACGCGTTTGGCGCATTGCTTGGCAACGCATGTAGACACTGTTTTATCTGATCTTTGATTTGTTTTGCGTTTGTGCGTTTGGTTTTTCACCGGTACTGTGTTACTGGTTGGCGCAGTCCTTCTGCTGAACAAATTGTTCCCCTTTTTATTTTTATTTTAGTGACTGTTTCCCAAAAAAAAAAAAAGATGGGGGGACAAGTGTTCTTCGGAATGACTGGGCGTAAAGGGCACATAGGCGGTGAATCGGGTTGAAAGTGAAAGTGGCCAAAAACTGGCGGAATGCTCTCGAAACCAACTCACTTGAGGGAGACAGAGGAGAGTGGAATTTCGTGTGGAGGGGTGAAATTTGGAGATCTACGAAGGAACGCCAAAAGCGAAGGCAGCTCTCTGGGTCCCTACCGATGCTGGGGTGCGAAAGCATGGGGAGCGAACAGGATTAGATACCCTGGTAGTCCATGCCGTAAACGATGAGTGTTCTCCCTTGGTCTACGCGGATCAGGGGCCTAGATAACGCGTTAAACACTACGTCTGGGGAGTACAGTCGCAAGACCGAAACTCAAAGGAATTGACGGGGGCCCGCAACAAGCGGTGGAGCATGTGGTTTAATTCGATACAACGCGCAAAACCTTACCAGCCCTTGACATATGAACAATCAAACCTGTCCTTAACGGGATGATACTGACTTTCATACAGGTATTGCATGGCTGTCGTCAGCTCGTGTCGTGAGATGTTTTGGTTAAATCCTATAACGTGCGAAACCCTCGTTTTGTGTTGCTGAGACATGCGCCTACGGAGAAAGTCTTTGCAACTGAAGTGAGCCGAGGAGCCGAGTGACGTGCCGGCACTACTAATGAGAGTTAGCCCGGGGGGGAGCTGTCAGTAATAAGGTAGCCGGTGCCTTTCGAACCACTTTCTAGTTAGCGCTTTAGTTTGATTGCAGCTAGCACACTTGACTAATAATAAAGGGCTTTTCTCGCTTCTTTAGTAAAGTCACGTGGCCTTGTCCAACTCTTGAAGGTGACGACGACGTCGAGTTGACGGTAGAGAAAGACTCGGCTTTCAGGCGATCTGCCAGGTGGTGTGGTACGTAGTGGGTTTAGTACGCCCCGCCAAAACGGCTCCGAAAGAAAGAAAAATGTGCGTTCTGCACTCACGAAGGACTGTTCAGTAATATACTGGAGGAAGGTAGGGATGAGGTCAAAGTCCGCATGGCCCTTATGGGTTGTGCCACACACGTGCTACAATGGCAATTACAATGGGAAGCAAGGCTGTAAGGCGGAGCGAATCCGGAAAGATTGCCTCAGTTCGGATTGTTCTCTGCAACTCGGGAACATGAAGTTGGAATCGCTAGTAATCGCGGATCAGCATGCCGCAGTGAATATTACCCGGGCCCTGGGAATTGGTTTCGCCCGAAGCATCGAACCAATGATCACCCACGACTTCTATGTCACACTAGTGCCACAAAGGCTTTTGGTGGGCTTATTGGCACATACCACGGTGGGGTCTTCGACTAGGGTGAAGTCGTAATAAGGTAGCCGTAGGGGAACCTGTGGCTGGATAGAATCCTTCGCGATGGAAATGCCCTCTTCCCCCAACCAACACAGGGCTTAGAGAAAGGGATTGAATAGCTCAGCTGGTCAGACTGAAAATCCTTGTGTCAGTGGTTCGAATCCACTTCTAAGCGGGTGAAGGGTCCAAAGCACACGTAGCCAAAAAGAGTTCTTGTTCATCAATCGGAAATTAAGACAAACCGGGCACTACGGTGAGACGTGAAAACACCCGATCCCATTCCGACCTCGATATGTGGAATCGTCTTGCGCCATATGTACTGAGATTGTTCGGGAGACCTGTTCAAAGCCCGGATTTAATGTTCATTGAATGAGGCTTATTTCAATCATTATGCTATGAGTAACCTTCTTGCGGCATGGCCCAAGTGGTAAGGCAGGGGACTGAAAATCCTTTCTCCCAGCTCAAATCTGGGTGTCGTTTGATCAATCTTTTCTTCTTGAGCAGGCTAAAGAACTAAGCGCGGGCGTAGAGGAAGTTGTAATTTGGATATTTTCAAAGTAGCCTTGATTGAGGGGGTCTCGAAAAGATCTTAAATTGTGCTATTCCCTTAGTTAGCGAGCCACCAGCGGCAAGCGTTAAGCCAGAACCACCCAACCCCATTCTTATGTGTTTTTTGCCCCCTATCTAATTCATTAAAGGAGTTGGTTTCCGAGAACTTGAAATGCGGAGAATGTTAAAGTTTGGCTCTCTGGTTGTCATTTCATCCTTGAGAATTGTATATGAACATGGCTATCCTCCTAGGATAGGGGCTTTCGCCTTCACCAAAGAATCACCTAGTAGTGTAATTCTAAAATATTTCCTAATGGATGATGAGTATTGTGCTGTTATGATTCAAATGGTTCTTATTATGTTGGGTTGGTGCCACCGAAGGTACCATCTGTGCAGACTAATTGCCCTTCATGGGGAATATAGAATTGGCTCTCATTCATGCTTTCATTCAAAGGCCAATCAATCTTATGAAAGAGCCCTGCCTCGGGTCGGATCTCATCTTAGTAGATGAAGGAAAGGCTAAGAGCGCATTTTATGCCTAGTGGTTATGGGAAATAAGTTAACTGTAAACCCAGATACCTTTTGGCTCGCTAGGCCCCTTACTCTTAGAACGGCTTACACATGCCCTCCTACTGCTACTACTACGGCTACTGCAGTAAGGAAGGAATTTGCTTTCAAACAACACTTGTTGCGAGGGGTTCAAAATGGATTTCACTCTTTCTCTCCTTCTTTCATCTATCCTAAGTCTCTTTCATAAGTTCTTTGTCCTTCTCCTACTAGGAGTAGCAGGAAAGTCATCAATTGGATATATGATAGATAGTATGGGGATGGTGTTTCGGGTTAGCACTCTCTATTTTCTTTTCGTTGGTGAACAAGTCTCATTCGTTTGGCCGGTTTAAAGGCAGACAATCTTCAGTTTGAGGATAACTCCATAGAGATCACTGCTGATCCATTTGTGAAAGCTCTTTTCCAACTAGTCCTCCCATTGAATGAAAGACTGTCTCGACTCGACCCTTCACTACACGTCTCTTTGCTTTCTATCTATTACAGACTGAATAGATGAAGGTAGTCTTTCCGTAGATTGATAACCTTTTACCTTGTAGTTTTCTTTCCAAACATAAAAAATTCCTTTTTATTTAGAGGATCCCTCCTTCTCTCTCAAAAAGAGCTCGGAACCTAACCTGAGAGAGAAAAGCGTGCATTACGAGTACTGCCCAGATCTTCTCAATACAAGATCGAAAAGGACCGGGCCTTCCCAAGATATTGCTTATAGAGCCTAGGTTGAATATTGGGGAGCTTTGACAACTTCCCAAACCCCCACAGCTTAGAGATCGGTTAGTTTAGAGATCTATAATACCCTTCTCACTAACCGTAGGTTCGAGTAAAGGCTACTTCAATAGATTCATAAAAATGAGCAGAACAGTTAATTGTTATCCCATCAACGACCATAGCCCGAAGCAGACCTGGAAGCTGATTTGCGAGTGTGAACGATTAATATCGCCTTTTATGCAAAAAGATTACGATTTCAATGGCTTCCTTTTCGGATGGCGATTGGGATAAGGGTTTGATCGAGAGCTAGGAGATTCGGTTGTTTAACCTAAGAGAAGAGATCCTGTTTACAGAGGACAGGGGCGGTGACTGTTCAAGGAAGTTTCTACGGCATTCATTCGAGTAATAGCCATGGAATGGAAGGAGCTGCTTTCCCTCGCCGGAAAAACGTAATCCGATCTTGCGCCCTGCTTTCCTTATCCCTTAGTCCTATCTCGCAAAAGTAGTGGAAGGCCTTTGGAGCTAGTTTAGTTCTTTCATCGCCCCTGTCCCTCGTCAACTTGAATTGGAATTGTGCTACTTTCCCTTTTCTTGGGATTGTTGGAATAAGGGTTTTGTTGCCTTTCAAGGCCATTCGAATGTCCTATAAAAAGGTTTCGTACCCCGCTGCCACCTGAGGCCCAATAAGATGCTTTTCCTACGTCTCTGTCTGAGGAGTAAACTAAGGGGATAGAAGCAAGGTCAAAAGTAGATTAAGAAAACAACTTCTGACCCTGGCCCCTGCTAACCCCACCGAAGACTTGTAGGCACCATCGGAGTTCAGTTTAACCCCATCCGTAGGGGGAGGTTCCCCTTCTCAACTCTACTTCGTTTAGTTACTCCCACACCAGTTTCCACAGATGCACTCTGCATGATCTCTCGTGCCCGGTGAAGAATGCAAAAGGTCACCAATCCGGAAGGAGAAATGAATCCTAGGTAAACTTATATGCTTAGACCGATCAAATAGCCAGTCGTTGGGAGATGCTAAGGGTCACGAAAGTTTAAAATAGTTTTAATAAGGTTGTTCCTAAAAAGAAAATATTAAAGAGGAAGAATTCAACCCGGAATTTAGAGAGATTGTATTTCAACAAGGACAGTGGTAGAAACTAGTCCTATTTCCCCTATTGACTCGCTTCGTGTGCTTCCTTCCTTGCATCCCGTTGATTGGAATTTCTTTGCCATCGACATCCTAGCAATATAAAGAATAGAAGATGATTGACCTTGCTTTATGGGACTTAGCCCAGACAGGCTAAACTTATCACCCCACTGGCATGGAAGAGGGAAAGAGTAGTTTGCTTATTTCTACCCGGGGAGACAGTCCCCTCCTTTCAAAGTGGGGAAAGGATCAAAGAAAAAAGAAGAGGCCGGCTCAATATACTGCGGAGTATTTGGAGTACAGTAGGGAATTACCGACGGTCAATCCTCTTGTTGAAGACAAGTTATGGTGGGAGGGTGACTCTAATGGCCACTTCCGTGCCTCCTTGGCTCGAGAATCGCTCCGATTTCGCCGTGACCCGGTCTCTTGGGCTGTCCTTTTTGGTGGGCCGCTTAGAGTCCCTAGACATGAGTTCATACTTTGGCTGGTGATACGAGAACGTCTAGCAACTCGAGACAAGCCGTGGATTGCGATAGCGGCTGGGACGACGTCTTGCCTACTGTGCCCGACTGGAGAGCTGGAGACTATTCAGCACTTATTTTTTGACTGTTTTTTTTCCAGGCAGTGTATGATGATGTTTTTTTTTTTTGGGGAATCGGTCATATCATAACAGAAGAGAAAAAAATGAATGTACAAAGCAGCAATCACGAGACATGCCTCGAGAAAACCACATGCAGCAAACTGCCAGAACAAGCACCCTGCTGAGCAATCAAACAAGGAGCACCAACAAGGCCAGCAGAGCGAAACAGAAACAACAACAACCAATCAAGCCTCGAAAAGCACAAAACAAGGACACAACCAAACTACCAAGCAACACGCCAAAGTCGCCGAACAGCACAGGTCTGCAACTCCCACTTCGAATGAAGCGTGGAGAGTCTCAGCACAGCAGTGTGAACCACCGCCTGGGCAAGCTGCTCCGGCGTCCCAATGATCCCCTCCCAGCATCTCTTGTTGCGTTCCCGCCAAATATGGTAAACAAGAGAGGCAAGCAGATGGCGAAAGGTGAGGTGACAGAGATGACGACCCCTCCAGCGCCTCGAAGCCCAAGCAATACCCAAGCTCCAGTTTTGGTACGGCCATCCCCAACGGGTCTTGTACCTCAGCACCTGCACACAACGCCTCGAGAACTGGCACTCAAAGAATAAATGTGAGATCGTCTCCACCTCCAACGAGTCACACAAACAGCAATGCATCGTCTGGGCAACAGCCGCAACCCAAGGTTTATCCCTAGTAGCAAGCCGATCCCGAATCGCTAACCAAAGGATAAACTCAAAACGAGGGACCTTCAGCGGTCCTCCAAAGAGGGCAGCCCACTGAACCCGAATACGCCTACTCCGAATCGACTCGCGAGCCGAGGCAGTAGAGAACTTACCATCCGAAGTGCCCAACCAGCGGTAGGAATCAGCATCAGTGGGGGAACAGTGGGGCAGATGAGGATGAAACTCTAAATATTCCGTCGAGGTCTGCGCCGGCCAGTGCCACCCCGAAAAGGAAATAACAGAACTCAGGCGTGCATCAATGGGAATACCCATAACCAACGGCCCCCGAGGAAATCTGCTCACTAAGGGGTCAATGTACAACCAGTGGTCCTTCCAAACCCAAATATCTCTACCGTTCCCAACCCGAAACTGAATCAGCGGACGCATCTCACTACGCAGCTTGAGAAGCTTCCTCCAACTCCAAGAGGTGTTACTCGACGACGTGCAATGCCAAAAGGACCTGCGGTGATGTCTCTCATGATAAAGCCAGGTCACCCAAATAGACTCCTCGTCGCGCGTGATGATACTCCAAATGTTCTTCATCATCAAAGCCTTATTGTCCACCTCAATAGAGCGAATGCCAAGTCCCCCTTCCACGACAGGCAAGCAAACCTCCTCCCACGCCACCTTAGCAGCTGAGCCCGCCCATAAGAATGAACGAAACTTCTGCTCAATAGCCCTGATGACACCCTTGGGCAACAAGAACACCCCGGTCCAATAGAGATAAAGCGCTCCCAGCACCGAACGAATAAGCTGAACTCGTCCCGCATAGGAGAGGGACTTATTCAGCCAAGAACCAATCCGCTGATCCACCTTCTCGAGCAAAGGGGCACAGTCCGCCTGAGTGAGTCTAGTAGTGATCAACGGGACTCCAAGATATCTCACAGGCAGAGAACCCAAAGAAAAACCCAACAAATCCAGTAAAGCAGGAGTCAGATGCTCCGCACGACGCGAGACAAAGACTTCACTCTTACAAGGATTCGCCGCAAGCCCCGAGAGCGATGTAAAGCAAGTCAGTGCCGCATGAAGAACCCCCACAGAATGCAAATCAGCATGACAGAAGAGCAGCAGATCATCAGCAAAGGTCAGCATGGTCAAGGCCGACTTCTCGCACCGCCAATGATAGCGAAATCGTGGGTCAGTCCTAACAAAGTGGGTCACAATGCCACGCAACACCTCCATAACAAGCGTAAACAGATACGGCGAAAGCGGATCTCCCTGCCGCAGACCCCGCTTACCAGGGAAGAAACCCTCCAGACTACCATTGATGTTTATCGAAAAACATGTAGTAGTCACACAGCTCCGAATCCATCTGATAAAGTCAGGCGGAAATCCCATGCTGATCCGCGATTAATAGCCTCAAACTTATTATATGCCTTAGCCAGGTCCACTTTGAGCGCAACACGAGGGGGCTTATCGCGACTCAAGTAGCCATAACAGATCTCCTGAGCAAGAAGGATGTTATCCCCAATACGTCTGCCAGGGATAAGTATGATGATGTTACGACGCATTATCAGGTTCCTTTGGCCATATTGAGATTGGGCCATGGGTATCAACTGGGCTGCCCATAAGTGGCGGAGCGAACACCTGGTTCACAGTGCATCCCGACATGTCCTGGCATCAGTGGTATACCATATATGGCTTGAGCGGAACCGTCGATGGCGTGAAGGTAGAGAACGAGGAGCTGCTCAGATTGTCCATGATGTCCTTAGTACTCTTTGTCTGCGATTGAGTACTATTACATCTAGATTTTACTTGCAGTCTCTAGCTTTACGTAGAGTGTGGCGTATTGCTTGGTAGAAGTCTGATTTGGTTCTTCTATTTCGACTTCGTTGTTAGCCAGTAGCTTGTTACTGGTTGGTGCGTCGTAACGCTGATGTATTTCTGTTTCATTTCGTTATGTTAGTGAAAATTTACCCAAAAAAAAAGAAAAAAGAAGAGAGAAAGAGATCGAAATAAGGAAGCTAGCCTATTAGTTATTCTAGCCGAGGACTGCTATGCTTAGTCTTTCTAGCATAGAATGAAATGAGTCCGTGTCCGTCTACCCCGCATAAGAGAAAATGGAAAAGGCTTACTCTCTATCTCAATCCGAGGAACTGAACTAGAGCTCAGGAAGAAGCCAGCCCTAAATCAGCTTATGAGAACTTAACTTCACGATTGGACGGCTAAGCTAAGCACCAACTTCCGGAAAGGGAAACCCTTAATTCATCGATCTTCTAACGGTACAAAGTGGATCAAAGAAAGAAAGTACTTTGCTTTGCTTTGCCCAATTGCAAGCAACTCAACATCTTCAGCTTGGTAAACTTCTATAGGTGTAATTTCATCCTGACCGAGAAGATCTTGTGGTGCTTCAGAAGTCAAACCCAACTAAATCTTCATATTCGGATTCTGGATTCTTGAACCGCTCAAGCTTCTCGGGCTAACTTCTCTGGCAGAGTTCTTTCGCACGCAAATCTATAAATCCTCCTCTCTTTTAGCTAAACCTATTGCTCGCCCCTTAGTGACTCCTTTCTACAATTGAATTGATCCTTAGACCCTCCGTAAACTGCATGGTGTAGGTCAGATGCAAGATCAAGACCTTGATACCTTGCTTAAGTAAGGCGATTCATGAGGGAAACTGCTATGCATTCCTACTAAACAAGGGAATTCCTTTTTATAAGAAAAAGAGCGTTATCACATCCAGGACCCCCCTAATCAGCCGGATAATACATCGGAAGTAGGCGGATCGCCTTGGGTTTTTGGTTGATGGATTTCCTTGGAACTGAATTATGATATTTAGCCAAAGCTAGGAAAGCATTTCCACTGTTCACCGATCATCTCATCTATGTCATTTTCCTGAAAGTATTCTTAGTGTTTGTGCCCTGCAAGAGGATGCACTACTTTGATTTATTATTTATTCTATTTTCAAAATTTGAGACGTGATCTCGAGCATCACATACGCCAGTTACTGATGATATTTCCTTATCCAGAGCTGGAGATAAAGATAACTGAATTACGACAGGCTCTAGTTCAGTGAGCAAAGAAGGAAGGAGCAAGGGCCTTAGACATAGGGGCTCAAGCAAGATAGTTCACTAGGATCAGAGTAAGCTTTTCCTTTTTCATACTAAACTTTAGCTTTGGAAGTTGAGACTGAAAATAGGAAAAAAGTAAGATAGTCTGACCTCGGGGACTGCTACCTTTACTTGCTTAGGTCCCGAAATAATAAAAAGAAAGATTGCTGATGTGACCAGCAATCAAAAGCCTTAAAAGTCAATAGAACATAAAGCCTCAACAAGCACAAGCAAGCGACTTACCTTAATTTATAAGATATATCTAGTTAATATGAATTCACATTTGAATAATTCTATATTCCTTTTAGTTTACAAATTCTAGGATTAATTCTGACTCGTATAGCCCAGTTAATTTAATATAGTCTTAGTGTCCTTCGATGTATATCGCTTGTGATATTCCTTGTCTTATTACATTACAGTGAGCCAGTGGGCAAGCGAGATAGTCACTATCAGATCTCCATATCAAGCCAGCCCAGTCTATATATTCATCTATCTTACTATGAGATTGACTGCTGAGGGAATAACTTCTATACGAGCGGTCTATGCCAGTTCTTTTCTATCTTTCTTGTTACTAAGGCTATAAGGTGTAAGGAACTCGCGAGCTTTTAGTATTGATTAGTCAACAATTCTGAATTAGATGCTTTCTTTTTAGTTAACTGACTTAAAGGGGACTACTCTTACTAGCTTAAATAACGAGGTGAGAAGCTAACAATACTAGGGCACTGCTTTGAGTAAGAAACCAAACTTTTCTAGTGAAGTATTCCAATTAGCCTTTGGCGTGTTGCTTGGTAGTTGCGTTGTTGTGTTTGGTCTTTTGTCTGTTGGCTGTTGTTGGTTTGTCCTTGGTTGGGCTTGTTGTGGTTTGACCATTTGATGTTTGGTGTGTGTCCTTGCCGTTCTTGGGTTTTGGATGCTTGTTTTGGCAGGATGCTGCCTGTGGCTACCTTGAGGCCTGTCTCTTGGTGGCTGCATTGTACATTCTTTGCTCTTCTATGATATGACCGATTCCCCCCCCAAAAAAAAAAAGTATTCCTATTAGGCGCTGTGTAAGAGCTCTATGCCATCTAGGGAATAGCGGCCAGTGCTGCTTGATTGACTGCTTTAAAGTTTAAAACCAAAGTCTTGGAAGACAGGATATTGGGATCAGACTGATCATCATCTGATAAGAACTCAAAGGAACTAGTGGAAGTACTGTTCCCTGCACTCCCAGAAAGAGTGTGAGTCATACGCCGGATGTAATTAGATAGATATCATCAAGATTCTATAGTCTAGTGGAGTAGCCTCTGTGCCACATATACTGGACGATTGAGTTCGTTCGGGACACGTGGGCCAAGAAGCTCTAGGCAATTCTCACGATCACGGTCGATCATGGTTCAACTCCATGTCGTGAAAGTGAAACCAATCATTTCTTTCATTAACATCAACGAATCACTATCTTTCTTTCATCGGTAGGACGATCAGTCTTTGATTTCTGTGTGTAATCGGAGTGTAGCACCTCTCTTTATGGGCCTCCACTGATGTAACAAAAAGTAGAATTATGTATGTCTATAAGCTTGTGACTTGATCCGCTAGCGCTGGTTCGATTCCTGTTTGCGAGAAACAAAAAATGAAACGATCTACAGGGATTTTATGCTTCTCATCCATTCTTTGAGTGAGTCGGGTCATCGGTTGGCTTGCTTCACAGGTCTGGCTCATCAGCTTCTTAATGAATCGATCCTTTTCCCTTGACCTTGCGGTGGCTTGAGGTGCTTTGGGGCTGAGCTGGGACGGTGGAAAGGGCTGGGGTTGGGCGGTGCGGGTGTCTTGCGCGTTTTGGGTTAGGGTTTGTGACTCTTCACCTTCATGGCGTCGAGTTCTTCTTCGTGTGGGTCGATGGCTTCGTCGTCGACGTCGGGAGCTGAGTTCATCCCACTTTTGCCGGATTTTGGGGCGTTGGGACGTAACATACCGGAGTTTAACCGGTTGTTTGAGTGGCTGCTTTTGAATGACTCAGAAAAACTATATGATTAATATATCAACTGTCGCGAGTATTAAACCAAGAAAGCACGTTATTATACCAGAAATTGGAGGCACAATTCTACTGACAAATAAAGATATTATACCAGATTTCGTCAGTATTATACCAGAAAAATATAAAAGCATGATGTCAACCGTCCAACATCACTATTATACCTACAAGTACAAAAATTATACCAACTGAATACTCAAATAACTATTTCAGTAAATCTAATTATTATACCAATAGTGCAGAAAATTATACCAAGAAAAGTACCAATTATACCAATATATATTGATCAATTTTACCAATAACTGTACCAACAAATACGGCAATTACACCAACAAACACAAAAATCATACTAAAAAATACCCAAATAAATATGAAAATTATAACAACAGAAGTATTTGTTAGACCAATTGATACTGATTAAATTTACCAATAATTATACTAACAGAACAAGTTACTATACCACTCAATATGAAAATGATACTAACAGAATACTCAAATTAACTATTTGAGGAAATCAAATTATTATACTAAAGCATATAAAATAATACCAGCATACGTACCGATTATACCAATTGATATTAATCAATTTCCATACAAAATTATACCAACATACTCCTAAGGCATACCAAAAAAGACAAACATTGTACTAATTGATTACCGAAATAACTATTCCAGGAAACATATTTATTATACTAACATATACTAACACCAACAACGATCATACCAACAATATCATTAATTATATCAATTCATTTCACAAATTATACCAACGTTTCTGATTATTGTACCAACAAACACAGTTTTTATATAATACTTTTCTAGCCAATTTCTAACAGTTATACCAACATAAGCCAAAATTATACCAAATGTGTAAGTTATTGTACTCGAAGTACACTACATAGTCGTATACCAACATATCTGTTTATTATACCAGTTAATAGTTAATCAAATTTATTTGTAAATATACCAGCAAATGCTGAGATTTTACCATCAAACGTAATTATTTGACCAATAAAAGCCGATATTATTCAACAACTTTGATTATTAAAGTACCAACATGATTGTTGGTATAATCACGACATTTGTTGGTATAATAGTCATGATACTTGTTAATAAGATGTTTCTTGGTATGTAAACGATGGTATTAGTATGATTACGTACTTTGTCGGTAAAATTACGACATTTGTTGGTATATTAGTCATGATACTTTTAAATAATATGTTTGTTGGTATGATAAATAATGGTATTAGTATGATTATGTACTTTGTTGGTATAATTATGACATTTGTTGGTATAATAGTCAGGATACTTTTAAATAAGATGTTTGTTGGTATGACAAATGATTACATTAGTATGATTACGTATTTTGTTGGTATAATTACGACATTTTTTGGTATAATAGTCAGGATACTTTTAAATAAGATGTTTGTTGGTATGATAAATGATAATATTAGTATGATTACGTACTTTGTTGGTATAATTACGACAGTTGTTAGTACGATTAGATAATTTGTTAGTATAATAGTAATTTGAACTGGTATACTAATAGTTTTATTGTAAGAACAACGTTTTAGAAGTATAGTAATTTGAACTGGTATACTAATAGTTTTATTGTAAGAACAACGTTTTAGAAGTTAAAACGTAGGTATTGAACATTCCACATAAGAGTTGGAAATAACGTAAGAGTTTTTATGACATATTCATCAAATTGGACACTTACACATAAGAGTTGGAAATAATATACCGACAAATAATTATCCAAACAATCACACATAAGAGTTGTAATAAGGTAGAGTTTTTATGGCATATTCATCAAATTGGACACTTACACATAAGAGTTGGAAATAATATACCTACAAATAATTATCAAAACAATCACACATAAGAGTTGTAAGAACATAGAGTGTTTATGACATATTGATCAAATTGGACACATACACATAAGTGTTGGATATAATATACCAGCACATAATTATTCAAACAATCAGACATAAGAGTTGGAAATAATATATCTACACATTATATCGTTTTTGGTATAATTTCAAATTTTTGTTGGATATCAAAGCTGTTGGTATTATAATTTGTATACTAACATATAATGTATAATAAATTTTAAATCTGTCAATAATTGTCTTTCTTGGTACATTATGCAGAATTGTTGGTATAATAGACGCATTACTAAACAATACTAGTATAATTACTTCGTTTATTGATATAATAAATCGTTTGTTAATCCTTAAATTAATGTATAATATTCCTAATCGATAAATAACATTAGTTGGTATAATAGTTGTATGTCTCGGTATGATAACGATTTCTATTGGTATAATATCTACATTTGTTGGTATAATAATGAGGGAGATGTAAGTAAAATAAAAATATTATATCATTGTTTGTTGATATATAATAATAAAATCTCTTGGTATAGATTCAGTTTTTATTGGTATAATCGCTATTAATTTTTAAAATAAAGATTCCATAATCGAACCAGTTGGTATTTAATCAACACTTTCTCTTCGTAGAATTATAGCTTCTGTTGGTACAGTAATCGAGTTTGTTGGTATAATAACGTCAGAACGTAGAATTATAATAACAATATTTAGAATAATCGTTATAATATGCAGAACTGTTGGTATAATACGCAAAACTGTTGGTAGAATAATTTGTCGATAATGTGCAAAAATCTCTTCGGATATTCAAATTATAATAACATTATCTTAAGGCAATCGTTCAGTATTTATTGTTATAATAGTGAGCTCTGTTAGTATAATTAATAATGAATTTTATCAGTATTGTAATTCCCAGATTTTCACATCCAACGAAGAACTTGAGAATAGATTGATGAAGAATTACCTTGTAATTAACGCGCGGAAGACTTTGGGTAATTATCAATCAACCTTCATTAATCACCAAGCTTCTCTCTACAATAATCTCCTTTCTCTCTCTACAATTAAGCCCTAATTATGATAATGATGAGAGAGTGTTTCTAGTGAGAGAAAGCTAAAACTCAAGTTATGTGTATTTTACACACACTTGCCCTATATATACCAAAGCATACTTTGGTATATTTATACTTTAGTCCCTATATTTTCATAAAATACAATTAAGTCCCTAGACAAAGATAACATGATTATTGAACACTAGAAAATATTCCTAACAATCTCCCCCTTAGTGCTCAATTGTCATTGAAGCGCCGGTTGTCTTTGTCTTTGATAATCTTCAGTCTTCATCATCATTTGAACACAACTAAAAGATTTCTAACAATCTCCCCCTTTGCAGCAGAAAGATTCCTAACAATCTCCCCATTTGTGTTCAACTTTGAATTTGACACGTCTTTGTTGCTGTTTGAAGAAAATAGCTGAGAGCATCTGGAGAATCTTCAGTCTCCCCCTATTTACATGTACCCTCTTTTTTTTCTTTGCAACTTGAATCTTCGTCACCTTCTTGCATATATCAGAGTCGTGCGGATCGTCAGCATTGCTTGTCGTGTATGCTCGAACCATGGAGAGTGGTCTTGTTTGTTGCGGTTCAGCACGTGCGTTGAAAACTTGGCTTCTTTAATGAGTTCACGTGCTTGGCCTCCTTGATATACTTCTCCCCCTCATGGCGATTCATTTGTATCGTCATGCTGTGTGATCAAGGTGAACCTGAGTGTACGCGGAACGTGTTGGCGTTGAATTCCAGATGAAGTACCTGAAAACGGGACAGACGACCGATCATCGTGAGACATCCCTTGATGTCACTCTTGGTCGTTGATGCAAAGTCACACAGACTTGCATTTGAAGGGACTACGGGGCCACATAGGCATCCCGTTGTCATCGTTCTAGAGTCGTGCTCCAGAAGATGGCCTGCTACCGTTGTTGTTTTTATGTTGCAACGGCAGGACTTCCTTCTGATCATAGAAGCACATCATTTAATGATGCGTCTACAGAAGTTCTGGCATGGTCACGTAGACCTGCAATATGTGTGTAAAAGAATGTATGTGTCCTAAAAAATTTTTAAAAAATATTTAGGCTATGAGGACACAGTAGACATTTACGTGTTCAAAAAAGTCGTGGTGTGGGGTTGTGGACCACTTTGTTCAATATCTCCCGCTTCCAAATGAAACGGTGATAGCATATGCGGTTCCCCGTGAGATATTGAAACATCTGTCTTTAGGGAGACAAATGAGTAGCTAGGAAGGGTGTGCATGCGCTTTTGGACCAGATGAAGCGTCTTCTACCCGGGATCTGATAAATCAGTCATGTACCTATATGGTTATGGCCCGGATAGTTTGTGGTTGAGTTGTAAGCATGTCATCGTGATACGCTCAATACCCTCACATACACTCGGGGTTTGTTCCTGGGTTAGGATCAGTTGGGTCAACTGAACCTTTGGAACCGGTATGTGACCAACTCTTTTGTGTCCATGCGCTTGTTGCCATTTAGGTAGCTCTCCCTCTTCAAAGCATGAAGGTTGTCTTCAGGGCATTCCCTTTTAAGCTCTAGTGCTGTTTTTAGGTAACACTCCCCCTAAATACTTGCGCTAATTCTAATGTGATGCCCGTGCTCCCCCTAAATGGATGCGCTTTTTGAGAAATTGCATATTACGAAGAAATCAAACGCCTTTTGTATTTGAAGTGGCACTCCCCAATAAATGTGCCCTTTTGCACTTATAAGTATCACTCCCCCTCGAACATATACGCTTTTTATATTAGAACTATGGTAATATGCTCTTTTGAAATAAACACGCCTAATCTATCTATCTATCCACTCCCCCAAAAAGAATATAGAATATGAAGACCGAATATTCTGTAAAGGTAAGCGCTCTTTATAATAAGTCGAACTCCCTATGAAAATCAGGAACTTAAGATATAGAGTTTGACTCCCCTGAAATTCAAGCGCACTTTGAATTTTGAAATCGGCTCGGCCTTTGAACATTGCAGCTCAATTTTTTTTAATTTTTTTTATTTTATTATTTTTTTTATGGCCTTTTCTTTCTCTTTTGTTTTGTGGCCTTTTCTTTTCTTTTTTTTATTTATTGGCCTCTTTTTTTTTTATGGTTTTTTTTTTTTTTTAACAGAAAAATAAAAAGGAAAAAAATGTCAAATCAAGAGCTTTGGAATAGTCTTGATTTGGTGTGTTTGCTCACGTCACATACCGATCACGAGTGTGGAGCAAACCAAATACCACACGTGTCGGGGTCTTGTGCGACTGCTCATCATCGCATACCGACCATACATGTGGAGCAATCGTCGTCTATTTACCATGTATGATCGGGATCCTGCAAAACAAATTATCGGGACTTTGGTACCCATTTTTGGACGGGTCCTCCCTGATTAGCAGTGAAACAATTATGCATATAAGGTTCAAATTTGGAAGCAAAATTATCACATAAAGTAGTCATAGGAATCCACATTTGTCGAGGACTACTTATTTCCATTTGTAGCTTAGGTTTCCAAATTTGTTGTACCTTTTTGAAATTTAACTTTTCAGCATCGGTGAATGTGTGTCTTTTTCTAGAAGAGAAAATTTTCTCTTTCGCCAGTCGCTTAAGATGCAATTTGGATTTGACTTTGACCGGGTACTTGAGAGATGAATACGAGCTTATAGAATCAATAGCATTAAGTATAGAAGTATCGTATTTCCTACCTTCTAGACTCACATCATTCACTTTGTAATGTGTATTAGAATATTTATTTTGATTCAGACAATTGTTATTTTTATTTTTATTTTTTTTTGGAATTTTCCATATATTACGTAATAAAAGATACAAAAGGAAGCAAAACGGTAACAGGCTACCGTGAACAAGCAAATCACCAAGCTACACGCCAAACTCTACGTAGGGCAATAAGTTGTAAACAAAAACGAGCATGAAGAGTAGAAAGACGTAGGCAAGCTAAACGCACAACCTCCTCTATCACCCGTTCCGGCCTGCTGATCCTGCCCTCGCTCCAGCGACGATTCCGTTCCATCCAAATATGGTAAACAATAGACGCAAGCAGGTGTCGAAATGCCATGTTAGCCAAATGGTCACTACGCCACCGCAAGGATGCCCAAGAGATGCCACGCTTCCAGTCGGAAAAGGGCCAGCTAAAGCGAGTCTTCCTACGTAGGAGAGTGATGCACCTTCTTGAGAAGGGGCAATCAAAGAAAAGGTGATTCACCGTCTCAATCGCCTGGGAATCACAGAGGATGCACATAGATGAGCCTCCAAGTTGCGCCACCCATGCCTTATCCTTAGTGGACAGGCGATCACGAATGCCAAGCCAAAGAATAAACTAGTGTCGGGGGATGTGAAGAGCACCCCCAAATAGGTACGCCCACATGACGCGCTCTCGTCGCGGATGTAGCGCAGCCCTGGCAGAAGGCCGTAGAGAACCGTCCATCTCCGGTGCTGGACCAAAGAATCACATCTCGCGAGTGGGGATCAATCGTCGGAAGTGATGGAGCAATCTCTAAGTACTCCGTGGTCGTTTGCGCAGGCCAGTTCCATCCTTCTGGGGAGATCACAGCACTAAGCATCGTATCCGAAGGCATCCCCATGGCGAGTGGTGCCCGCGGAAACCGCTCAAGAAGGGGGGTCTCTGAGAGCCAGGGATCCAGCCATAGCCATATCGAAGATCCATCACCCACCTTGAAGCGAATGAGAGGCCGAAGTATAGAACGTAGCTTCAGGATTTTCCGCCAACTCCACGAGGTAGAGGTCGAAACGCGGACAGTCCATATGGAGGTCGAAACGCGGACAGTCCATATGGATTTCTCCCGTAGCCTGGTATCATAGAGCCACATGGTCCAGATGGATGATGGGTCGCGCCGCACAACACTCCATAGCTGCTTAAGAATAAGGGCCTTATTATCGACCTCAATCGAGCGGATGCCAAGGCCACCCTCGGAACGTGGACAACATACATCAATCCAAGCTACCTTGGCCGTAGATGATGCCCATAAGAAGTTCCGCATCTTAGCCTCCAACGCCTTGATTACCCCTTTCGGTAGCATGAAAACCCCAGACCAGTAGAGATGAATCGCCGAGATGACGGATCGAATAAGCTGGATCCGACCCGCATAGGATAAGGAGCGATTCAGCCAAGATCCTAATCGTCTGTCTACCTCCAGTAATAGCGGCTGGCAATCATGAAGCGTGAGACGTGAGGTAATGAGAGGCAACCCCAAATAGCGTACTGGCAAATGGCCCAGTCGAAACCCCGTAATGGACTCCAATAATGGGGCCAATGGCTCGGTACGCTTTGATAGGAAAAGCTCGCTCTTCCTAGGATTGGCATGAAGTCCAGAAAGTTGCCCAAAATACGCCAAGGATTCCTTGAGTACCATCACCGAATTCACGTCAGCATGACAGAAAAGGAGGATATCGTCAGCAAAGGAGAGAAGGGCAAGGGATGAGGCCTCGCAACGCCAATGGAATCGAAACCCAGGCCCAGTCGAGATGCGATGCTGCAGAATCCCACGAAATACCTCCATGACAAGTGTGAAGAGATAGGGTGCTATAGGGTCGCCTTGCCGTAAGCCTCGCTTCCCCGGGAAGAAACCCTCCGGACAACCATTAAGATTCAGAGAGAAGAAGGTGGAGGTCAAGCAACACCGAATCCAATGGGTGAAGATGGGGTGGAAATTCATAGCCTCCAATGCAGTAAGGATGAACGACCATTCCACCTTATCATAGGCTTTCGCCAGATCAACCTTAAGCAGGGCTCGAGGGGGGAAATGTAGATTCCTGTAGCCATGACAGAGCTCTTGGGCCAAGAGGATATTATCAGTGATCCTCCGCCCAGGGATAAAGGCCGTCTGCGAGATATGGACAAGCGTCGAGAGAACTCGCTTTAGGCGATTGGCAAGCACCTTAGAAATAATTTTATAAAGCACATTACAGCAGGAGATTGGCCGATAATCCGAAGGAAACCTCGGGGAGTCACCCTTAGGGATAAGGGTGATGAGTGTACAGTTCAGCTCCTTCACGAAGACACCAGTGCGGAAACTGCAAGCTGCACATCATCTCCGATTATGTGCCAAGCAGCCTTAAAGAAGGCTGCCGTATAGCCATCTGGACCAGGAGCCTTGTCATCCCCCATAGAAAAGAGTGCCTCTTTGACCTCAGGATTGTCAATGGGGCCAATCATCAAGAGTGACTCGTCCGTCGTCAACGGACGGGATATGAATCCGCGTAAAGATTCCACGTCCACTGCCGGGGCAGCCGTGGTGCCCAGTAGATCCGTGTAGAAACGAATGAGCTCCTCCTTGACGCTAGCATGGCCGTCAATAGATCCACCATCGGCAGCTTCCAGAGAATTAATACGGTTCAACGCCCGACGCATTGCCACACGCTTGAAGAAAAAGGAGGTGCATTGATCACCATCCTTAAGCCATGCAAGCTTCGCCCGCTGAGATAAGAAAGACTGTTCCATCTCAACCGCTGCTGCGTATAGTGTACGACAAACCCCTTCAAAAGTATGGAATCGAGTATCAGCCGGGAAGTCATACGCAAACCGCTGGCTCAGATCAAGAAAATGGCGCGCATCAACCACATTCTGATGGAGGTCACCCTTGTCCCGTCTTAATTGCTTGAGGTGTGGCTTCAGAAGCTTAAGTCGTTTAAGAAGAAGGAACATGGGACATCCTCGTAGGCGGCGATCCCAGACATCTCGAACAATCGGTAGAAATCGCGAGTCCTTAGTGAGAAAATTGTCAAAACGGAAGACTGATCCCCTTGTGCCCACGCAATTCCTGCCAAGTAGGATGATGGGCGAGTGGTCCGATGTGGCAGGTAGATCGCCATGATAATGCATGCCCTCGTAGCGGACAAGCCAGGTCGGATTAACCAGCATACGATCAAGTCGGCGCCAAATAGCTCTGTCCCCACGTTGACGATTATGCCAAGTGAGGAACTGACCCGTCATCGGCAGAAGGGCAAGGTCAGCCGCTACCACGCATGAGGTTAGCTCAACAAAGTCAGCTGCAGTCGGGTTCCCTCCACGGGCCTCATTTGGAGCAGCAATGACGTTGAAATCTCCCAACACGATCCAAGCCTCCAAGGTAAGTGCCGGGGATAAATGAACGAGATCATCCCAAAGGCTAGTACGCTCCTCCCTACGATTGCGGCCATAGAGAAAAGTAACAAAGAATGATTCTTGAGCAGCCAGAGATACAACCCGACAGTGGATGGCCTGATCATGAAAGGCGTCAACAGTAACTGTAACTGTAGATGGGTCCCAACCAATCCAGATGCGTGCTCCGGGACCAGAGTAGTAGTCAAAAAACCAAGTCCATTGTGGACATATCGATGTAGAGATAAAGGATGCGTTGCAGGCAGCAACCCGCGTTTCGAGTAGCCCTATGAGTCGAATGGAATACCGCGAGATAAGGTCCCCCACCGCCCTGCCATGGTCCCGACGGTTGAGACCACGAACGTTCCAAGCACCAAGTGGAATCATAAAGAATCATGTCGGGCCGTCATGCTTTCAGGGCCCAAAGAAGTCTCACCATCCTCAGATAAGGACTGTAAAATGGCGAAGGAGTTCTTAACATTCACCAATTGCTGAGGGTCATGACGGGGAGAATGGTTGTCCGTAGTAGTGGTAACCAGCTTGCCTTTGCCCTTGTCAACTTGACGCCAAAACTGTGGCTGTTGCTGGCCTGCCGTCGTGCGTGGTGGTTCATGGGTAGCCCCTCGTCGTCCAAGTGGACGAACTGCATTTGAAGTAATCCGCGGTGTAGTTGCAGGCTTCAATCCCGATGGTGTCGTTGGGCAGCCAACAGAGGTATGATTCCAGGAGCCGCAGTGGATGCATTTTGAAGGCTTCCATTCGTACGTGACACGGACTGGAACCACCCCGGTAATTTCACCATGTGCCGAAGGGAGCCGAATATTGAAATGGTCAATAAACGGGTCATCCAGCTTCTTGAGCACACAGATGCGTGCATAGTCAATGCGGTTGCCGTTAGCGGTCACACCATCGGCAAAGAGGGGTCGACCCACCCCACTAGCGATAACACCCAATCCAGCAGGAGTCCAGAATTCGCTAGGCACGTTCCAGAGCTTAACCCAAAGTGGGACCTCGACAAGATCACGTTTGGCAAAGGACATCCCCGGTCGCCATTTCTCAAGAAACAGGGGTTGGCCCCGCAAGAGCCAAGGCCCTCCTTCTAATACCCCATGCATCGCCTCAGAGTTGGCAAATCTGAATTTGAAGAAACCGTTTATGGTAGCCTTTACCTCCACCAAATCGGACCAGATCGAGCGCACAAATCGTTCGACAAAGGGAAAGTAGGGTCTCTTTCCGAGGAAATAGCCCACCAGCGTGTGTTCCCAGCGCGCGAAGCCCTGACGCGCAACTTCCCATGTCGGAGAGACTACCGCCACACCATCAACAATATCTGGCGCCGTATACATAAGGGGGATTCGCGTTATGGTTTCCCGGCGATTGCCTTGCGCTGTCCCGTCCTTGGTCACCGAGGCGAAAGATCGCAGTGCCGTGGCCGGTGGTGCGGTTGATGCAAAACCCCGGAGGTGTTCGCTGGGGTAGGACAAGGCTCATCATGAGAAACCCTAGCTCCGTCGTCGGAGTTTGGGTGGCGGCCCAATTTGGTAGGAGAGACCCTAGCCGCCATAGGGTTGTCTCCATGATCCACCTTTTCTGGCGTCACCACAGCCATGTGCCCCTGTTTTGACGGCGGTGGGGTGCCCGGCCGGCGCCGGAATAAGCTGACGCGTGGGAAGCGTTCATCCCTCAGGGGTTGGATGATCGTACGTGGGATATCTCCCGAGGGGTACAGCCGTGTATCATCGGTGGATAAAACCCTAGTACCCTTAACGGGCCTAGGGTTAGGGTTAGGGCACGGAGCAGCAGATGGGCCATCTGCCGTCGGAAGAACGCCTGCCAGCTGAGAGGAAGAGGCAGCAGCAGTCGACAAAGGGTGTCCAGCCGCCTCAACGCGCGGCGGCGGCGCCTTAACGGGCCTAGGATTAGGGCTTGTGGTTACGGAAGGAGCGTTGGCCGTCGGGGCAGCCACCAGTTTGCCACCCGGCTTCTTGCCCGCCCCAGCACACGGCGGCGTCGATGTGTCAGCCCAGGAGAGGCGCGCGCGGTGGTGTGGGAGTCCAGACTCTATGCCAAGATCCTTACGTAAATAACGCAGGATCTTTTCCATACGTGGATGTGTCTTGAATAGATCCGCAAGATATGCAAGATCGGCGCCAGAAATAGCATCCTCGTCGCCATCCTCGCCGGCAAATCTGAGATTAGCCCCCAACGTCGCCATGGGTTCCACGCGTTCGATGTCCACCATAGCCGCCGTAGGAGTAACAGGCGCCACTGCCATCATCGCTGCCGTCGCCACCATGGAGCCCTCAGACATGGCTGTCGCGGTAGATCGTGAGATACCACAAGCCACGCGGGCAGCGAGATCATCAAAGCGAGATCGATCAAATTCCACTGCGAACGACGGATATTCCTCGATTAAATTCTGCAGATCAGGCATATTTCCAATCAAGCTTGCCCGAGATTGATCCGAAGGAACGGAAGAACCAGCCATCAGATTGTTGATAAAAAAAGAGAGACAAAATCCAAAAAACGATCGAAAGGAACGAAAGATCAAATTCCTCCCATCGCCGTTTGATCCCGGCGATGGAGGAAGGCGCGGAAACCGCCTGTGGGCGTCAAAGCAGGCTTGATCAGCGACGGAGGTAAGTGGAGGTGGTAGGGATTTTGAAAAAGGTGGCTAGGTTTTCTAGAGAGAGGGAGGAGAGAATTTTCGCCTAGAGAGAGATTTTTTTTATATGTTACTATAGTAACTTCTCCGTTTTGTTATTTTTAGACGTTTCAGCTTTAATAGAGAATGTATAATTATTGTCTCCTTTAGTTTTAGTCGCTTCTTTCTTTAATTTTGAATTTAGAATGACTTTGGGTATTTTTGGATTAGGAATAGAGGTAGAACCAAATTTGGTCGTGGCAATAGTAAATAATTTGTCTTCCTCTATTCTTTCTTTCTTGATAGCTTTAGTCATTCTTGCGCCTTTTTTAGAGGAATTTTTGAGAATTAAATTCTCCTTTAAAAGCTTATCTATTTGAGCTCGAAACCCGCTTCGTTCGGAATCCAGAAGAGAATGTAATTCAGCAATTTTGTGAGTATCTTCTGGAATAGTGCAATCTTTAGATTCGGGTTTTATAGATTGTAAAGAATGTTCCTCGGTTGGCACTGACTCAATTGTTTGAGTCGACTTATTTAGAGACAAGTTTTGCTCAAGTTGATGTTTCTTTGCAAGAAGAACCTCTAGTTCTTTAATTTTACAGTGTAATCTAGTGAGTTCTTCAGAAAGACATTTATTTTGAGCCTGATAATCTTTATTTTCCTTTAGTTCTGTTGTTTCAGAATTTGATTTAGCAAGATCATTGTTAAGTTTAGCTATTTTCTCATTAGCTAATTGAAGCTTTATTCCTAGATTGGCTTCTTCTAATAGATGTTTTCTTAGGACAACTTCATTATTGGCTAATCTTGCTTCTAATTTCTTGACCATTTCTTTTTCATTATTTGTGGATGAGAATTTTTGCAACATTGACTTGTTTGCTTCATCACAGGCAGACAAACTTGTTTTCAACTCACATATTTTTTATTCATGTTCTGTGGTCTTAGTCTTCAACCTTATAATCTCATCCTTTGCATTGTTCAATTGACATTCAAGACTAGCTTCAATTTCTAGATGTTTTCTTAAGACACGCTCGTTATTAGCTAGCCTCGCTTCTAGTGTCTTGATCATTTGTTCGTGAAATAAATCCATTTTAATCTTTTCAGTTCAAATATAGAATTTTGAAAATTTAAGTTCAAATAATGTTGGTAATTAAATTCTATATAGAATGTTGGATTTTAATTTGATCAAATAGAATTGTTGGATATATATTGATCGTTGACGTGTTTTAGAATTGATTTAATTTTTTTTTTTTATCAATATTTTTTTTTATTCTGTTTAGAAAATTTTAGATATTGATATTAACCGCAAACTTTTTAAATTTCAGTTCAGTTCAGTTCATAAGCTTTTCAGCACAGCAAAGTTTAGACACAAAATATTAATTATCGACTTAGATTGTATCTTAGACTTTGTATATTATTAAAAGAATGTAAGTTTTACGGTTCTGATTTGACACAATATTAGTTTACGAATGAAAGAGAAGCTGTAAACAGTGCTTTTTGGTTTACGAGTAAAGAATGTTTACGAATGAGAATCGTTCGTAAACCTTTAAGAATTGTAAACAGTAACTTTCGTGAAGTAAAGGTTAATCGTAAACTAATAGAGCTTGTTTACGAATGAAGAATATTCGTAAACCTTTCTTAAAGATAGTTTACGAATGAAATATATTCGTAAACAGTAGATATGTGAAGGTTTACGATTGAGATTGATTCGTAAACAGGAACAATCGTAAAGTAAGGCTTTAAAGTTTACGTTTGGCTTTAACGAAATGTTAAATGCGCGGAAGCTTAATTCAAACCTTAATCGTTTGAGAAACCGTTCGATCTGGGCAGAGTGGATCCAAAACCTACTTGATTATCGAGCAGCAAATCCAGATGATAATCAAGAGGTCTTCAATTCATCTTCGATCGAATTTTGTTTGTGTGTTTCAGATAGAAGGTTTACGGGTCTAAGTTTGTATGAAAAGGTTTTCGCAAATGATTTTAAAATGATTTATACGAAAAAAAATTATACCGAGAATAATTTTTGTACTGAAAAAATTTTACCGGACTAAAAAAAATTTCTTTACCCAAAATTTTTTTTCTAAGCCTCAGAAAACCTTTGAAAAGTAGGTACAAAAAAAATCTCGTAGTAACAAAAAAATTTTAGGTTTACGAGCAGAATTTGCTACTGAAAACCTTTTCAAATGTTTACGGGTCTTTAGGTTTACGAGCAGAATTTGTTCGTAAACCTTGTTCGTTAACGGGTTTACAAATGAAGATGATTCGTAAACAGTGCCTTTATAGTTTACGAACGAAATGTATTCGGAAACAGTTCACTTAGATAGTTTACGAATGAGATATGTTCGTAAACAGTGCCTTGACCTGGTTTACGATTGAACAGCTTTCGTAAACAGTAACTTCCGCAAAGTAAAGTTTACGATTGAAAAGTGTTCGTAAACAGTGACTTTCGTAAAGTAAAGTTTACGATTGAAAGTTATTTGTAAACATTACCTTCGTAAAGTAAAATTTACGATTGAAAAGCTTTCGTAAACAGTTCCTTCGTAAAGTAAAGTTTACGAATGAAAAGTATTCGTAAACCTTTACACACTGTAAAAGTCAAAATTAATTTTGACTTTAACCTTTGACCGAAAAGTAGACTTTTACTTCAACCACTGTTGGGATCGTAAACGAGGTTTACGATTAAAAAGCTTTCGTAAACCTTTAGTTGACCGTAAACTTAAATGCTTTGACCGTAAACTATAAAGCTTTGATCGTAAAGTTTTCTGTTCGTAAACTAAGTTTTTATTCGTAAACTTTACAAATACAGTAAAATTTGATCAAAAACACTTAAATTCTCAAATTAAGCTCAGATAATCGATCGAAAACAGTAATTAAACATGTAAAAACACTCGATTAAACCAGTTCAAAGCAAAACATATAGAATTTTCGAGTTTTTCACATGAACATTTTGAAGATTATAAGAACAATTCGATCAAAAATCAACATAATTAGTCCAAATTCAGCTATGATTATCTCAATTAATCAACTATTAATCATCGCAAACAGTATCAAATATATCATCGCAAACATCTAAGCAAGCAGCACACTCAAAAATGCAATGAACAGTGATGATAGCGATGAATAGTAGCTATCGTAAACTCAAGTTTGCGATGAACAATTCAATGATCGTAAACTATATTTCAGCTCGAAATCTATCAATTCAAACACGCATGCTCTGATACCAATTGTAATTCCCAGATTTTCACATCCAACGAAGAACTTGAGAATAGATTGATGAAGAATTACCTTGTAATTAACGCGCGGAAGACTTTGGGTAATTACCTAGACAAAGATAACATGATTATTGAACACTAGAAAATATTCCTAACAAGTATTTACTGGTATAATAATCAGATCTGTTGGGATTATGCCGTCTTTTGTTGGTAAATGGTCAAAAATTGGATGTAAAATTTACAAAGTTATAAATGTATCTATTGGTGTAGTTATTTGTAATGTTGATGAGTATCTATTGGTACAATATGTGCTTGTGTTGGTATAGTACTCTATGTTGTTGGTGTAATTATTAGATTTACTAGAATGATTATTTGATTATTTTGTTGGTATAATTTTTTCATTTACTGGTATAATAGTGATGTTTGACGATATTAGATGCGAAAATTACATTTATTGGACTAGTTATTTGGGTATTCTGTTAGTATAATTTTTAAATTCGTTGGTATAATGTAGGTTTCTGTTGGTACAATTTTCGGTAGAATTATCAGTATCTATTGGTATAATCTGTACTGTTGATGGTATTATGTTATGTGCTTTAGTATAATAATTTGATTTCCTGAAATAGTTAATTCCAGTATTCTGTTGGTATAATTCTCATGTTTGTTGGTATAATTACTGTTTTTCTTGGTATAATTATTGGTAAAATTAATCAGTATCTATTGGTACAATTGATACTTCTCTTGGTATAATGTTCCGCTCTGTTGGTATATAATTAGATTTACTGGAATAGTTATTTGAGTATTTTGTTGGTTTAATATTTGTATTTGTTAGTATAATAGTGATGTTTGACGGTATTATATGCGAAAATCACTTCGTATATTATTGGTAAAATAATTATGACAGTTGGTATGATGCTTTTATAATTTATTGGTATAATACCGGCGACATCTGGTATAGTATCTTTGTTTATCAATATAATTGCGCCTTTAGTTTCCGGTATAATAACGTTATTTCTTGGTTTAATACTCGCGACAGTTGATATGATAGTCATAGCGCTTTTCTGAGTCAGTTAAGTAAAGTTAGTTCTGTCTTTTCATATCTTTTCGGTACTAAACAGGAATATCTTTGCAGATCGGTGTTTAAGAGGAAGAAAAAACTTAAGTGGTATTTAAGAGGAATTTTAAAGTTCGATCGGGTCTGAAACAGAATTTCCCCTTTTTTTTCAATCGATAGCTTCACTAATTTTTTTGGGGCAAATTTCGTTTCAATACCCTTCGAAGTTTAAACTTCCTGTTCAGTACCCATCGAATTATTTTTTCCTGTTCAGTACCCATCTGTGAAAAGTTGTGTGTTTAATACCCCAAACAGTGAAAGGACGAAAATAACCTTTCTTCACAACAAAACTGGACATAATGATAACAGTTGGTATAATATTCAATTCTGTTGGTACAATATTGACAATAGTTGGTATAATGTCCAGTTTTGTTTGTATTGATGCTTTCTAGTTGGTCAAAATAACCTTTATTAATCCACTGTGATGATGCTTTCTCGTTGGAAAATGCATATCGGCGCAGCTTCTGTTTTAAACAATTTTGACCTAGCTATTGTGCTCCAATCTTTTTAAAGTTGGTCTCGTTGGAAAGCTACGATCTTCCGCTTTCTACAGCCGCTGGATTCAGCTTGATCCGACATTCCCACGAATTGTTATAGATTTTTGAAGTTTCTACTACAAAACTGGACATAATGATAACAGTTGGTATAATATTCAATTCTGTTGGTACAATATTGACAATAGTTGGTATAATGTCCAGTTTTGTTTGTATTGATGCTTTCTAGTTGGTCAAAATAACCTTTATTAATCCACTGTGATGATGCTTTCTCGTTGGAAAATGCATATCGGCGCAGCTTCTGTTTTAAACAATTTTGACCTAGCTATTGTGCTCCAATCTTTTTAAAGTTGGTCTCGTTGGAAAGCTACGATCTTCCGCTTTCTACAGCCGCTGGATTCAGCTTGATCCGACATTCCCACGAATTGTTATAGATTTTTGAAGTTTCTACTACGAAACTGGAAATCTGTGTAGTGGTTGAAGGGATTTCGAAATTTATTCTTAGATTTTGCTTCAAATCACGCTTTAACAGTATTATAGGTGCACTGCAATGATCTTTAAACATTTCTGGGCAGTTCATAATATCAGGGCATGTGTTTTATGCTATCGATTCGAAAGGCGTCGTATATTATCAAATTCTTGTGAATTGATGCACTTGAGTCGTTCTCATGTTTGTAGGTGAAGAAACATTGACCGGGAATACAAGAGGAACTTCGGATTATAGGGAACACTAGACCATCACCTGTGAGTTGATAATACGGGGACACCTTCCCTTTGTGGGATGTGTAAACCTCGCGATGGGTGGTTTTATTTTGTCATTTATGAAATTATGGGTTGTTGCTTGGTTGATTGATAGAAAGCCTTGCCGGCTATAGGATGTTCGTATTTGTTAACATTGATGAGACTTTGGGCGTTATGTTATGTCGTAGATTGATTTGCTGATTGCACAGGAAATTATATGACGTTAGGTTATGTGTGGGTATGTTTGTTATGGTGCTACTTGTTGACTATTTTGTTGAGTTCTTGGGCGTATATGTTGTTTCGTGGACTGATTTTACGATGACAAGGAATTACGTGACATATAGACGGCTTGATATTTTGTGCGATTGAGTTATGTTGTGGATTGCGATTGTAATATTGGATTTTGTGCTGATATTGCATACACTCGGTACCGAGATGTTCATCAGTAGCCCGAATAGCCACGATTCGGGTGAGTGAGAGTGGCACATTGATTAGTAGCCCGAATAGCCACGATTCGGGTGAGTGAGAGTGACACATTATTGATCAGTAGCCCGAATGGCCACGATTCGGGTGAGTGAGAGTGGCATATTGAGTAGTAGCTCGGCCAACGTCACCGGTGTGGGACATGCATGATTTATAAGATTATTCGTGGTACATTGTCTAGAGTACGGTGACGGACTCGTCTAACTCTCGACGGGGAGTTCAGTTCGAGGAAGGATATGGCTGCCGCGTTGTTTATGTGATGGCGTGTATTTTCTTGATTTGCTTGATATGTTCTATGATTGATTTTGGTTGTCATATTTTCTTCGTAAAATCAGTGGATGTTGATATTTTGAAGGTGACGTTTAATAGTAAATGTGAGGTATTCATGAATTGTTGATATGTTTGATGTGCTGATGTTCATCGTTGAGGACACGCTTTCTATGATGAGAAAGTGTGTTTGTATTATCATCTCACTGAGCTAGTGGTTTGCTCACCCCGTTTATGTATATATTTCTTTTTAGGTTGTTGACATCATTTTTGACCGGAGGTTGCCATTTCTTCAATCGTTGTTTCCACTGCTGCTTCTTTCATTTTGGTATCTTATCTTTATTTTACCCTTGAGGATCCATTGGCGGATATCGTTTGGGAGGACATTTTGCTTGTATGTGTATTCCTTCATTGATCGATGTTTTGAGTTCCTTTTGTACAGTGTAAAAACCTCCTTTGATATAAAATATATATTTCTTTCGTGAGATTTCCATTTGTAAAGTATAAGCTAATATGGACGCCTTGCGTTTATTGAGAAACGCGGCGGCTGTCACGTGATCGACACGAGTCGGGGCGTGACAGTATTGTATCCATCTTTTATCTATATAAGATTATATTATATAAAATTATGTTTGGTTTTTATTATTCCAGTCCACTTTTAATATTTCAGCCCGATATTAAAACCCAAGCCCAATACAAATAAATTGTATAAGTGGGGTTATATTAATTATATTGGGCCTGTATTAAATAAATTATAACTGGGCTTTTATATATGCCTTATAATCAAACGGACCCAAGTATAGATATGCACACCCTAATAAATATTTTGAAAAGACACGCTAGATATCTCTTCTGTTCAATGTATTTTCCCTACTCATCGCAATCTCTCTTGGAATCTCTCCGATTGAAAAGAAAGAAAATCCTTCGACGTTGGTGAGATTAAATCCTCGCAACGGTCCATCGTCATTCATTGTATCCGTGAATTTACTGCTTCCTCGATTGTCTCCCTTTAGAGCATTTATTTGCCCCGCTCTGACTTCTGGATTTTTTTGCCGTTTATTGTTGTTGATTACATTTTAGGCCGGTTCTCGCCTCCACGCGTACCCTTTGGGACGATTTAATCCGGCTATTTTGTGATCTGCATTCGGTTGATCTTACAAGGGGAATTAATTTTTGGGTTTAGGCTTCGATATTTGATATGTGGTGTTAGTATTTGATTTTGGAGTGTTTATTTTCCGGTTTTTGCTGCTCGGCAGTTACATTAGATTTAGTATTTGGGGGACTGGGGTTGGATATCCTTTCGAGATAACATGGTCGTGTCGGAGGGTTTGACCAGAGAAAAAGCCAAGCAGTGGGGAGTGACGAAGCCCTTGTCACTTGCAGGGCCGTCCGAGGTGGATAAACAGAGGAATGAGTCCATTATTGTTCGAAATGAGTCCATCTTTGTTCGAAATAAGAAATTTCAGATTTGGTGGTGAAATGTCTATTACCAAGGTACGGTATGCTGATTTATACTTTTCTGATTTTTCTCTTCATTCTTGATGGCTTAGACTACATATAAGCATTTTTCGGAAGAGGTACGCGGTGCACATGATTCTTCTGGTTGACTTATTTGCCAACTTTTTGCATGCATGCTTGCACATGTCTGCTTATGTTCAATTGAAGGTTCCTCAGACACTTCTGTTATCTTTATAGTTAGTGTGTTCTCTTATCTTCCCTGAATTAACTCCTTGATGTGTCTTTGGCAGAAATGTTTAAAAGGATTGGGGACAAGCAAAAATGCTCAATTGGTCTATAACAACCTCTAACAGGTAACTTATCGAAAATCGCTCTGTCCAAGCATATGAAAGCTTTCAGTTGCGCGCTTTACCTTACGGCAAATAAATTTTAAAGCATGGCAATACTTATCTTCATGTGTCGTCACGATTCGTTATTTTTGTCTTTGATGTAGGGAGAACTACAAACATTCTGAAGTTCTCATGGATTGAATTCCATTCTGAAGTACTAAGTCTTTGTGATGCAACCCTACTCTCAAGGAACACATAGCCTAGGGATTTCTCACATTGTTACATATGAACTGCTTTACTTTAATATCTCACTTATTTGTAGTTTTTCTTTTTCTGTTCAGATCTTATTACCCAATCATCCATTCCTCAGTCATACACTCACCAACCAGCCATTCCATCAATTACCCAATCATCCACACCACCAACACCTGTCGAACAACAAATACCCGTTCGACAGCGCTCACCACCACTCATTACACCCATCCCACCACCATCTCCTGTCAGCCGCACATCGCCGATCCCGCCGACGTCGCGTGCTCTTCAACGACAAATGTTGAGCGACGTCTCCCACTCGGACGGCGAAGACGGGATGCCCATACTCCGCCCACCGTCACCACCACCCTCCACGAGGCAGCTGTCGCCCGCTCCTCAACGCCAACAAATGAGCGACGACTCCTCTGACGACGACGATGACAGCACGCTTATCCATAGACGTCGTCGCATTCCTCCAATCCCCACTCCACTACAAGCCGGGTCACCCCTTAGGATAGAAGCCGCCGACATCGACCCAACGGCGCATACCACGAGCCTTAGCCATTCGGCCGGTTCCCAACAACCGGTCGTCTCAAAAAGCCCCGACCCTCAACCATCACATCCTCCGCCTGTCACCGAACAGGCCTCAACGTCCATAGAGGCGCCCATGATTGAAGCACTTCTAGGATTGGACGGAAGTCCCGATGACGACGACCTCACATCGTCTTCGTCAAAGGGCCACCGTCCGAACATCACGATCGGACGCGTGCCAACGGGACGCCTAAGTGGCCCTGGTGAGAGCTCCACCTTCGCCCGTCTGTGTGACGTGGCCCTAACGACCGGAGCGGTCCTTCTTCGTGAGGAACCGCAAGGACAGGTCGGAAGCCCAGTGCCGCCCGAAGTCCCATCGATTTCCCGCGAAACTGGCCACCCCACCACTTCGGGGGTGCAAACGGAAGGCCTTCGTGGCTCCGGCGGTGATTCCCCGCACGTGACGGCGACATACCTAGAACGGAGACTTGCCGAATTTCTCGAGCAAGTGGCTGTCCCGCGCATGCAGTCACTCATTACGGCTGCTGTGCAGGACAGAGGCAAAGCCCTGTCGTCGACAAAACCCCGTCACGTTCCCCACTACCCCCACCTCCTCATCCGAACCCCCACACCATGCCACTGCTCGACCTATGGGACATCCTCACTGCCCGTCTCATAGGAGAGGACCCGAAGCACCCCGCGCTCGTGACGGTCCGAAAGATGCTGATCGCGCAACAAAACATACCGTCAACAGAGACGTGCCGAGATGACACCTCAACAATCCGAAGACGGCACGATGATCCTGACGACCAGGATCGCCGTGAGGGGGAGAAGCGTCAACGCCTATCCTCCTTCGGAGCATCTGTACGACGAAGCACACCAAGACAGGGCAGATCAGCAGCAGGCCCTACAACACAAACCCAACAACCCACACGAAGAGGTTCTCGAGGAAGACAAGCGGCGCCAGGGCCGAACCAGACACTCTTCCTTAGCGAAGCAACGTCGACCTCGGAAATCCATACACATACAGTCCAAAGAACCACCACCCCAAATCCTCCTTCCACTACCCACGAAGCCAGAAAAAGCCGAAGCCCACCTCTTTCGCCCTACATTGCTACACAACCGGACTTAGAGCCATTCAACCTCGAAGATTACCTCCAACCACACACTGAAGTGGAGGCGTACATTATGAACGAAGGATGGCTCAAAAGACCGGTTACAGAAGAGTTCTCAAAGGCTATGTTTGATAACGCTCGACAGCTCCTAAGGAATGCAGAGGTTGAACTTGTCAGAATAGAAGACAAGGAGCTGGAAGAAGGGGAGGACTACGAAGCAGAAATCCCCGAACTTCCTGTTCTCTTGGAGCACGCCAACCGATGGTACGACATGTACAACCCTCCGCCAAGAGAGACCCCGAAGATTCCGGAGCTCCCGTGGGAAAATGCCAAAATCGTGGCACCTTACCAGGAAGAGTTTCGGAAACGAATATGGAGGAAACCCGAGCGTATCACCAAGCCTGACGAACTGGAGCTGAGTGGGATGACTCATCTGACGGGACGAAGGGCAAGATTCTATGTCCTAAGTCTGCGAATGATGATGAGTTTCAGAGGACGCGGCGACAATCTGGATCGCCTTCGAAAAGACGAATCAAGGAAGAAAATGATCAAAAGGGTGACGGGAGTCAGAGTCGAGTACTTCAACCAAATTCCCTATCCAGTTTACAAAGTTGAAAGGGAGGACGGGAAGGTTGAAGACATCAGCGAAGCGGACCTAATCTACATTAGACACCCTGATGTCGAGAATATTCTCGACGTACAGGTATCTAGGACAGCTGAAAAAGGACCCTGCATTGAAGATAGGCCTTGTTACACTCAAAAGGTTCATGTTGCGCCAGATCAATTATAATGCTTCCCACGACCTTCAGATGGCACTGGAAAGCAATATGAAGAAAGTGAACCTCACAAAGCCTAACTTCGAAGTCCCGGATGACCCCAACATCTCTGAAGGAAATGTCTTTGAAGGTGAGGACCCCTCGATAGTCTACGTCAACTACAAAGGTGAGAAGAGATTGATGAAGACCTCGGAGATCCCAAAGTTCTCCGACGGGAGTCTCCAAATTATTTCAAGAAAGTTGACAAGGATTATCCAGGAGATGGAAGGAGAAGACATCGATAGCCAGATGAAGTTCAGATTACTTCGAGGGAAGATCGATGAAAGACTGGCTTTTCGGAGGTGGCTACGTAACTACGAAGTCAAGCTTGGACTTCGAAGCTCTACGTACAAAACGGTGGACCCCAAGGCCAGAGCATCCAAGCAGAAGATTTAAAAAGAACACAAAGGGGGAGATTGTTAGGATCATTTTATTGTGTTCTTTATATTTTAGATGCTTCCGTCTTTGGTGTATTTAGTTCTTTGGTTTAGATGTTATTTGGGTTTGTAATTTACTTAATTAAGTATTAGTTGTTTGGGCTAATTAGGTTTTGGGCTTGATGGGCTTTAATATACCAACTAATGTGGTATATAAAGATCCACCAAGCCCTAGTTTCAAAATATGTTCCTCTTGCAAGCATTGTGTCTTCTTGAAAAAGCCAACCTAAAACACTCCTAAGCTAAAATCGATCTCACCATATCCTAGGTTGCTATCTTTGTTGCTTGCATTATATTAGATGAAAAGGGACTTACAAGAACATCTCATGTACTAATGATGCTTATAATTTTGTATGTTCTTATCCCTACCTGATATATCCAGTCGATGTTAAGTCTGAGAAACATCTCATGCGACTGGCTTCGGAGAAAATATTTAAATCTTCTCCGAGTCACACATTCACCTACGCTGAAACGTTCTTTCCGTGTCAAATTGCTCCTAAATGGGTTCCTAAGTCAACGATTAAGTTAGGTAATCCCAAATATGGTCGGGTACCTAAAAGTACGTTAATGAACGATTTAGGACAAAAATCTGATTTGACACCAAATATGCTTAATTTGTTTTCTGCTAATCAGGGAGGACCCATCCAAAAATGGGTACCAAAGTCCCGCTAATATTTTGCAGGAACCCAATCATGTGTGGTAATTCGATGATGGTTGCTCCACACGCGTGATTGGTATGAGACGAGAGCAACCACATATCCCGGTCATGAGTAGTAATTAGAAGATGGTTGCTCCATACTCATGATCGGTACGAGACGAGGGCAACTACAAATTCCAGCATGCACGGTACTCGGGTTGCTCCACATGCATGACTGGTAAGAGACGCGAGCAACCGCATCCCTCACGTATGGTACTTTGAAGTTGCTCCACATACGTTATAAAGGGAAGCAGTGTGAGCAACTACACCGTAGGTAAATTCTATATATGCATTCCATAGTAAATTTTGGCATACATATAGAGCTGAAAAGACAATATACCTACTTTGAAAATAATAGGGTACAAAATAGCTATGCATGCTTTAAAAAGACTCTACTTTCAAATATTTGCATGCATGCATACATGTGCCGAAATGCGAAATACCCTATGTTATAGGTACATTTTCATTATGCATACAATTTTAAAATTTTCGAGCTTAAACTTTCAAGTATGCATATAAGCTGAATCGCAAAAAAAAAATTACCTATTTTCTGTAGGAGCGTCAAAGGTAGAAAACGTACATTTTAATATGCTTAGTTTAAAGAAAATTAATTCTTTAAGTATGCATCTGAACTGAAAAGAAAAAGACGTTATTTTCATCACGCTCATTTTTTTTGGGAGAAAATCTACATTTTAGGCGTGCATGCATTTAGGGGAGTATCATTCCATATTTTTGTGGGGAGTACATTTTAAAGAATAGAAAAACTCTTACGGTGGTGCACGATTTGAGGGGAGGAACAAAAAAAAAAATATATATATATAGTTATATAGCTATATAATATAATATAATATAATATAATATATAGTATATTATTCTATTATTATTACAATAAATATATATATATATCTACAAAAAAAAAAAAAAAGAAGGGAAAATCCTCTCATCATCAAGCTATTCCACCTCCCAAGACGGACTTTAACAAAAAACTCAACCCTCAAGAGTTCAAGAATCCTCAAAAGGCAAAGGTGACTTCATGGCGCTCATATTATGATGCACTCTACCGACCTGCTCCAACTTGCTGATCAAGCAGCACTCATCAAAATTGACGGATGCAGGAATTCTAGTTCCTATGGTTCAGTCAGACCAAACTGAACCTAACCCCGGAATGCAACCGAGTGTTAGTGACGATTCATGCGCATAAAAGCCACCCCTATTTCGCGGTTCTTGACAAGACCACATAGCCGATGATACAAAAATCCCTTACCTCACACAACATTCGGACCATCCCACATAGGTGCAGGTGCTGATTTTTATCAGCTCCCGAGTAGAAGTCGCCTCATTTGGTCCAATGGCGCATGCACAACCGAGCCTTACCCACTCATCGATCTCCCAATAGACCGATGTTTCATTAAATCACGGGGAGCCATGTAAGCTATCACCGCTTCACTTGGAAGCGGGAGATATTGAACTAAGTGGTAGTCAGCCCCACACCACTAAACTTTCTTGAACACATCGAGTCTAGGTGTCCTCACTATCTAAATATTTTATAATTTTCTAGGACACATACACATTTTCTTATCTGGACTTCGTGACCAGATCAGAACTTCCATAGACACATCTCCTGTAGATGTGATTCCACGATTGGAAGGAAGTCCTGCCGTTGCAACATCAATACAACAACGGTATCAGGCCATCGTCTCGAGCTCTAGAACGATGCAAACGGGATGCCTATGTGGCCCCGGTTCTTCAAGCCCTGTCCTCATAGGCCACGTCTCGGAGTTTGTCTCTGAAGTCGTGTCGACGGATTGCCTTAGTGGCTCCGTCTTGTTATTACCATCACCGACCTGTAGTTTGTGTCCTTCTAATCTTCCTATACAAGGATGCCGATCTCGTTAACTCGAATCGCCATGAGGGGGAGAAGGGGACACGCATAAACAAACAGGTCGGACCACCCACCAAATTCCGCCGAGCGTACCACTCTGAAGCCGGGCTCTCCTGCACTCGAATGGAACATTCCAAAGGAGCCTCGGCACATTTTACAACACCCCACGCGTACCTTCTTTCGGAGCCAGACAAGCTTCCTCGAGGCCGAACCAGACAACTTCCTTCGAAGAAGACGAATCCGGCGCCGAGAAGAAGAGGAGTAGACTTGAGTTGATGACTTCAAACTACTGAGAAAGACCAGGATAAGATGCGATCAAAGTACAAGATCCGCGACATCATCAAAGTCAAATTTCAAGGCGTGGATCACTATCTACATCCGGTCTACAGAATATAGCGTCAAGTCAAGAGAGTCATAGCTGAAGAGCATTCAAAGCCTCTGCAAGAAGGGGAGATAGCCCTTGTAGGGGGAGATTGCTAGGACTCAAGATGTTAAGGGGAAGTCTTCGTGACCCCGGTTTCTTATACGACGAATTGCCTTTGTGGCTCCGTCTTGTCATTTTCCCTGTTCGTGACGGTGACCGCCCTCGAGACACGACTACAAGACTTTGCCAAGACGTTAGAAGACCAAATCCTAACCAAAGTCTACCGAGCGATGGAAGGCTCATCTCGAGACACAGGCAAGGCCCCCGTCACCGACAGTTTAGCCTGAGCTCCTACTGTGCCTACCAACGCCATCCTCCTTGTCCCGACGACGTGATCAACATGCCAAATCATCAAGCGTCGTCAAATCAAGCAAACACCGCCGACTTTCAAAAACCGAAGTTTCCGCCTCGTGTATGTCTCTCCAAACTTCAAAAAGAACTTCCCAATCCCAACACAAGGTTGACCAAAAAGTAGGGGAAGTTGCGTCATTATCGAAAGGAGAGATCGAACACAAAAAGAAGAAAATTCTTCAAGATCTGGCAAGCAACTTCAAACACCTTCCGGCATTTACGAGTCGAGCTTCAAAAGAAGATTAAGAAGATCTGGTGCCGAGAAGTGAAGAACAAGACACGGTGAGCTTGAAGATCTCCAAAAGAAGAGGTTAAAAGACAAGACAATGAGGAAATTCGTTTAGGACTCAGGCAAATGCACTAAGCCCCACAAAGATAATCCATGTCGAATTGAAGATTGAACACAAAGGGGGAGATTGTTAGGAATATTTTATTGTGTTCAATTAATTATAATTATCTTTGTTGTGTATTTATAAAGATTCTCTTTATAAGAGGCTTAGTGTAATTGGGCTTTGTTAGGGGCCTAAGTATTATATACCAAAATGTGGTATAAATACTTGAACCCTAACACATAATAAAGTGTGTATTGTGTGAAAATACTCTAGAGAGAGAGAGAGCCTCCCAACCCTTCTCAAGAACACACACACCCTACGTTCGATTCAATACTTCCCATTCAAACGTGGTTAAATCGTCCCTTTGTAGATTGGTAGGATTCAAAAGGCTACCAACAAGTGGTATCACTCTCACCAAAACATACTGGTCCCGACAGATGCAACCGCAACATTCTTCTAATCTTCCACGGCATCGTATTCAACAAACGATATGATGTCGTCCAACTAATATGGGCGGACCTGCTAGACCAACTACGAAAACGGGACATCCCATCAACAAAAAAGGTTCTGCCATATCTACGGTGGTTCCCGGTCCTCGTCAGGCACTTCATGGACACGCTTCTCGAGATTGAGAGACGGGACCCTTCTGAAGGCTACCAACCGCCAAAGTTCGGCTCTCTCTAATCCTCAAAGACAAAATTCGATAGAGAAGCGATGGCTATCCCAGACGACTTGCTGCAGCTAGCCGACTCCAACCACCCAATCGTCGCTGCCTACCTCTGAGAGCACGCGACTGAAGACATTCCTGCGGTCCAACAAATCCCAGTTGGACCTAACCCGGGAATTAGCCACCCTGCAGCCTTAAGTCTAGGTCTAGGGAGCGCCGCATCCCCCGCTCGCAAACAGAGGAAAACATCCAAGCGGAATGACGTAAGCCGCCAACAGGAGCGTCGCAAGAAACAAAGAAGCGACAGAGCTCCTCCGCCCATCAGTACACAAATCACCCGGACCGAACCTTTAGGTACAGGAGATGACCTTGTCATCTCCCGAGTAGAAGTCGCGGCATCGGGTCCAACCGCGCACATACCCAAGCCTAGCCACTCAACCATCTCTCAACAGATAGTTGTTTCACTTGCTCACGAGGAGCTACGTATGCCATCACCTCCTCGCTCGGAGGCGGTTGATGTTGAAATAAGCAGTCCTTCGCCTCAGACTGCACCTTTTTTGAGCACATTTGGTCCAGTGTCCTCACCACCCATAATTTTTCCATTTTCTAGGACACATACACCTTTTACTGCACCTCCAGATCTTGGTGATCTGGACAGAACGCTCCTTGATGTCTCCTGGCTGGATACCAGTCAGGGACAGAGCGGAAGTCCCTCAGCAGCCAACATGCCTACAGCTGCTATGGGCCATCAAACCGAGTCCATCTCGGTTTCGATGCCAACGGTGAGCCTGAGTGGCCCCGGTTCTTCGGTTATTATGACGACGGAACGCCTTCGTGGCTCCGTCCCATCATTTTCCCGGTTCGTGATGGCGGCCAGCCTCGAGACCAGACTGGAGAATTTTGCCCAAACCATTGAAGACAGAATCCAGCAAAGTCCACCAGGTGCTCGAGGGTACATCACGCGACAAAGGCAAGGCCCCAGTCACTGAAGAACCACCTGCTGCATCACCTCCGCTCGAAACAGCAGCCCCCCCTGCAGAACCCGGCCCGTGGGATGTCCCACAGAAGAACTCCACGACATCCTCCTGGCCCGACTTCAGAGCGCCACTCACCTGAATGAACGGGAGCTGAAGATCAAACGGCGGCTCGAGACACCGCTATCCTGCCGTGGCGAGGCAGAGGCGTCGGCCCGACCACGCGATGACCCAGATGACGGGGGTCATCCCGAGGGGGAGAAGAGACCAAGCCCGACGCAGACGCAGACGCATCAGCTCACTCAAACCACTACCACCCAAACTACATCCACTACCCAAACCACTCAAAAGGGGGCTTCTTCATCTCAAAAAGAAGTTTCCCACACTACCCCAGCCACTACAAGCCTCTCATCACCTCAATCCTCAGCCAGAAAAAGCCCACCCCTGCCTCATCAACCAGCTACCATCCAAAGTCCATCAGTTGGCGCGCCAAGAACAATCGAAGAACTCTACAACCCTCATGATGCGGTTGAGAGATACATTCTCAATGAAGACTGGCTGCGCAAACCGACCACTCACGAACTGACCAAGAGCTTAATGGAAAACGCCAGACATTTTCTGAAGAAGGCGGCCATAAGTTTAGTTCGGATAGAGGAGGAGGAACTCGAGGAAGGCGAAGACTACAACGCTGATATTCCAGAACTTCCCGAGCTCCTCCAACACAGAGTAGTGGACGTGGACGATCCTCCAATGAAATCCAGAATAGGAGAAGACCTGAACCTGCCTTGGAAGAATGCCAAGATCGTGGCACCATTCCAAGAAGAAATTCGTAAAAGAATCTGGAGAAAGGAGGATCAGCTCAAGAAGTTGAATGAGCTGGAGCTGAGGGGCATGACTCATCTCTCGGAGCAAAGAGCCAACTTGTACCTGCTAACCCTCCGTCGAAAGCTCTTGTTCGACGGAAAAGGCGATGATTTGGAGGCTCTCCGAAGAGAAGAAAAGAAGAGGCCAAGGATCTCGAAGATAACGGGTGTTCGGACGGACCATCTCTGCTCCATAGCCTTCCCAGTTTATCAAATTCAAAGACATGACGGCACCGTGGAAGAGCTTAATGAAGCTGATCTCGCCTATCTCAGATCAGAAGACATCGATAGGATGGTCGGGACCTTCCAGATGATAGGCACCCTCCAGAACCCTGACTTCAGACTGGGCTACAACACATTGAAGAGATTCATGCTGCGCCAAATAAAGTACACAGCATCACATGATCTACAAATGGCGCTTGAAAGCAACCTGAAGAAGGTGAATCTCACAAAGCCTTCCTTCGAGAGCCCAGAATCTGAAGACTTCGGTGAAGGCCACATCTTTGATGGGGAAGATCCATCAGTGGTCTACATCAACTACAAGGGCAACAAGAGGTTGATGAAGACGTCGGAAATTTCGAAATTTTCCGATGGAACCCTCCTGATCATACGAGATAAGCTGAAGAGAATTATGGAGGGGTTGAGTGCTGAAGAGTATGAAGTCCAAGCGAAATTCAATAAGATGATAGAGATAATATCTGACAAGCTTGGACATCGTAGATGGATACGCACGTACGAGTACAACTTAGGATTCAGAAGATCCGTCTACGAGCTGGTGAGACCCAAGACGAAGAAGACATCTAAGCGGAAAGGACACTAAGGGGGAGATTGTTAGGAATCATTTGTAGTGTCCTTTGATAATCATAAGTCTTGGGTATATTTTGTAATTAGTGGTTTTGGGACTAGTTTGGGATTTTGTAATAGTTTTTGTTAGAGCCTTAATATACCAACAAATGTGGTATATAAGGCTTCATTTGCCCTTCTAGGGTTTTTATCAAAAGAATTTCAAAAGCAAGCCACCTTGTACTTTCAAAGTAAGAAACACACACTTTCACACACACTCAAGGTGTGGCTCGAGTTTTAGGTTTAATCCTTTCTTTTGATCCTTGTTTGGTAACAAGAGGACCAACAGTCGTGTTTGTCCTATGTCTTGGAGGAAAAAGTACACACCATTATCTATTGCTTTTCGTTTTGGTAAGTAAAATTTTTTGATCTGCAGATCTGATTTTGCTGAGCAAAGTGGTGAGCTTTCAAGGTCTAAGACTATAACAACCTCTAACACCAACTTAGCGAAAATTGCTCTGTCCAAGCATATGAAAGCTTTCAGTTGCGTGCTTTACCTTAGGGCAAATATATTTTAAAGCATGGCAATATTTTTTTTCATGTGTCGTCACGATTCGTTATTTTTGTCTTTGATGTAGGGAGAACTACAAACATTCTGAAGTTCTCATGGATTGAATTCCATTCTGAAGTACTAAGTCTTTGTGATGCAACCCTACTCTCAAGGAACACATAGCCTAAGGATTTCTTACATTGTTACATATGAACTGCTTTACTTTAATATCTCACTTATTTGTAGTTTTCCTTTTTCTGTTCAGACCTTATTCCTCTCTGACTAACTTGGTCGTGTTTGTCCTATGTCTTGGAGGAAAAAGTAAGCACAATTATCTATTGCTTTTCTTTTCGGTAACTTAAATTTTTTGATCTGGAAATCTGATTTTGCTGAGCAAAGTGGTGAACTTTCAAGGTCTAGGACTATAACAACCTCTAACAGGTAACTTAGCGAAAATCGCTCTGTCCAAGCATATGAAAGATATCAGTTGCATACTTTACCTTAGGGAAAATATATTTTAGCATGGCAATATTTATCTTCATGCGTCGTCACGATTCATTATTTTTGTCTTTGATGTAGGGAGAACTACAAACATTCTGAAGTTCTCATGGATTGAATTCCGGTGCATCCAGCATATTCCATTGTTGGCCCCACGAACTGGAACGAAGCTTTGGATTTCATAGCAAAAGGATCTACGGTCGTTCTGATGTTCTCATGGATAGAATTCCGGTGCCTCAAGTATATTCCATTGTTGGCTTTGGATTTCATAGCGAATAGATCTGCTGAGCAGGTATAAACCATATGTCTGAAGTTCATGTTGATGTGGTAGTCTAACATGATAGTAAAGAGATTTCCAATGAAACTGACTTGCCTTTGTGTGAAGCATCAGCTTTCTGTATTTCTTTTTCTTTTTTCTAGTTTTATTATTGCATTTAGTATAGGTATTTCTGCAACAAATAAATGGGTATCCTTGTTGATCAGTCTGTTGAGGGGACGAAAGTCGTGTGCTTTCAATCGACACAGGCAACTACAGATCTCGAATGTAGGGGCACAACAGATGAAATACTGAAAGATGCTGACAGGCTTGTTTCATTTCTAGCAAATAAGGCAAATTCAGCACTCCGTATCAATATTTCCTTTTTTTTTTTTGTTATCACAAGTGGCAAAGACTTGATTTTAGTCTCACTGGAGAATCGTCGAGATCGTGTAAGTATACCTTAATGCAGGAAATTATGGGTTTTCCATTTGCAATCGTTTTGCTGCACTGTCAGAATTATGTTAAGACATCAATAAAACATAGCCTGAATATTAGTTTCTGTGTTATTCGCAGACTTTTTAGAACAAGAAACTCATGCAGTCAAGGAAAGCACATTAGACAACTCATTATAGAACTATTGTTATGGCTTTTGGATGAAAGGGTCCCACTGATGGACGTTGGTTGCCAGCTCTTCTAAGCACTAAATATCCTTATGTATAAGATTTTGGTAACTAACTCTGAACCTCTCTTTAGTTGACACTTTGATATTAATATATTCTTGATGTTGCTACTTGCCCTGACTCTGATCCAACGTCAGGGTATTGGCAATCGAACTTCCTCGTCTGTCGTTCTAATAAATGTCTTGCGGCCTCTCGATCAGTCAAGATGGCCAGCTCCCGCTGTGAATGAGTCCATTATTGTTCGAAATAAGAAATTTTCAGATTTGGTGGTGAAATCTCCATAACCAAGGTACGGTATGCCGAATTTTTTTTCCAATTTTGCCCTTCATGGCTTATGGCTTAGTACATACAAGCATTTTCCGTACTACAGGTCCTGAAAAATACAATATACGAAGTTGAGATTGATATGATTCTTGAAAGTACCCATATATATATTCACAAGATTTAGAAATCGATGGCTTTCGGAATAGGTACACGGTGAACATAATTCTTGTGATTGACTTATTTGCCAACTTTTTGCGTGCATGTTTCCCCACTTCTGCTTTTCTGATATCTTTCATCTTGGATGCTGAAAAGAAGCTGTTGATGACATACCACTGAGGATGGTTTCAACTGTTATGCACGTTCGAGAATGTTGACACCATATGTGCCCGTTGAACAAAGCATACTTTGGCTATTGCGAGAATGTTGACACCGTCTGTGGCCGTTGTGCATATTCTGTGGAGCTGGAGTGCGAGACAGTTGCTGATAGCCCTCCACTTGCTGCTACTACTACCCACTCTGTTGATGCTCCACTGAAGGTTCCTCAGACGATGCCGTTATCTTTATAGTTATAGTGTTTTGTCCTATCTTCCCTGAATTAACTCCTTCATTTGCATGAGAACAGCAAGAATTGGAAGCAATGTTTAAAAAGATTGGGGACAAGCAAACAAGCTCAATTGGTCTATACGAAATGTTCCAAAATGATGTCAGGTTGATATTTTTGCTCAGCTACACAACGCTAGTGAAGCATTTCAAACATACATCGGAGATGCTTGTTTAGCCCATGTCTGAATCTTATTCCTGAATATTTTTTTTTATTTTGTTTCATTCAGAATGTGTACAGCTTAATATACACATTATTCTGGCAGATGGAGATAAATGTTGTAGCCTGAAGAAGTCCTTCTAGCATGCCCTTAACCATTCCTCCGCCTTCGGCTCTCAATCCTTCTTCAAAGTACGGTTCGCTTTCCCTTATAGATAATACCAGCCTGGTGACCGATTCACAAAATCTAATCGCACGACCCGAGCCTCCAAAGTTCGTCTATTCACTATCATATTCCCAAGATTATTGACCTAATCATCTCTTCTAGAATTCCAAGTATTTATCATTCAGGTTACACGACGAACGTAGAGGAGCGAAGAAATGATAGACTACCATCTGGTAAGCCAAACTCGGCATATCGTATTTATCTTATGTTGCAGTAAAAGGTGTTTATGTAGTGCATTTGTTTGAATTCCAGTGCCTCAAGTATATTCCATTGTTGGCCCACTAAATGTTTGTTCTTTGATGTAGGGAGAACTACAGTGATTCAGAACATCTCATGGTTAGAATTCCAGTGCCTCAAGGAATTCCATTGTTGGCCCACTAACTGCATAGCAAATGGATCTGCTGAGCAGGTATAAACCATATGTCTGAAGTTCATGTTAATGTGGTAGTCTAACATGATAGTAAAGAGATTTGCAATGAAACTGACTTGCCTTTGTGTGAAGCATCAGATTTGTGTATTTCTTTTTCTTTTTTCTAGTTTTATTATTGCATTTAGTATAGGCATTTCTGCTACTAATAAATGGGTATCCTTGTTGATCAGGCTGTTGAGGGGACGAAAGTCGTGTCCTTAGAGTTGATGCAGGCAACAACTGATCTCGAATGTGGCAGCACAACAGATGAAATATTGAAAGATGCTGACGGGCTTGTTTCATGTCTACCCACTCTGGTGATGCTCAATTGAAGGTTCCTCAGACACTTCTGTTCTTCCCTGAATTAACTCCTTGATGTGTCTTTGGCAGAAATGTTTAAAAGGATTGGGGACAAGCAAAAACGCTCAATTGCTCTATAAGAACTATATCGCATATATCAGTTGTATCCTCGGGTAATTTGGTTCACTGCTCTTAATTTTTTGGTTGCTAACATGCACAGTTATCGTAGAATGGCTTGTAAATGTTTCAGTAGTACCCTAGGAACCACTTGTCGTTTTCACTAAATGTTCCAAAATGATGTCAGGTTGATATTTTGCTCAGCTACACAACGCTAGTGAAACATTTCAAACATACATTCTGAGATGTAGCCCAGGTCTGAATCTTGTTTCTGAATATTTTTTTTATTTTGTTTCATTCATAATATGTGTACAGCTTAATATATACATTATTCTGGTAGATGGAGAGAAATGTTGTGGCCTGAAGAAGTCCTTCTAGCATGCCCTTAACCACTCCTCCGCCTTCGGCTCTCAATCCTTCTTCAAAGTACGGTTCGCTTTCCCCTATAGATAATACCAGCCTGGTGAACGATTCACGAAATTTAATCGCACGACCCGAGCCTCCAAATTTCGTCTAGTCACTATCATATTCCCAAGATGATTGACCTAAGGTGAAAACATCTCTCCTAGAGTTCCAAGTATTTGGTAACTTAAATCTTTTGATCTGCATATCTGATTTAGCTGAGCAAAGTGGTGAACTTTCAAGGTCTATTACCGCACCAACCTTTAACAGGTAACTTAGCGAAAATCGCTCTGTCCAAGCATATGAAAGATGTCAGATTCGTGCTTTTCCCTGGTCCAAATATATTTTAGCATGGCTATATTTTTCTTCATGTGCCGTTTCGGTTCGTTATTTTTGTCATTGATGTATGGAGAACTACAGTCACTCTGAAGTTCTCATGGATTGAATTCCGGTGCTTCAAGCAAATTCCATTGTTCATGTGGTAGTCTGACATGATGGGTCAACTGAAGGTTCCTCAGACACGTCCCTATCTTTAGAGTTTGTGCTTTGTCCTATATTCCCTGAATTAACTCCTTGATGTGCTTGAGAACAGCAATAATTGGAAGCAATGTTTAAAAAGATTGGGGACAAGCAAACATGCTCAATTGGTGGTCTATACAAACTATAACGCAGTTGTATACTCAGGTATTTTGGTTCACTGCTCTAACTAACATACACAGTTCTCATTGAAATGGTTTGTCACTAAATATTTCAAAATGATGTCAGGTTGATATTTTTGCTCAGATACACAATGCTAGTGAAGGATTTCGAACATACATCAGAGATGGTTTATCCCAGTTCTGAATCTTATTTCTGAATATATATTTTTTCTATTATGTATACAACTTAATATATACATTCTTCTGGCAGATGAAGAGAAATGTTGTAGCTGAAAGAAGTCCTATCATGCCCTTATCTACTACTCCACCTTTGGCTCTCAACCCTTACCAATGTTTTTTTTTCGTTATCACAGGTGGCAAAGACTTGATTTTCTCTTTCATCTTGGATACTGAAGAGCTGCTGCCGATGACAAACCACTGAAGATTGTTATCACGAACCCGAAGAACTTGGAAATTTTTCGTGTTATCTATATCTCGAGTAAGTGCCGGCAACGACTTGTCCCACCTTGCCCTTACTTCGAGTAAGTAACCGTGCATGCCCTTACTTCGATCTCACACCAACAAAACAGCAGTCCCGCCAAAGCCAATGGTCCTTTGTTGCTTGAAGTAGCCGTGCACGCCCTTACTTCGATCTCGCACCACGAAATACGAACGACGGGAACACGATATTTATGAGATTGCCTCACTGGAGATGCTAGTTTAAAAGGCTTCGGGTTTCATGGGACAGATTCTATTAAGCCTATTTTATTACCACAAATTTCTTTCTTTTTTTTTTTTGTTAACATGGTTTCAGGTGGGGGCGATCGACCATTCTAGTGTTTTGCCAAGTTGGTGGGGGCGATCGACCTCTCTAAAGGAACTCTAGTGTTTTACCAAGTAGTGAGTGTTGAACTTCCGAACACAAGAATAAAATCGAGAGGCGCGAGACGCTGTTGGAGCAACAACCCCTATTTATAGGGTTTCGTTCGAGTCAAGTGCATGTACATATTTTATTGTGTGCAAGGAATGGGAACACCTCAATTCTCAAAGACCAAAAAATTCAATGTAACTTATTTAACCTATGCCAAAGATATTTTATCCGAAGATCTTATCATAATAAATATACTAGGTTCAGGCCCATGCGATGCACGGGTTAACGTGTGAGCCAAGTTAATACGCCGCCGCATATTCTCCAAACTCGGTGCTCACGAAGGCGATATACTTTGATGGGATCAGACATCGCAGTTGCATACATTTTTCAATCTGATGTATTATATATTTACAAAATTTGTATTTTATAATGTAAGAGGAAAAAAAATAATATTTGAAAATAGTATGAATAAATTTTATGTCATACAGTCTAATACTTACTTCGTAGTTCAACCATTTTTTACCGTATCATCAGGAACATTTGAAGGTGTCTGTTAGAAGAGGAGTTGTTGATTTATAGCGTCACTAATTTGTTTTCGGGGAAATTTCGTTTCAGTCCCGATCCAACTTTAAAATTCCTCTTAAATACCACTTCAGTTATTTTTTCCTCTTAAATACCGATTTGGCAAAAACTTCCTGTTTAGTACCCCAAACAATGAAAAGACGAAACTAGCCTTACTTAAATGACTCAGAAAAACTATATGATTATTATATCAACTGTCGCGAGTATTAAACCAAGAAAGCACGTTATTATACCAGAAACTGGAGGCACAATTCTACTGACAAATAAAGATATTATACCAGATTTCGTCAGTATTATACCAGAAAAATATAAAAGCATGATGTCAACCGTCAAACATCACTATTATACCTACAAGTACAAAAATTATACCAACTGAATACTCAAATAACTATTTCAGTAAATCTAATTATTATACCAATAGGGCAGAAAATTATACCAAGAAAAGTACCAATTATACCAATATATATTGATCAAGTTTACCAATAATTGTACCAACAAATACGGCAATTACACCAACAAACACAAAAATAATACTAAAAAATACCCAAATAAATATGAAAATTATAACAACAGAAGTATTTATTAGACCAATTGATACTGATTAAATTTACCAATAATTATACTAACAGAACAAGTTACTATACCACTCAATATGAAAATGATACTAACAGAATACTCAAATTAACTATTTGAGGAAATCAAATTATTATACTAAAGCATATAAAATAATACCAGCATACGTACCGATTATACCAATTGATATTAATCAATTTCCATACAAAATTATACCAACATACTCCTAAGGCATACCAAAAAAGACAAACATTGTACTAATTGATTACCGAAATAACTATTCCAGGAAACATATTTATTATACTAACATATACTAACACCAACAACGATCATACCAACAATATCATTAATTATATCAATTCATTTCACAAATTATACCAACGTTTCTGATTATTGTACCAACAAACACAGTTTTTATATAAATACTTTTCTAGCCAATTTCTAACAGTTATACCAACATAAGCCAAAATTATACCAAATGTGTAAGTTATTGTACTCGAAGTACACTACATAGTCGTATACCAACATATCTGTTTATTATACCAGTTAATAGTTAATCAAATTTATTTGTAAATATACCAGCAAATGCTGAGATTTTACCATCAGACGTAATTATTTGACCAATAAAAGCCGATATTATTCAACAACTTTGATTATTAACGTACCAACATGATTGTTGGTATAATCACGACATTTGTTGGTATAATAGTCATGATACTTGTTAATAAGATGTTTCTTGGTATGTAAACGATGGTATTAGTATGATTACGTACTTTGTCGGTAAAATTACGACATTTGGTGGTATATTAGTCATGATACTTTGAAATAATATGTTTGCTGGTATGATAAATAATGGTATTAGTATGATTATGTACTTTGTTGGTATAATTATGACATTTGTTGGTATAATAGTCAGGATACTTTTAAATCAGATGTTTGTTGGTATGACAAATGATTACATTAGTATGATTACGTATTTTGTTGGTATAATTACGACATTTATTGGTATAATAGTCAGGATACTTTTAAATAAGATGTTTATTGGTATGATAAATGATAATATTAGTATGATTACGTACTTTGTTGGTATAATTACGACAGTTGTTATTACGATTAGATAATTTGTTAGTATAACAGTAATTTGAACTGGTATACTAATAGTTTTATTGTAAGAAAAACGTTTTAGAAGTATAGTAATTTGAACTGGTATACTAATAGTTTTATTGTAAGAACAACGTTTTAGAAGTTAAAACGTAGTTATTGAACATTACACATAAGAGTTGGAAATAACGTAAGAGTTTTTATGACATATTCATCAAATTGGACACTTACACATAAGAGTTGGAAATAATATACCTACAAATAATTATCCAAACAATCACACATAAGAGTTGTAATAAGGTAGAGTTTTTATGACATATTCATCAAATTGGACACTTACACATAAGAGTTGGAAATAATATACCTACAAATAATTATCAAAACAATCACACATAAGAGTTGTAAGAACATAGAGTGTTTATGACATATTGATCAAATTGGACACTTACACATAAGAGTTGGATATAATATACCAGCACATAATTATTCAAACAATCAGACATACGAGTTGGAAATAATATATCTACACATTATATCGTTTTTAGTATAATTTCAAATTTTTGTTGGTTATCAAAGCTGTTGGTATTATAATCTGTATACTAACATATAATGTATAATAAATTTTAAATCTGTCAATAATTGTCTTTCTTGGTACAATATGCAGAATTGTTGGTATAATAGACGCATTACTAAACAATACTAGTATAATTACTATGTTTATTGATATAATAAATCGTTTGTTAATCCTTAAATTAATGTATAATATTCCTAATCGATAAATAACATTAGTTGGTATAATAGTTGTATGTCTCGGTATGATAACGATTTCTATTGGTATAATATCTACATTTGTTGGTATAATAATAAGGGAGATGTAAGTAAAATAAAAATATTATATCATTGTTTGTTGATATATAATAATAAAATCTCTTGGTATAGATTAAATTTTTATTGGTATAATCGCTATTAATTTTTAAAATAAAGCTTCCATAATCGAACCAGTTGGTATTTAATCAACACTTTCTCTTCGTAGAATTATAGCTTCCGTTGGTACAGTAATCGAGTTTGTTGGTATAATAACGTCAGAACGTAGAATTATAATAACAATATTTAGAATAATCATTATAATATGCAGAACTGTTGGTATAATACGCAAAACTGTTGGTAGAATAATTTGCCGATAATGTGCAAAAATCTCTTCGGATATTCAAATTATAATAACATTATCTTTAGGCAATCGTTCAGTATTTATTGTTATAATAATGAGCTCTGTTAGTATAATTAATAATGAATTTTATCAGTATTTACTGGTATAATAATCAGATCTGTTGAGATTATGCCGTCTTTTGTTGGTAAATGGTCAAAAATTGGATGTAAAATTTACAAAATTATAAATGAATTTCTTGGTACAATTTCGGCATTTGTTGGTAGAATAAATGTATCTGTTGGTGTAGTTATTTGTAAAGTTGATGAGTATCTATTGGTACAATATGTGCTTGTGTTGGTATAGTACTCTATGTTGTTGGTGTAATTATTAGATTTACTGGAATGATTATTTGATTATTTTGTTGGTATAATTTTTTCATTTACTGGTATAATAGTGATGTTTGACGATATTAGATGCGAAAATTACATTTATTGGACTAGTTATTTGGGTATTCTGTTAGTATAATTTTTAAATTCGTTGGTATAATGTAGGTGTCTGTTGGTATAATTTTCGGTAGAATTATCAGTATTTATTGGTATAATCTGTACTGCTGATGGTATTATGTTATGTTCTTTAGTATAATAATTTGATTTCCTGAAATAGTTAATTCCAGTATTCTGTTGGTATAATTCTCATGTTTGTTGGTATAATTACTGTCTTGGTATAATTATTGGTAAAATTAATCAGTATCTATTGGTACAATTGATACTTCTCTTGGTATAATGTTCCGCTCTGTTGGAATTATTTGAGTATTTTGTTGGTTTAATATTTGTATTTGTTAGAATAATAGTGATGTTTGACGGTATTATATGCGAAAATCACTTCGTATATTATTGGTAAAATACTTATGACAGTTGGTATGATGCTTTTATAATTTATTGGTATAATATTGGCGACATCTGGTATAGTATCTTTGTTTATCAATATAATTGCGCCTTTAGTTTCCAGTATAATAACGTTATTTCTTGGTTTAATACTCGCGACAGTTGATATGATAGTCATAACGCTTTTCTGAGTCAGTTAAGTATGGTTAGTTCTGTCTTTTCATATCTTTTCGGTACTAAACAGGAATATTTTTGCACATCGGTGCTTAAGAGGAAGAAAAAACTTAAGTGGTATTTATGAGGAATTTTAAAGTTCGATCGGGTCTGAAACGGAATTTCCCCTTTTTTTTCAATCGATAGCTTCACTAATTTTTTTTTGGGCAAATTTCGTTTCAGTACCCTTCGAAGTTTAAACTTCTTGTTCAGTACCCATCGAATTATTTTTTCCTATTCAGTACCTATCTGTGAAAAGTTGTGTGTTAATACCACAAACAGTGAAAGGACGAAAATAACCTTTCTTCACAACAAAACTGGACATAATGATAACAGTTGGTATAATATTCAATTCTGTTGTTACAATATTGACAATAGTTGGTATAATGTCCAGTTTTGTTTGTATAAAATTATAATAACATTATTTATTGGTATAATAACAATAACAGTTGGTATAATAGCGACAACAGTTGGTATAATGTTCAGTTTTATTTTGTAAAAAATTAGAATAACATTATTTGTTGGCATAAAGTGATAACAATTGGTATAATAACGACAACAGTTGGTATAATATCCAGTTTTTTTTATATAAAATTAGAATAATATTATTTATTGATATAATAGTGTTAACAGTTGGTATAATATTCAATTCTATTGGTATAATAGTGTTAATAGCTGGTCTAATAGAGACAACAGTTGGTATGATATCCAGTTTTGTTGGTACTAAACCTGTGAAGTAAAGTTAGTTTTGTCTTTTCAACATTGAAAAGACCATTTTAGGTACTGAACAGGAAGAAATTCGCCAAATGGTACTGAACATGAAGAAATAATTGAAGTGGTATTTAAGAGGAATTTGAAACTTCGATCGGGACTGAAACGAAATTTGCCCTTTTTTTTCAAATGATTACTTCATTATTTGTTTTTCAAACGACATATTCCTTATTTTTTTCAAACGATAACTTAATTATTTTAGTTTTTTCGAAAGATAGCTTCATTATTTTGTTTTTCATACGATAAATTCATTATTATTTTTTTCAAATGATAGCTTCATTATTATATATATTTTTTCAATCGATAGCCTCATTACTTTAATTTTTTATATGGTAGCTACATTATTTTTTTTTCAAATGGTAGTTTCACTATTTTATAATCTTTCGAACGATAGCTCATCATCATCATCATCATCATCATCATCATCATCATCATTATTATTATTATTATTATTATTATTATTATTATTATTATTATTATTATTATTATTATTATTATTATTATTATTATTTCATGATATAGGTTCATTCCTTTATTTTTAAAAAACGATAGCTTCATTATTTTATATTTTTCTGCAATACCTTCATTATTATTTTTTTCGAAAGATAACTTGATTATTTTCTTTTCAATCGATAGATTCATTATTTTTTTTCGAACGATTGCCTCATATTTTTTTCGAATGATAGCTTCATTATTTTTTTCCAAACAATAGGCTCATTATTTTTCTTTTCAAATGATAACTTCATTATTTTTTTTTTCAAACATTTGCTTAATTATTTTATTTTTTTTCAAACGATAGCTTCATTATTAATATTTTTAATCGATAGCTTCAATAATTTTTTTCAAATGATTGCTTCATTATTTGTTTTTCAGACGACATATTCTTTATTTTTTTTCAAATGATAACTTAAATATTTTATTTTTTTCAAACGATAGCTTTATTAATTTTGTTTTTCATGCGATAAATTCATTATTATTTTCTTTCAAACGATATATAACACCCATATATGGTTCCATAAAAAAATTCTCTTAATTTTCAGCCCAAAACCGATTTTTTTTTTTAAGCCCAAAGCCCACATCTAGCACCATCTTTTATGTTCTACCTCTTTTTCCTTACTTCATTCTTAAGTCACGTTAAAGCAAGGTAAAATAGTGAGAGAGGACAGCAAAGAAAACTGAAAACTGCTTCAAGCTGATCTTATACTGTTTCTGTTTTGATTTAAGCCTTATCATTGCAAGGTATGGTGTAAAAAGTCTTCATCCAATTCGTTATCAAGTTTCTTTCTTCGAAATAATTATTTCCAGCTGCGCAGTTTATGTTCTATCCATTTTTGACCTAGCTAATGTTCTCAGATCTTTGCGAAATTTGTTTCTGTCGAACGCTAAGTTTCTCAGGTTTCCAGAGCCACTTGAAGCATCAAAATCCGACACTTATACGATGTTTAGTGAATTTTTGAATGTTCAGCTGTGATTTTAACCGAATCTGTGCGCCATCTCTGTTTTCTATGATTTTGACATAGTTATACTGCTCCGAATTCTTTAAACCCGATTTCGTTAGAAAGTTAACTTCGCAGGGTTTGCATATCCACTTGAATCAGCCCGTTCCAAAATTTCTACGATCTGTTACGAATTTTTGAGTGTTTGGCGTCTAGACCGAAAAATCCTGTTTCTGCTACTTCTGTGTTGTTCAGTTTTACCCTGCCTATTCTGTTCCAATGGTTTTGAAATTAATCATTCTTGAAAGCTTAGATCCTTGTCTTTCTATAGGCACCAGAAACAGCTCAATCCGAGCATTCTATGATTTGTTATGAAATTTTGAAGCTTCTGCCGCAAAACAGGAAATTTTCAGCAAATAGTTAGAGTATTTTGAAATCACTCATGGCTATCTTCTTATTTAGGCGAAGGAAGTTTGGCAAGGGACTTGAGGGCAACTTCAGACGTCGGCGAAAGCTAGGACTTTACTGTGAGTTGATAGTATGGGGACACCTTCCCTTCGTGGGATGTGTGAACTTCGCGATGGGTTATTTTATGTCGTTTTCACTAGATTATATGTTATTGTTGGATTATGCACTAGTGAGCCTTGTCGGCTATAGGGTGTTTATATCCTTATGTTGATGCGACCTTGGGCGTTTATGTTGCTTCTTTAATGGTGCTAATAAGTATTTGAAACGTCTATGTACTTTGGTGAATTACGTTCATGATTTCAGGGATATGTGACGTGACGGCATGTCACTATTCCACGTTGTTGATTTTATTTGTGGAGTTATGGCTGTGATGCCGATGATTTGTTGACGTTGCATATACTCGGTTCCGAGATGTAGTAGCCCGAATGGCCACGTTCGGGTGAGTGAGAGTGGCATATCGAGTAGTAGCTCGTGGCTTGGCAAACCCGGGTGAGTGAGGCCCAACGAGTCACCTATCCATTTGCCACGTATTGATTATTACTGGAGGGTGATAGTTGGGAAGGTAACAAAGTCCAGTACGAGACTCAGCCAACGTCACCGGTGTGGGACATGCATATCATACATGATAGATATGGTAGTTCACGGTACACTGTCTAGAGTACGGTGACGGACTCGTCTGACTCTCGACGGGGAGCTCAGTTCGAGGGAGGATATGGCTACCCACGCGTCTATATGTGCTATTTGATTCCTTTGATATCTTTGTGATGTTGTTGTGATTTGGATGGTTGTGATGGTGTTCATCGTTGAGGGTACAACTTCTGTGAATAGAAGGTGTGTCTGTATTATCTCCTCACTGAGCTAGTGGTTTGCTCACCCCATATATATATACTTCTTTTTATCCAGGTTGTTGATATCTTTTTGTTCGGAGGTTTGCCATACTCGATCTTCATTTCCGCTGCTGTTTCTACCATTTTGGGTACAGTATCATCTTCTTATATTGGATCCATTGGCGGGGATATTTTGGAAGGAGGTTTTGTTGTACATTATTCCTTCGTTGACCGATGTATCGAGACACTTTGTATTGTAAAACCTCCTTTGATATCTATATATATTTTCCTTTATTGAGTACCGTTTCTTTCATGACTATGAGTTGATATCGAGCCTTGCGTTTATTGAAAAAACGCGGCGGCTGTCGCGCCTTCGACGCGGGTCGGGGCGTGACAGTTTCGGTGGTATCAGAGCCTGGTCTTATTCATTTCCTTTCTTCGTTCGTATAGCCAATGGATCCATTTCTTTCATCTCGTTGTATTGATGAAATATTATTTCATTGATATGGGTTTTGATCTTTTCTATTGATAGTCCTTATGGCACCTCCAGCTCGTACTCGAGGTCGAGGGAGAGGACGCGCTTCTCGTGGTCCTCCGAGTCCTCCTCCTTCTCCTTTTCCTCGTAAACCTCGAGGTTGCACTATTCGTGTTCCTACGACTCCTGTCGAGCAAACACCAGCGCCAGTGCGAGTTGAGCAAATGATGACACCAGAGCAATATCAAGTGTATTATGATTATGTTCGTATACATGGAGTTCCACCACCTACGATGGGTCCTTCGACTTCTGCTATACCTCAAGGTCCCGATATGCCGTTCTTTCATCAACCTGGAGCTCAGAATGTTCTGCCTCATAGTGAACCAACTCTACCCTCATCGAGCATACCTGTTCCTCATTCAGATACGACACCTGGAGGGTCTAATCCTAGGAGTGTACGTTATATTCCTGATTTGGTGAAAGCCGTCACTGATATGGGAACTCCCACATTTGAAGGCGTAAGAGATGCTACAGAAGCGGGTGCTTGGCTAAAGGATGTCACGGAGACGTTCGATACTTTGACGATCGATGAGAGCCATCGTGTATTGATTGCGACGAAACTCTTGGGCAAGGATGCGCGTCTATGGTGGCAGAATCTTAAGGAAACATTTCCTGAGACTATTACTTGGCCTATCTTTGTAGAGAAGTTCAAAGATCGATACTTTTCTCAGTACAGCAGAGATAAAAAAAGAAAGGAGTTCTTCAGCATTTATCAAGGCAATATGACGGTCGTCGACTATGAGAGCAGATTCTTAGACTTGCGTGAATTTGCTCCAGAATCTTATACAATGAGGGATTATGCAAAAGGTTTGAAGATGGTCTCAATATAAATATTCGTGATCGCTTGAAGTCGGGTGATAAGTACGATAGCCTTGACGAACTCGTGGACGAAGCAATTAGAGTCGAAGGCTTAATCCAGACAAGACATAAGCTAGCCGAAAGATCTCAAAAGAAAAGAGAAGGCGGAGCACTATCAGGGAATGCATCGAAGATGAGTAGAAGTACGGGATTTTCCCGTAATATTCCTTCATCGGTGGCATCCGGTCCCTCTCATCCTCGTGAGCAGCCGAAGAGAGGCGAGAGCGTAGCGTCAGGATCTGTTAGTGGAGGTAATAGGTGCCGAAATTGCTTACAATTCCATAACGGTCCCTGTAAAGCTCCACGAGTGTGCTTCCAATGCCGAAAACCGGGACATATGCGCTCAGCTTGTCCCCAACTTGCCAGGACTAGTGGTCAGAATTTTTCTTATCCTCGTGGCAAGGCATTACATCCTCCACCATATTCTACATCCGAGGGTAGTCGACCAGGAGCTCGAGGTAACACAGGTGGCCAAAACACCCGACCATCTACGTACGAAAGGAACCAGACTCGGGTGTTTCATATGACCCAAGAAGAAGCTCGCTCGGATCCTAAAGTTGTGACAGGTACCAACGTCAAAATTGGTAAAAATAATCTACATTTTTCATTTGCTTAACTTTACTCTTTCCTTAGCGACGCTAACATCCCCGTGAGTTTGATATCATGCTTATTATTTTTTTTCTTCTTCTCTAAAATTATCTTGGCCTCGATATATCGTTGCTTCTATAGGCCAAGTCTTTATTGGAGACCGTCCGATCTATGTGATCGTTGACCCAGGTTCTGATCGATCTTATATTCGGGACAGCCTTATTACAAGTCTACCTTATCATGCTTCTCTCTTATCCCCCAAGGTTACTGTTCATACTCCTCTTGGGGAATGTATTGCTCGAGACTTGGTATTTAAAAGCTGTCCCATCTTGATAAAGAATTCTACTCTAGAAGCCGACTTGATACCTCTACCGTTGATTGATCTTGATGCCATTCTCGGCATGGATTGGCTATCTTATCATCATGCAGTTCTTGACTGTCGAGCAAAACTTGTCACTTTTCGTAGGCCTGGACTTTCAGAACTAATTTTTGAAGGGGAAGATCAATCGGCGTCACTTGCTATTATTTCAATGCTTTCGGCCCATAAATTAATACATAAAGGTGTGAGGCATTCTTAGCTTCGATCATCGATACTTCACACTCTACGACGATGATAGATGATATTCCTGTTATGAAAGAATTCTCCGATGTATTTCCTGAGGATTTATCGGGACAACCACCTGCTCGAGAAGTTGATATTATTATTGATACACTTCCCGAGACTACTCCCATATCAATACCTCCTTATCGAATGACCCCAGCTGAACTTAAAGAACTCAAGACTCAACTGGGTGAACTCATAGATAAGGGTTTCATCCGACCCAGCACATCCCCATGGGGTGCTCCTGTTCTTTTCGTCAAGAAAAAGGATGGATCACTTTGTCTGTGTATTGATTACCGTCAATTGAATAAGGTAACAATCAAAAACAAATATCCCCTTCCTAGGATTGACGATTTGTTTGATCAATTGCAAGGAGCGACAGTATTCTCTAAGATCGATTTGCGATCTGGTTATCATCAACTCAAGATTAGGGATATCTATCCCTAAGTCTGCTTTTCGAACCAGATATGGTCATTTCGAGTTCTGTGTTATGCCTTTCGGACTTACTAATGCTCCTGCAGCCTTTATGGATCTTATGAATCGAGTATTTCGCCCATATTTGGATAAGTTTGTTATCGTCTTTATCGATGACATACTTATATATTCCAGATCAGATGAAGAGCATGTTAATCATCTTAGAATTGTACTAGAGACTCTTCGAGAAAATCAACTTTACGCGAAGCTTTCCAAATGTGAATTTTGGCTTCGTGAAATAAGCTTTCTCGGTCATCGCATATCCAAGGAAGGAATTTTTGTAGATCCAGCTAAAATTCAAGCTATATTGGATTGGGATCGTCCGAAGAACATGACTGAAATACGAAGCTTTCTGGGATTAGATGGGTACTATCGGAGATTTGTCAAGGATTTTTCATTGTTAGCTTCATCCTTGACTAAACTGACTCGAAAGGGTGCTAAATTCGAATGGAATGATGAATGTGAGAAAGCTTTTCAGGAACTAAAAGGACGACTCACTTCAGCTCCTATCCTTACCTTGCCTAACCCGGAGATTAAAGAATTCACTATTTATAGTGATGCATCGAGACAAGGCTTGGGATGTGTTCTTATGCAAGGAGAAAAAGTTATTGCCTATGCCTCGAGACGAACTAAAGAAGAACGAAGAAAATTATCCGACACATGACTTGGAGTTGGCCGCCATTGTCTATGCATTAAAAATCTGGAGGCATTATCTTTATGGTGCGACTTGTCGGATTTTTACAGATCACAAAAGCTTGAAGTACATCACTACTCAGAAGGAACTGAACCTTCGACAAAGACGATGGATGGAGTTGATTAGCGACTATGACCTAATCATTGATTATCATCCAGGTAAGGCCAACGTTGTAGCCGATGCGCTAAGCAGAAAATCTTCAACGTTGCTTGCTTCGGTTCAATCGGATTATCTTTCGCTCTTGGAGCAAATGAAAGGACTTCGTATATCGCTTCATCATGAGGAGTCAAGTGAAGCCTCCTTACTTGCTAAATTTGAAGTTAGACCTACCTTGTTCGAGCAAATTCGAGAAAAGCAGTCGCAAGATACTCACTTACAACAAATTGCAAAGCAAAAACAAGAAGATACGAGTGACTTCAGAACTCGAGACGACGGACTTCTCACCTTTCGGAATCGCGTTTGTGTACCGGCAGATTTAAATCTTCGTAGAGCTATTCTTGAAGAAGCTCATTCTTCTGCCTACGCTATGCATCCAGGTAGCACGAAGATGTATAGAACTCTTCGAGAATATTATTGGTGGCCCGGTATGAAGCGAGAAATGGCTGAATACGTATTGAAATGTTTATCGTGTCAACAAATAAAGGCCGAGCATAAAAAACCAGCGGGCGTGCTTCAACCTCTTCCTATTCCTGAGTGGAAATGGGAAAACATCACGATGGATTTTGTGTCGGGTTTGCCTCGGACTCAAAAAGGCCACGACTCTATCTGGATTATCGTTGATCGTTTAACCAAATCAGCCCATTTCCTCCCCGTGCATACCAAAGATAGCTTGGAAAAATTGGCCAAATTGTATGTGGACGAGGTCGTGAGACTACATGGGGTACCGGTGTCCATTGTATCAGATCGAGACCCTCATTTTACTTCTCGCTTTTGGCCAAGCCTTCAAAAGGCATTAGGTACAAAATTGTTATTCAGTACGGCTTATCATCCCCAGACCGATGGACAGTCGTAAAGGACGATTCAGACACTAGAAGACATGTTACGCGCAGTTAACTTGAATCTAAGCGGCAGCTGGGACAAATATGTAGCACTAATGGAGTTTGCGTACAACAATAGCTATCACTCCAGTATAGGTATGGCCCCGTATGAAGCTCTTTATGGCCGAAAGTGTCGAACACCTCTCTTTTGGGATGAAGTTGGCGAGAGAAAAATTGAACAGGTAGAGCTCATTGAAGACGCGACTGAAAAAATTAAACTTATTCGGGATAGACTCAAAGCGGCTCAAGATAGACAGAAAAGCTATGCGGATAATAGAAGACGTGAGCTGGAATTCAATGAAGGAGACAAAGTTTTTCTAAAGATTTCTCCGTGGAAGGGCGTGTTGCGATTTCAGCATCGTGGAAAGCTCAACCCTAGGTATATCGGTCCATTTACCATTACAGAAAGAATTGGCCGTGTTGCGTATAGGTTAGAGCTACCATCAGAGTTGTCGCAAATCCACAATGTCTTTCACGTTTCAATGCTTCGGAAGTACGAACCTGACCCTTCGCATATACTCGAGTTTCCCCCACTCGAGTTAAAGGAAGATCTTTCCTACGAAGTTCAACCGGTTCAAATCATGAATCGACAAGAGAAGAAGCTCCGTAACAAGTCCATTCTGATGGTGACAGTGCTTTGGCATAGCGACAAGGTGGAAGAGGAAACATGGGAACCAGAAGCACTGATGCGTCGTCAATATCCACATCCATTCGATTCGTTAGGTAAGTATATGTTTCGGGGACGAAACCTCTTGAAGGGGGAGATACCTTATAACACCCATATATGGTTCCATAAAAAAATTCTCTTAATTTTCAGCCCAAAACCCATATTTTTTTTTTAAGCCCAAAGCCCACATCTAGCACCATCTTTTATGTTCTACCTCTTTTCCTTACGTCATTCTTAAGTCACGTTAAAGCAAGGTAAAATAGTGAGAGATGACAGCAAAGAAAACTGAAAACTGCTTCAAGCTGATCTTATACTGTTTCTGTTTTTATTTAAGCCTTATCATTGCAAGGTATGGTGTAAAAAGACTTCATCCAATTCGTTATCAAGTTTCTTTCTTCGAAATAATTATTTCCAGCTGCGCAGTTTATGTACTATCCATTTTTCACCTAGCTAATTTCTCAGATCTTTGCGAAATTTGTTTCTGTCGAAGCTAAGTTTCTCAGGTTTCCAGAGCCACTTGAAGCATCAAAATCCGACACTTATACGATGTTTAGTGAATTTTTGAATGTTCAGCTGTGATTTTAACCGAATCTGTGCGCCATCTCAGTTTTCTATGCTTTTGACATAGTTATACTGCTCCGAATTCTTTAAACCCGATTTCATTAGAAAGTTAACTTCTCAGGGTTTTCATAGCCACTTGAATCAGCCCGTTCTGAAATTTCTACGATCTGTTATGAATTTTTGAGTGTTTGGCGTCTAGACCGAAAAATCCTGTTTCTGGTACTTCTGTGTTTTCAGTGTTACCCTGCCTATACTATTCCAATGGTTTTGAAATTAATCATTCTTGAAAGCTTAGATCCTTGTCTTTCTATAGGCACCAGAACAGCTCAATCCGAGAATTCTATGATTTTTTATGAAATTTTGAAGCTTCTGCCGCAAAACAGGAAATTTTCAACAAATAGTTAGAGTATTTTGAAATCACTCATGGCTATCTTCTTATTTAGGCGGAGGAACTTTGGCAAGGGACTTGTTAGGTCCGTTTTTAACATCCAACGATGAACTCGAGCATAGATTCGATAGATTTACCTCGATGATAATGCGAGCGGAAGCTTTAGGATTAAATCAATCAAATCTTCATTAATCACAAACTTTCTCTCCAATTAACCTCTTTCTCTCTCTACAATTAACCATAGCTTAGATAGTGATTAGAGAGAGTGTTTCTAGTGAGAGAAAGCTAAACTCAAGTTGTGTGTATTTTACACACACTTGCCCTATATATACCAATCAATATTGGTATATTTGCATTCTAGTCCCTAACTATATATATATTACAATTAAGTCCCTAGACAAAGATAACTTGATTATTGAACACTATAAAATACTTCCAACAATCTCCCCCTTAGTGTTCAATTATAATTGAAGCTTCGGTTGTCTTTGTCTCTCGAATCTTCAGTCTTCATCATCAGTTGAACACAAAAGAATAATTTCCAACAATCTCCCCCTTTGTGCTCAACTTCGAATTTGACACGGTCTTTGTTGCTGTTTGAAGAAATATCTGAGAGCGTCTGGAGAATCTTCAGTCTCCCCCTATTTACACGCACCCTCATTTTCTACTTTGCAACTTGAATATTCGTCACCTTCTTGCATATATCAGAGTCGCGTGGATCATCAGCATTGACTTGTCGTGTATGCTCGAACCATTGAGAGAGGTCTTGTTTGTTGTGGTTCAGCACGTGCGTTGAAAGCTTGGCTTCTTTAATGAGTTCACGTGCATGGCCTCCTTGATATACTTCTCCCCCTCATGGCGATTCATTTGTATCGTCATGCTGTGTGATCAAGATGAACCAGAGTGTTCGCTGAACGTGTTGGCGTTGAATTCCGGATGAAGTACCTGAAAATGGGACAGACGACCAATCATCGTGAAACATCCCTCGATGTCACTCTTGGTCGTTGATGCAAAGTCATACAGACGTGCATTTGAAGGGACTACGGTGCCACATAGGCAACCCGTTGACATCATTCTAGAGTCGTGCTCCAGAAGATGGCCTGCTACCGTTGTTGTTTTGATGTTGCAACGGCAGGACTTCCTTCTGATCATAGAAGCACATCATTGAATGATGCGTCTACAGAAGTTCTGGCATGGTCACGTAGACCTGCAATATGTGTGTAAAAGAATGTATGTGTCCTAGAAAATGTAAAAAAAATTTAGGTTATGAGGACACACTAGACATTAAAGTGTTCAAGAAAGTCGTGGTGTGGGGCTGTGGACCACTTTGTTCAATATCTCCCGCTTCCAAATGAAACGGTGATAGCATATGCGGTTCCCCGTGAGATATTGAAACATCTGTCTTTTGGGAGACAAATGAGTAGCTAGGAAGGGTTGTGCATGCGCCTTTGGACCAGATGAAGCGTCTTCTACCCGGGATCTGATAAATCAGTCCTGTACCTATAGGGTTATGGCCCGGATAATTTTGTGGTTGAGTTGTGATAATTGCATCGTGATTCGCTCAAAACCCTCACATACACTCGGGGTTGTTCCTGGGATAGGTGCAGTTGGGATTAACTGTACCATGGGAACATGTATGTGAACAACTCGTGTTGTCCATGCGCTAATTGATGTTGATACTCCCTCAAAGCTTGAAGTTTGTCTTCAGGGCATTCTCTTTAATCTATTGCGCCTTTTTAGGTAACGCTCCCCCTAAATTGTTGCGCTATTCCTAATGTGATGCCCTTGCTCCCCCTAAATAGATGCGTTTTTTGAGAAATTGCATATTACGAAGAAATCAAGCGCCTTATGTATTTGAAGTGACACTCCCAAATAAATGTGCCTTTTGCACTTATAAGTCTCACTCCCCCTAAAACATATGCGCTTTTTACATTAGAACTATGGTAATACGCTCTTTTGAAGTTCATGCGCCTTGTCTATCTATCTATCCACTCCCCCAAAATAAAAACAATATAGAATATGAAGACCGACTATTCTATAAAATTAAGCGCTATTTATACTAAGTCGAACTCCCTATGATAGTCAAAAACTGAAAATATAGAGTTTGACTCCACAGAAATTCAAGCGCTTTTTGAATTTTGAAATCGGCTCGGCCTTCTTTAAACATTGTAGCTCAAAAGTTTTTCTCCCCCTTTTTTTTTTGTTGTTTTTTTTTTATTTGTTTTTTTTGTTTTTTTTTTTGTTGTTGTTTTTTTTTTTTTATGGCCTCTTTTTTTTTTTTTTATGGCCCTTTTTTTTTTTTAAACGAAAAATAAAAATAAAAACAATGTTAAATCAAGAGCTTTGGAATAGTCTTGATTTGGTGTGTTTGCTCACGTCGCAGACCGATCACGTGTGTGGAGCAAACCGAATACCACACGTGTCGGGGTCTTGTGCGACTGCTCATCATCGTATACCGATCATACATGTGGAGCAATCGTCGTCTATTTACTTTTCGCCAGAATTAATAGCGAAAACCTAAAGCTTCTCGCTAATACTGTTCACGCGAGAAGTTTAACTTTTCATCACTTAGCGAAAACCTAAGCTTTTCGCCAGAATTAATAGCGAAAACCTAAAGCTTCTCGCTAATACTGTTCACGCGAGAAGTTTAACTTTTTAACACTCAGCGAAAATCTAAACTTTTCGCTAGAATTTTTAGCGAAAACCTCCTAAGCTTTTCTCCACATACTGATTATCGTGATTAGCGAAAAGAGCTTTTCGCCACTTCTGTTAGCGAAAACCTTGAAACTTCTCGCAATTTACTGTTTGAGCGAAAACCTGAAACTTTTCGCCACTTCCTTTAGCGAAAACCTCAAAACTTTTCGCTAAGAATATTGTTTCAGCGAAAAGTAAAGAACTTTTCGCCACTTCACATAGCGAAAAGTAAAGAACTCAATATCTTTTTAAATCAACGAAACAAGACGATCAATATAACATCCAACATATTTTGAATCAAAATTAAAATTTCCAACATTCTATAAAACCAATACAATATCTGTGAACTTAATATTGGTTTTTGAGCTGAAACGCTAATATTGGAGAACTATTCGAAATTAGTCAAAATTAAAATTTCCAACATTCTATACCAATTATAATTTGCAAAATTAATTGGTCTGAACTGAAAAGATAAAATGGATAATTACTTAAGCGAAAATGATCTAGAACTTAAAGAAATCCAACACAACCTAGATCTAATTGAAAAATTATTAAATAAAAAACATCATAAGAAAAAGTCTTTATCTTCTTCATCTTCCTCAACAAGCTCAAAAACTTCAAGCTCAAAACATAAGAGAATACAATCTGAAATTATAGAACCTAACAATTCTCATGAACAAAAGATTATAAAAGAGCTAGAAGATAAACTCGCAAATAATGAGCGTATCCTAAGAAATCATTTATTAGAAGAAGATAATCTTAGGAGATGCTTAGATAGTGCAAATGAAAAAATAATAAGTTTAACAACTAAGGCAGACTCACAAGAAACAAAAATATGTGAATTAAAAACTACTTTGTCTGCGTGCGAGGAAGAAAAACAAGGACTTTTACAAAAATTCTCATCCACAAACAATGAAAAGGAAATGGTCAATAAATTAGAAGCAAGGCTAGCTAATAACGAGCGTGTTCTAAGAAAACATTTAGAAGTTGAAGCTAGTCTTGAATGTCAATTGACCAATGCTAAAGATGAGCTTGTGAAATTAAAATTTAAGGCAGAAAATAATGAACCGAACATATCTGAATTAATAACAAACATAGCTGCCTATAAAGAAGAAATTAAAAATCATCAAGCTCAGAATAAATGTCTTTCAAAAGAATGCAATAAATTACGCATTAAAAATAAAGAACTCGAAATACTTATTGCAAAGAAAGAAACTGAGCTAAAATTGTCTCAAAATAAATCCACTCAAACAAATGAGACAATGCCTATCAAAAAGGAACATTCTATACAAACTATAAAACCCGAATTTAATTGTGAAAATCCAGAAACCGAACGCAAAATTGCCGAGTTAAATTCTCTTCTGGAATCGCAGCAAAAAGGGTTTCATGCTAAAATTGATGAACTTCAAAAGGAGAATACATTTCTCAAAAGTTCCTACAAAATAGGCGCAACCTCAACTTCTTACTCTGTTAAAAGCGAACCATTAAAAAACATATCTCCAAAACAGAATAAGAAAACACCACGAATGACTAAAGCTATCAAGAAAGAAAGAATTGAGGAAGATAAATCATTTTTTATCAAAACAAGCGAAAATGTTTCCTCCTCTATTTCTAAAAAGGTAATTTCTAAAGTCATTCAAAAGATAAAGAAAGAAAGAATAAAGAAAGAAGCTACAAATATTAAAACAGACAATTCTACATTTTTTACTAAAACTGAAATATCCAAAAATAATAATTGTCTGACAAATAAAAGTAACTCATTTTATGAAAACACCTATGTGAATGATGTGATTCTTCCTAATAGGAAATACGACAATTCTATATTGAATGCTATTGATTCTATTAGTTCGTATTCCTATCTCAAGTACCCAGTCAAAGTCAAATCTGAAAAACATCTTCAACGACTGGCGAAAGAGAAAATTTTCTCAACTAACAATAGACACACATTCACCCGTGCTAAAAATGATAATTTCAGAACGGTACAAATTTGGAAACCTAAGCTAGAAATGGAAATAAGTAGTCCTAAACAAACGTGGCTTCCTATGACTACTTTATCTGCTAATTTTAATTCCAAATTTGAACCTTATGAGCTTTATAAGATTACTGCTAATCAGGGAGGACCCGTCCAAAAATGGGTACCAAAGTCCCGCTAATTTGTTTTGCAGGATCCCGATTATGTGTAGGTCCTCGGGTTGCTTCACACGCATAATCGGTATGAGCTGCAAGCAACCACCAATTCCCGACACGTGTGGTATTCGAGATTGCTCCACACCCGTGATCGGTATGAAATGTGAGCAATCAGACTATATAAATAAATATTTTTTTTAGATTTACATTAGCAAAAAAAAAAAAAAAAAAAAAAAAAAAAAACTTTTCGCTAACTTTTCGCTCACTATTTCAGCGAAAACCTTCTCTTTTCGCTAACTGTTTTCGCCATTTTTTTTATATATATATAGGTATAATAAAAAATAATAATAAATAATAAAAAAAAAACTTTTCGCTGAAAAGTCTAGCGAAAACCTCAAACTTTTCGCTAACTATTTCAGCGAAAACATTTTTAGCGAAAACTTTTACTTTTCGCCAACACTCAGCGAATTTTTTTTTAGCGAGAACCTTTTCTTTTCGCTAATTGTTTTCGCCACATTATAAGTTTTTTTTAGTTTTCGCCAATTCCTTTTAAAAAAAAAGAAAATATATACATATATAAATATATATATATATAAAATATATAGGCCTGAAAAAGAGATAAAAAAAAAAAAAAAAAAAAAAAAAAAAAAAAAAAAACTCTGAGCTTCATTGCTAAAAGAAGATGACTTGAATTTCATTGTCAAAATAGGTACATTACTGTCCTAGATATTAGACTTCATCTTTAGTATTGAGTTTCAAAGGAAGTCTAATGTATCATTCTTAGTACCTAAAAATTTGTCTATGTCGTCTTTACATTCTTTATATATTTAGATGGGGAGTGGATAGACAGATAGACAAGGCGCATGAACTTCAAAAGAGCACATTACTATAGTTCTCATATAACAAGCGTATATGGTTTAGGGGGAGTGATACTTATGAGTGCAGAAGGCACATTTAAGGGGGAGTGTTACTCCATGTATAAAGGGCGCTTGATCTTTGTAATATGCAATCCTCAAAAAGCGCATCTATTTAGGGGAGCAAGGGCATCATATTAGAAATAGTGCACCATTTTAGGGGGAGAGTTACCTAAAAAGGCGCAAGAGCTTCAAAGAGAGAATGCCCTGAAGATAAATTTCGTACTTTGACGGGGAGTGCTACCTCAACCCAAATAGCGCAACGACACAAGAAGAGGTGTTCACATACCTGTTCCCATGGTTCAGTTAATCCCACACTGTACCTATCCCAGGAACAACCCCGAGTGTATGTGAGGGTTTTTGAGCGAATAACGATATAATCTTTACACCTCAACCACAAACTATCCGGGCCATAACCATTATAGGTACATGACTGATTTTTCAGCTCCCGGGTAGAAGACGCCTCATCGGGTCCAAAGGCGCATGCACAACCCTTCCTAGCTACTCATTTGTCTCCCTAAAGACAAGTGTTTCAATATCTCACGGGGAACCGCATATGCTATCACCGTTTCACTTGGAAGCGGGAGATATTGAACTAAGTGGTCCACAGCCCCACACCACTGACTTCATTCTATGCACTTAACGTCTAGTGTGTCCCATAGCCTAAAAAGTTTTCTATTTTTTTTAGGACACATACATTATTTTACACACAAAGCAGGTCTATGTGACCTTGCCAGAACTTCTGTAGACACATTTTTACAAATGTGATTCTATGATCAGAAGGAAGTCCTGCCGTTGCAATATTAAAACAACAACGGTAGCAGGCCATCTTCTGGAGCACGACTCTAGAACGATGTCAACGGGTTGCCTATGTGGCCCCGTAGTCCCTTCAAATGCAAGTCTTTGTGACTTTGCATCAACGACCAAGAGTGACATCTAGGGATGTCTCACGATGATTGGTCGTCGGTCCCGTTTTCAGGTTACTTCATCCGCACTTCAACGTCAACACGCTCCGCGCTTACACTAGGAATCACCTTGATCCGAAGACATGACGATACAATTGAATCGCCATGAGGGGGAGAAGTATCTCAAGGAGGCAAAGCACGTGACATCATTAAAGAAGCCAAGCTTACAACGCACGTGCTGAACCACAACAAACACGACCTCTCTCCATGGCACGAGAATAAACGAAGAGTCAATGTCCTTAGATCTACACAACTCTGATCTATGCAAGAAGGTGATAAAAAATTCAAGGTTGCAAAGAAGAAAAAGGGGGAGCATGTACATAGGGGGAGAAAGAAGATTCTCCAGAAGCCCTCAACCTTTTCTTCAAGCAGCAACGAAGAACGTGTCTAATCCACAATTGAACACAAAGGGGGAGATTGTTAGGAATCCATTCTTGTGTTCAATCGATGATGAAGACTGAAGATCATTAGAGACAAAGACTATTGGCGCTCCAATGACATTTGAACACTAAGGGGGAGATTGTTAGGAATCCATTTCTAGTGCTCAAATGTCATGTTATCTTTGTCTAGGGACCAAATTGTAGTTTATGATAATATAGGGACTGATGTGTAATATACCAAAGTATGCTTTGGTATATATAGGGCAAGTGTGTGTATTTTACACACAACTTGAGATACCAAGCGAGACTTTCTCTCATCTAGAAAATCTCTCTCACCATTATAGTAGTCTAGGGTTCATTGTAGAGAGGGAGTTGGATTGCTTGTAGAGAAAGTCAAGTGATTAAATGAAGATTGATTGATTATCTCCTTCATGTCTTCCGCGCGTATCTAACAAGGTGAGTCAATCGATTTAATTCTCAAGTTCATCTTCGTTGGATGTTAAATCTGGAACCTACAATTATAATTTTATACAAACAAAACTGGACATTATACCAACTGTTGTCAATATTATACCAACGGAATTGAATATTATACCAACTGTTATCATTATGTCCAGTTTTGTTGTGAAGAAAGGTTATTTTCGTCCTTTCACTGTTTGGGGTATTAAACACACAACTTTTCACAGATGGGTACTGAACAGGAAAAAATAATTCGATGGGTACTGAACATAAAGTTTAAACATCGAAGGGTACTGAAACGAAATTTGCCCAAAAAAAAATTAGTGAAGCTATCGATTGAAAAAAAAAATTAGTGAAGCTATAAATCAACAACTCCTCTACTAACAGACACCTTCAAATGTTCCTGATGCTACGGTAAAAAATGGTTGAACTACGAAGTAAGTATTAGACTGTATGACATAAAATTTATTCATACTATTTTCAAATATTATTTTTTTTTCCTCTTACATTATAAAATACAAATTTTGTAAATATATATAATACATCAGATTGAAAAATGTATGCAACTGCGATGTCTGATCCCATCAAAGTATATCGCCTTCGTGAGCACCGAGTTTTGTTAGGAATATTTTCTAGTGTTCAATAATCATGTTATCTTTGTTTAGGGACTTAATTGTATTTTATGTAAATATAGGGACTAAAGTATAAATATACCAAAGTATGCTTCGGTATATATAGGGCAAGTGTGTGTAAAATACACATAACTTGAGTTTTAGCTTTCTCTCACTAGAAACACTCTCTCATCATTATCTTAATTAGGGCTTAATTGTAGAGAGAGAAAGGAGCTTATTGTAGAGAGAAGCTTGGTGATTAATTGAAGGTTGATTGATAATTACCCAAAGTCTTCTGCGTGTTTAATCAAGGTAATTCTAATTTGATCGATCTATTCTCAAGTTTAATCATATGTTGGATGAAATCTGGATTTACAATTGGTATCAGAGCTGAGCGTGTGATTGAATTGATTGAAATTAGTATTCTGGTTTTTGATTTTGAGCTAAAAATGTTTTTGATCAAAATTGTTCTTCATTCGCTTTGTGCTGTGTGCTTCAAATTGGTATCAGAGCTGAGCGTGTGATTAAATTAGCTGAATTTATGGTTTACGATGATTGATTTTGTTGAAATATAGTTTACGATCATCGCACTGTTCATCGCGATCACTGTTCATCACTGTTCATCAATTTTCTTTTCTGCGTGCTTAGATGTTAACGATGGTGTTCGATTGATGAATTGATGTTTACGATAGTTACTATTCATCGCATTTTTGTATGTGCTGCTTGCTTAGATGTTTGCGATGATGTTGAGGATACTGTTTGCGATGAGTAATCGATGATTAATTGATATAATCATAGTTGAATTAGGACCAAATTGTTTGATTTTTGATCGAACTGTTCATTTGATCTTCAAATTGTTCATGTGAAAATCTCAAAAATTGTTTATGTTTTGCTTTTGATCTGGATTAATCGAGTGTTTTTACATGTTTACTTACTGTTTTCGATCGATTATCTGAGCTTAATTCGAGAACTTAAGTGTTTTTTGATCGAATTTAATCGAATTGCAAAGTTTACAAATACGATATCGATCGTAAACCTCTTGATTATCTGTTTACGAATCCACATTCATCGTAAACCTTCACATTTCTATTGTTTACGAATATATTTCATTCGTAAACTATCTTTAAGAAAGGTTTACGAATACTTTTCATTCGTAAACGCTTTAAGGAAAAGGTTTACGAATATTAACTTTGCAATAGTTTGTTATTTAAGCTTTGCGGACGAAAACTTTACGAACAAAAAGGTTTACGAGCCTCTCATATAAGAAAGTTTTCAAAATTGGTCAAAGCTTTACAGTTTACGGTCAAACACTTAAGTTTACGGTCCATTTAGTTTTCACTCATAAAGTTACTGTTTACGAACCATTTTCATTCGTAAACCAGTAAAGGGAAGGTTTACGAATAAATTTCAATAGTAAACTATCTCGAGTCACTGTTTACGAATACTTTTCAATCGTAAACTTTATTTTACGAAGCTACTGTTTACGAAAGCATTACAATCGTAAACCTTGTTTACGATATCAACAGTGTGTAAAGGTTTACGAATACATTTCAATCGTAAACTTTACTTTACGGGTTACTGTTTACGAATCAGTTTCATTCGTAAACCAGTAAAAAGAATTGTTTACGAATACTTTTCATTCGTAAATATCAAGGCACGGTTTACGAACATATCTCATTCGTAAACTATCTAAGTGATTTGTTTACGAATACATTTCATTCGTAAACTAGACAGGCACTGTTTACGGATAGCAAAAGTTTACGATCAAATACTGCCCGTAAACCTAAAGACCCGTAAACATTTGAAAAAGGTTTTCAGTAAAAAAAAAAAACAAAAAACAGTCCTAAAATTTTAAATTTTTTGCTACGAGATATTTTTGTACCTACGTTACAAAGGTTTTCCGAGGCTTATACCGGTAAAAGTTTTCAGTACAAAAATTATTCTCGGTATAATTTTTTTTACGTAAATCATTTTAAAAATATTTACGAAAACCTTTTCATACAAATTTAGACCCGTAAACTGATACTTTCCAAAAGTTACTGTTCATAGCTTTAGATCATTCGTAAACTAATCCTTTGTCGAATCTACTGTTTACGGCTCTCACTCATTCGTAAACTTTAAAGCCTTACTTTACGATTGTTCCTGTTTACGAATCAATCTCAATCGTAAACTTTCATGTAAGGCCTAGAATATCCAACTAAACAAAGATTAAAACGAGTTTACCACGATTAGATGGGAAGAATCGAAGCTCGTGGGGTGTTGTGTGTTCTTGAGGGGCTTGGGTGGCTCCTTCTCTCTAGAAGCTTATCTCTCTAAATAGTTTTCACACAATACACATTTTATTATGTGTTAGGGTTTTAGTATTTATACCACAAGTTGGTATATAATACTTGGGTCCCCTAACAAAGCCCAATTACAGTAAGCCTCTTATAAAGAGAATCTTTATAAATACACAACAAAGATAATTATAATTAATTGAACACAATAAAATATTCCTAACAATCTCCCCCTTTGTGTTCAATCGTCAATTCGGCATGGATTATCTTTGTGGGGCTTAGTGCATTTGCCTGAGTCCTAAAGGAATTTCCTCCTTGTCTTGTCTTTTGACCTCTTCTTTTTGGAGATCTTCAAGCTCACCGTGTCTTGATCTTCGCTTCTCGGCACCGCGTCTTCTTAATCTTCTTTGTAAGATCGACTCGTAAATGCCGGAAGGGATTTGAAGTCGCTTGCCGGATTTCTTCTTTTTGTGTTCGATCTCTCCTTTCGATAATAGCGCAACTCCCCCTACTTTTGGTCAACCTTATGTTGGGATTGGGAAGTTCTCTTTGAAATTTGGAGACGCACACGAGGCAGCAACTTCGATCTTTGTAGTCCATGGTGTTCGCTTGATTCTTTGACGACGATTAAGGATTTAGCGTTTCTGATCTATCTTGCACTTTCGTCGTGGTGTTGCTCCCATTTTGCTTTAGTACTACTCCCCCTCGTGAAGATCGAGTTGGGGAGATCGCCATGCGATGGGTCAAAATGAGGCATTATCTTTGGCAAGAAGATCACGTCGTCGGGACATGAGGATGGCGTTGGTAGGAACTCAGGTTAGGTAATAACCTGACGTAGCCACTAAGGCAGTCGTCAAGTCTTCTCCAATCTTCTTCTTCTCGGCGCCGGATTCGTCTTCTTCGAAGGAAGTTGTCTGGTTCGGCCTCGAGGAAGCTTGTCTGGCTCCGGAAGAAGGTACGCGTGGGGTGTTAGGCTCCTTTGGAATGTTCCATTCAAGTGTAGGGGAGCCCGACTTCAGAGTGGTGAGCGCGGCGGAGATTGGTGGCTGGTCCGACCTGTTTGTTTATGTGGCGACCCCACTTTTTAACATAAATAGTTGGCGGGTTTTCGCAACGAAAGCCGCGGAAAGCCCATTTTACAAAAACAAAATAGTATATTATACACTATATAAAAGAGTCGTTTTACAAAGGTCTTTACAACGGGCCGAAGCCCCAAAATATCAAACTAATCCTACACCTCCACAGGTCGCGTCCAATGTACTGCATCCGCCCCCAAAAGCCCGTGGAGTCACCGCCACCAGCCGCTACTCACCCGTACCTATAAAACATGCAACCCTGAGCAAAATTGCCCAGTAGGTGAACACCAAAATAATGCGATGCATGCGTGCACATGTCCCCAAATCCCAATATCTCACATGACAAATGCACGCTCATTTTTCTCATATCTCAATACTCAGGGCCCTAGGTTAGACTCGGCACCTCGCGCGCAACATCACATCAATCATCTGGTCACACAGACTTGGAAATCACATTTCATGGCGGTGGGCACCCCGAGTCGCGTTTTCACGCTGTACCCGGGTAGATAGAGCGATCACGTCTATCTCCCGCCTAATCTCATCTCATGACGGTAGGCACCCCGAGTCGCGCTCCCACGCTGTACCCGGGTAGATAGAACGATCACGTCTATCTCCCGTCAAGTCGAGCAATCCTACGACGGTGGGCACCTCAGGTTGCTCAAGCCTGAGTAGACAGAGCGATCACGTCTGTCTCCCGTCAGGTGCACCTACGAGTCTTAACCTCACAAATCTCTGCCAAAGAAAGGCATACACTCTCCCATCGCATAAATGCGATCAATACTCTCGTCATGACATGCCGTGGATGCATGAACAATTAATTGCAGAACATATCAAGTATATTCGAAAAAACTCAAAAATCATTAGAATATTTAAAACGTACTTTTGGTTCAAATACTTAAAATCCCGAGAATAGTGAATTATTTAAAACCCAATACTCCTTTATCAGTTGACCCGAGAAATTGGGTCCAAGCTCGAAAATATTTTATAAAAACTTAGTTCAACAAAATTTAAAAGATTTGGGCTGAAATCAAACTAAAGCCCAGAATGGTCACACTAGGCCCATGAAAAGCCTACTAAAAGTTGACCTGGCGAAAACCTTTTGACCTGGCGAAAACCATTTCTTTTAAGTGGCGAAAAGCTTAGGCTAGCGAAAAGTAGCGAACAGCTCAAACTTGGCGAAAACTTTGGAAGTGGCGAAAAGCTTTTTCATTTTGAACAGTAGCTAGCGAAAACTTATATTAAGTAGCGAAAAGTTTTGGTTCGCGAAAACTCACAAAAATGGCGAAAAGCTGGTTCGCGAAAACCTCATAAAAATGGCGAAAAGCTTGGTTCGCGAAACCTCACAAAAAGTGGCGAAAAGCTTGGTTCGCGAAAACCTAACAAAAATGGCGAAAAGCTGGTTCGCGAAAACCTCATAAAAATGGCGAAAAGCTTGGTTCGCGAAACCTCACAAAAAGTGGCGAAAAGCTTGGTTCGCGAAAACCTAACAAAAAGTGGCGAAAAGCTTGGTTCGCGAAAACCTCATTATTGGCCCGCGAAAACTTTTTCCTCTCACATACCGAAAACCTTAGGCCCGCGAAAACTAATTTTTCGGCCCGCGAAAACTTTTTCCTCACACATACCGAAAACCTTAGGCCTGCGAAAACTAATTTTTCGGCCCGCGAAAACTTTTTCCTCTCACATACCGAAAAGCTTAGGCCCGCGAAAACTGATTTTTCGGCCCGCGAAAACTTTTTATTCCTCACAGTTCGCGAAGTAACTGGCCCGCGAAAACTTAAAATGGCCCGCGAAAATTGTTTTTGGCCCGAAAACAAGAATCATTCGCAAGTAAAGAACAGTATACGAAAAACACTAAGTTCTTCAAATCTTCATATCTTCAACAAATTACAGAAACTCATAACATAATTAAAGCCCATATTTTGGGTTTTTAAACATCAATCATCACACATAGCATTTTATCGAACAAAAAACGATGGTGATCCTTTCACCATAAATATAACAGCTTAAAAATATCAGTTTTGGGTTTGTAAGTTTCACCTACCTCACGTCCGAAGTTAGCTAAGCTACGATTTTCCTAGCTCTCGATCGTTGGTTGTTGAGTTTGAAGGTTTCTTCTCCCCTTTTCTTCTCCTTGTTCCTTTTCTTCTTAATGAAGTTTTGAAGTATGGTTGTATATTTAAATTGGGATAGACTTATGTGATGACAAGGAGGTGATAAGGTGGTGATGTAATTTTCCTCTTAGGCTAAGAAAGGTTCTTTTTTGTAATTTTCCTCCTTTTGAAGAAACCTCATAGGTGTTAGCAACGTATCTTTCTTCATCGCAAACCATTTTGGCCATTGGGCCATTCAGTCCTTTTGGACCAAATTATTTTTCAGCCCATCAAAGTTTTCCTTCTTTATCGGGCTTGGGCCCAATTATTATTTGGGCTTAATTTCAAGCCTGCCCAAACTTATCTTCACCAATTTCGAAGTTTTGCGAAATCCCCGTATTAAATTTTACGGTTATTACATCCTCCCCTCCTTCAAGAAATTTCGTCCTCGAAATTTAGGCAGTCGGAAAATAATTCGGGGTACTTCTGCCGCATTTCGTCTTCTCGTTCCCACGTTGCTTCCTCAATTGCCTGATTACGCCACAAAACTTTGACCAACGGAATATTTTTATTCCGAAGTTGCTTTACTTCATATATCAAGATTTCTACCGGCTTCTCCTCGTAACTTAAGTCCGGTTTCAACCGTTGATGAAGGGTTTCATTTTGTAGCACATGGCTTGGGTTGGCGACGTATTTTCGCAATGTTGACACGTGAAAGACGTCGTGAACCTGATATAAAGACGCCGGTAATTCAAGTTGATAAGCGACCTCGCCGATTCGTTTTAGAATTCTGAAAGGGCCTATATACCTTGGACTCAACTTCCCTTTGCGTCCGAACCACTTCACGCCCTTCATTGGGGATATCTTCAAGAATACCCAATCATCCTCCGCGAATTCTAACGGCCTTCGTCGTTTATCAGCGTAGCTTTTCTGACGACTTTGGGCTGTTTGCATTCTCTCTCGAATCTTTGCAACAGCTTCCGTCATTTCTCGAACCATTTCGGGACCTAGTAGCGCTCGTTCACCGATCTCGTCCCAATGAACTGGGGATCGACATTTACGCCCGTACAAAGCTTCATACGGCGCCATTCCGATCGTAGCCTGAAAGCTGTTGTTGTACGAGAATTCGATCAGCGGAAGGTATTTGCTCCAATTTCCTTTAAAATCTAGCACGCATGCTCGCAACATATCTTCCAGTGTTTGGATCGTCCGTTCAGATTGTCCGTCTGTCTGGGGATGATAAGCTGAACTGAAAGACAACTTGGTCCCCATAGCCTTTTGTAAACTTTCCCAGAAGTTAGACAGAAACCTCGAGTCCCGATCTGAAATGATCGAAATTGGAATTCCATGGAGTCGAACAATCTCTTGAATATATAATTCCGCATACTTCTCCATGGAATATGTTTTATTGATTGGCAGGAAATGGGCAGATTTTGTCAATCTATCGACAATTACCCAAATTGCGTCGTGGCCTTTCACAGTCTTTGGCAGTCCAACGACGAAATCCATTGTTATATGGTCCCACTTCCATTCAGGAATCGTTAACGGTTGTAACATTCCTGCCGGCCTTTGGTGTTCCGCCTTAATCTGTTGGCAAGTCAGGCATTGATTGACATAGGCGGCAACATCTTTCTTTATCCCCGGCCACCAATAGTTAACTCGTAAATCCTGATACATTTTCGTCGTACCAGGATGTACAGAGTATAGTGTAGTATGTGCCTCCGTCAATACTTTAAATCGGAGTTCTTCCTTATTTGGCACATACAGACGGTCGTTGTATCGTAAGCTCCCGTCTCCTCGGATTTCAAAATCCGCCGTAGTGCTTTTGTTTTGTTCCCCTTTAATCTTCACATAAAGATCATCTTCCTTTTGGGCCTTAGTGATTTGTTCCAACAATGTTGGTTTGAGCGTTAGTGCTTCCATTCTCGTTTCGACTTCACCGAAGTTGATCACCTCTACTCCAATCTGGCACAGCTCCGCACTCACGGCTTTACGACTCAAAGCATCTGCGACTACGTTGGCTTTACCCGGATGATAATTGATCACGCATTCGTAATCGTTCACCAACTCAAGCCATCGTCGTTGCCTCATATTTAACTCCTTTTGGGTGAAGAAGTACTTCAAGCTCTTGTGATCTGTAAAAATCTCGCATCTTTCTCCGTAGAGGTAATGTCGCCAGATTTTCAGGGCGAATACCACGGCTGCGAGTTCCAGATCGTGCGTGGGGTAGTTTTTCTCGTACTCCTTTAGTTGTCGGGAGGCATAGGCAATTACCTTCCCGTTCTGCATTAGCACGCATCCCAAGCCACTCTTCGAGGCATCCGTATACACCGAAAATCCTTCAGTTCCTGACGGTATTGCTAAAACTGGAGCGGTCGTTAGTCTCTTTTTCAGTTCTTGGAAGCTTTGCTCACACGATTCCGTCCATTTAAACGGAACATTCTTCTTCGTCAAATTGGTGAGTGTTGAGGCAATGCTGGAAAAATCTTTGATGAACTTTCGATAATATCCAGCAAGCCCGAGAAAACTTCTAATTTCTGTGGGAGTGGTTGGTCGTGGCCAATTCTTAATTGCTTCAATCTTACTAGGATCCACCGAAATCCCGTCTCCAGATATAATGTGTCCCAGAAAGGCCACTTCCGTCAACCAAAATTCGCATTTCTTGAATTTTGCGAATAACTGCTTCTCCCGTAAAATTCCTAGAATTGTTTTTAGGTGTTCTTCATGTTCATCTTTCGTCTTTGAATAAATAAGGATATCATCTATAAAGACGATCACGAAGCAGTCTACGAAATTCTTGAATACCCGATTCATCAGATCCATGAAAGCGGCTGGAGCATTCGTCAACCCAAAAGACATGACCAGAAACTCAAAATGGCCGTATCTCGTGCTGAACGCAGTCTTGGGGACGTCTGCTTCACGGATCTTTAACTGATGATATCCAGAGCGCAGGTCGATCTTAGAGAATACCGTTGCTCCTTGTAATTGGTCAAACAAGTCATCAATCCTCGGCAACGGATACTTATTCTTTATCGTGATCTTATTTAGCTCACGATAATCGATGCACAATCTCATCGACCCGTCTTTCTTTCGAACGAAAAGAACCGGTGCTCCCTATGGAGAGAAGCTCGGTTGAATGAATCCCTTCTGCAACAATTCTTCCAACTGTTCTTTCAGTTCCCGTAGCTCGTTCGGCGCTAATCGATATGGGGCTTTCGATATCGGGGCAGCCCCAGGTACAAGATCGATTTTGAATTCGATCTCTCTATCAGGAGGTAAACCTGGAAGGTCGTCGGGAAACACGTCGGGGTATTCATTCGCAATCGGAACCTCCTCGAGTCTCAAAAGAGGAGATTCCTCGGCCTTCATGGCAGAACAAAGATAGAATTCGCAACCCGAGTTAACAAGTCGTCGGGCCTTCAGGGCAGATATTTGAGGAATTCTATCCTTGCTTGTCTTTCCCCAAAAGACGAACTCTCCTCCCTCGGGTGATTGGAACCTCACGATTTTCTTAGAACAGTCAATCATGGCTCCGTATTTCGAAAGCCAATCCATCCCGAATATGATGTCGTAATCATTCATCGGGATTACAATTAGATCGACTAACAATTCCCTACCCTCCATATTTACTGGGTACTTTTCTATCACTAAATTGGTTCGGGTCGGGTTCCCATGTGGCAAACTAACTAAATAATCCTTCTTAGAATGGGTAGGATATATTCCGACCCTTGTCACAAAATCAGCCGACACAAAAGAATGTGTGGCTCCCGAGTCAATTAAAATAGAAGTCGGGACATGGTAAATATTCAACGTACCCGTCACCACATCGGGGTTTGTCTCCGCCTCCTCTTTTGTTAATGTAAAGACCCGTACTGGTACAGGTGGAGGTCGGATCAACGGTTGGGGCTGATTCTGCACCAGGGGTTGTCTCTCCGTGCATGCCCTGGCGTAATGCCCCACCTTTCCACACTGGTAGCACTGCGGAGGTTGCCTTACTCCATAGCAGACCCCAAAGTGATAGCGTCCGCATTGCTGGCATTGGGGCGTAATATTCTGAGGTCGATTAGAGATATTTGTCGGCCCTTGATTCGGCCTCGGGCGCCAGTTTTGTTGGCCCGGTCGGTTTCCTTGGCTAGACCGCCCTTTGCCAAAGAATTGACGCTTCTTGTTTCCCCCTCCGCCTTGTTGATTCTCTCTCCTTTTCCTCGCTTCCTGGGCTTCCACAACTACCCGCTCTGCTTGCTCGGCAATTAAGGCGCGTTCGGTAACTTGCATGAACTCCAGCTGTCGCGCGCCCGCTATGCTCAAATCCCGATAGATTTCGGGCTTGAGTCCCTGAATGAATCGAGTCACCTTCAGGGTGTTAGTTGCCACGAGAAACGGGGCAAAACGGGACAATTCTTCAAAACGACGGATGTATTCCGCCACTGGCATGCTTCCTTGTCGTAAATTCATGAATTGGAGCATACGCTGCTCCTGTTCATGAGCGGTGAAATATTTGGTGAAGAACAGCTCCTTGAACCTGTCCCACATCATGGTGATTGGGTCTTCCAATACTTTTACTGTGTTCCACCAATAGCGCGCATTCTCCCGTAGGAGGGAAACGGCACAAAGTACCTTCTCATTATCAGGCACTCTGCTATAGATGAACATGTCCTCTATAGTGCCTATCCAGTCCTCAGCCACCGCAGGGTTGGCGGCCTCGGTAAAGATGGGAGGATTCAATTTTCGGAAGCGCTCCCCGATTATTTGTACATGATCGGGCTGTGGGGAAAGACGATGCTCCGACGAGCTCCGATGGTGTATAAGGTCACTAATTTGCTCCGACTGATGCTGAATTAGTTCGGTCAGTCTATCGATGGTATTATGTTCGTGCGTTGGAGATTCGGGCTCGCCTCTTTAGCTCGACTCCCCAACGTGTTTACGTCCCCCTCTCGGCATTTTGTAACTATTCTCCATTCACAGACACATACAAGCACATAGTCATGTACCACATACTATCGTTAAAAATTAAAACTTACAGGCGCGACTGGTTCTCCCGACTTTTGGGCAGCAGTTGTGGCGACCCCACTTTTTAATATAAATAGTTGGCGGGTTTTCGCAACGAAAGCCGCGGAAAGCCCATTTTACAAAAACAACATAATATATTATACAATATATAAAAGAGTTGTTTTACAAAAGCCGTGCTAGTCTTTACAGCGGTCCGAAGCCCCAAAATATCAAAACAATCCTACGACTCCACAGGTCGCGTCCCATGTACTGCATCCGCCCCCAAAAGCCCGTGGAGTCACCGCCACCAGCCGTCTACTTATTAGTACCTATAAAACATGCAACCCTGAGCAAAATTGCCCAGTAGGTGAACACCAAAATAATGCGATGCATGCGTGCACATGTCCCCAAATCCCAATATCTCACATGACAAATGCACGCTCATTTTTCTCATATCTCAATACTCAGGGCCCTAGGTTAGACTCGGCACCTCGCGCGCAACATCACATCAATCATCCGGTCACACAGACTCGGAAATCACATTTCATGGCGGTGGGCACCCCGAGTCGCGTTTTCACGCTGTACCCGGGTAGATAGAACGATCACGTCTATCTCCCGTCAAGTCGAGCAATCCTACGACGGTGGGCACCTCAGGTTGCTCAAGCCTGAGTAGACAGGGCGATCACGTCTGTCTCCCGTCAGGTGCACCTACGAGTCTTAACCTCACAAATCTCTGCCAAAGAAAGGCATACACTCTTGTCTCCCATCGCACAAATGCGATCAATACTCTCGTCATGTCATGCCGTGGATGCATGAACAATTAATCGCAGAACATATCAAGTATATTCGAAAAACCTCAAAAATCATTAGAATATTTAAAACGTACTTTTGGTTCAAATACTTAAAATCCCGAGAATAGTGAATTATTTAAGACCCATTACTCCTTTATCAGTTGACCCGAGAAATTGGGTCCAAGCTCGAAAATATTTTATAAAAGCTTAGTTCAACAAAAATTAAAAGATTTGGGCTGAAATCAAACTAAAGCCCAGAATGGTCACACTAGGCTCATGAAAAGCCTACTAAAAATTGCCCTGGCGAAAACCTTTTGACCTGGCGAAAACCTTTCTATGTTGCGAAAAGTTTTGGCATTGTGAAAAACTGGCGAAAACTTTAACTGGCGAAAAGCTTAGGCTAGCGAAAAGTAGCGAACAACTCAAACTTGGCGAAAACTTTGGAAGTGGCGAAAAGCTTTTTCATTTTGAACAGTAGCTAGCGAAAACTTATATTAAGTAGCGAAAAGTTTTGGTTCGCGAAAACTCACAAAAATGGCGAAAAGCTGGTTCGCGAAAACCTCATAAAAATGGCGAAAAGCTTGGTTCGCGAAACCTCACAAAAAGTGGCGAAAAGCTTGGTTCGCGAAAACCTAACAAAAATGGCGAAAAGCTGGTTCGCGAAAACCCCATAAAAATGGCGAAAAGCTTGGTTCGCGAAACCTCACAAAAAGTGGCGAAAAGTTTGGAAGTGGCGAAAAGCTTTTTCATTTTGAACAGTAGCTAGCGAAAACTTATATTAAGTAGCGAAAAGTTTTAGTTCGCGAAAACTCACAAAAAATGGCGAAAAGCTGTTTTGCGAAAACCTCATAAAAAGTGGCGAAAAGCTTGGTTCGCGAAACTTCACAAAAAGTTGGCGAAAAGCTTGGTTCGCGAAACCTCACAAAAAGTGGCGAAAAGTTTGGTTCGCGAAACTTCACAAAAAGTTGGCGAAAAGCTTGGTTCGCGAAACCTCACAAAAAGTGGCGAAAAGTTTGGTTCGCGAAAACCTTATTATTGGCCCGCGAAAACTTTTTCCTCTCACATACCGAAAACCTTAGGCCCGCGAAAACTGATTTTTCGGCCCGCGAAAACTTTTTCTTCCTCACAATTCGCAAAGTAACTGGCCCGCGAAAACTTAAAATGGCCCGCGAAAATGGTTTTCGTCCCGAAAACAAGAAATCATCCGAAAACTTTACTGTTCATGCGAAAAACTAATTTTCATGCATAAACCCTAAATTTCTGGGAATTTTCATCACACAAACATCCTTCCAACTCACATAAACACCTAAATAGATTATAGAACTCATATGTTGAGCTCGAACAAGCATCATAACACTTCAAAAACATCACGTAACACACAAAGCAGCTTATGAATTTTAAAAGGAAACTTGGTGATCCTTTCACCATGAATATTAAAGCTGTTAAGAACGATTTTTCGGGGTTGTAGGTTTCACCTACCTCACTTCCTAAGCAGTGTTTAAGGAGATTTTTGTTGATGAAGATTGGAAGGAGCGTTTGCCAAATTCCTTTGTCTCTTTCTTCTTTTTCTCTCGCCTTCTTCTCCTTTCTCTCTTGCTGCTCTTATTTATCTCTAATGATAGTTTTTACTGCTTTTGTTCAGCAGGTGATGAGGCATGGACGTGTTTTTCCTCATGTCCTAAGCAACCCATCAAAAATTTCCTTCTTTATCGGGCTTGGGCCCAATTATTATTTGGGCTCAATTTCAAGCCTGCCCAAACTTATCTTCACCAATTTCGAAGTTTTGCGAAATCCCCGTATTAAATTTTACGGGTATTACAGCAGTACATGGACAGTCTTCAGAATCTAAAACCTAGGCTCTGATACCACCTGTGGCGACCCCACTTTTTAACATAAATAGTTGGCGGGTTTTCGCAACGAAAGCCGCGGAAAGCCCATTTTACAAAAACAAAATAGTATATTATACACTATATAAAAGAGTCGTTTTACAAAGGTCTTTACAACGGGCCGAAGCCCCAAAATATCAAACTAATCCTACACCTCCACAGGTCGCGTCCCATGTACTGCATCCGCCCCCAAAAGCCCGTGGAGTCACCGCCACCAGCCGCTACTCACCCGTACCTATAAAACATTCAACCCTGAGCAAAATTGCCCAGTAGGTGAACACCAAAATAATGCGATACATGCGTGCACATGTCCCCAAATCCCAATATCTCACATGACAAATGCACGCTCATTTTTCTCATATCTCAATACTCAGGGCCCTAGGTTAGACTCGGCACCTCGCGCGCAACATCACATCAATCATCTGGTCACACAGACCTTTTTTTTTTGGAATAAATCCCGTTTTATATATAAATATGTAACTGTACAGAAAACAAAAAGTGATAGAATGTCTCAGCGACCACTACCACGCAACTTGCCAGACCCGCCTTATAGCAGCTCTCTGCAAAGAAAATTTCGCAGAGAGGCCATTAAGACGCATACAGACTAAATCAACCACACACATAATCAATCTCTCAGGGGACATGATGGTGCCCTCCCGCCACCGTTGATTGCGTGCCATCCAGATATGATATACAAGCGAAGCGAGGATGTGCCTATTCGCAGCCATAAGCAGGTGATTACTCCGCCAGCGTAATGAAGCCCAGACGATGCCGTGCGGCCACTCCCTGTAGGGCCACGCCCATCGGACTCGAAGGCGCAGAAGGCGAAGGCACCGTCGCGAAAACGGACAATCAAAGAACAGGTGCTGGGTCGTCTCGAGCACCAATGCATCACATAGCACACAGGCCGAGGTTCCCGCCCGAAGGGACACCCACGGCTTATCTCTCGTCGAAAGACGCTCGCGTACTGCCAGCCAGAGGATGAACTCATGCCGCGGGACCCGAAGTGGGCCACCAAACAGGTTGGCCCACCCAACAGGTTGGCGCCGCGGCCGGATGGTCTGCTGAATCAGCCGTGAGGACGGGAGCCCATCAACGGAGTTCTTCCAGTAAAAAGAATCCCGCCTGGTCGGATCAACAGGAGGGAGCTCCCGACTGAGCTCGAGATATTCGACCGTGGACCGGCCGGGCCAATCCCACCCATACTCAGTTATCACCTCGCAAAGGCGAGAGCCAGTGGGGAGGCCCATCGCAATAGGGCCCCGCGGAAAGCGCTCCAATAAGGGGCCAGACGGCATCCACGGATCCTCCCACAGCCAGATTGATGACCCATCCCCAATACGCAACTCCACATGCTGTCGGAACTCCGGACGTAGCTTCATCAATTTGCGCCAGCTCCACGATGTAGTCTGCGAAATAGGAACTGTCCAAAAGGAGCGTGTGTGGAGTCGAGTACGATATATCCACTCCACCCAGATGGACCCCGGGGAGCGGGAGATGAGTCGCCAAAGTAGCTGAAAAAGGAGCACCCTATTTTCCGAAGCCACCGAGCGGATACCCAAGCCCCCTTCCGCCACAGGCAGACAGATGTCATCCCAGGCTACTTTGGCAGAGGTGCCACCCCATAAGAACTGCCGGAACTTACCCTCAAGGGCCCGAACAATGCCCTTGGGTAGCAGGAAAACACCCGACCAATAAAGATGCAACGACTGAAGGACTGACTTTATTAGTTGCACCCGGCCAGCATATGAAAGGGATCGATTAAGCCACGAGCCTAATCGTATATCCACCTTCTGCAATAAAGGAGCGCAGTCCGCCAGTGACAGTCTTGAGGCCAGCAGTGGTACTCCTAGGTAGCGTACGGGGAGAGTACCTAAAGGAAAACCCAAGATGGGCTGCAGCTGGCCCAGTAAACCCTCTTCCCGTCGGGGGAGAAACATCGAGCTCTTAGCCGGATTAGGAGGGAGGCCCGAGAGAACCGAGAATCGATCCAGCGATGTCTTGAAAACCCCAACCGAGACTGCATCGGCGTGGCAAAAAAGGAGAAGGTCATCAGCAAAGAGTAGCAGGGGTAGGGAGATATCGGCACACCGCCAGTGGAATTGGAACCGAGGCTCCGCCCTAATACAGTCATCAACAATGCCATGAAGCACTTCCATAACCAAGGTAAATAGGTATGGGGAAATGGGGTCGCCCTGACGGGATCCGAAACCTACTTGATTATCTACCAGCAAATCGAAACGATAATCAAGAGGTCTTCACTTGAGTCTTCGATCGATGTTTGTATGTGTGTGTGTGAGTTTTGGCGCGCATAAAGTGAGAGTGAAGGAGAGAGAATTTTATCAAAGTATTTTCTATTCACTTTTAATCTTTACACGTCAAACTTCTTTCCAAAACTCTACCCAATTCTATGAGGACCTTTACTATATATACCTTTCTGCACTAGGTATATTTACAATACTAACCAATTACAAGAGGATTATGATGATGAACACAATAAATATTCCTAACACATGTGTCGCCCCACCCCAAACTAAATAGCACATTGTGTTAGGAATATTTATTGTGTTCATCATCATAATCCTCTTGTAATTGGTTAGTATTGTAAATATATACCTAGTGTAGAAAGGTATATAGTAAAGGTCCTCATAGAATTGGGTAGAGTTTTGGAAAGAAGTTAGACGTGTAAAGATTGAAAAGTGAATAGAAAATACTTTGATAAAATTCTCTCTCCTTCACTCTCACTTTACGCGCGCCAGCACACACATACAAACATCGATCGAAGACTCAAGTGAAGACCTCTTGATTATCGTTTCGATTTGCTGCAAGAATAATCGAGTAGATTTCGGATCCACTCTTCTAAGATCGAAAGGTTTCTCAATTGATTAAGGTTTGAATGTTGCTTCCGCGCATTTATCATTGTGTTCGAACCTAAAGTGTGTGTTAATTACTTGTGTTGAATGATTTCTGGACCTACAATTGGTATCAGAGCATACTTGCGTGATTGATCGTAGGATAATTGAGGTTAATTCGATTGAATTTGCTGTGATTTTAATCAAAAAGTGTTCGACGTTCTTAAATGATGTCGACTTGTATTTTGGCTAATTGCACTTAATAGTGTTTATATCCTCTTAATTGAGTGTTAGGCATTGAGTATTGTGACATTTCATTCGATATTTTGATGTCAATTAGCTAAAATGAGGTGTAGATTGATTAAATTGACTGTTTTTGAAAGTTTACGGGCGATGAACTTGGTTTGCAAGTGATGAACAGGTTTACGAGCGTAGAACTGTTATTTAAACCGTAAGTAACTGTCATTTTGAGCTGTTTACGAGCGTTGATTGTCTGTTTAAACAGCAAAGTCAACCTGATAACTATGCGGTCAAAGTAAAGTTTAAGGGTATAAGTTTGCATTGTTCAAGTTTACAAGCGATATTCAATCGTAAACTAGGAAAAGCTGGGTTTACGATTCATCAAATCTGAGATTATCAGAGTTTACGAACGGATTTCAATCGTAAACCTACTAAAATCCAGTTTACGAATCATCTCTTATCGTAAAGCACATAAATCAGTGTTTACGAGAAGTGTCAGTCGTAAACCTCCAAAGATCAATTTTACGAATCATTACTGATCGTAAACCTCTGGAATCACTGTTTACGAATAATTTTTATTCGTAAACTACAGTAGTGTACGTTTATGAATACTTGTCAATCGTAAACTATCCAAAAGACTGTTTACGAACCATTACTGATCGTAAACTTCTGGGATTCCTATTTACAGATCATTATCGATCGTAAACCTTTCCAAAATTTGTTTACGAATCATTTTTTTTTTTTTTTTTTTTTTTTTGGGAAACGGTCACTAAAATAAAAATAAAAAGGGGAACAATTTGTTCAGCAGAAGGACTGCGCCAACCAGTAACACAATACTGGTGAAAAACCAAACGCACAAATGCAAAACAAATCAAAGATCAGATAAAACAGTGTCTACATGCATTGCCAAGCAATGCGCCAAACGCGTCGTAGTGCGCAGACCTGGAGCTGATATTTCTTCGAAAGGGTAGATAATCGTAACCATAAGAGAGTCTCGATATCAGCAACAATCTGATTTGGTGTCCGTCGTCGTCCCTCCCGCCATCTTCTGTTGCGCTCAGCCCATAGATGATAAACAAGTGAAGATAAGACATGGCGAGGGCCCATCCATGCAAGATGCTGTCCCCGCCACCTTTGCGCAGCCCAATGAATTCCCTCGAACCAATCCATCAAAGGCCATCCAAAGCGAAGCTTATCCCGCACTAGCCGTAAACATCGTCTAGAGAAGGGGCACTCAAAAAACATGTGACGTGTCGTCTCTGCGACTTGAGCGTCGCACAAAAGGCACGAGGAGGTTCCTGGTGCCGCCGCAACCCATGGTTTGTCTCTCGTCGCCAGTCTGTTTACGAATCATTATCGATCGTAAACCTTCCTAGAACCTATTTGCGAATTATTATTGATCGTAAACCTTCCTAGAACCAGTTTACGCATCATTAACGATCGTAAACTCTTTCAAGATCTAGTTTACGAATATATAGCAATCGTAAACTGAACAATCTAAAGTTTACGAATCATCTGCATTTGTAAAGAACTCAAGACAACGTTTACGAATACATTTCGATCGCAAACCTTCACAAGTCCACTGTTTCCGAATAAATATCATTCGTAAACTAACCATAAGTTAGGTTTACGAATATTTCACATTCGTAAACTTACTTAGTACAAGGTTTACAAATCAGTTTCCATCAGAGACAGTTTACGAATATCACTCATTCGTATACTAACAACATAAGATCGAATTAGTACCGGGGTTGTGCGCGTGGATCCCCCAAGAGGTTACTATAACATCGTATAAGCTCGTCTTTGACCGCCCCCTCTCCTTCAAAAGTATTGCCGTGGTCATCCTCAAGGGTGAAAATGCGATTCTGTGCCCGACGCATGGTAACCTTCTTGAAAAAGAACGAGGTACATTGATCCCCCTCCGATAACCAAGATAATTTTGCCCTTTGCGATAACGCAGATTGCTCCATCGTTACAGCTGCAGCATATAGGACACGACATGCCCTTTCCAATGCATGGAAGCGATCTTCATGCGGGTGACTATATGCAAAATGTTGGCTGATATCCAGGAAGATTTTGCTTCCGTCACATTACGAGTCAGATTACCTTTGGCTCTTCGAAGGCTCTTAAACAGTGGTTTCATCAGTTTGATCTTTCTTACTACTTGGAATAAGAGACAACCACCAATCTGGATCTTCCATATGCGTGTGACAATATCCAAAAATGTCGGGTCTTTTGTTAGGAAATTATCAAAGCGAAAGCAAGTGCCCCGGGGTCGAATCAATGGCGCCTTCCAAATTAGTGGGCAATGATCTGATGTGGCCGGTAGATCATAATGATAGTCTGTATCCGGGAACCGCCCAAACCAGCCCGGATTAGCCACCATTCGGTCAAGCCTTCGCCATATTGCCCTCTCAGAAAGTTGCTGGTTGAACCACGTAAACAGCTGACCCGTCACTGGTAAGGTCGTGAGATCAGCGGCTATAAGGCAGTTAGAAAGGTCCTCAAAATCTCGTGGATTGGGTACTCCTCCTGATGCATCCTGCTCTCCCACGATTGCGTTAAAATCTCCCATAACCAGCCAAGCTTCCCCAGTGCGTGATGCTGACATAGCAACAAGATCAGCCCAAAGTGGTCTACGTGTCTCCTGAGAATTCATGCCATAAAGAATAGGCACGTAGACGACACTGTGAGAGGGAAGTAAAGCCACCCTACAGTGAACCACTTGTTCACTAAATACCTCAATATGGACCTGAACATAGGTAGGATCCCAACCCACCCACATTCCTTTACCCGGACCAATATCATAATCATAAAACCAGCTCCATGTAGGTCGTATACGCGCTGAAATTGACGAGGCATTTTGGGCAGCAACTCTCGTCTCCACCAAACCAAGCAATTTGAGATTATTTTTTGTAATCACCTCCCTACTGCTCTACTGTGGTCACATTTGTTTAGACCATGGACATTCCAAACTCCAAGGGGGATCATTATATAACAACCACATGATGGGCTGCATTGCTTTCAGGGCCCTCAGAATTATCTTCCAACGATTGTAAAATAGCAAACTGGTTTACGTCCACCACTGACACATGATGCGTACTCTGCTCCTCATGATGCCGGATCAAGTGTGGTTGACGTTGTTTCACCAACGTGTTCTTCTGCTGATGATGACCTCGAACTGTCCCCTCCAGCTCCGATGATCTATTCGCATTCTCCCCCTCACGATGTTGCTTTCCTCCTTGATTTGGGGCAGGCCTTTTCACAGGCTGCCACTTCTGCTTAGTCTTAGAATGCTCCACTTGTTGAGGTCTAACTTGTCCTTCATCTCGTACCGGAATTGCAGCGGGTTCTGCCCCATGTTGCCCTGGTCGCCACTCATATTCCACAGCAATTGTGATAACCCTCTGATCATCGGAGAATTCCGATGGCAGCCGCAAACGGAAAGACTCCCGATAAGGCTCCTCAAGTTTCTTCATGATGCAGACCCGCGCATAATCAATGCGTTCCATACGAGTGGTAATTGCATCCGTAAAAAGAGGGATTCCAACCGCGCTTGCAACAACCCCTAAACCTTCAGGTGTCCAGTATTCAGATGGTAAGTTGCGCAAACGAACCCAAGTTGGCACCTCAGTATGTACTTTCCGTTCTAGTGTCATCCCTAATCGCCATTCTTCCAAGAAAAAGGAGGTACACTGATCGCCATCCTGCAGCCAGGCCAGCTTAGCCCGTTGGGACATGGCTGTCTGCTCCATCTCAACGGCCCGTGCGTACAGGGAACGACACGTGCGCTCAAGTACGTGAAACCGCTCCTCAAGAGGGAAGAGAGCCGTAAACTGCTGCACGACGCCCAAGAAATGCATGGCCTCCTTTACATTGGCGGCTAGGTCTCCCTTGGCACGCCTCATCTGAGAGAACGTCGGCTTCAACAGCTTCAGGCGATGGACGACAGCATACATCGGGTGGTCATTGAGCGAAATCGCCCAGACCCGACGGACCTCATCAAAAAACCACGGGTCCTTAAGCAAGAAGTTCTCGAAGCGAAAACACGTGCCTCGCACGAGAACCGGAGCCTCGCCCAAAGTCAGTGGTGAGTGATCGGATGTAGCCGGCAGCTCGCAATGCACACGCGCGTCAGCATGAGTGACAAACCACTGGGGGTTCGCCAACATACGGTCCAGCCGTCGCCAGATGGCGGCAGAGCCGAGTTGCTGATTCTGCCACGTAAACGCCTGACCCGTCGATGGTATACAGGCCAGGTCGGCACGGACCAAGAGAGACCGTAAATCCTCCATGTCATGGGTGTTCGGTGCGCCCCCCCAGCTCTCAGTAACATTGAGGATGGCATTAAAATCACCAGCCACCAACCACGCATCCTCAACATGAGAGGAGGAGAACTGAACTAACTCCTCCCACAGGCGAGCCCGCTCAACACGGGTCGATTTCCCATAAACAAATGATACAAAAAGCACCAGACCTGTGGTCACGAGCTCCACACGGCAATGGATAGCCTGGTCGGACGTAGCCAATACTGTAACTCGGAGGGAGAAAGGATCCCAGCCGACCCAAATCCGAGTACCAGGGCCGGCTCCATAGTCAAAATACCAAGTCCAAGTGGGTCGCAACCCACGAGAAAGACGGATAGCATTCTGCGGCGCTACTCTCGTCTCAAGAAGCCCAATTAACGGGATTCGCGTTCTCGTAAGCCAATCTCCTACTGCCCTCCTGTGATCTTGTCGATTAAGACCACGAACGTTCCAAGATCCGAGCCGTATCATGGATCACCACCAGGGCGGGCTGCATCTACTTTAGGGCCCGTAAAGTCGATCACATCCATAGCATCAGGTTCTAGCCTACCCAGGACAGCGAACGCATTATGGTCCGTCTGAGAAAGATCGTAAGGCTGCTTGGGAGGGGAGCGGTCCCGCGGGGAAGAAGGCGGAGCTGGTTTGTGGCCTCCATTGGACGGGGCTACGCGACGGATAATAGGGGAAGCAGCAGAAGGTGTGACTCGTAGAGCCTTGCCTTTGGCACCCACTTGGCGCATTCCAGTGACCCGGCCCCCACCCACCTTAGAGGGACGGTAGGCATTCAGATAAAGCCCAGGCGACACCGTCTGAGCTACCCTGCCTGTCGAGGTACTAGTAATCGGTAGCCCACCCTGAAGCGCAGGCCTAGGTTTTGAGTCTGCCCGTGCTTCGGGCGCTGCAGCCGGGGTCGGACAGAAGCCGTCGGCTGCGGCGTAGGCTGTTGGGGACAATGAGTCGGGCCATGCGTCCACGTGTCACAGGCGGCGCACTTAGACGGCTGCCATTCATACTCAATTCGTACCGGTATAAGGCCCGCCACTCCACCATCCGCCGTCGGCATGCGTAGATGGAGAATGTCAATAAAAGGATCAGCCAGCCGCTTCATGACACAAACGCGTGCAAAATCAATACACTCTCCATCCGTCGTAATACCATCCGTAAAAAGCGGTTTGCCCACTGCACTAGCTATAACACCTAGGCCCTCGGCCGTCCAAAACTCACCGGGGACATTCCAGAGCTTAACCCATAAGGGAACTTCGACAACCTCGCGACGCTCAAAGGACAGTCCCGGCCGCCATGCTTCGAGAAAAAGGGGCTGCCCATTGAGAAGCCAAGGGCCGCCATCAAGAACGGCATGCATTGCCGTAGCTGAAGCAAACCGAAACTTGAAAAACCCATTAATGGTAGCCCGCACTTCCACAAGACCATTCCAACGAGCTCGCAATATCGTTCAACAACGGGGAAGTAAGGTTTACGACCTAAGAAATAGCCCACCAACGTATGTTCCCAACGGGCAAATCCTTTCTGAGCAATATCCCACGTAGGGGAGACTTCAACGATCCCATTCGTTGTAATAGGTGGAGTGTAGGACAATGGAATCTTTCGACCAGCTTTGGCTATAGGGCCACCAAGAGAACGAGACGGGGAGCCCACCAGCTTTGCCGCAAAGGTGGGAGGGGGCTGGGCGTATCCCCGGCGGCGCACGGCAACCGGATCGCTGCCAGCAATCGCACCAAAACCATGGGAATTAGGAGCTTCCGGCATGAAGACATCCGAGCTGTGGGCACCATGGGAAGTAGGAGGCGTCCCAGCAGCAGATTCAGCAACCCGTGTCGTGCGAGTCGACTGGACCCCAAGATGATCATCCGGCACAGGAAGGGGGCTGTGTGCACCTACGGGAGACACGGGATCATCCTCAGACTGCCCAGCGACGGCCTGCGAGGGCTGAGCAGGCACCGCCGTCCTCTCCTCGTCGCCACGAGCATGCGACCCTTCGTCTCCCACCATGGCCTGATCATCGCCCAGCCCCGTTGGCACCAAGGGGAACGGGCCAACAGGATCACCCACCGCAGCAACAGTGGGCCGAGCCACAACCACCGACTCAGCCGCCACCGAACGTCCAAACCGTGGGCCATAAGGACTCGACGCCAAGCGTCGGGACAACCGGCCAGCCACAGGCGGGTCCCTTCGCGTTGGCAAGGAGCGCGAACCATCGCGGTAGTAGGGGCAGGTCCGGCGCGGGTGGGCGGCAGAGGAGCCGGCAAGCGTCGTCAATCCAATGATCTTATCGACGAGTCCCTTGAAGCGAACCCCGTCGAATTCCGTCGAGAAGCGAGGATATGCCCCGCCCAGGCTGGCAAGGTCCGGGCATGGCTGCCACCACAGGTGGGCAGTCGGCCGGAACACATCGGAGTCGGCCTCCATGAAAGGTGGCGGATCGATCGTGAGAACCCGAAGAGTCACGCGAGTTGGCTAGAGAGAATTTTGGTCACACAGACTTGGAAATCACATTTCATGGCGGTGGGCACCCCGAGTCGCGTTTTCACGCTGTACCCGGGTAGCTAGAGCGATCACGTCTATCTCCGCCTAATCTCATCTCATGACGGTAGGCACCCCGAGTCGCGCTCCCACGCTGTACCCGGGTAGATAGAACGATCACGTCTATCTCCCGTCAAGTCGAGCAATCCTACGACGGTGGGCACCTCAGGTTGCTCAAGCCTGAGTAGACAGAGCGATCACGTCTGTCTCCCGTCAGGTGCACCTACGAGTCTTAACCTCACAAATCTCTGCCAAAGAAAGGCATACACTCTCCCATCGCATAAATGCGATCAATACTCTCGTCATGACATGCCGTGGATGCATGAACAATTAATTGCAGAACATATCAAGTATATTCGAAAAAACTCAAAAATCATTAGAATATTTAAAACGTACTTTTGGTTCAAATACTTAAAATCCCAAGAATAGTGAATTATTTAAAACCCAATACTCCTTTATCAGTTGACCCGAGAAATTGGGTCCAAGCTCGAAAATATTTTATAAAACTTAGTTCAACAAATTTAAAAGATTAGGGCTGAAATCAAACTAAAGCCCAGAATGGTCACACTAGGCCCATGAAAAGCCTACTAAAAGTTGACCTGGCGAAAACCTTTTGTCCTGGCGAAAACCATTTTTTAAGTGGCGAAAAGCTTAGGCTAGCGAAAAGTAGCGAACAGCTCAAACTTGGCGAAAACTTTGGAAGTGGCGAAAAGCTTTTTCATTTTGAACAGTAGCTAGCGAAAACTTATATTAAGTAGCGAAAAGTTTTGGTTCGCGAAAACTCACAAAAATGGCGAAAAGCTGGTTCGCGAAAACCTCATAAAAATGGCGAAAAGCTTGGTTCGCGAAACCTCACAAAAAGTGGCGAAAAGCTTGGTTCGCGAAAACCTAACAAAAATGGCGAAAAGCTGGTTCGCGAAAACCTCATAAAAATGGCGAAAAGCTTGGTTCGCGAAACCTCACAAAAAGTGGCGAAAAGCTTGGTTCGCGAAAACCTAACAAAAAGTGGCGAAAAGCTTGGTTCGCGAAAACCTCATTATTGGCCCGCGAAAACTTTTTCCTCTCAACACCGAAAACCTTAGGCCCGCGAAAACTAATTTTTCGGCCGGCGAAAACTTTTTCCTCTCACATACCGAAAACCTTAGGCCCGCGAAAACTGATTTTTCGGCCCGCGAAAACTTTTCTTCCTCACAGTTCGCGAAGTAACTGGCCCGCGAAAACTTAAAATGGCCCGCGAAAATTGTTTTTGGCCCGAAAACAAGAATCATTCGCAAGTAAAGAACAGTATACGAAAAACACTAAGTTCTTCAAATCTTCATATCTTCAACAAATTACAGAAACTCATAACATAATTAAAACCCATATTTTGGGTTTTTAAACATCAATCATCACACATAGCATTTTATCGAACCAAAAACGATGGTGATCCTTTCACCATAAATATAACAGCTTAAAAATATCAGTTTTGGGTTTGTAAGTTTCACCTACCTCACGTCCGAAGTTAGCTAAGCTACGATTTTTCCTAGCTCTCGATCGTTGGTTGTTGAGTTTGAAGGTTTTCTTCTCCCCTTTTCTTCTCCTTGTTCCTTTTCTTCTTAATGAAGTTTTTGAAGTATGGTTGTATATTTAAATTGGGATAGACTTATGTGATGACAAGGAGGTGATAAGGTGGTGATGTAATTTTCCTCCTAGGCTAAGAAAGGTTCTTTTTTGTAATTTTCCTCCTTTTGAAGAAACCTCATAGGTGTTAGCAACGTATCTTTCTTCATCGCAAACCATTTTGGCCATTGGGCCATTCAGTCCTTTTGGACCAAATTATTTTTCAGCCCATCAAAGTTTTCCTTCTTTATCGGGCTTGGGCCCAATTATTATTTGGGCTTAATTTCAAGCCTGCCCAAACTTATCTTCACCAATTTCGAAGTTTTGCGAAATCCCCGTATTAAATTAAATTTACGGTTATTACATCCTCCCCTCCTTCAAGAAATTTCGTCCTCGAAATTTAGGCAGTCGGAAATAATAGGGGTACTTCTGCCGCATTTCGTCTTCTCGTTCCCACGTTGCTTCCTCAATTGCCTGATTACGCCAAAACTTTGACCAACGGAATATTTTATTCCGAAGTTGCTTTACTTCATATATCAAGATTTCTACCGGCTTCTCCTCGTAACTTAAGTCGGTTTCAACCGTTGATGAAGGGTTTCATTTTGTAGCACATGGCTTGGGTTGGCGACGTATTTTCGCAATGTTGACACGTGAAAGACGTCCTGAACCTGATCTAAAGACGCCGGTAATTCAAGTTGATAAGCGACCTCGCCGATTCGTTTTAGAATTCTGAAAGGGCCTATACCTTGGACTCAACTTCCCTTTGCGTCCGAACCGCTTCACGCCCTTCATTGGGGATATCTTCAAGAATACCCAATCATCCTCCGCGAATTCTAACGGCCTTCGTCGTTTATCAGCGTAGCTTTTCTGACGACTTTGGGCTGTTTGCATTCTCTCTCGAATCTTTGCAACAGCTTCCGTCATTTCTCGAACCATTTCGGGACCTAGTAGCGCTCGTTCACCGATCTCGTCCCAATGAACTGGGGATCGACATTTACGCCCGTACAAAGCTTCATACGGCGCCATTCCGATCGTAGCCTGAAAGCTGTTGTTGTACGAGAATTCGATCAGCGGAAGGTATTTGCTCCAATTTCCTTTAAAATCTAGCACGCATGCTCGCAACATATCTTCCAGTGTTTGGATCGTCCGTTCAGATTGTCCGTCTGTCTGGGGATGATAAGCTGAACTGAAAGACAACTTGGTCCCCATAGCCTTTTGTAAACTTTCCCAGAAGTTAGACAGAAACCTCGAGTCCCGATCTGAAATGATCGAAATTGGGATTCCATGGAGTCGAACAATCTCTTGAATATATAATTCCGCATACTTCTCCATGGAATATGTTTATTGATTGGCAGGAT